>CM077593.1:5007500-5632500 GCA_039654915.1 Aquilaria yunnanensis | reverse complement strand
AGTCCATTTCGATGTGTTTGGTTCGTTCATGATACACAGGGTTAGAGGCAATGTGCAGGGCAGCTTGGTTGTCACAAAAAAGCTTCATGGGCTGAGGATGGTCTACCGTGAAAGCCTTCAGTAGAGCACGCAACCATAGCAGCTCACTTGTGGCTAAAGCCATTGCCCTGTATTCTGCTTCTGCCGAAGAACGACTTACTGTGGGTTGTTTCTTAGTTCGCCAGGATAGGGGTCCCTCACCAAGAGACATGTAATAGCCTGTGAGTGACCTCCTTGTCTTGGGACATGCCCCCCAATCCGCATCACAATAGCCTCTGAGTTGTAGGTCATTTGTGTCAGGAAAGAATATCCCTTGTCCGGGTGAACTTTTAACATACTTGAGGACACGATATGCTGCATTAAGGTGGTCCTCCGTAGGTTCTTGCATGTATTGACTCAAGGTGTTGACGGCATAACCTATGTCTGGCCGTGTGATAGTCAGGTATAGGAGACGTCCGACGAGTCGTCGGTACATGGAGGGATCACGAATTTTGTTGGCCCTGGAATGTCCGAGATGATGTTGTTGTGGTAAAGGGATGGAGCTTGGCTTTGCTCCGAGTAATCCTGCATCAGAAAGTATGTCCAAAGCATACTTTCGCTGGCTTACAAAGATTCCCGAGTGGCCTCGCGCTACTTCAAGGCCGAGAAAAAACTTCAATGGGCCCAAATCTTTAAGGTGGAACTCCTTATCCAGGAAGAGCTTCAATTGTTGACACTGCATTGCATTATTTCCCACGAGTATCATGTCGTCCACATATACTAGGACTGCAAGAAAAATGCCATTAGTACATTTGGTGAACAAAGAGTGATCGGCCTTTGACTGGAGGAAGCCGTAGCATTTCAAAGTGGTGGACAATTTTGCAAACCATTCGCGTGAAGCCTGCTTCAAACCGTATAGCGACTTTTTCAGTCGGCATACTCTTTTGTCATCTGATGTAAGGTATCCGGGCGGAGGTTGCATGTAGATCTCTTCTTGCAAATCGCCATGTAGAAAGGCATTGTTTACGTCGAGTTGGTGTAACTTCCACCGCTTGGCAGCAGCCACCGCTAACAGGCATCGTACAGTCGTTAACTTTGCCACCGGTGCAAATGTCTCGTTGTAGTCTATTCCTTCTACTTGTGTGTATCCTTTTGCCACTAAACGTGCTTTGTAACGTTCAATGGAGCCGTCTGCTTTGTGCTTTATTTTGTAGACCCATCGACAACCAACCACTTGTTTGCCTTTGGGTAATTCGACCAAGTCCCATGTGTTGTTCCGTTCAAGTGCATCGATCTCAACCTGCATAGCATCTTGCCAATTCGAGTTTTCTCGTGCAGTCGTGAAGGATTTAGGTTCGGAGTTGGTTGTAATTGCAGCAATGAAGCTTCTGTGTTTTTGAAAGAAAAAGTCGTTAGAGAGATAAGTGGATAAGGGGTAAGGCGCACCTGAAGAAACCGAATTGGAATGGGCTGATTTTCCTGGCAGACTATACTGGTAGTCATCCAAGTATGCTGGTGGTTGCCGGTATCGGTGGCTCTTCCTTAGCTCAATCACATTTTCTCCTTGCATGGAACCTTGACTTGTTTCCTCAGAGATGGTCGTAACATGTTCATTACTTTCAGATACAACAATTGGAACTTCATTTAGGTGAGTTGGCATCTCTTCCAGTAGCGTTAACTTGGTGGCGCCATTTTCTTCTTTGGTTTCTTTCACTCTATGCTCCTCCATTTGTTGGGGAAAAGTTGTGAGCTTGAAGGGAAAATTTTCCTCATGGAAAATTACGTCCCTTGTGACAAAAAACTTTTTGGTCTCCAAGTCGTAGGCCTTATAGCCCTTTTGATGCAAAGGATAACCCATGCAGACGCACGTCCTCATCCTAGGATCAAATTTGTCTTTCGCCTTTATCGGGTTGATGGCATAGCAAAGAGACCCGAAGACTCGAAGATGACTGTAGCTGGGTTGCCATCCAAAGAGTACCTCATAAGGCGTCTTGTTTCCAAGTTTTGAAGTGGGGAGAATTTTGATAAGGTAAGTTGCCGTTAGCACACATTCCCCCCAAAAAGTGGATGGCAACTGAGCCTGGAATCTGAGTGCTCGCGCGATGTTCAGTATATCTCGATGCTTCCGCTCGACAACTCCGTTCTGCTGTGGAGTTCCGGCACATGATCTTTGATTTATAATTCCCTTTTTCTTGTAAAAAAGACCCAAATTACCTTCGACTAATTCTGGAGCATTGTCACTTCGGACATTCTTGATTTTGGTCTCAAATTGGCTTTCGACCATATTGTTGATACCCAATTTCGTCCGACCATTAAAAAAATTAAACTAAAAAAAAATAAAATAATAATATATTTTTTTATTATTATTATTACTGAAAAATTTTAATTAAGTTAATTAGTTTAAAATATATTTTTGTTTTGTCAGAATTTGATTTAAAATGATATATGTGTATGTTTGAAAGAAAAAAAGAAAACTCCATAAAAATGACAAAATTAAAAAGTTTGAGATAAAAATGACAAAATTGAGAAGTTTCGGCCAAAATTGACAAATTCTGAAAGTTCCAGGAGCTTTGGGCAATTTTTCGCGTCAATTTTATGCCTAAACGGACGTTTCTGGCCCAAATTAACAGAAAACGACAAAATTGTCAAAATCAGAAGCTTCTGAAGCTTATCCAGAGCCTGAGAAACGTAAAGGACTGAAATTGTCATTTTACCAATTTAAAATATAAGTTTGAAATTTTTTATTAATTTATCCATCAACAGTTCAGCCAAACTTCCTCTATAAATAGGCCTCCGAATTTAGTTCTGAACACAAAAAAAAAATAGAGAGAAAGATTAGAGCTCCGTTTTAGAAAAAGAGAAAATCTCAGCCTTATCCCTAGCCTCTCCTCCCTATGCCCAGAAAGTCCCAAAATTTCTTTTTCTTAGGTTTTAGCCATCTTCTTCCTATTTCCGTTCTCTCTCTCTCCTTCGCTGTTTGCTGCCGCCACCCCATCCCGTCGCCGTCGCACCAGTCTGCCGTCACCTCCTGCCGCCGCCGCACGCCTTCGTCCCGTCCCCTCCTGCCACCGCCGCACGCCGCCGTCCAGCCCCTTTTTCACTCCCGCCTTGCCCCTCCCGTTCCGTCGCACGCGTCACCGCCGCCGCTCCCTCGCCGTCACGCCGGAAGGCCCCCACGCCGTCGCGCCTCACCCCTGCTCCCTTGCACGCCGCCGTGCCCAGCCCTGTCCACCGTCGCACCCCCCCCCCCTGCGCGTCCTCGTCGTCCCCGTTTCAGGAAATTCAAAATTCTAATTGTTAGGGTAAAACTCTGTTTTCATCCTTCATCTTTTTATTTTCTTTCAATTTGGTTACTAACCTTTTCATTTGTCTTTGCAGAAAGCTTTACTAACTTTTTGTTTATATATCCATTATTTATTGTTGTTATTATTACTAACCTTTATTATTATTGTTGTTACTATTATTAACTCACTAACTTACTAACTTTGCTAACTTTTATTATTATTGTTGTTATTATTGTTAACAATTAACTCAACTAACATTACTAACTTTTATTTTTATTGCTACTAACAACTAACTTACTAACTTTGCTAACTTTTATTATTATTGTT
The DNA here is from genome assembly GCA_039654915.1 of Aquilaria yunnanensis. NCBI lineage: Eukaryota > Viridiplantae > Streptophyta > Magnoliopsida > Malvales > Thymelaeaceae > Aquilaria > Aquilaria yunnanensis. Next base: position 5,628,871 of record CM077593.1, on the reverse strand, counting down.
GTTATTATTGTTAACAATTAACTCAACTAACATTACTAACTTTTATTGTTATTGTTACTAACAACTAACTTTATTAACTGTGCTAATTTTTTTTATTGTTGTTATTATTATTGCGTTATTAAAGTGAATGGCCAAAAAGCCCCACTTTATTATTATTAATTGTCCTTTTTTTAGGTGGTTAAATTTATTTCACTTTTTAATTATAATAAAAAATAATAACTAACTAAAAGAAGATTCTTTTATGTGAATAATTAAATTTATTCTATTTATTTTTAAGGCAAATAAAAATCATTCTTAAAAGCCAACTATCTTTTATTATTTTGAAACACATGTTTTTTTTATTTCTTCAAAAAAAAACAAAAAGTTAATCTTTTATTCCTTTACTATAATTATTAAATAAATATAATTAAATAATTCCAAAAATACAAATCATTTCTTTTTAAATATATCTTTAAAACTAATAATAATTAAAGTTTAATAAAACAATAATAAAATCCAATAAAATTATGATTTAATTAATAATTAATTAAATAATTAATTAATAAAAATTAAACTCCATGTCCAAATGATCCGTCAGGATCCAATGGTTTGGAGAATCAAAATATTTTTAAAATAAAATATTTTTAAAATAAAATATTTTTAAAATAAAAAATTAATTTTTAATAGTTACTTTGATTTTTATTCAATAAAATAAATAAAAAGAATAAAAACAAAAAACCTTTTTTTAATGAAAGAAATATATAAAATTAAGACTTTATATTTTACTTATTTCTTTTAAAATATAACCTTTTGATTCCATCAATAAACAAAATAAAAATCTTAGCCAAATGATTTTTAATAAAAATAATAATAATAATAATAATTCACATTTTAGATATATATTAAATTATATAAAATTTCATCAAATTCCGTGTCCGGGTGACTCGGCAGAGTCCATGATTCGGAATTAAAACTTCCGTGTCCGGGTGACTCGGCAGAGTCTATGGTTCGGAAATATCAAAATTTATTCAAATTAATTACCAAAAATCCAGATTCGACTAAATAATTCAGTTAAAATTCCTAGTTTCAAAAATTAACTGAAGTTGTTAAAAAGCAAAGTAAAACAAAATTAAAATCAACTAAGGTGCCAATTTTGGGAGCTATAACAAAGTTGTTTTAGCGTAACCGTACTCCCGATCCCCGAACTCTCGCAGACCAAATTTTAAGGTGTCCAATCGACCTAGGTAAACCGATTGGTGGCGACTCCCGAAAACCCACACGTTGCCATAGCTTGGCGACTCCACTGGGGACCCTGGTTAGTGAGTCAAGCCTAAAAGTTGATTTATTTTGTTCTGTTTTGTTTATTTTTATGTGGATTTATATGTTATATTTACTTATTCTAAACATGCATAATGCATTCACAAAATGAAGCTCTATACCCGAGCTTCCTCAAATCGAACACAATTCTTTCTAAGCGGAATTGGTGTTGTTGTCTTTGTGAGGCCATGGTCTCCAAGCCTTCACCGGTTTCAAAGTAGCAAAGTAGTGTATTGCCTCCTGAGACGGTTAGTCTCTGCATGGGCCCACGAAAAGCTACGACTCGAATTAATCCATTCCTTACATAAACCCTAAAGGGTAAGGAATCGGGCTGTCACTATAATTTAGTGACGGGATTCGGGAACTATCCCTTGCCTTTTTGATAAGCCACCTTATGCATATAGAGCTCCCCACTTAACAATAGAACTGACCATAGAATTTCTACCATTTTACCAACGCCATAAGCATATCCTTGTTATGCTGTGTTGTTACTCTATACTTTTCTTCGTATGGTTTTAACTTGTTTATCCATAATACTTCATGAGTTGTTAATTTCTATTTAACTTATTAATAACATTATCTTTCTTGTGCAATTATTCTTCATGCATCAAAACCACGCATTAAATTATGCTAACTTTTTTGTCTTTATAATAACAACTAGAAGTCTTGAAGTTCCACGATAGTTGATAATCAAGCTCACTCATTGCATACATCCATTACATCAATCACATGCATATAAAATCTGATAAAAATAATATCATTGCATGCATTCCATTACATTAATCACGTGCATATAAAGTCTGATAAAAACATAATCTCATTGCATACATCCATTACATCAATCACGTACATACAAAATCTGATAAAACATAATATCATTATGTATTGCATGCATCCATTGCATCAATCATATACATGTAAAATCTAATAAAATGAATCTCACTTTAAAAAGGTAAAATTGGACCTCAACACCGATATCCAACTCGGCTCCAAACAAGACTAATGGCAGAACAAACCGAAGGACGTCTCATAGATATAGAGTCCAAGATAGAAAATATGGCCGGAGCAATTCCCTCCTCATTACACCAAAAAATGAAATTCATTTTTGAAGGAAAGTTAATCACAGTCTTTGCTGAAGAAGGTATTCTTCTATCATCTATATTAATGGTAGCAAAGACCAATTGACCTTCTCTTTTAAGTTGGTGTGACCCAAATGCCAAATATAACTAAAAATTGTGTGGCACTAAAACTCAAGGTCCAACAGTTGGCCGAGTTCAAGTTGCTAGGCCCGATATGATTGGTAATTGAAAGTGAAGATTTTGAGCTGGAATTACATTAATTTTGGAAGGGCTCCAAGTCAGATCTGACCTAATAGTCCGCACACACTTTTGAATGACAAGGAATCCTTTGAATAAACTTGTATCTTTGAAAGCTTGCAAAAGTAATCTAATAGTAAAAATCTCCTAGATTTAGTCCAGAATCTAGGGTGTAGTCTTTGTTAGATGGACACCTGGTATTCTTTTTCTGGTACAACAAAAAGATGTAATGCGTGCATTCTACTACTTTCCATTTTTACACTCTTTGCCATTATACTATCCATTATTGTCATCACACTTTACTTTTTGACAACCGGTAATTCTTTTTGTTCTCCAACAAAAAGATATTATGTGTGCATTCTACCATTTTTACCAAAAATTTCATTTTTACCTCTATCTCTCAATCTTCGCCATTGCACTAACTATTATTGCCATCATACTTTGTTTTCTAAATGATACTACTCGTGGGTGAAAATAAAAAGTTAAGGAAAATTTGATAGTAATGATCTTGAAAGTGCTGCCAAATCTAGTAAGAAGGATTTTAAACGTTGCACCTCAACCCTCAAAAGGAATTCACAATGGTTATCAACATCCTTGTAAGAAGTCCGGGGTTAGCTTCCAAATCCAAAGAAGTTGGCTCTCATATTAAATGGCTTCAATGGTCTCTCAATTCTCATGAATACTCAACACAAGCAAAGGTTCTCAGTTCTTTGCAACACAAACTCCAAAAAGAAAGAAATTCGTCCATTCCATCAAAAGACAACAAGGGGAAATTCAAAACCAAAAAAGGACTGAGAACAAGCACGAACAAGCAAGGCCATTTGAGTCATCTCACTTCAAGAGAGTTATCAAGTATGTCATCACCATAGCTAAAAAAAAAAAAAGGAAATAAAAAAAACAAAAAAAGAAAAGAAACGAAGCTCAAGTTAGAGCCAAAGAAAGAAAAAGAAAAAAGTGAGCTATGGATTCTAGACTGAAAACCTGCAAAGGCGGTTTAGAAGACAAAAGCAACCCTCAAGCCAAGCGTACATAAAGATTACGATAGTTGGGGGCAACAGATGAGGTCCAACTTTCTAGAAAACGTGGCAAGTTTGAGGTCATCACTATTAAGTTTTTTACCATAATCAGATCTGCTCACGAGTAATATTAAAAGACCCTTCTTTCACACCACTCAAACTTAACTTTACTCAGACCTAATATTTACCTCTTAATATCATTCTCATTCAGCTAAAAGACTGCAACAAAACAAAAAAAAACATTCAAACTTAATTTTCCTCACGCCTAACAGTTACCTCTTGATATCATCCTCATTCAGCTAAAAGGTTATCCTTGTGAATCATGTTTATACCTTATTGCCTTGCACAGTTTATGTCTTCGAGTTGGAAAGGGAAGAATGGCAGGATATTTTAATTAAAAACAAAGACCGTAAATTACTTTGTCAAGCTTTGCAAATTGATGAAAGTTTTTCTTTAAGGCCAAACCATTATTCATTAATGTGTGTAGACTTAAAAGTGAGGAGATAGCTTGAGACTTTCTTTAAGAAGATATGGTTCTTGTAAGAGAGATTTACGATCAAGTGCCATCACAAAGGTCTAGAAATGCTCGACCTTCTGTTAAAGGCGAAGTGATACCTTTTATCCACATAAACACCGTATTCAGGGGGGCAAAGTAGTCTCTACTAAGCGTAAGAAGAGTACTGCCAAGAAAGAAACTCAACAGACAATGGGGCAAGTCTTATGGATCAAAACATGAGTTCAAGGAAGAGCAATCATTCAGATTATAACATGAGGATAAGTAAGTGTCGGCACAGTCACAAGAAAAGGGGCAAAGCAGACATTGAAAGTAAAGCCTTTGATGGTATCAAATCCATGACAATGGATGAGTACCCGAAAGAGATATAAATTATGAGGCGGGCCAACTTTAAAGGAATTGAGGCCAAAATTCAAGAACAAGTCAAAGAAAGGGGATTTTGAAAAGAGTTGGGCTTTTGAGGCAGTGAACAAAAGCTGGAAAGCATAAAGAGATTCAATGATAGTCCAAGAAGGCAATTATAAAGAGGATCCAGTAAAGCAAAGATATAAAGAACTAGATCAATCCAAAAAAAAAAATAAATAAATAAAATAAAAATAAAAAAGAACCATCAATTACACATGTTTTGCATTCATGCATTTCACATCATGCATGCATGACTTTTACATGATAGGAATCAAATGGGAAACACATCCACCGCACCGTTACAGTAGTATAAGCTGAGATCTCAATAACATCAGCTCTTACCAATCTATCACTGGATACACAGCTAATATGCGGGACTAACCCACATCAGGAATTCAAAGATAAAGTAGACAATATTGTCAAAAGCTTGGCTACCGATTCAATAATCGAGGCTACACCTGGAAGGATAGGATTGACGGCAGCTAGTAGTATCCAAGATAAGAGATAGCTATAGCCAAGGATAAGGCGGATATTAAAAAAAATATAAAGTAGACAATATTGTCAAAAGCCTGGCAATTGATTCAATAATCGAGGCTACACCTGAAAGGACAGGATTGATGCCAGCTTAGCAGCATCCAAGATAAGAGATAGCTGTGGTCAAAGATAAGGCAGATATCAAGAAATATTGTCGTTGAAACTTTGTCAAAAGCGGACAAAAGATTCAATAATCAAGGACTCGATCGACGTCAGCTGGATGGAATATCAAAGATAAGAAATATCATTCACATCAAAATAAAGTAGGATCCACTTTTCCGGTTAAGCGGCGGATACGGTATTCCGTGACTCTCAAGTCAGTTCTCTTAGTTGCCCATAATAACTGATTCTTTCCTCTCTTTTTTCTTTTACTTCCCTCTAGAAAATGGATCCTACTCTTTCTGTCTTACGAAAATATTTTCCTTCTCTCCCAATGAACATTCTCAAAAAGATCTACCAAGTTCGCTGTGAACGATTAAGAGTTCTGATGCACAAAGGAATCCTTGAAGATGTGCGGTGGTTAATCGAAGCCAAGGTTCATCTGGCAGGTGAAATCCCAGAGGCATTTGTGTCTCACATGCCTGGTATAGGCAAAAGCTCTTATGCCTAAAAGCGAAGAGCCAAAAGGTTACAAGTCTGCCATAAATGTGGACGGTGGACTTGTAATACTAAATGTCGTTCTTTAGGGATGATCTCTGATAATCGAGAAGATAAAATACGATTCATTAAGAATGGCCTGAGTAAGGATTCGTTGGATGATATCCGATTGACTCTTGAGACGCATTCTTGTGGATCAGTGCAACGCGAACTTCTTGGTTTATGGAGTATTTTTCATGAAGAACGAGAGCGTTACAGTCTCGGGAATCTGACTTTAAAAGACCCTGTTTGCCAGCTTGTAAGAAAACTGGATGGGAAGCAAATCCTCGACTCATAGAAGCCGTTAATGCCGTTACTGGATGTAAAGCCAGTGGAAGATGTGAACCACAGTCACAATTACTATACATACAATTTGTCATATTTGGAAAATTTATATTTTCTTTTGACAATAATGTACTTACTCCCATAAGTGTAATCGACACGCTATCCTTTCATCACTATAAATGCATGTTCTTCTTTCCGATTAAGCAGCGGATACGATACTCCGTAACTTTCAAAGTCGGTTGTTTCAGAGTCCTTTCCCTCATCCATTAAATTCTTCTTTCATCAATGGATTCTACTCTTTCTACCCTGCGAAAGTACTTTCCTTCCCTTTCATCAATGTTCTTAAAAAGATCTACCATGCTAGATGTGAACGATTTAGAGTATTTATGCACAAAGGCATTCCTGATAATGTGCGGTGGCTAATCGAAGCTAAGGTTCGGTCGGCTGGTGAAGTTCCAGATGCATTCTTCCCCCGTATGCCCGGCTTTGGTAAAAGCGCTTATGCCAAAAAGAGAAGAGCAATGAGACTAGGCGTCTGTCATAATTGTGGATGGTGGATTTGCGGCACTAAATGTCGTTCTCTAGGATACATCTCCAAAAATCGCGAGGATAAAAGAAAATTCATAAAGAATGGTCTGCGTAAGGAATCTCTGGGGGATATCCGAGGGACTCTTGAAGCACATTCTTATGGAATAGTACAACACGAAATAGTCGATTTATGGAGGACTTACCATAAAGAACGAGATCGTTATAGTCCTCAAAATCTGACTGTAAACGACCCTGTTTGTCAGTTTGTAAGAAAACTGGATGGGAAGCAAATCCCCGACTTATAGAAGGCATTGAAGCCATTACTGGACATAAATCAGTGGAAGACGAGAGCCACAGTCATGATTGCTGTACATATAATCTGTCATTTGTCTTTTCTTTTGATAATAATGTACTTGCTTCTGCAAGTGTAATTAACGTATTAGCCCTTTCATCACTATAAATATGTGTTAGTTATTTCCATTTCCTACAATCACTAATTTCTTTCTTCTCTTAAATACCTCCTTCATCAATGGAGTCTTCTCTTTCCGCCCTACGAAAGTATTTTCCTTCCTTCCCAATAAATGTTCTTAAAAAGATTTATCAAGCTAGATGTGAACGATTCAGAGTATTTATGCACAAAGGCATTCCTGATAATGTGCGGTGGCTAATCGAAGCTAAGGTTCGTTCAGCTGGTGAAGTTCCAGAAGTGTTCTTTCCCCATATGCCCGGCTTTGGTAAAAGCGCTTATGCCAAAAAAAGAAGAGCAAAGAGGCTAGGCGTTTGTCATAATTGTGGATGGTGGATTTGCGGCAATAAATGTCGTTCTCCAGGAGTGATCACCAGAAATCGTAATGATAGAATAAGATTCATTAAGAATGGCTTGCGTAAGGAATCTCTAGAAGATATTCGAGAGGTTCTTGAAGCGCATTCTTGCGGAATAGTGCAATTTGAGATTGTTGGATTATGGATAATTCTCCAAAAAAGAACGAGATCGTTATAGTCTTGGGAATCTGACTTTAAACGACCCAGTTTGCCAGTTTGTGAGAAAACTGGATGGGATGCAAATCGCCGATTCATAGAAGGCATTGAAGCCGTTACTGGATGCAAAATCAGTGGAAGACGTGGACCAAAGTCACGATTACTGTACATGCTAGCTGTCGCTTTTGAAATTATCCTCCCAATAATGTACCCACTCCTGACATGAGATACAGTTATGACTACTGTATATAGCTGCCACTTTTGAAATTTTCCTTCTCTTCCAACAATCACGTACCTACTCCTGACGTAAGCTACAGTAGTGATTACTGTACATGCTAGCAGCTATTTTGAAAATTTTCCTCCTCTTTTAACGATAGTGTACCCATACCTGATCAGAGTTATACTCGTGACTATTGTGAATAGCTGGCAATAATGTATCCATTCTTGAAAATAAAAATTATTACTTTATCTTTTCATCTCTATAAATATATCATCTTCTCTTCTTTTCTCACATGGGTAAGGATAGGAATGGAGAAAACCTCCACTCGTAAACCCCGAAGTATTTGTGTATTTTCTGGAGCTTTTCCTGGAGAAGATAAAGAGTACTTAAAGGCAGCCAACCATTTGGGTAGTGTATTAGCTGAGCGAAAAATACACTTAGTTTATGGAGGAGGTAGTGTCGGATTAATGGGAGCTGTAGCATCAGCAGCATCTTTAGGAGGAAGCCAGGTTCTGGGTATTATCCCTACATCTCTGAAATCGGTTTCTGGGGGCACGATTGGAGAAAAGCTAGTGGTTAAAAATCTGCAAGAGCGCTTGTTACAAATGCTTTTTAATGCTGATGCTTTTATCGCTCTACCAGGTAGCTTTGGCACATTAAGAGAAGTCTTCCAAATCGCTTCCATGGCCCAACTTAATTTGCATCAAAAACCCATTGGGCTGTTAAATGTTAACTATTTCTTCGCAGGTCTATTATCTTTTATGAATCGTGCTGTGAAGCAGAAGTTTATCCCTGAGGTGGCACGACGAATCATAATATCCGCAACAACTGCTGAAGAATTGCTAGATAAAATGCAAGCTTTTGTTCCTGAACCAGATCCAGCGATGATCCAAATAGACTGGGCACGACAGTCTTTCCCAACCAGTTCCGTCCCATAATTGCCCTTTACCCGGCTTGTTGAAGTATTGTGGAAAAAGAAGCGATCCGATCCGTTTTTCTTGTCCTTTCGTTTTAATTATCAGCATTTTCTTTCGTATTTCAGTTTTTCTTTTCAGGGAATTTCGTTATCTTATAAGATAGTTTCGTCCATGCTGATATTAAAACCATGGGACAATGCCTTTAGATTGGAATGGATGAGTAAAGAGTAATTTTTATTACTCTTGAGACGCATCCTATTAGGTCTACTAGGCATGACATTTTGGGGTAGTTAAGCTTCAACCTTATTTGGATGACATATCTCACAAGGGAATCTATATTTACTGAAGAAAATATTAGATGAACCTTGGATATTGATTCCAAACATCCGTTCCCTTTACATAATTTGTTAGTGTTATTGTCATCATTAAGATTCACTCATCTTATCGAAGTCTAAATTTCTGCACTCACCTATTAAGAAAATTCACACTTCCGAATAGAACATTTCAACTTCGATTGTCTGAGGTACTTAAAAAGGAGGAAAGAGTTTTTCTCCACGATCAATTTCAATTTCAACGAGGTTCTAAGGACGGAACCTTTGCCTCGTAATCAATCAATTTCAATTTCAACGAGGCTCTAAGGACGGAGCCTTTGCCTCGTAATTAATCAATTTCAACGAGGTTCTAAGGACGAAACCTTTGCCTCGTAACCAATCAATTAATCAATTTCAATTTCAACGAGGTTCTAAGGACGGAACCTTTGCCTCGTAATCAATCAGTCCATCTTGCAACGATAAGAGAGTTCTTATCGTAGAGGTTCTAAAGTAGGGCCCTTAACCTCAAACTTGCAACGATAGGAGAGTTCCTATCATCGAGGTTCTAAGGAGGGTTCCTTAAACCTCAAACAATCAATCATCAATTTTTCTTAAACGATAAGAGAGTTCTTATCGTAGAGGTTCTAAGGTAGGGCCCTTAACCTCAAGCTTGCAACGATAGGAGAGTTCCTATCGTCGAGGTTCTAAGCAAAGTTCCTTAAACCTCAAACAATCAATCATTAATTTTTCTTTAAACGATAAGAGAGTTCTTATCGCAGAGGATCTAAGGTAGGGCCCTTAACCTCAAACTTTCAACGATAGAAGAGTTCCTATCGTCGAGGTTCTAAGGAGAGTTCCTTAAACCTCAAACAATCAATCATCAATTTTTCTTCAAACGATAAGAGAGTTCTTATCGCAGAGGTTCTAAGGTAGGGCCCTTAACCTTAAACTTGCAACGATAAGAAAGTTTCTATCGTCGAGGTTCTAAGGAGAGTCCTTTAACCTCAAACAATCAATCAATCAGTCCATCTTACAACGATAGGAGCTTTCCTATCGTTGAGGTTCTAAGGACCTTTCCTTAAACCTCAAACAATCAATCAATCAGTCCATCTTACAACGATAGGAGCTTTCCTATCGTAGAGGTTCTAAGGACCTTTCCTTAACCTCAAACAATCAATCAACCAGTCCATCTTACAACGATAGGAGCTTTCCTATCGTAGAGGTTCTAAGGACCTTTCCTTAACCTCAAACAATCAATCAACCAGTCCATCTTACAACGATAGGAGCTTTCCTATCGTAGAGGTTCTAAGGACCTTTCCTTAACCTCAAACAATCAATCAACCAGTCCATCTTACAACGATAGGAGCTTTCCTATCGTAGAGGTTCTAAGGACCTTTCCTTAACCTCAAACAATCAATCAACCAGTCCATCTTACAACGATAGGAGCTTTCCTATCGTAGAGGTTCTAAGGACCTTTCCTTAACCTCAAACAATCAATCAACCAGTCCATCTTACAACGATAGGAGCTTTCTTATCGTAGAGGTTCTAAGGTAGGGCCCTTAACCTCAAACTTGCAACGATAGGAGAGTTCCTATCGTCGAGGTTCTAAGGAGAATTCCTTAAACCTTAAACAATCAATCATCAATTTTTCTTCAAACGATAAGAGAGTTCTTATCGCAGAGGTTCTAAGGTAGGGCCCTTAACCTCAAACTTGCAACGATAGGAGAGTTCCTATCGTCGAGGTTCTAAGGAGAGTTCCTTAACCTCAAACAATCAATCAATCAGTCCATCTTACAACGATAGGAGCTTTCCTATCGTAGAGGTTCTAAGGACCTTTCCTTAAACCTCAAACAATCAATCAACCAGTCCATCTTACAACGATAGGAGCTTTCCTATCGTAGAGGTTCTAAGGACCTTTCCTTAACCTCAAACAATCAATCAACCAGTCCATCTTGCAACGATAGGAGCTTTCCTATCGTAGAGGTTCTAAGGACCTTTCCTTAACCTCAAACAATCAATCAATCAGTCCATCTTACAACGATAGGAGCTTTCCTATCGTAGAGGTTCTAAGGACCTTTCCTTAAACCTTAAAACCAACCAAATCAATTTCTTTTCGACGGTAGGAAGGTTCCTATCGTAGAGGTTCTAAGGACCTTTCCTTAACCTCAAACAATCAATCAATCAGTCCATCTTACAACGATAGGAGCTTTCCTATCGTAGAGGTTCTAAGGACCTTTCCTTAAACCTTAAAACCAACCAAATCAATTTCTTTTCGACGGTAGGAAGGTTCCTATCGTAGAGGTTCTAAGGTAGGGCCCTTAACCTCGATCAATCAATCAATTTTTATTTAACGATAGGAGAGTTCCTATCGTAGAGGTTCTAAGAAAGTTCCTTAACCTCATAATTTAGGCAGCGAGAAGGTTCTCAATGCCTAACTAAGCCGGACGAAATTTGGTAACGACTTTGCATACATCATGTCCCATGAAACATGCAAAGGGGGGCAGCTGTTGACACCCAATTTCGTCCGACCCTTAAAAAATAAAAAAATTATTAATTTAAAAAAAATTAATTAATTAAAATTGAAAAAAAAATAAAATAAAATAAAATAAAATAAAATTAATTAACTAATTAATTAAATTAATTATTATTATTAATTAATTAAATTATTTAAAAATTAAATAGCTTATGGGGGCATTTTAAGGTTAGTTAAAAATAATATATAGATATCTATATGTATATAATTAAAAAAAAGAAAAAAGAAAAAAAAAAGAGAGAAAAGAAAACTCTTCTTTCACTCCCACACGGCTCTCTCTTCTCGCGCTCTCCAGAAGCTTCTCTCCCCCCCTTCTTATCTGCTCTCGATCTACTCTCTGAGGGACAGAGAGCTCAGAACAGAGCTCTGGCTCTCTCTCGAAAAAATATATATATATATATCTCTCAGTTCTCCTTCTCTTCTCTCTAGCTCGGGCTCACTCTCCCTCTCTTCTCTCTCTCTCGGCCGAGCTCTCTCACTCTCTCTCGATCAAACCCAGCTCCCGCCCTCTCTTCAACCATCGCCAACGCCTCCTCGTCTCTTCGTCTCGCCAGCGCCGCTGCCACCTCGCCTCGCACTCTCCTACCACCTCGCCTCGAGCCTGCCAGCGCCTAAACTCTTTCTCCCCCTGCTCTCGGTCACTCTGACTTCCTTTCGCTGCCGCACCGCCGTCGCGATCGAACCCATCGCCGCCAATTTTCCAGCTCGCCTCGTCTACCTCGTCGCGCCAATCGCGGCCGCCCCTCACCATCTCTTCCCCTGCTGCACCAAGCTCCAGTCGCTCCACCGCGTCACCCACTCAGCTCGCCACTCCTCCGCCATCCACTCTCCCGGCCATACGCTCGCTGCCGCGTCGCCTCCATCAGCTTCACCTCACCTGACCCTCGCTGCCGTGTCGCCTCCGTCAGCTTCACCTCGCCGTCCCCTCGCCCTTGCTGCTTGTGCTTCGCCGCCGCCTCTCCCCTGTCTTAGCCACCGTCGCCTTGTCGCCTGAAGATTGAAGATCCATTTTACAACGATAGGACCTTTCCTTAAACCTCAAACAATCAATCAATCAGTCCATTTTACAACGATAGGAGCTTTACTATCGTAGAGGTTCTAAGGACCTTTCCTTAACCTCAAACAATCAATCAATTAGTCCATCTTACAACGATAGGAGCTTTCCTATCGTAAAGGTTCTAAGGACCTTTCCTTAATCTTAAACAATCAATCAATCAGTCCATCTTACAACGATAGGAGCTTTCCTATCGTAGAGGTTCTAAGGACCTTTGCTTAAACCTTAAAACCAACCAAATCAATTTCTTTTCGACGGTAGGAAGGTTCCCATCGTAGAGGTTCTAAGGTAGGGCCCTTAACCTCGATCAATCAATCAATTTTTATTTAACGATAGGAGAGTTCCTATCGCAGAGGTTCTAAGAAAAGTTTCTTAACCTCAGGATTTAGGCGGCGAGAAAGTTTTCAATGCCTAGCTAAGTCTGACGAAATTTGGTAACGACTTTGCTTGCATCATGTCCCATGAAGCATGCAAAAGGGGGCAGCTGTTGACACCCAATTTCGTCCGACCATTAAAAAAATTAAACTAAAAAAAAATTAATTTTAAAAAAAAATAAAATAATAATATATTTTATTATTATTATTATTACTGAAAAATTTTAATTAAGTTAATTAGTTTAAAATACATTTTTGTTTTGTCAGAATTTGATTTAAAATGATATATGTGTATGTTTGAAGGAAAAAAAAAAAAAGAAAACTCCATAAAAATGACAAAATTAAAAAGTTTGAGATAAAAATGACAAAATTGAGAAGTTTCGGGCAAAATTGACAAATTCTAAAAGTTCCAGGAGCTTTGGGCAATTTTTCACGTCAATTTTGGGCCTAAACGGACGTTTCTGGCCCAAATTAACAGAAAACGACAAAATTGTCAAAATCAGAAGCTTCTGAAGCTTATCCAGAGCCTGAGAAACGTAAAGGACTGAAATTATCATTTTACCAATTTAAAAGATAAGTTTGAAATTTTTTATTAATTTATCCATCAACAGTTCAGCCAAACTTCCTCTATAAATAGGCCTCCAAATTTACTGCTGAACACAAAAAAAAAAAAATAGAGAGAAAGATTAGAGCTGCGTTTTAGAAAACGAGAAAATCTCAGCCTTATCCCTAGCCTCTCCTCCCTATGCCCAGAAAGTCCCAAAATTTCTTTTTCTTAGGTTTTAGCCATCTTCTTCCTATTTCCGTTCTCTCTCTCTCCTTCGCTGTTTGCTGCCGCCACCCCATCCCGTCGCCGTCGCACCAGTCTGCCGTCACCTCCTGCCGCCGCCGCACGCCTTCGTCCCGTCCCCTCCTGCCACCGCCGCACGCCGCCGTCCAGCCCCTTTTTCACTCCCGCCTTGCCCCTCCCGTTCCGTCGCACGCGTCACCGCCGCCGCTCCCTCGCCGTCACGCCGGAAGGCCCCCACGCCGTCGCGCCTCACCCCTGCTCCCTTGCACGCCGCCGTGCCCAGCCCTGTCCACCGTCGCACCCCCCCCCCCCCCCTGCGCGTCCTCGTCGTCCCCGTTTCAGGAAATTCAAAATTCTAATTGTTAGGGTAAAACTCTGTTTTCATCCTTCATCTTTTTATTTTCTTTCAATTTGGTTACTAACCTTTTCATTTGTCTTTGCAGAAAGCTTTACTAACTTTTTGTTTATATATCCATTATTTATTGTTGTTATTATTACTAACCTTTATTATTATTGTTGTTACTATTATTAACTCACTAACTTACTAACTTTGCTAACTTTTATTATTATTGTTGTTATTATTGTTAACAATTAACTCAACTAACATTACTAACTTTTATTTTTATTGCTACTAACAACTAACTTACTAACTTTGCTAACTTTTATTATTATTGTTGTTATTATTGTTAACAATTAACTCAACTAACATTACTAACTTTTATTTTTATTGTTACTAACAACTAACTTTATTAACTGTGCTAATTTTTATTATTGTTGTTATTATTATTGTGTTATTAAAGTGGATGGCCAAAAAGCCCCACTTTATTATTATTAATTGTCCTTTTTTTAGGTGGTTAAATTTATTTCACTTTTTAATTATAATAAAAAATAATAACTAACTAAAAGAAGATTCTTTTATGTGAATAATTAAATTTATTCTATTTATTTTTAAGGCAAATAAAAATCATTCTTAAAAGCCAACTATCTTTTATTATTTTGAAACACATGTTTTTTTTATTTCTTCAAAAAACAACAAAAAGTTAATCTTTTATTCCTTTACTATAATTATTAAATAAATATAATTAAATAATTCCAAAAATACAAATCATTTCTTTTTAAATATATCTTTAAAACTAATAATAATTAAAGTTTAATAAAACAATAATAAAATCCAATAAAATTATGATTTAATTAATAATTAATTAATTAATTAATTAATAAAAATTAAACTCCATGTCCAAATGATCCGCTAGGATCCAATGGTTTGGAGAATCAAAATATTTTTAAAATAAAATATTTTTAAAATAAAATATTCTTAAAATAAAATATTTTTAAAATAAAAAATTAGTTTTTAATAGTTACTTTGATTTTTATTCAGTAAAATAAATAAAAAGAATAAAAACAAAAAACCTTTTTTTAATGAAAGAAATATATAAAATTAAGACTTTATATTTTACTTATTTCTTTTAAAATATAACCTTTTGATTCCATCAATAAACAAAATAAAAATCTTAGCCAAATGATTTTTAATAAAAATAAAAATAATAATAATAATTCACATTTTAGATATATATTAAATTATATAAAATTTCATCAAATTCCGTGTCCGGGTGACTCGGCAGAATCAATGGTTCGGAATTAAAATTTCCGTGTCCGGGTGACTCGGCAGAGTCTATGGTTTGGAAATATCAAAATTTATACAAATTAATTACCAAAAATCCACATTCGACTAAATAATTCAGTTAAAATTCCTAGTTTCAAAAATTAACTGAAGTTGTTAAAAAGCAAAGTAAAACAAAATTAAAATCAACTAAGGTGCCAATTTTGGGCGCTATAACAAAGTTGTTTTAGCGTAACTGTACTCCCGATCCCCGAACTCTCGTAGACCAAATTTTAAGGTGTCCAATTGACCTAGGTAAACCGATTGGTGGCGACTCCCGAAAACCCGCACGTTGCCACACATATTGTAGAAAACTTCAAACATTCTCGGCACATCGCTTTTGTGTTTCATTAGGTAAGTCCAAGTTGCTCTTGTATAGTCATCTACGATAGTGAGGAAGTAGTGAGCACCACAGGTTGAAGGCACGTGATAAGGCCCCCAAACATCCAGGTGGATCAAATCAAAAGAATTTTCGGACCTTTTATTGCTTAAAGGAAATGGCGACCTAGAGCCTTTAGACAGAGAACAAATATGACAGTCTTTGCAAGTCTTGGGAGTGTCAAAAACGGGTAAGCAGCTAATGGCAATCATCCGATCAGGTGAAGGGTGTCCTAACCGTTGGTGCCACAGACTTCCATCAGCAACATCATGACTCTTAACTTGTGCGACACTTTCATGCTCTCCAATCTTCATGTAATATAGTCCGCCCTCCTGTTTACCCATTCCAATCAGTTTCTTCGAGGCTAGGTCCTGTAGGAGACAAAAGTCAGGAAAAAACACAGCAACGCAGTTGCGTTCCCGAGTTAGTTTACTTATGGAGGCTAGATTGCATTTGAAGTCTGCTGCATATAACACGTTGTTCAGGAATAAGTCCTTTTCTAGTTGAACAAGACCTGACTCCTTAACAACTGTGTGGGTTCCGTCTGGTAAATGGATGGTTTTGGTTGGGATAGTCTTGTTTTCGGCTAACAAGGATTTTAAACACGTGATGTGGTCAGTTGCTCCCGTGTCTAAGATCCATTTGTGTGTGTATTTTGGTGATGAGTCAAGGGTGTAGGGGTCCTTACCAGCAAAGTTCACCATTTCTGAACCTTGGTTCTTGCTTAATAGCCCAAGGAGCTGCTCATATTGCTCGGTCGTTAGGCTTACTATTGATGATGATGCACTTGATGATCCTGCTTCCTTGCTCTCAATGCTAGCACATGCGTTAGCCTTGCTTTTGTTTGGTCGGCTCTTGGTCTTGGGTTGCCAGTTTTCGGGGTACCCGATTATCTCCCAACATTCCTTTTCGATATGTCCAATTTTGTTGCAGTTCTCACAGCGTGGCTTAGAACCATTCCAGCTATCTCTTTGATTGGTGTAGCTCTTGGGTCGCGGTGATGGTCATGCCGTCACAGCAAAAGCCCCTGCTGAATCCAAGTTTGTTGGTTCTGTCAAGCTGAGTTGTTTATCCTCTGTAATCACTATAGCGTAGACTTTGTTAAGCGACGACAGAGGTTCTGTAGCCAAGACTTGTGATCTAATGGTCTTGAACTTTTGGTCGAGTCCCATTAAGAACTGATGGGTGCGCTCCTTCTCCTTTTCAGCTGCCCATTCTTTGTTTGCTTCGCAGGTGCATTTTGGAACTACTGAGTGCATTCCCAGTTCATCCCAATATCCCTTCAACTTGGTGTAATAGCTGGCCACAGTGAGAGATCCTTGGTTCGTGAGTGCTATGTTCCTTCTTAGTTCATGGACTCGTGGTTCGTTTGTGTGTCCGAAACGTTCCTCCAAGTCTCGCCAAAGCTCAACAGCGGAATCGTGATAAGCAATGGAGTCATGTAACTCTGGATTAATTGAATTAATCAGCCAGGAAAGGACTAACCCGTCGCATTTATTCCATGCTAGAACTTCCAGCGCGTTCCCTTCGGGTTTGGGCATTTTTCCATTCACGAACTCTACTTTGTTCTTGCTCCGTAATACGTTCAGGATTGCTCGCCTCCATCGAGGGTAATTGTCTCCATTCAAGGGTACTGAAACCATTGATGCTGTTGTGTAGTCAGCTGGAGTGAAGAAGAAAGGCGAGCTGGGGTCTTGAAACAAGTTTGCAGCCGTCGCAGTTATGATGGCGCTGTTTCTCCCATTGCCGTCACCGCCGTGGCCATTGTGGCCACCTGATCTTGGTGTTTCCGACATTGGTTTTGTTCTGGCCAAGAATCGTTTACTGCTCTGATACCATGACAAATTTGGTGCTTTCGATATTCTTCACACATTCATTCAATTGCATAAACGTACATTATATACAGATCCAGACGATAACTGCAAAGCTAATCTAAAGCTAATCTAAAGGGGATAATTTACATATAATAAAGATAAGCTTAGAGATAAGCTTCTGGTGAGTAGCGAGAGTTGTACGAAGGTACGAAGGGGAGACGTGAGAAGAAGAAACTCAGAATTTCAACAGCTTTTGTAAAGACCCTAAAATTTAGTTTAGAGTATAAATTCGAGTGAGAGACATATTCAAAGTACTAAAGGTAAGTTTCAAAAATGAAACTTATTTACGGTGGAAGGATATAATGACCCCAAATTTTTATTAAGTATTGTTTGTTTAGGTTAATTGTATAAGGACCAAGTTAAAAAATGGGGGAAGAAGGAAAATTGGGCCAGTTATTAAAGTTATTATAGGTGAAAGAAAGAAAAAAAAATAACAAATGCGGATTTTCCTTGGGGATAAGAGTGAAAGTTGGCTATGTATGTATATAAATGGAGACTAGAATAAAAGAAAAAGAAACATAAAAAATAAAAAATAAAAAAAGAGGAAGAAGAAAAGATGTGAAGCCCAAAATTAAAACCGGAAGAAAGAAGAAAATATGGAGAGAACGCTGGAAAGGATGGAAGGAAAAAAAATAAGAAAAAGAAACATAAAATAGGAAGAAATAAAGGGTGGAGAACATGGAAAACAAAAAGAAAAGAAAAGAAAGTTCAAAAAAAAAAGGGAGAGAGTTATAGAGACAATAGGATAGGTTTAAGCTATATATATATATATATATACATACTATTGTGGAAAGAAAAATAAGGTTTAATTTTCTACTCCTATGTCATTGTGATTATTTTCAAGAATGAAAATAAAAAAGGATTAAAGATCAAGACCAAGTTTGAAATTTTTTTCTTTAAAAAAAGTTTGGTGAGCTTTAATTTAGTATTCTCTAGTATATTATGTCAAAGATATTTATGTAAATTTAAAAAGATATAGATTTATTTAGGTTAAATTTTGATAAGTTTTAGAAATTAAAAAAGATAATTGATGATTGGAATTGTTTAGAATGAATTGGGATAAGTTTGGTGAGGTTTTGGCTGGTTAATTGTGAAGTTCGGCAAATTAAGGAAGGTTTGGAAGAAAAATGAAGAATGAATTAACTAAACTAACTAAGGCAGTAAAACAAGGCAATAAATACTGTTGGCAGAGGAAAACAATCATCAGATAATCAACAATCATGATATATCATACTTAGATATGAATCCATCTAAAAATTCATTGCATTACTCTTACCTTGGTTTAATAGACATATAGTTAACTTGGAGCATGGAGTACTACATAAAACAGATTAGCTCCCTATTACTCTCGTTCATTAATCTCTATTTTTAAGTCATGGATAGGGTGGCTAGTCCTACCACACTTCCTAATAATGCATTACCAGCCCTACAATACTGTGTCATTAAATGTTTGAGATTTTTACGTTTTGAGGAGGAACACAGCATTGAACACGGCCATGTCACAAAATTTGTTTGCTTATTGTTATGGTTTTATCAAGTTATTTCGGCAGAGCAGGAAAAAAAAAAAGATGAGGCACACAAAGGTGGCCAAAGGCTACTAGGGGTGACAGATACAGGGAAAAAAAAAGTTTAGTTTTCATAATAATGGGTTATCGAAGGTAGTTTAAATGATCAATACCAATTAATTTGCATCAGATCAAGGATTCCTTCAATGAGAAACAATTTAGAGATTGAGACTTCTTTCTTCGTTTTTCTTTGTTTATGATGTGTTTATTTTTTTGGCATAATGGACTGAATTTTCCGCCCATACTTAGACTAGATGAACCCTAAAATTATGTTATGATTATGATTACTTTTGGTTTAATATAATTATGATTTCCTTGCGGCATATCCAATGTGTTTTGTTGTGTTGATTAATAGTAGTTAATCTATTAATTCAATGTTTGATGATGAACATATACAGGTAGTATCCGGTATGTTTGTTGTAGATCACCATTGGAAAAAATGAATATTGTCATTGTTGCGAGTAATAGCCTTGGCGTAATACATTAGGACTAAGGTGAAACCCAATAGTTAGGTCATAGCATTAGTAATGCATTCTTATGAAACGCAGTAGGATTAGCCATCCTATTGGCGACTTAAGAATAGGGGTTAATAAATAGGAATAATAGGTAGTTAATCTACTTTAGGTAGTACTCCCTTGTCCAATTTAACTATATGCTTCTTAAACCAAAGTAAGAGTAATGCAACAAATTTTAGAATGATTCATATCTAAGTATGACAAATCTTGATTGTTGATTGTCTGGCTGTTTTCTGTTGCCATTAGTTAGTTGTTTATTTGTTTTTAATGCATTGGTTAATTTAGTTTAATTCTTAGTTAATTAGCGAACCAACCCCTTATTAGTGTTTAAGAGAAATAAAATTATGAGTTATTTAATGTATTATTCTCATTTTGATTGGTCTTTCACCTAACTTATATATTAATTAAAACTATATGATTTAAGAAGCTCAAAAAATATTTTTACAAAAGTATGCTCGAGCAACGGTGATGCCAAAGAACTGGTCTGCATACACATACATGGATAGGGATAATCATATGAATTCCTGTGAGGTAATAGACAAGCAAGTCCAAGCTCAAAAGTGCGACCATATGTGAGAAAAAAGGAAGAGAAATGAAGTATTAAAGCAAGTATAGTATATGTCAGCTTTTCAATAATACGATAATAACTTCTTCTTTTTTTTCCAATAATTAGACCTCGACTAATTTGGATTGAGTGTTAAAGCAGTAGAGTATATGTTCATCTATTTTGTTAAGAAAACATGAATTCAATACCCCCACTTAAGGAAATTAAGTCCTTATCACTTGAATCAACTGATAAGTCATTATAGTATGTAACTTGAGGTGCAGTTCATTTAATATTAATTTAAATTAATTTAAAATAATTTATTTTTATTTTTATAGTTTCTTTATCAGAAATAATATCATTTGAAAGCTAATACTATAAAGGTATAATAATTTATTTATAATTCTTTTTACAATACTATTATTTTTTTATTAACTTTTACATACTTAACCTAAAAAATATTTAATTACATTATAAAAAAATTATGCAATGATTATTATATCTATATAGTATTAGGAACAATTCATTTAAACTTAAATTAAATTAATTTAAAATTTCTTCAATTCCATGGCTTTTTTTTGCCTGAAATCATTGTCATTTAAAATTTATTATTATATAGGGTCAATAATCAGCCGAGTAATACTTTTTATAATATGATTAATTTTTTATTAATTTTTCATATTTTAGGATGAGTAACTAAATTTTTCATAAAAATTTGAATTATATTATAAAAAATTTATTTAATGTATTACTATATGTACATAGTATTAACTTTCAAATTAAATTGATTTGAGACGAAAAAAATTCTTAAAAATGAAAATAGACTATTTTGATCAATTCAAATTAAATTTAAATGAATTGGGTCTTAGCTTTGATATGATATAAACTCCAAAAAAAAATTAAAAGATTAGAAAAATAAATTAATATAATTTATTGCTAAGTGCCAATTTATTTTGATTAATCCAAAATGTTTTCACTGTATTTTCATGTGGAACTAATGTTATCTAAAATTCAATATTATATAAGTATAATAATTCACTGAATAATTCTTTTCCATCAGAATTGAATTTTTATTAATTAATTTTAGGTTGAGTAAGTAAAAAATTTATGAAAATTTAATTAGATTATAGAAAATTTATTTAATAAATTATATATAGTATGAACTTTCAAATAAAATTAATTTTAGATAAAAATATAAAATAAAAATAAAATATTTTAAATTAATTTAATTTAAATTAAAAGGAACTTGGCAGTTGGCATTAAACATCCATGTTGAAATTTTATGTGATGAGCCGAGCGAGCAGAAAGAGGACAAAGAGAGAGGTGTCGTTAATGGTTGAAGAAATGAGATTAGGAGAAGGAATAGAAAATTAAAGACGTAATTCCCAAGGGAAGGGATATGTAGAACGTTTGGAATTGGAATGGGGGTGGAAGTAGCAGTGGGGTCACCGTCACAGCTGTGTAGCTTTTGAGGAATTCCCAAACCCGCCAGGCGCCCTCTCAGTCCGATTGTGGTCCCCTCCGACCACGCTCACCCTCCCCGAACCAAATGGGAACCCAACCTTGCTAAAGGTTTTAGGTTTTACTTTTAAAAAAATAACGTATAAACATTAACATTTCTAAATTGCCCCAAATTGGCTATTAATTTTTTTGGATCAAACAAAACATTGTTTTTTTTCTTAGCCACCGAAAAGAGATCATTATTAAAGTTCAAGGATCATCATACAAAGTATCCAACTGAAAAAGAGATCGAAAAGAAAATAAGAAACATAAAGTCCAATTCACTTGGCTCATCTCCTTTTTATACAAAGTATCGATATAAATTGCACACTCATTAGCTACCCTAAAGATGTGAGAAAACTTGTAGTCTAAAAAAAGAACTGGCAGCTAGTTAATCTTTACTGCAACATGATCAATCTCCCAGTCAATGTTCATCCCATTGATTGCATTAACAAGCTCAAGGCGATTAGACTCAACTTCAACCCTAAAATGCTTTGTCTCAGCAACTAGGAGTAAACCCTCCCGAACAACCATAGCTTCAAGCACCAAATGTTTGTGGCAGTCAAAGTACTTCCATTTTATAGTTACCATTTGCCCTATGGAATCCTTAAGAATAACTCCAGTGCCTATAGTACCTAATGTGGAGTCCCAAGCACCATTTGTATTAATCTTGATATAACCCAATGTAGGCTTTCTCCAACCATACTAAGGTTACCTCTATTTTATGCACAATGCTCTTTGGATTTAAACACTTATTCTAAACAATATCCTCATTTCTAACAATCCAAATATACCGACGAACATGAGCATTCTTTGACATAATGAAACCCCTAACATTAGATTATGCTCAACAGCTCTCCAAATAGCTACTAACCAATAATCAAAAGTAGTAATAATTTGCTTATCTATCTTGTGATCAAGACAGCTATACAAAAATGCTCAGTCCAATCACAAAGTAAAATTGCATGCTCACTGGTTTCAGGATGTAAACATAAAAGGCACGTAGTTTCACCTTTTTTACATTTCTTGAGTAAATTAAAGTTAATTGCAATACAATTCTAAAATATTTTCTAGAGAAAGTTCAGAAGTTTAAGACAACATTTCATCCTCCAAAAACATTTGCACACTTCTAGATCAACCTTGTGTAAAAAAGAATAAGCAGCATGCCTTAAGGGTTTCTTATGAACGTGATAGACAGATCCTACTATTACTTAACTAGCTTTTTCATAAGGCTAGATAAGGGTACCATAATTTGCAGATTTTATGGGTATCTTTTGAATAGCTTTCCTCTATTCCTTTGGGATCAAGTTTTGATTGCCCTGCCATTGTTACAGCCTTCATAATAGAAAGCTCAATGATTGAGGTAAAATCGTAAATCTCTAACTTAAATACCTTAATTAGAGGTGAATTAACAAAATCAAGCAAGTTATCCAAAGGTTAGTTAGTTTCGAGAGGTTTTTGGCACAGATTTACTTAGGGACAAAATGGTCATTTCGTACCTCAGAGGGTCGAGAGACAAGTCTCGGGAGTAAAAATGATGTTTTTAAAACTCAAGGCCAAATTAGCATTTTTTACTAAGTATTTAAATGCCCTAGTTATTATTTAGAGAAGAGGTAAATTTGTAAATTTTATAAAATATTGAGGGGGAGAGGTTTTGGTTATTTAAAACTTAAGGGATGGATTGTTTTAGTCACTTTTCCCTCTCTTCCTCTTGCAATCGCACAGCTACTCTCTTCCCTTTCAATTTTCTACGAAATCTCATTCAAATTTATAATTTCTTAGTGAGAAATGGAGGCTTCCATGGTGCCCAAGTGGAGGATAACTTGTTTTTCTCTTGTTTTGCACATTTGAAGCTTGTTGGGGGCATTTCCTTGGCTTAGGCATGGTTTATGCATGTGGTAAGCATTTTTCCTTGATGTTTTCTTGTTTCTTTAGCTAAATGAAGCTTGATTTTTGTTTGGTTTGTGCTAAATTAATGCCATCTGCCTTGAATGTACCTTAGAACTTAGGAAACCTTAATGAAGCCTTGGAACTTGCGGTTTATGGCTTGTAGTGCTTGATTGTTGCTAGTTCAAGGCTAATTGTGGTAAGGGATTTATGATTTATGCATATTTGATGTCATTCATAGCTTGCTTATGGTAGAATCCATGTAGTTTGTGAATGGTGGTGATCGGTGGATGGTGATGCTCATTGTGGACTAATAAGGTTTTGATAGTTTGTATGGTGTTTATGGACACCATAGGATTGGTTTAAATTGTGCATTATGGCTTAGTGCATATGTATATGTAGGTTTAAGGTAAGAAGAGACATCCCTAGGGCCACTGGGAGGCATTAGAAGCCCCCAAAATGCCTATGGGGCATAAGTTGGAGCTACAGGGGCACAAAGGATTAGGGATGCGTCGCCAAGGGTTAGGATGTGCCGCCAAGCCCTTGTGCCAGCACCAGAGAGTTTTGTATTATGGCAACGTGTCCCCAAAGGTTGGTGACACATCCCCACAGGCAAAATGACAACAAAATAACACTTTACGTGCAGGGTTTTAAGGGATGTTTAGGGCATTGCCTAGGGTGGCTAAAGGGTTTAGGTGACACAGTAGCACCCTGGGACTTCCAAAACTCCCTCATGACCTAGGATTTTTCTTTAATTGGCCACAACAAAACACCATTAGTCAGTTATAAGGTTTAGTACCATTAAGGACCCAACTAGGCTTTCAAGTTTGAGGTCCCAATGTGGGAACCTTAGTGCACTTAGGAGGGTTCCAAGGAACCTAAAAAGTATGAGCCCAACCATGACATTTGTTACTCCACCAAGGTGAACCAAGTAATGGTGAATAGGTATGTGCCTTGAATGAAGGTTTAGTGCACTTGTAGCCTAGGCAAAGTTACCTGAGGCACAAGTGAAAACCTAGTGCCCTTTCGGTAAAGTTTTTAGTTGGAAGCTTAGTACATAAGTGATCTAAGGAAGCTTAATAGTTTAAAGCACTATGTGGAGACTTAATACACCTAAAATGTTCCTCAGAACTCAAGCAAGGCGCATCCATCATGTTCACCTGTACAACAATTAAGGGAAGGTTAAAGGGTGAACTAAGCTTACTGCATTAGTAAGCTAAGGCTTGTTACGAGCAAATTAGAAGCCAGAACTCAGTAAACACGAAGTGATGCCCATAAGAGGACAAGGTAGAGGAGAAGTCCCAAGGGACTGAAATGCTTTGTGTATAGGTTTAGCCTCATACTATCTTAAGCTCACAGTAAATTATATTATACATATATGGATCCTTAGGATTTTTCTTACAGGTTTAAGGGTCATTTACTGAGAATCACTAATTCTCACTCTCTCAGTGTTTGATGTGTAGATATGTTTCTATAAGGCCGGCAACCATTGAGAGTTGTTAGGCTAAGCTTACGAGCAAGTATTATTTTTAATTGAATTTTTATGATTCTAGTTTATGGTTTGCTTGTTGGTTATGTTATGGTGTTAACTACTGTTATTTATTTGGCTGATATAGGCTAATGAAACACAAGGGAAGGTTTTCAAAGTTTGCCATCGTAAGTTTGTTCCAAGGTGAGACCTTAGTTATGGATCTCAGTATTGTAGTTCGGTATATAGTTTTTATACACTAGTTTGCCTCCAATATTTATGGATGAGTAATAAACTCTAACGTTGCTCTTGGGTGTGAGCATAGTTTACATTTGTATAGATGCTTGCACAATTATATGTAGTTAAATTCACATCTATGTTATATGTTTTAACTACTTTAAAACTTGGATTTATTTGAAAGTCTCGAGCAATATTTTATAATTTATGTGTTATGTTTTATGATTTGTTTTATTATTTAAGTCAAAACATTACTCATGGATGGTTTCATAGTAGGTTAATTAACTAGAAACAAGAAAGTTTTAACTAGTGTGCATGTAATCAATTAGCCAATTGTGACTGACATAAGACACATTTTCATCGGATTCCTAGGTGGGGCCACAAGGGGTCGTGTCAGCCGTCCTAATTATAAGTATCTACATTCAATAGTGAACACGCTTTCATATTCTGTAGTTGGTGTAGGATAAGCTCAATTAGGTGCGATCTATGGTATTAAGGGCCTATAGGTCCTTCCAAGTGTCAATATTCTTTCCATTCCCAACTTACCTATAAACTTTTCACTTAATATTATCTCTACCATACAAAATGTCTGACCATCCATAAGAATATTGTTGTTTTTTAATCAATGAAATTAACCATTTCTAATTAAATCTATCAAATATTTACCCTACTATCATATATAATTCCCCTCATATCCCCTTGGTCCAATCTTCTTCTCCAGATGTCAACAACGACTTTTCCAGATCATAAACTTTGCCTTCTCTAGCATGTTGTCACCTCTGTCGATGTTTTTGATAACATGCTGCCAATATACTAAAGAAGATAAAAAACATAGGTAGTTTTCATGATTCTTTGTCTTTCTTAGATCGTAAACATTACCTTCACCAAGTCACAAACCTTCTTATCATAAATATTGCCATCCCCAAGAATCATTGTTGTTTTCGAATCAGTGAAATTAACCATTTCCAATTAAATCTGTCAAATATTTCCAATTAAATCTATCAGGGTGGTAAAAAACTTCAACAGAAGGATAAAAAAGGTCCATAATGTCCTTCAATTCTAGCAAAAAGTAAAAATATTGCCCGTGTAGACCGTATCAATTAAAAGCTTAATTTTTGTTCATGGCTTAGCTTGAAATACTTCTTCAGAAACTTTGTGCATTATGAGTGCATTACTGACTAATGATTGCATTTTGTATGGGTTTAGATTATTAACACATAATTTGTTTTAAATGAGAAAATAATTGAGATGACATCTAAATGAGTTTTGGCTTAATTCTAAAGTTTTGGACATTGTTCTCTTAATCGCAAAGATACATGAAACTTTTTTTCTTAGAACTACTTCAATTTTCTTTGGCCTAGGATTTCAAAGTTCATAGTGAAACAAAAGAATGTGTTGCCTGTTGAGGATGTGAGAAAGTGACTTGTTCCACATGATTGAAAGTTATCCAAAGTGAGATACATATATATAGTAGTGGTTTCTTGTCTTATTGGCTTAAGCTTTTAAGGACATGTGTGAAGCCATTATTGTATATGGTATCTCACTTGATTGATCTCCCCAGTTGAGACCTCCCCAACAAGTGGTATCAGAGCCAAGGTTTGGTTGGGAAACACATTGGTGCACTAAAGTTTGATACTTTTTTGACGACACAAATTATTAAGGATCATGTATTGCTACATCCACATGATTGGCAAGTGCAAGAACGTTTGTGACTCTCACGATGACAGGACGTGAGAAGTGTTTGCTCTTGATATATGTATTCTTGGTGCATCGAGGCTTCCACTTAAGAAGGAGAGTCGTGACCATGTGTAGTGGAGTCACTTGTCAGGGGGATATTGTTGAAGATGTGTGCAAGTAACCTGTCCCACATGGTTAAAAGTTGTTCAAAGTGATGTGTGTGTGTGTGTGTGTGTGCGCGCGCGCGTGTGGTTTCTTGTACCATTGGATTAAGTTTTTTGGAACATGTATGAGATCAACATTATTATATATGGTATCTCACTTAATCGATCTCCCTGGTTTAGACCTCCCCAACACTGCCATATATGACAAGGCAACATGGAAATCATGTGGCTGTGGTTTCATAACCTATAGACATATAGAATCTAGTCAAAATGCATTGAGAACTCCCAACAAATTGATTGATGGTGCTAAATGTTTTGTATTAGATGTTTAATCTCCATGTAATGTAGAAAATATGGAATGTTTTATGTTTTAGTTTTATGAAATATAAAGGACAACTTATTACATAGGAATACATGTTGGTACAAATTGTTAGTTGGTCACATAGCGGGTAAGAATTGCTGGCAAATACCTGTGAAATGGCGGGCATGAAAAAACTGTGGGCATGAGTGGTGAGAAGGAGATACCCGCACCCGATATGCACTAATGCCATTCCTAGGTATAATACTATAAAGGCCAAGCTACCCAACAACAAAACCTACAATGTATAGAAGAGATGCATGGACCTTAAGCAAAATGAGTCATAATAAATAAGGGAATTCGTTATAATACGACCCCCTTTAAGGAATGATCGCATACCAAACCTCAAGATAATTAGAGAAAGTTAGCCTTTATAAACAAAAAAAAAGACCATTTGTGACATTATGAAGTACATATGAAAAAACCTTAAACACCATTATTGCTTTTCGCTTGTTCAAGGTTGAATTGATTTGACTGTTGAAAGGTTTTCATCGAAGACACAACTCTAGAGCTCACTGACAATCGTCTTTTGACATCATTCCAAAATCTCATGGATGGCCACTGACAATCTTGGAGTTTAGCTATTAGGTTTGATTTTAACTCCAAATGTTTGTCGTGTCAAATTCAAAAAGATGATCAATACTTTTATAATATTTCAATAAAATTTTAGCATCATTTTGGTCTGAAACTAAACACTATTGTATCATTTTTGTAAGAGTGAATTACTAGGAGTGTAGAGTATGATTTTAATTTTGGAAACAAAAAAGAAGTTCGGAACATTTTCTCAAATTTTAATTTAATGGAAGATTTAACGGTTCATCAGCAGAAACTAGCTCGGAGTCTAATCTAACATGATGAAGGCGAAATTTTATGTGAAAATGTTGATAAATTCTCGTTTCACGTGTGGGAAATGTTGAACGGAAGCCCAAAATTAGTCAACTACTCTAAAATTTCATTTCAAGAGATCAAAAGCTATGCTATCAATTTGAAAGAAAGCAATTGGCGACGTGCCAATCTAGTGTACAGAAAATACAAAGCTCTAGCTGGATCCGCCGCAGTCAAAGCCCACTACAAAAGTGCCACATTGCACCAGGAGCAGACCCGACACAACCCAAGTTGATGGTGTCCAAGCCACGCTGGGCCTGGACCGGAAGCACCCTTTTGTTTTGCAACTGTAACGCCTACAAACACAATTAATCAACAAAATCCTGGACTCACACATCGCATGCCTTTTTTCCCATAGTCGACTAACCACCCTGCAAAACATGGCACATGTGCCTTGCTCGCTATGCCTATGATCTACTCGTTCAAGTTCGTATCAATACCATCTGCTACTCGGTGTCTTCTTCTTCTTCTTCTTCTTTCTTTTTTTTCCTGGTGGGGGTGGGGGTTGAATTTTTATCATCTCTCCAAACATAAAATAAACTAAAAAACCGAGTCAAAACACTCTAGCTTACTATATTCATTCACATATCCCTCATGATTAGTCGCAAAGTTAAAAAAAACATTACAATTTTTTCAGAACTCTTCTTCAAAAATGAATGACAAACAAATATTTCACATAATGTTTCGACTTAATCTAGAATAACTTACAACAAGAATCAATCATGTAACATATACATGAGAAAAGAGCAGCGGAGTTTAATAAAATTCTATCAGACCTGAGTAAGCCGGGACATAAAGTCATTATTTTTATATTTCTGGTAAGCTTTTGCACCACATGGAGCCTTGATTGAGTTGGCAGAGTATTGCTTTTAATGGCCAAAACTAATAAGTGGTGGGTTTGAATTCTACCAGTTGCTATCCTAAAGCATTTTTTTTCCATTCTTTGTTTTGTCTCTCTTGCTTTTTCTGTATCATTCCTTTTCTTCTTTTAATCACATTTCATTTTTCCCGTTGTTTCTTTCCTTTGCCATTTTTAGTTTTTTTTTTCCGCAATTTTGCTCATTTGTTTTGTCTCTCTTTTATTTTTTGTATGGTTCCTTTTTCTTTTTTTTCTTTTCTTATTTTTTTTCAGATCTTGTCTTCTAAAATTTTTGTTTGTTTCTTTAAATGAACTCGATATTTATTCTTTTATTAAAAACTTTTTATTTTTTTATTAGTATATTTTGTTTTTTTATAAGTTTCTGATTGTTCTTTTAAAAAAATGATTTTTTTATTCTCTTATTACTAGTTCTTTATTATTTTATTAGTAGCTCTTTATTCTTTTCTTAGTTCGTGTTTATTCTTTTGCTAGTTCATGTTTATTTCTTTAGATAAACTTGATGTTTGTTCTTTCTTCTTCAGATGAATTTAATATTTATTTTTTTTTATTTGTAGCTCTTTATTCTTTTATTAGTATGTATTTGTTCTTTTAGAGAAACTATTTTTCTCTTATTACTACTTCTTTGTTCTTTTGTCAATCGCTTTTT
This sequence comes from Aquilaria yunnanensis, assembly GCA_039654915.1. Lineage (NCBI taxonomy): Eukaryota > Viridiplantae > Streptophyta > Magnoliopsida > Malvales > Thymelaeaceae > Aquilaria > Aquilaria yunnanensis. The sequence goes on along the minus strand of CM077593.1, from coordinate 5,598,925 downwards.
ATTTTTTTATTAGTAGGTCTTTATTCTTTTCTTAGTTCGTGTTTATTCTTTTGTTAGTTCATATTTATTTCTTTAGATAAACTTGATGTTTGTTCTTTCTTCTTCAGAATTTGATATTTATTTTTTTTATTTGTAGCTCTTTATTCTTTTATTAGTATGTATTTGTTCTTTTAGAGAAACTATTATTCTCTTATTACTACTTCTTTGTTCTTTTGTCAATCGCTTTTTATTTTTTTATTAGTAGGTGTTTGTTCTTTTGTTAGTTCATGTTTATTTCTTTAGATGAACTTAATGTTTGTTTATTTATTTGTTGCTCTTTGTTCTTTTATTAGTTTGTACTTATTCTTTTAGAGAAACTATTTTTTGTTCTCTTATTACTAGCCATTGTTCTTTAATTAGTAGCTCTTTCTTTTTATTTTTAACAATAGGTGTTTGTTCTTTTATTAGTTCATATTTGTTTCTTTTGATGAACATGATATTTGTTCTTTTATTTGTTATCCTTTGTTCTTTTATTAGTATGTATTTATTTTTTTTATAAGTTTCTGCTTATACTTTTCAAGAAACTATTTTTTTGTTCTCTCATTACTAGTTCTTTATTCTTTTATTAGTAGCTCTTGGTTCCTTTATTAATAGGTGTTTGTTCTTTTTATTTGTTCATTTTTTTTCTTTAAATGAACTTGGTGTTTGTTTTTTTATTAGTAGCCTTTTATTCTTTTATTAGTAAGTGTTTATTTTTTTATATAGTTTATATGTTCTTTTGTTGATTCTTGTTTGTCCTTTTATCAATTTTATGTGTTCTTTTCTCAATTTTATATGTTCCTTTGTCAATTTTATCTGTACTTTTATCATTTTTAATAAACTATTTATTTTTGTTCATTAATTATTTTTGTTTGTTCTTTTTATGAGTATCTATTTGTTTTTTTAGAGAAATTAATTATTATTTTATCAATATTTTTTTTTAACGAGCCATCTATTCTTTTTCTAATAATTATTTATTTTTTAAACTAAACTAGTTGTTTGTTTTTTCATTAGTTAAAAATTTTAAAACAAAAAACTGAAGAAAAAGTAGCTAATTTAGAAAACTAAAATAATATAATTAATAAAAATAGAACCAAGAAGAAAATGTAGATAAATAAAAAATAAAAGAAGAAATAAAACAGGAAATAAAAAAAATGACAAAACTTGAATTAAGTAATGCAAAAAACAAAACAGAAAAATAAAAATTGGAAAAGATGAGAAAACGAATATAAAACATAAAACTGGAAAGAGTAAATATGAAATGTCAAAAATGAGAAAGAAAAAAAATTGACGACAATTGAGGAAAATAACTGAGAAGAAAAAAAATGAAAATGAGAAAAACAAAAACTAAGAGGATGGTGGGGCTTTGGGGACTCGAACTCAACCTGCATCCCTCCTTCTATCATTCACGCATTAGCCATTCTGCCCTGTCCAGTAGTTTATCTGGGATATGCAGAAAAAGTATAAACATATTTATAATACTTGGGGCCAAAATAACAACCATTAAATTCTTTAAGTATGGCGCCTGGAATAAACCAAGCCTACATGATACTTAATAAAAATATGAAAGTAGAAAAAGAGTAAGGCGGAAGGGAACTAATACCTGACTCATGTAAAAATAACATCGTCAGTTTAGAGAATACAAGGAAAATTTATGTACTAGTTAATTAGAGCTAAAGAAAGAGTAATGAAACTAGAAGAGTTGTGGGCGAAGACCATCGATGTGATGGAGCCCGTCTGTTGTGTGGCGGCTAACATCGGACTTCACTACTTCCGAAGTCGTCTTTGGTAACAAAGATCCAGCTAAAGCTCCAAACTTCAACCAAACCAATTCTGTGCAGTGGATTCGATGAGTTTAGATGCTTCTGCTGAACATACGCCAGAAAAACACTTTGAATATCTGAGCTGATGATCGGACGATGTACTTCCTATTCCCACATTCAAAAGGCTTTATCTATTTATGCCCAATAGGGTTTTATTAATCTCATGTAGTACAATGGAAACCAGAACCAAAACAAAACATTTTTACACTGCAAACCTTCCTGCGTTATTGACTGGTTCATTCACATCACAATGCACTTTTCTTTTGACTTAGAGTCTGCCTTGGGCGTTGAATTTGAAGAACTCCTGCTGCTACTTCTCCCACCCTGCAAAATTATGTTTTTTTGAATATCCCACATTTCATATTGACATTTAGATCGAAACCAGACTGACCAATATAGATTAGAGAAACATAACAAAACCACCTAGCGTAATGTACCTGGTGGCCAACCACCAATCCAGAATTGGCACCAAGGGAAAGTTGCTGTAGACTCTGGCCTTGGCCTTGGCCTTGGCCCTGACCCTGACCCTGACCCTGACCCTGACCCTGAGGCTGCTGCTGTTGTTGCTCAAACTCCTGTTGCTGAAGTGCTATTGCCAACTCTAAATCAGAGCTGCAAGCATGCAAAAGACATTATATTGAAGTCTATAGAAACATATTTAAAAGATACTATTGCCATCTTTCTTGGTGGAAAATCTAGAAACTGATTACAACACTATGGTGATACAGTATCTCAAATAATGATCAAGTCAGATTTACAACCAGGAACAGAGAAGAGTTTTCGGTCAGTATCTATCTCCGAGAAAGAAATATAAATACCATTGTAGCTATTTAGATGAAACAGCAGTTCCACTGGAAATGTAAACCATGGTGGAAAATATCCCAACATTTTCAGCACAGTGGCCACATCAATTGAGGAAAAACTGACGCCCAAGCAGCATGAGTTTTTATTGAATGAAACAAATTCAAATAAAGTAACTGCAACTATTATTTACCAGAAAAAAAATGTATCTATTTAGGATTGAAGATATTGGATGAAGACATTAATTCCAAAAGATTGTCCAAAATAAATATCAGTCAAAGTGTATAAAGGAAAATGAAAGGTTAGGAAAATTACTTTATGTCCAACCCTGCTTGTGCTGCAGCATCAATACTAGCAATATAGTCCTGAGACAAATAAACCTGAAGTCAGATGAGGGGTTGTCCCGTGTGTATATGTGTGTAGGTGGGCTGGGAAGGGAGGTATAAAAACACTACATACAGCAGTATTAGCCATCGCGTTCTGTTCATCCCACGTGCCACTTGCATGGCTGTCCATCTTGAATTCCTTAAAGCCACTAGTCATAAACAGCGTATCCCCATTGACCTGAAATTTTTTATATTTTGGGGGAAAAAGTGAGCTTCGAGAACATTTCAAGACAGCAGCATCATTAGTTCATTGTACAGAAGAGCAAAGCAATTTGATGCTTTGCTTTTGCAATTTACGAGGAACATTAAAATGAGAGGTGTGTGTGTTGTTGGGCCGCGGGGAAGGGGGGGGGGGGGGGGCGGTGGTTGTTGGTTGGAGACAGTGCCAACTAGCTTAGTCAATATGGCAAAGAGACGCCTTACAATTGAATAGGCACTACTAGGCTGGTCATGGGCTTTTTCTAGGACTATTGGATAGAAATGAACATAACATACTTTTCATTATAATCCCACTACATAAAAATTATCCAAATATTTACTAGATGCTTCCTTGAGAAAAAGCAATACTGAGAAGAAAAATACCTCATCCAGTTTCTCCCAGACTAAATCGGACTGATTTAGATAACCTTGGTCAGTTGCTAAAAGGTAAAGTTCGCCTTCATACTGCAAGCAGGAAAAGATTTGGCAGGTAAGCTTGACAGTTAGGAGTCAATTATTATGAAAGCAAATGATTCAGAAATAAAAATGATGATGAAGTTACTGCCTTCCTTGACAGGACAGAATAGCAGTATTTGTGCCTCCTACTAACCTTAAACATTGTGCTGAAATGATTATTACGGAAAAAGATACATAGTTCCCGCTCCTTCAGGCCATCTTGTAAACAAAAAAGCCTGCGAGTATGAGCTACTAATGAGTGCATGAGATAGGAGATTAACCGATTCTTGAGTGAACTAGTACACCTAGACTAACTAACTAAATGCTACCACCACTCCTGATTTTTTTTCTGAAAATTTTCCTTCCAGGTGTCAGATGTGACTGGTGGTGTTAGTGAAACCCCTTGGGATCCCACCTGTAACCGCCCCTCACAATTCGACACACAGGTGTTGGGAAATTTTCCAGAAAAAGTTGGAAGAACTGTTAGTATCACTTTATCATGTTTACACACACATACACAAAGGTCAACTTACCCATAGATGGTCAACTGGCTGGCGCTGTTCTTCAAGAAGTTCCTTATGAGCTCCCCTGAGTTACAATAAAAACAATCTCAAAATTCTTCCCAAACAGCATAAACATACTCCACCTCAAAACAAGTCTCAGTCACACCATCCAAACAAACACATAGAAAACATACTTGCATGAATTTATCCAGTATTTATTTTTTATTTCTCAACCTTACATATCAGAATCTAAAGATCAGTTTGACACAATAAAAATAACAGAAATCACTAGAACCAATTAGCATAAAACAAATCAAGCTTTCCAAGTAAATCGAACAAAACCTTGTTGAGGGGTGATTTCACCCTTGGGTATTTCACTGCAAGCATTGACGGCACTTTTATCACCTTGGTCAGCGAGAACTGTTTCACCTTCATATACAGGCTCCCGATCTTCATATACTTTACTTCCAGACTCCAATATACATTCTTCTCCTTCATATATGGGCTCACTGCCATCAAGACTAGAACTGAAAGTTTCAGGGACATCTTTCTGCTGTGATCTGCCGCTTGAAAAATCAGATTCTGCATTATGCAAAGACATAGATGATGGTTCTGCAATGTCAAGCCCACTAAAATTTTTCAGATCGGGCTCCTCAAAACGTATTGAAAATTCAGCCCCTTCATCAAGTAAAGTTGCAGAATCCTTGGGTTGGGTGACAGATTTGAAGTCTCCAACCTGATCTGATGTATGTTTCCCCATTGCAATTGTCTCAGCACTACTTTCCCCAGCCCCATCATTATCACGGACATGATTTTCAAGTTCCAAATGAGATGATTGATCAACATGATTAACCCCATCAGTTCTTGATGATGAGCATATTTCCTCCACTCCACTGGTCTCAATGCCTGCTGCATCACTATGATCAATCCTCAAAGCATTTCCATAACTTGAAATTGCTAACTGATGCAAATTTGGAGACAGGACACAATTACTTCTTTCATCTGGATTTCCAGAATTTATACAAACCATGTCATCAGAAGATATCATTTCATCTAAACTGCCAACATACTTTTCCAGAGAACCAGCTGCTGAAGCGGAATTTTCAGCCTCTGATAATTTCAGAACTCTTAGTAGTTCTGCTTCTTCTTCTAGGTCCCCTTTCCTTACAACTGGACAATCAGAATTTGAACGTGGGGACTCACTAAAAGACCTTGCTTTTGAGAGGCACGGAGAAGGAACTCCTAAAGTTGCAGTTGTGGCAGCAGCAAAATCCACACAATCTTCAGACTTCTTTGTCCTTGAATCCTCCATGCTTTTTGTTTCCAAAGCAACAAGTTCTCCCATAAGAGCATTGTATGATTTCGAACCAATAGCATTAGCAGTCTCATAATCCTGGGATAAATTGCAAAAAGACTTGTCTGAATCCAATCCATACAAATTTTAAATCAAATGCCATTATGTTCATAATAACTTGAATTTAATAAAATAATTTTATTTCCAAAATGTCATCAAAAGTTTTTCTGGTCATATAACCAAAGGCGGTGCCACATACAAGCCAGTGGCACAATGAATTTTGGAAAAACAATGTAAATTGTATACATTTTTTTAGAAAATATTCAATATGACCCTATAGAATTTTGGATGATGACCTACTTATTACAAAATGAACAAAATTAGTTTTGATTGCGCCCGCTAAGATAATTTTCTAGCTCCGATCCTGTGCAAAACAATACCTTATTAATGTGAAAGCTGCACAAAATTCTCCATTTGAATATCCTATCCACATGGGCATATATAACTTAAAGCTGCAGTGTTGAATTACCATCCCATAAAAGTTTCTCCAAAAAAGAAAAACCCTTTGAATGCTTTGCATTCTGAAGTCAGTAGGATAAAATGGAAAATAACATTATCTTCTTGCCCAATACACATTGCTTTCTTTGTCCCATAATCATGTGAGATTAAACATGAAATAGAACTCTTCCCTCATTGACCACTCCAAACTCCATGAATATGCAAAAAGGGAAAAAAGGAAAAAATAAAATAAAAAAGAAAATGAAAGTGGTAGCTTAAAAATGAAAATTTTCCCTTGTTGGAAAATGAAAACGCCATGTTAATCCAGATGGAAGAGTTACAGCACTCGGGAACAATCTGCAGTAATGTTTCAAATGTAGTTACAGCATACGGGAACAATCTACATAAATAAAAAGATCCCAAGCATATATCCAAGGCAAATGTTTGTTAGCTTACATGTGTGCGACTCTTGGTTATTAGCATGACTGTTAGGAAGTGATCAAAATATCCCTGCCATCTTATAATGGATAAGACCTTTTCATTTTCTTAACTTACCTTTTACTCAAATTTTTGCCCACTGAAGTCTATTAGACGAGTTCTGGAAAATAATACTTAAAAACTATCAAGAGTTTCTGTCAAAATGGATGTCAAGTTAAAGTATTTATGCATCATTTAGTTTTAACTAACCAACTTAACCTTAAGTTAAAAAAAATGTAGTAAGTACCAATCATTTTGGGCAAGAGGGGGTATTCAACACAGTGCTTAGATCCTTGTGTAGGGCACTCAAAGGCAAAAGCCACACTTGAGGTGCAAGGAGCCTTGTATGCTCAATTAAGGCAGAAAGCAAGTGCCTGAGGGAAGAAAGAAAACACAAGGACTTGCAAGCATTTTCCTCTTAACACTTCATTGGATGTATGATTGAAAAGCACACAAGGCATGCAGATTTTGCACCAGTTGTTGCATCCCTTGAAATCTAGGTGCAAGATTCATGTGGTGCACCTAGTTGAAGGTGCCTCATGTGAGGCTGCTAGGGGGTAAGTATAAGTGTGTTGAGCTATGGAGAGTGGAGATAAGTGAATGATATGCACTATATGTCTTCACATATAAATTCCATGAGATCATTTCTGACTTAATTCAGAAGTGCGTGCAAGTAAATCATACAACACTAATCCAATGTAATACATTACAGCCATCTATTGGAGAAATGAGCCAAAATCAGACAAGGAGCCAATGGAAGATAATGCTATTTGGCAATTAAGATTTGATTTCCTTTCCCACACTTGTTTGCTACCCCCGTCCTATTCAGGATAAAAGACTCAAGGTGCAACATTGTCATAAAGACAGAGATCAGGCAATGTAGATGTGAGGAACATCAACAAAACCCAAACAAGTTCCTAAAAGCTGGCGCTAAATCTTTTATTCTCTCATCAACAATTTTTTGCTCCCAACTTTCAACCAAAATTACCTTTTTTTATAGGAGGTATTTGTTTACTGAGATGTCTGTATGCAAATACAGTTGGGTAGGAAGAGGCTGTGAATGAGAGAACAGGGAAAAGAAATATTGCATTTACCCCTCATTGACTAAAGATGAGCAAGTACTTTAAAAGGTACGTTTAAGAACAAGCCTTGTGCAATATGATGACTGCCAACAAGAATGCAAGATGTATGTAAGGTGGAAAAAGCATGAGTGAAAGCTAGGGGTGTAAACGAACAGACCACTGTTCAGCGGAAGTTTGTTTATGTTTGCTTATTTAGTTAAATGAACGAACATGAATAGATTTTTTTGTTCAATATTTAAACAAATAAACATGAACAAGGTCCTATTCGTTCATTTACATTCACGAGCAGCTCGGTTATTGTTCGTCTATGTTCATTTTTTATTTGTTCTTTTATGTCATTTGTATGTTTATTTATATATTAGTTAGACATCTATTATTATATATTTTTATGAGTATCCACCTACTCCACATACACATGATTATGCCCCAATCTCCACCAGATTAATCTATTGTCTTTGTTTCTTCAGACCTAATCGGTCATTTCCCTTACAACATAAACCTGCTGCCGCACTAAACCAAGCCCCATAACCCTAACACATAATTTGTCCCACCATCATCTATTGCCCCATTGGCCATTGCTAGACTCACTCCAATTTAGATTGATGGTAGTCATCAACTTTAATTGTTCACGTTCGTGTTCATGTTCATTTAGTAATAAATAAACAAACACGAACAGAGAAGTTGCGTTTGTTTATCATTCATGTTCATGTTCGTTAAAAGTTAAACGTATGAACACAAACATGAGTTTGTGTTTGTTCGATTCATTTATAGCCCTAAAGGCAGCAAGATAGGAAACAAAATGCTAACATGCTATCAAGCAACAGAAAGTGGAAAGTCCAATATAGCCAGTAATTCTAACCCTATACAGGTAAATATTTGGATGGTGTAAAAGAACATTCAATTTAACCAACAGTAACTAGATCCAGACAAACCTGGGGGTCAACAATCCAGCCATGATACAGTGGAATGTCAAGCAGATCAAATATTGCACACTCGCGGGTGAACTCAAAATCATCTATCCTGCAAGTTGTACTTCCATCAAACTAACGAAAAACTGTCATATAGAAAAGAGAAACATATGCATGGGCACAAGGGCATGTGTGTATGAGAGAGAGAGAGAGAGAGAGAGAGAGGACCTCCTAAATTTTATATTTACATCAATTCCAGTTGCGAGACGTGGAAGCAAATCAATGGCATCTGCAATATTCTGCTGTTGATTTTCAACATACCCCGCATCTTTGTTCTAAAAGGCAAAACCACAAGTCAGCACCACCCTAATATTGGTGAAAAATGGAAAAATACAAGCTAAGAAGTTACATTAACATTACTGTTTGAATCGATGAGGCGCTCTGCCACCAGGGACAACAATTTCTCCTGTGACACTTCAGATAGTTCAGGACTCAGATTCAGATTGTTCCTCAACAGCAGAACATTACCTGCAGCATATAAAATAAAGAGCATTCAAATATTAGTTAGCTTACAGCATTCATAAGTTCTGTTAAGAAAGCCAAAAAGCATAATGGTCAAGATAATAGAACGGGAAATTAAACAGTTTTGCATCTAATTATGCTCGCTTGTCACTAATATTGACTTCATAATTCAAACAGAGTGACTATTTTCGTTTGCTCGCGTCAAATGTTCCATGCCCATATGCTTTCTAGTCATTCAAACCTGAACCTCGAATTCTAGCAAGACTCGCCAACATCAAGTCAACTCCCAAATTTTAATTTCATGAATTCATCCGAAAAAACACTACGGACCATTCAAACGACAGAATACAAGAGCGATCACACCAAGTCAACAGGATCGAATTCGAGCAACCGATAGATGATCCCCTAACCGAAACACTCGGAACAACGACAAATCGAACCGTATCTTGATCGAGAATCAAATCGAGCAAATTTAATCTCCAACAATAACACCATTCACCAAGGATAAAACGGAAAACCCTAGAGATAGAGAGAGCAAGAAGAAGCGGTTACAGATGGCGAGGAGGGGGCAAGGTCCATTGTCATTCTGGAGAATCACAGGCGTGGAGCGACCGAGGAATTGAATTGTTTTGGCCTTGTGCATGAGCTCTTTGTTGGCCTCCTGCTCTTGCTGTGGCTGCGGCCGGGGTTGCTGATTGTGTTCGTCGTCGGTGGCGGGAGCAGGAGAAGAAGAGGAGGCAGGAGGGTCCATTTCTGTCGATCGGAGAGGAGCGAGGAATGCGGGAGGCTAAAAAGAGAGGGAGATTTGCGATTTCTTGCTAGTCTTCGCACTTTTTATTTTGACGACGACGACATCATCAAGAAGTTTTTTGTTTGGGACGGCAATTTTATATTTATATAAGTGGTCGTGTTTTTTCACTTCAGTTTTCTGCTTGATATCTTGCAAATGGGAATGTTATCTTTTTACTCCTACAGAAAAGTAATTTCCTTTCCCTAAGAAAGGTTGTTTTTATAAGGGAGGCATCCACTTTTCCTTTTTTTTTTTTTTCTTAGTCACTAAATTGTTGATAGAGGAGCTCGCACTCTAACTCTAATGTTAGATACTCGAATCATCATAAATACATTGAGACAAGTTGAGATGAAATAGTTTTGTAACCAATACCTATAAGAATGGCTTGGACCCATGTTTATGGAGGGAGCTCACAGAGCAACCAAAATTCATGGAACAATTCTGGAGTGTAACTTTATGCATGTGATACTTATATGCACAAAAAAAAAATCTCTGTTAATCCATTGATTATATGACCTTCATGATCTAGAATACCATTTCTTATAAAATGAACAATAAATTCTTATGAACAAAATCACATTTATTAATGAATGAATAACAATGGGCATTTTGGGAAAACATCAAAGGAATCAATGTTGTTTGCTTATATATAGATAGTTACATATCGTTATATTCTAACATTATATGGAACAACAAATTTTAATGAACGAAACTATTTCTTACCGAAAGAAATAATATTAAATAAAAAGAAATTGTTACACAAAGATTTCATAACAACATTCTTTATAGAGAAACAACAATTGTTCTAGAACTGTAATTGATATGTGAGGAATAATAATTGGTGTGTAGGGAATAACAAGGTAGAACCTAGAGAACACACACACACACATATGTATGTATGTATGTATGTATGTCCTTTTAGTCAATATTGTTGTCATCTTACAATTGTTGTTCAATCAACTGATATTGTTGCTCATTTGCTTAAAACTATTGTTTCTTTTACAGTTTCTTTTACAACTTCAGTGTTTTTATTGTTCTTTTAGTCAATAATATTGCTTCTTTCACAATTGTTATTCGGTTGCTTGACTTCCCAATCATTGTTCGTTCAGTTATTCAATGTTCTTTTTCGTCCAACTGCTGATCTTTCAATAAAGTTTATTGTTCTGTTTGCGATTTATGTTAATTGTGAACCAAATCAAACAATAGACTAAAACATAGACAAAATATGAATCAAATCAAAGCACAAAATTCTAAAGTAGAATAAAAATCATAATAACAAATTCTTATGAACAAACCAATAAGTTCTTATAAACAGAACATCGAATTCTAATGAATGGAATAATAGAAACTTGATCAAATTTAATAACAGCGGCAAAAGATCAATAAAAAGGATGAGGAAATGGTGACAAAACCAATGAAAACCTTAACAAAGCCAGAGAAATAGAAATAAACCAAATATAATAACAATGGTAAGAGAATGTCAAGGAGGATGAAGAAACAATGATTAAGCCAGTGAAGACGATGATGAAGTTGGAGAAGCAAAACAAATAAGATCTAATAACAATGATGAGAGAATGTTATGGATGAGTAGATGGTGATGAAATTGAAGAAGTAGAAACAAACCAAAGTTGACAATAACAACGAAAGAAATTGGTGACAAAGCTAGAGAAGTAAAAATAGACCAAATTCGATAACAATGGCATGGGAACGATGAGTAGGAAAAGGATACGGTGACAGAGGTGGAGAAGGTTGATGAAAACGGTGAGAAAGATGAGTAAGATAAAAGTTTAGATCTAGAATTAGGAAAAGCGACGACTACATAGTGGAGGAAGAAAGAATAGAGAAACAAGGGTTAATTACAATTTGTCCCTTACGATTTATGTCAAATTACACTTTTCCCTATCCTGTTTAAAAAAATATACACTTTACCCCCTACATTTTTAATACAGTCCAATAACAACTTATTAAATTTTAATTTAGACTGTACGATTTTCATCTTCAAGTAATTTCAATATATATAATGCTTTTTTAAAATTAATTAACATTTAGCAAATATTGTTTTAAAAACTAAAAAAAATACAAAAAGAAAAAATGGATAATTTAAAATGCCCATTAATTGTGATAAAAATATCATATAGATTGAAATTAATGGAAAATAGCTACCGTAATGCCTAAATTAAGATTCCAAAAGTTGCTGTAGAATTGTATTAAAACGACATGGGCAAAAAGTAGATTTCTGAAACAAGATATAGCAAAGTGTAATTTTACCTAAACCTCATATGGTAAATTATAATTATCCTGAGAAACAAAGTGTGAAACAAGAGAGAAACAAAACATTAAGTAATTAAAAAAAGATTTAAACAATATTAAGAAATAGATCTTCAATTTAATGGTATGATAGACGCAACTATGCATCTTAAGTAAAAGATTTTTAGTTTGATTCAAGGTCTTATAAATGGGGAAAAAAACTATTTGAAAAATGTCTCCACTTTGGTAGTACTTCACATATTTTTCTACAAATTAAAAAAATAAATAAAATTAATTGATTGGTAGACTGTAATTTATGGATATAAATCTAGTTGTTTTATGCATGTTCTCTCTTCTTCTAATTATTTTGAGATATAGTATAAATAAGATAGTGAGTCTTTGAAAAGGACTTGAATTTTATTTTCATGATTTAGTTTCTTTACAATGAGATAATGATCGATGCTACATAATCTAGTAAGTACTAACATGAAGTTAGGTAGTTGGGAATTAAAATAAAATTAACAATGATGATGCAATGAAAGACTTCTACACTCAATGTGGTTGATGTTCATGATAAATAACTATGATTTTGCTACAAGTAAAGTAAGCAAAGGTTTGTCTATTGATGCAACTTTGTTACTCACCATGATATTTGTCCTAAACCTATAGAAAGTGTTTTATATTTGTCCTAAATCTTTATTTATTCTAAAACTATATAAAATGTTATATATTGGCTCTAAATCTTTACCAAGCGTTGCATATTAACCCTTAGTTTCAAGGTAAGACTAACCTAGCATAGAAAACTGATTTTACAAAGTGGAAAAACTGATAATTTAAATAGTTTATTAATTATAAAAAATATATAACACGGTTTAAATTTGCTAGAAGATAGTTACCAAATAGTTTAAATTCAAATTGAAAATGTTGATGCTTTACAATTAGGATAAAATTCATTCACAGTCCTCTAGCTTTAATGTTTGTCCTAAAATAGTTATTTACCTCACTTTCTGCCATTATAAGGTTCTTTACCTCTTAATGAGCATCTCATCTGAGTCTTTTCTATTAATTTTTCCATTATCTCAATGTGCAGTGCCACACGCACTACATGGGCTCAGAATATAAAGCAATATTCTCTTTCATAACAACAAATGATTATACTGAAAGAATAAAATTTTTTAAGCTAAAATTGACGCAAACACAAAATATTAAGGATTTAAAACATAAATTAGAATGAAGATCATCTTCTTCTCAAAATCTTCTTCCTCTCGTCTAATCCCTCCAGCCTATCCTCCACCATTGGTGAGAACAAATGCCCAAAATTTTGAAAACAAACTGATTGAAACTTTCATATCACGAAATCCATCATCTCATCCTCTCCTCTCTTCCTCCAGTCCTCATTCATGTCAAGGAGATATGCATGATTGATAGCCCTGGAAGGTTTAATCTTGCGATTTATAGCATAGGTAGACTATACGTGGAAGGTTTAATCTCGCAATCTGGGACATGGGTAGGCTATGAGTGGTCGGATCTCACGTATTGCACATGGGTCCGTGTTTAGCAATTTACTACAAATGAATCAAGAAAATGAATTCTCATAGCTGTTTTTGTTCGTGCCTAGCAATTTTAAGGGATAAAAACTAAACCTTCAATCGAGATGAAAGAAAACATAATCCAATATGTTCATGATATTCATGTCATGCTATTATTGGTAAAATCAGGTATGGATAATCCATAATAATACCATAAAACGATGAAACCTAATAACCTGATGGAATTAATAAACATGTTTTTGTTTTTTTTCATTGTCGGGAGTTTGAAAATCTTATGATGAGATAAGTGGGATTCGGGTTTTGCCATCAAACCCAGCTCAATTTGCTAAGTTTCAAAATGTCCACCATTAAAGCTTGCAACAGAAGCATTTGTTGTCATGCCAATAACATATTAAAATAAGCCATTTGTTTTACTCAATGCTCAAGTCTACTATTTAGCTTTTAGTCCCCAAAACACGCTTACTTTGATTCCCATATTTTCTTTTGCTTAACCTAAAACATGCTCAACTTTTTTGCTAAAATTATTTGTCCAATTGTTTTTAGGAAAGAATAAGATGAATTGGGCTAATATATGTTTTAAGTCATTAAAATTATATGTTTGTGTTAATTTTATCCTAAAACTTTTTATTATTTTAGTATATTCATTTGTTGTAACGAAAGAAGATGTCATATGGCATTTTGATAGCCACATCTACATCCAAGTCACTATGCCATCAATTTCTATTTGAGATAACAAAAAATTGATGAAAATGACTACAATGGGATGCAAATTAAGAGGTGGGGGTCTAGGGGACTTTATGATGTCATAAGATATATTAACTAACCACTTTAGAATACGTGTAATAAACCATAAATGAATTTTACTCTTTACAATTATATTAGAAGAGTTAATGAATTCTATTGGGTTAGATACTAACACAAGGTGGACTTTAAAGATTTGGGTTGATATACAACAAAAGGGAGTTAGGGACCAATTTACAATAGTAATTATAAGTTTAAGACCAACATTGCATTTTACACTCATTTGAAATTTATATGCTAGCTAGTTAAGGGATTCGAAAAGTTGGAATTAGTTCTGTTTTATAAGCATGCATTTTTGCAAATCTAGGGGTGAATGGATGTTCATTAATTACTAGTTTGATGGTCAGGGATAGTATTAGAAGTTGTTTACAGATCATCTCAACTTTCAAAATGTGTTTGGTGGTCCACTTTTAAGGTTTATGTGTATCAAAATAAGTTTGAGTATGTGTTAAAAATATTGGTGAAGCTCAACTTCAACGAGCAAATGAGATTTTGATTAAAATTAATAGTATTCGCCTGTCTAAAAAAGATTGGTGTTAACATAAACTTATATTTTATATTGGTGATATTCAATATGCATATATGATGAGGAAGAAAACAAAAATTCACATCAAGTTCATTTTGCATTAATCTTAAGGTACTATTGTGCATTATTGTTATAAAGTGATTATTTATTAAATTTATCAATTTATTGAAAGCCTAAAATTTTGAGAAGTTCACAAAGTAATTTTATAATTTTTTATGAGAATACTTTTTTATTATTTTTTTAGGTTGGTTAAGTTAAAAATAGATTAAAAAATACTTAATTTATACTAAAATATTTTAAAATTACTTTTTAAATCTCTTAAAATGATGTAATACTATTGTTTCTATTTGGCATTAACGGCAAGGTTTTCAACTCAATGAGCTAGACTATTTCCCACTTGAGGTCTAAGCATTCCTACTAACTTAGAGCTATTTTTATGTTTGGAGGCCATAGTAAGTAGTAATTAGTATTATCTAGATAAAACTAAAAAATCCAAACAAATTGAATGAATTTGGACTAGATAAATCGTTATTCGATTCAATTTAGTTAGAACTGAATTTTGTATTTGGTTTGGTTATTGGACATATATGATAATTGAATATCCCGAGAACACCAATTAATCTTATTAGATGTTTAATTCCCTAAACCCTTAATATATAAACTAATTTTTTCCTCTCTTTAGTTTGTTCCTCTCACACTTAGCAACTACCACCCAAATCCCCACAATAATTAAAAGTTCTTTTATTCTCAAGTCTTTGACAATCGATACCCTGCATGTCTTCAACCTCATCCATTTGGTCATTAATCCTCCTTCCTCGTTCTCTACCTGCTTGTATGAAGCAAGAAGTCATTGCACTTCATCACATAACCTTGCTTTCACTTGTTCCTTTATAAATTGTGGCTGCTAGGGAATGATTTTATAATTTCATGATGGGGCAGGTACTATTGAAGGAAGAACAAATGTTGTTAAGGGAAAAACGACTCCATTGATGAAAACCATGTTAGACCTATTAGTTTTGGCTGCTATTGAGAGGACCAATGAGTAAAACATAACAGATCTGTGAGTGCAGCAATAAATCAAAAGGAAACTCTTGATTATTCTATGGTTTTTAGTATGTTTGGTTGTTGTGATTAAACATTAAAGCAAAATAGATCAATTTTGGAAGAATTTCGGGGATGGAGATTGCAGGGGACTATTAGTGAGAAGTAGATTATGTGTTTTCTAAAACAGAAGTGTATTTTGATTGGTTTGGTTTCGGTTCTTATTTGAAGTTTTGGTGGTTCGGTTAGTAAAATTTAAAGCAAAAAATAAATCTATTTTTAGCAATTCAATCGGTTAATGACCAAATCAATTGAATGATTGTTTTTATAGGAAGAAGCATTGAACAATCAACCTTCATCGTTTGGAGTTATGGAGTATGTCATAAAACATTGTTAAAATAAGTCAAATAACATTCTTTTTCAAACAAATAAAGTATTGTTCATCAACTTTCAGGCTCTCGCGATGTTCATTTCATTATAAGTTATAATATATCCAACAATTCAAGCCCTTGAAAGATATGAACACTTACTAGTTGTAAATAGATTACTGATTGGCGTGGGAGTTACACCCTAGTCACTATTTGGGCTTGAAACCCAATTAAGCATCTGGACTAAATTCAGCCTACATTTTCAGGAAACATGCTAGCTAAAGACTTTCAATTTCATTTTAGCCCAATATTCATTATACTTTAGTACAATTACTACAGTACATAATCTTAGTAATAGAGACCAAAGATTTTTGAAATGTCTTTCATGGGAGAAAATCATGAAAATGAACTAATAACAATAAAGAAGAAACATTTAATTCACGTCAATGCTTTTTCCTAAAAAAAATGAGGTCAATATTTTCTCCTAGGTAATTGGTAATGACATATGAGGAATTTAAATCCAAATTCAATTCATTTTACATTAAATTGAATTATTTTCATTTTACTAATTTTTTTCTATAATAAATATATAGATATAATAAGCCATGGATAATAGTTTTGTTAATGGACTTTAATTTTTATTAGTGTTTCTTTTATAAGTTGAGTATGTAACAATTATAAAAAAATTAATTAAATTATAAAAATATTATTCCATGGATTATTGTACTTGTATAATATTGGTTTTCAAATATAATTGGTTCCAAAAAGAGATACCATAAAAATAAAAAAAAGTAATTTTGAATTAATCCAGCTTAATATAAAATGGATTGTGTCCTACCATTCAAATAAAAGTTTTGGGTCAAAATGTGGAAGATATGTAATTACACACACATATTATACACATAACTCAAGACACTAACCAATAAATGCCCATGTTCGAGGTGAGGCGAAGACACTCCAAAGCACAAACTCATCACAAAGCTGTCCAATTGCAGTTCAACACCTTCCAGGTTCTATGAGGCAAACAACCTGCCACATAAACTTTCCTTATAACTCCTCATACCTTAAATATATACTTTTACATAATTTGATTAACTAAAAAAAGATAAGTTTTTTCGTGAATTCAAAAACTCATTAAAAATTTATATTTTCAATTGTGTTAATCTTTTATCTAAAATTAATATAATTCAAAAGCTAGCATTATATCTAACTAATAATCACTTATTTATTAAAAAAATATAACTATTTTTTTATTGATTTTATCATAACCAACTTAAAAAAATTAATTAAAAAATTGTCAAAAAATATTCTAAAAATACTTTTTATTCTTTTTAAACTATGGTGTTTCAATTTGTATAATAATCAATTGAAAAAAAATAAAAAATAATGAATTAAATGACACTTTATTAATTTCTCTCAAATGAAGACAAGAGATTATTTTTGTTCCTCCAACTTAAAGGAAAAGAAAAATAAAAAAAAAACTTTAAGTGGATTGTAGCAACTGTTTAGAAGCTGCCACGAATCAATTTATACATAGATTGATTGGATACCATTTATTTTCTATGGAAGATTCTAAGATCGTAAGTCAACTATGTTAAGAAAAGACTAAACACCCTTTTAACAACCAAAATTAGTACCAAGGGTTCAATTTGTTCTTTTCCTAAATTTTTGTTTCTTTTAATACGTAATTCTTTCTAAAATAATTTTTATTGAATTTTTAATTTTTTAATTTCAAACTCTAAATCTTACCAGACCAACGGATATATAATTTAGATGTCTTTGTGATTTCAAGATTTTACCAAATCCACTAAAATTCAAAAGGATGTTCATTCAAACCGTGTGTTTTATTAGATGAATCAAATTTGAATAAATAAATCTATCTTGGGACCTTTTCAAACCCACCAAGAATAATTTTCTTAACAATTTATTGATTATTCTATCATAATTAAACTAACTTTCCAATATTTTTTAGAAAAAAATTAAATGTTTAAAATATTTGAATAATTATCATAAACTTGTAATTTTATGTATTAGTATTTATTAAATTTAGACATGATTCAAACAAACAAAGGCATAAAGAATAAATAGAAAAGTAGTAAAACTAAGTGCGATTAGTGACTAATCTGCCAAACAGATAAGGTGCAAGACTTGATTGACAAAAATTAAATATTTAGGGGCTAGAAGTGAGTTTTACTGATTAGGGGGGAAACTTGATTAGGTTGAGTTGTTGGTCACAGTTAGGTCATGATAGGATTTCATTCGATTTTTGCGGCAGCAACAATTTCCACAGAATCGGAAGGAGGAGCTTTAGTGATGGTGACAGGGCAATCATTAGGAATAGCAGACGATGAGGAACAACAATGAGTAGTGATGGAATTGAAAAAGAAGACGCGATGGCCATGAAGCCCCATCCTTTCTCCTTTTGTTTTTAGCGCCGTCGGTGGCTGGCAACACTTGGGAATGACAATGTGAGGTGAATTGAGCAGTGACGGCTAACGGAGATACATGCAAATAGTGGCACAATAGTTGGAAGTAGTTGGTTATATGTGTGAAAATTTCGGGTTTTAGGTTTGGTTTGAGTTGAAACCCAAAATAAATGGACTCTTTCATAATCCAAAAATGCCAACCCAAACAGACCCTAATCGAAAATATAGGGTTAAGGTCAAATTTACCCAATACACGGCTGTCAGCAACCATTTTCTCTGCCCCTCGCGATGGAAAATGACAAACCGACGGACGATAAATGGATGAGAGGACTACGGCACAAAGGATGATGATACAATGGATGACGGCACGATGGATGAATAACAACCCGATGAATGGATGAGTAATGTGGAGGATGATGACATGAAGGACAACAATGCGAAAGACAATGATGCAACAGGTGGACAACGTGGAGGACGACGATGTGGAGCACAACATTACAAAGGATGATGGATGGCTACTTAAGGACAACAGCTGAGGTAGGACAACAGTGAACGATGTGTGAGTGTAAGAAATGAAAACAACTGAACAAGCAAAGGCAGAACAGGTTGCAACGGCTACAAGTTGGGAAACTTGGGGTTAGGGTTAGCAGATTATGAGGGATAAATACTTAGTGGGTTTAGGTTAGGCTCAAGTAATATGGATAAATACTTAGTAGGTTGGGATAATACTATAGGTAATATGTTTGGACTTAAGTTTCAGGTTAATTTAGGTTGATTTGGGTTCAACCCTAAACTAACCAAATTTTGGCTTATTTGAATATAGTTGATTTCAGGTTGACCTAACCTTAACCTGAAAAATAAAGTCGAGTTTTAAGTTTAGGCCAATTATTTTGACACCTAGCTAGCTAGGCTTGGGGGGCAGCGACGGCTGAATGGAAAGCATAAGAGAATGGTGGTAAGACATGGGACTAAAGTTGCAGTTTTTCTCTTTCTAAAAAATGCTTATAGTTTTTACAAATTTCCTAGCTTTTCTCTATATTTTATTTTAAATGGTGACCCCTATTTATAGTATAAGAATTATAGACATGATTAACAAGGATTCAAAGAGAATAAATGTCATCCAAATCAAAATTTAAGATGTTTAAATCTCTTAGAATATAATTTGGCCAAAATACCTATCCAAGTTCACAAAACTCTTAGGTGTTATTCCGGTTCTCAATTGTACACTTCATGGATTGATCAACTTAGCCCAAAACTATATAAAATAACCAAAATTTGCCTAGAATTTTACAAATTAACCAAATTTACCTTAAACCCTTAAGAGTTTGCAATTTTGCCCTAACAAGTTCATTTTCACCTTTTTTTTTAAAAAAAAAACTCCATGTTGCCCCTCAAAATTTTTAAAATTAATACTAGGACAAAATAAGGTGTCAATAGTTGCCTCCTTTTTACATATTTCATAGAACATAATGCATAAAAAGCTATTACCAAATTGTCCAGCATTTTCCCTCAAACAATTAGAACCTTCAAGAAGTCAAAGAACATTTCCCTTTTACCTCTATAATAAGAACTCTCCAATCATCTAAGAATCCATGGAGGAAAAACTTTTCACTTCTTACTTATCTAGTTAAGAAACTCTTTTTACATTTTTACAACAAAAGCCTTCCAATTGAAAAAGAGAAACTCTTCTTTCATTTCCTATACTTTGGTAGAAAACCTTTTTTTACCATAATTTAAGAGATAAAAAACTCTTTCTTTATCATTTCTTGTTGCCTTTGAGGTAGAGAACTATGTCTTTCTGCAACCTTTATCTACTATTAAGAAAGAGTATCATGTCTCTTTACCACCCCTATCGATACTTGAGGTAACATTGTTTCTTTTTTAGTTCTATATGCTCTTGAGGTAAAGAACCTGAGGGTGAAAATGGGTCAGGTTGAGCTTGAGCCCATTGAGCACAAACTCGGCTCTTTTGTTATTTGGTATTATCCGAGCTTGAACTTGAATTGCTTGAGCTTGAATTTTTAGGCTCGTGCTCAGCCCGATGAGGGCTGGAGCTCAGCCCTAAAACCCATCAAGCCCAAGCTTAATCTAAAACCAACCAAGATGAAAGAGCAATAACAGATAAGGGTTCTGGAATCTAAACCTAACCAACTAACGAAGTAGGAACAAAATCACAAGCTTAGTTCTAATCACAAGATCCAAATTTTCCAAATTCTTATGAAATCCATCATATTGGTTTAAAGATTACCTTAAACAAAATACTACAAATCAATCAGCGAAAACATAAAAACTACAACTTAAAATCACAATCAACAAGGGAGAAATAAAATTATTGATTCTAGTTGCTGAGAACTGATCACCAACATGCTTTAAGATGAATGGATAAAGAATCTACTATGAGATCTAGCAACCACCACCGAAAATTGATTGAAAATCACAAGAAATAAGATATGCTTAGGGACAATAGTGAATAGAGGAAGGTGTTAGCTAAGAGTAAAGGATGATGTAAAAGTGAATGAAAGAAGAATCCGTTAGGAGATCTAATAATAACCACATATCTCAATCGGGTAATCACAGGAAAGAAGAGATGTTTGGGGACAACAACGAATAGAGGAAAGTGTCTATTGAAAGCGAATGATGATGTAAAGGCTGGGTCAAGAGGCTTGGGACTCAAGTAATTAACTAAGGCCTAAGGGACAAGGGTTAAAATAGTCAAGTAAGGTTAAGCCGATTAGGCCTGTTACTATATAGGGCTGAGTAATAATTGGCTCGAGCTCGGCTATAAAATTTTCATACCTATGTTCTAGCTCGGGCTCTGGCTCAAGCTCAAACGGGGCTGCCTAAAAAAATCTCAACTTGAGGTCAAACTTGAACTACCCAAAAAAAGCCTAACCCCTTTTTACCCTTAAAAGAACCCTATCTCTTTACCATCTTTATCTAACCTGAGGTAGAGAACCTTGTTTATTTACCACTTCTATCTAACCCCCTGTTAGAGAACCTTGTCTCTAGTCATTTACCTTTTCTTTTAGGTAGAGAATTCTCTCTAACCATTTACCTTTTTAGGCACAAAACCTTTTCTAACCATTTATCTTTTTAGGCAACAAGCCCTCTATAGCCATTTACCTTTTAAGTCATGGTTTTGAATACTGTACTGTACCAGCCTGTATGTACCGACACAAGAGATAAAATGGTATACGATAGATTGGTATTGTCTTGTTATTCATACTAATTTGTACTGGTCTATACTAGTGTACCTGTGCCTCAGTTGATACTGTTTCCTAAGCAGTACAGGCTTTAAGAATAACCAAAAAAAAAAAAAAAGTCACCCTTACCACTGTGTGCCGAGACAATGAATAAGGGAAAGTCTAAAATGATGCATCGGGGAACCAAGCCACTACAAAGCAAGACCATGAGAGTCAACCCCTGCCACCGCTCTGCCTCCACAGCCTTTACTAGTCACCATCTGTTCATTATACTTTGTTCCACTTTTGATGCACAATCACCATCTGACTATATCTACAGTAGTGGTGAAGGATGACTATTGCATATTGTGGATGACAGGACAAGACAAGCTATGGAAAAAGGGAAGAGAAGAAAAAAAAAACTGTTATTGACAAAGAAAGAGAATAATTGCTGTAAATGAAAAAAAAATAAGAATTGTCAAAGAAAAAGAAGAGAATAAAGGAAATGAAGAGTCCCACTTATATCCAACAATTCATAATCCATCCCACTTTTCTCTCCCCTCCCTCTAATGCAACCCTTGCCTTTTCTCCCCCTTTTCACATTTTCAAAAAGTGCTTGTTTTTTTTATTTGAAAATTGTTCTTTCTTATTTTTTGTTATTGAACTATATTTAAACTAAAATTTTTGTGCAATACTATGAACTTTTAAAGTGTGAATGTGTTGTGTATATGTGTATCTCCGTGTGTGTGTATTTCATTATACGTATGTATGCCTAAAATTTATTAAAAATCATTACATCTAATATGTATCATCATTATGGTACTGAAGCCTGGTACTACTGTACTATTAAGAAAATGGTATGGTAACCGGTACGGTTTTTAAAACCTTGTTTTAAGTAAAGTACCCTTTCTAGCCATTTACCTTTTAGGCAGAAAACTCTCTTTAACCATTTTAAGTTCAAAATCATTAAAGAATCTCAATATCACCCTTAATATTAATATGAGGAAAAGAATTATATTCCCTTTGAAAGCCTTAGTTTAGCCTTACAGTGGGATTAAAGTACCTTACTTGTTATCTTAGATAAAATTTTCTAAGAAGACAATGGAACTTATAATAATTTCATCAGAATTGTGAATTTTAGATTAAATGAATTTTAAATAACAAAATTCTAAAAAATAAGTAAATTTTGATAATGTGAAATTCCATAAAATTCCACAAAAAATGAGCTCATTCCAAAAAATTTTATGTGAACTACTATTTTTTTATTGAAAGGTAGTGAAATGCATATGTTGTACCCTTTTCATTATAAAAGAAATGAATAACAGATGATCATTTAACAAATACTACATATTAGATTTTGTACTAGATCTAGGAGATATTTGCTATTAGGTTATTTTGGCAAACTCTTAAAAATACAAATTCACTTAAAAAATTCTCTATCATTCAAAAGTGGGTAAATCTCTAGCTTGGATCGAGATCAAAGAATTCGCCTCGAATAGATGCATTTCTCATTTACAAAAATGGGGCATAGAAACTTCTCTTATCCAAATATTTGTTTGAAGGGCTCTTTGACAAATACATTGGATTTGCTTTATATCATTCTTAGATGTACCAACTTGGGATGAAAAATTTTGGAACATTTAAATGAAGTGATTCTTTTTTAGTGTGAATGCATAAAAGTGATGAAAGATGCAGGCATTGAATGAGTTTGATTGTCTACTACCATGGTAATTTCAAGACTTTTACTGATAAGAAAGTTAAGAGTGAATATAGTTTAATATATGATTTTGCTACATGAAAAGAAGTTTATAGAGAAAACAAAAGAACAATAAAAGAATAATGTTAGTAACAAGTTAGAAAACAATTAATAAAGCAAACAAAATATGAGCTAATATGAGAAGACAAATTAGACCCATGAAATAAAATTGAAATCATAAAGAGAACAAGTAATAGAATGAAAACTGGAAAAGTGCATGAACAAAAAGCAGCAAAATGGTGTAATGGCAACATGCCAGTGGTGATGACAAAAAGGTTAGTGTCATTGGTATAATAATATACAACAAATGATAACAAAAGATATGAAGCAAATCAATTATGTGAATGAAATATATATACCCATAAAGTCAATTGATGATTTATTATTAGATAATAAGTTATGCATTAATCACATGCACTTTTGGGTATTGTGAGTCATAAGTGAGCTTACATTACATATATAATGATGTATGTAAAAGAATGACATAAAGATGTTATGATGCATCTATATGTAATGTATGATTCTCATTGGGATAAAATATCATGAGAATATGTCCAGAGGTTATATTGAGTAAAATCAAATTGATAATAGAGGTTATCAATCATAAGACTTGATTTTATTATCTTATAATCTTAAAGCTTGGCTCACAACCTATAAACATGAGATGAGTATTATGTTCATAAAAGGTTGTCACATTAGTACTATTATAAGTAACAAGATAACGTGTCTTAAATTATTAGAGTGAAGACTCTTAAAACTTGTGAGTATTTATGGTAGACAAATATTGAACATAATAAAAAAATTTGAACTCTTAGACCTATAAACTGTCAATAAAACAGTTTGCGTTATATTAATCCGTAGACATAAGAATGTTATGAACATTATGTGGTGGTTATGTGATTTTAATGTATCAACCAATGATGTCTATTACAGCATATACTTGGATATGCTAGATCACATAATTAACACAGTAATATTCATAATCAATCAATAAGTGATTTGCCACTCTTGTAGTAGAAGAGAATATTTAGAAAATATGTCTTTGTGATTTTAGATTTGAAATTTATTGGTGGACAATTTAGAAAATGTTTTATTAAATATTATTTTAGTATATAAAATTATATATATATTTCAAATGTTTTCTAAATTGTTTTTTATATCCAAGTCTCATTAAGACACAAGTACATGAATTTAATGTGAACTGGTAGGTCTAATTCAGAGTATATGTAAATGTTAATTGGTAAACAAAATAATATAAATTATATGAGTATTTGTGACAAAGTCTCTAAAATCCCGGTTGATTTTGCAAGCTTATCCAAAATAAAGTACTGACTTACATACAATAAATTAGTCTGGGACTAATTTGACATGATAAAGAGATTCTAATTGATCTCACACCAAATTGTAATCTCTTTCTTATGTTTTCTTATAAATAATAATCTTGTGAATTGTAAATTGTTATAATAGTAAAACAGAAGGAACGTATGTAAGTTTTACTCTATTAAAGATATCATGCTTCAAGTAGATTGTTAAGAGTAAAGAATTCGTGCGTGTGAAACTTGAAGTTTTTGTAATTGTAAAATCTCAAAATAAAGTACCCGTATAATTATTTCTATGATCTAATCCTGGTACGTGCTAATTTGGTAGCATAAAACTAAGCGCAAATCCGAACAATGGTATTAGAGCATATTTTAGTCATAGAATAATTTGATTTTGTGTATTATAAGAATTTATTTTGGCGTAATTTTCATGGACATAAACACACAAAATCACATGCATCATGAATCTTTGCTGCGATCTGTATGTTTGATTGTTATTTGATGTTGCTGATGATTTATTGAGTATGTTGGTAGCATTGAAGCAGGCTGGATTGTTAACCAGAGGGTCTGGATCAAAGAATTTGAAATTTCTCATCGAGGCCAAATTGCTCTCGAAGTTCCCTTGCTATCACTGTTCATAAAAGTCACCGGTGGATTGCTTGGTTCTATAAAATTGGAACCGAATATCCAAAGCCCTATGTTTGGGCAGATCAATTTTGATTCATCTGGTCGAATTTGGCATTCGAATCAAATCTGGGTTTTCAGAATTGTTCATGCACCCTAACCGTGATTCTTTAAATTAGTTGTTTTGCGTGCGAACTTGTTAAGTGCAAGTGGTTTGGTGATGATCAACGACCTTCAAGGAGCAAAATTCCTCTCAGCCCCTTTGACCGCTCGACTGTGTTTTTCGTTGCTGATGTGGGTTGCAGTGAATCGTGACTGTCGTGGTTCAAGAAGGGCTAACCAGCAGGACATGGAAACTGACGGCCAAAGGCATGGTACCGCTGAGGTCACCTGTCGCCTGGCTACCTGGCCGACCTACCTCGTCACAGCATGCAGTTGCTACTGGCGGCGGCATAATGCTCCAGAAAGTGGCAACTGCTACTGCTCTGCCATACGAAGAGGGAAATAGGGAAAAGGGAACTAGGTCGTTAACCCTTGGGCCTGGGCTAAGTTTCGTACAGCAAATGGTTAATAAAAAAAATCATGGGCCTCAGTATGGGTCTGACCAACAACAATAAAAAAAAAAAAAACAGCTGAGCCTCAACGTAAATAGGGGCCTGCGTTCTTTCTTTCTTCCTGGTAGCCCATTTTCCAAAAAGAAAGAAACCTGGTCCATTTATCTTGCTTTTATATCTCTGGGCCCAAAGAGTTTGGGTCCAGCAGCCTATTTTCAAAATAAATTGATTTTCTAAATTCTTTTAATTTACAGATAAATTAATAACTTCAAAAAATGAAATATTTGGATATTTATTTCTCTTGAATAAACTAATTTTTGAATAATTGGTTGTTGTATCCTATGAGAGCCATTTGCATGAAATTTTATGTTTTGAATATTTTGTAAATGATTATTATATGCATGATAATTGTATGAAACAATTGTTATGAATTATTATGCATGTCTGTGCAAACATTGCAATGTATGTTCCAATTGTATAAAACAATTTCTATATATTATTATTTGTGTTAGAGCAAAGGTTGCAAATAGTTGTTCCAATTATTTGATAATTGACAAATTAAATTATATTTTGAAGTGTTCAAAATAGAAAATTAATTTCCTCCAATAAAATAGGGCCAAACGGGCCTAGATGAGCTAGAGTGGGATTGGATTTGGATATATCTGATTTAGGTGATCCATATGATTTGGTTTGAGTTTGACACAGTAGATGAATGCAAGATTCTTCTTGCGCTTTCTTAAATGCATTCAATAGATTTGATTTGTTTGGGTTTTTAAGCCTAAACAGAGTTTGCGACCAAATATAATTTTTTCCTTAAGAGTTAAAGTTATGTTCACTTCGGTCCCATTATTTGTAGGAGATAATATTTGAAAAATATGTCTTAGTGATTTTAGATTTGAAGTCCACTGGTGGACGATTTGCAAAATGTTTTATTAAATATTATTTTGGCATATATATGTATGTATGTATGTATGTATGTATAAGGGTTTAGGGTTTAGGGTTTATATATATATATCAAATGTTTTCTAAATCATTTTTATATCCAAATAATATAGAGACATAAGTATATGAGTTCCCGAATGACAGTGCCTTAATAGGAATTGGTAGGTCTAACTCGGAGCACATGTAAATATTAGTTGGTGAACAGAATAATATAAAATATATAGGTACTTGTAACAAAGTCTCTAAACTCTTGGTTGATTTTGTAAGCTTGTCTAAAATAAAGTACTAACTAGTAAATAATAAATTAGTCTAGGATCAATTTAATAGAATAAGGAGATCTTAATGGGTCTCATACCACATTCTAATCTTTTTCCTATATTTGTTTATAAATAAGAGTCCTGTGACTTGTGAGTTATAAATTGTTACAACAACACAAATAAGAAACGTATGTGAGTTTTTCTCCATTATAGAAATCACGCTTTAAGCTAATTGGAAAGAGTAAAGAATTCGTACGTTAGAAACTCGGAGATTCTGCATTTATATAATACAAAAATAAGGTACCAGTATAATTATTCATATGGTCTAATCTTGGTACATGATAATTTCATAGTATAGAACTACGTACAAATCCTAATAGTGAATATGTGTCTTGTTACGAAAATCCTAATAGATGGATCTATGGTCATTATATGCAAGGGTACTATTTTGAATGAAAGGCCATGAGTTAGATCCCAACTCCCTTTGACTAAGTACTATGGAAATAGAATAAATGCAATTCCTCATCCACAAAGGTTACATGAAGAAGCATTAATTTTAGCCGTAGCCTTTGTGGTGCCATAGGGTGACTATCATCACACTCAGACAACATTACTTGCTACTACAAATAAAAGAAGGCGCAAATAGTATAGTTTCATATGACTAGCCTAACTTGGTATTTTCCAAAAATTTAGTTCAAGCGAGCTCTTTATACATGCCAAAGTATACTTGTGTTGGAACTTATAAAAAGAAAAACAAAACCCATGAAATCAATAATTAAAAAACAAATAAACAACGGAAGAGAAAAAGTAAAACCCGTTTATGGCTATGCACTTGCCAAGTTGTAGCAACGAATTAAGAGTTGCCATTAATCTTAAACGTAGGTTGATTAGATAACTTTTATGATATACAAGAGATTTTTAGATTGAGAATCGGTTATGTTAAGGAAGGACTAAACACACTTTTAATGCCCAAAAATGATACCACGAGTTCAATTTGTTCTTTTCCTAAAATTTTTATTTATTTTAATTCCTAATTATTGATAAAATGATTTTTACTAAATTTTTAATATTTTTCATTTCAAAATGTGAAGCTTGCTAGACTAACAAATATTGAACTTAGATGTCTTTGAGATTTTGAGATTTTACCAAATCCACCAAAAATGAAAAAAGACGTTCTCAAACCATGTGTTTTAGTAGACTAATTAGATTTGAAAAATAAAATATTTTTTGAGACTTTACTAAGTCCACCAAGAGCAATTTTGTTAAGAATTTATCAATTATTCTATCATAATTTAACTAACTTTATAATAATTTTTTAAAAAAATAAGTTAAATATTCAAACATTTGAATAACTATCCTAAATTTGTAACTTTTATGCATTAGTATTAATTAAATATAGACATAATTGAAACAAACAAAGGAACAAAGAATAAATAGAAAAATAGTGCTGTGAGTGACTAATCTGACAATTACAGAATGTGTGGAACTTGATTAACCAAAATTGAAAGTTTAGGGGCCAGAAGCAAGTTTTACCAACTGGTCGGGTCGTTGGTCTCAGCCGGGCCGCAATCAGATTTCCTTCGATTCTCATGGCGGCAACGATTTCCTCGGGATCGCAGGCTGGGCTTTAGTGCTGGTGACGAGGCGATCTCCAGGAGAGGCAGACGATGGGAAGTGGCGACGGACGGTGGTGGAATCCAAGAGGAAGAAGCTGCGGCCGTGACGCTCGATCCCTTCTCCTCACATTTTGAGTGTCGTCAGGACGCTGTTGGAAGCGGCTGGCTGGGCTTAGATGGCATCAGTAGCAGAATGGAAAGATTAGGGTTCTGGGGGAAACAGGTGGCGAGATAGGGGACTAAAGATGCAGTTTTCCTTCTCTTGGAAAAGCTTCTGGTTTTTGCAAATTTCTTAGCTTTTCTCTCCCTTTCTTTTCTTTTAAATGGTGACCCTCATTATAGTAGTGGAATTATTGACATGTTTAAATCTTTTAAGATATAATTTGGCTAAAATAACATTCCAAGTCCACAAAAACTCTTAGGTGTTGTTCCAGTCCCAAATTTTTCACAAAATTTCAATTTTACCTAATACTTCATGAATTTGTCAAAATAACCCAAAATTTTATAAAATCACCAGATCTTACCCATAATTTTACGAATTTTTCAATTTTACCTCAAGCTCTTGAGAGTTGGCAGTTTTACCCCAAAATTTTGCATTTTCACCTATGAATTTTCAGAAAGCTTCATATTACCCCCAAGCTTTTCTAAAATTAATATCCGGATAAAATTTTTCTAAAATTAATATCCGGATAAAATTGAGTTTCCAGACAGATCGATCAAAATATACGACCGAAGAATTGGTTCTTATATTAATTACATAATTATGAGACTCATCTCAACACACCCAGGTATATGTTTTCCAAGTAATGCACATGGAATGATTGTGGATTTGTAGTGGGATAGAAATACAATGAAAATGACATATATAAATGTTGGACCACTTTTTTCCAATAATAAACTTCTGTAATAGTCAGTATTTTCCTCTTTCTTCCAATGGAGTTCAGGAATCAAGGCCGGAACCCACTTTAGTGTTAAAGCGTGACATTAAAAACGTCCGTAATTGTCGTGAATTTATCTGTCAAACGTAAAATGAGATTTCAATTTTATAAAATAAATTTGGTAAAAAGATTCGCCCATATTCGATTCGGTCCAGACCTAATTCTAACGCCGAACACTGTGCCAGGGCATAAAAATAGTAGAGCATCTGATGGCAGAGAAATAAAAGAATTTAAAAAATAAAAGAGAATTTATAGATATCTGCGTGCACTAGAAAACTGGAGCCTGGCCAGGCGTGGCCAGCCAATTGGCAGAGCTCGACCCCCACATAAAAAGAAAAGCTTCAAGAAAGTGAAGGGCCCTCGCCGTAAGCAATACGTGGTCCCAAAACACCCTATGCCTAAACCTACACCTAGGTGTTCACAAAAATAGAAATATTACCGTTTCCGCCTCAGCGAAATGGCCCCAAAAAGGAATTTCAGTGATTTTTTAACCCCGCTGCCCAACAAGCAGAATACCAGGAGTCGGATCATCACATTCTTGGTGTATCCGGTATTCTGACAACCTTCTCACTAAATTAATTATTTAAAAAATATGTAAAGTTGCTTGTTAAATTTTTTTCCCCTTTTCGAAAGAGCTTGTTATTTTCTTTCATTATCAGTGATACTACTTTCAAATAATCTATAAGGGAAAAGATCATATTCAGTCCTAAAACCTTCCAACCTTTTCTAGTTCAGTCCTAAAACTTCCTAATTTTCTATTGACATCCTACAACTTTCCTAACCTCTAACATGTAAGCCCTATTTTAGATGCCCCACCACATGGCTTATGGAAATTCTAATGTGGCACTTAAATTCTGTAAACTCTCCTAGTTGGATCTGATGTGGCTCATGTATGGCATGCAGTGATGGACTTACTTGTAAGAAATTAAAATTTTATAAAACTTTCTTCATGAACACAAAATCATGAATCCTTAACATGGCATTAAAGAAAAATTAGTGTTTTTTTTCATCATTTCCTTTCCAGCGATGAAGAACAATACAGTCACAACTTTTGGCTTCAGACAAGATATCAAATGCCTTAATTTGTTCTGCCAACAACCAGAGCCATCCTCGATCAATCATTTATGCTCTCCCATATGATTTCTAGTGAAGTCTGAATTTAATGGGAAACTATTCATTTCTTATCTCTATCCTAAATTGGGTTATCATGTCAATTGATTTACCTTCCCACATCCTAAGATTATCTTCCTGCAACCAACAATAACTATTAAGAAATTAGATTTATCATTCTTGTAAGCAATAGAAGTAGAAAAATCCACAAATTAATCTCACTTTTGTAGAGAAGAGACAACGACAACTGCCACATAATAGAAAAACTAGTATAAAACATGTTGAGAAAAAAAGGAGGAGATGGAAAAGGTCGCACGCCACAATGACCAGCTGAAAGTGAAGGCGATGAAGGTGATGATGAAGGCCAAGGTGGAGCAAACAGTGACAACATCTTTATAGGTGTAGCTATAGCAAGCTATAAAAGTGAATTAGAGGTGGCCGTCACACAATGAAGATGGCCTGAAGAGTGCTAAGCCATTATAGCCTTAAAATTTTGAGAATTTTAACAATTAATTTAGTCAATTTTCAAATAAAAATTCTAGGATTTATGTTTCATTCTTCATTGTTGACGATGAAGAATACTGTATTTTTTTTTTTGTTTAATTACGTATTAAAGAGGCTCAATTTTATGTTTGTGAAAAAAGTCTCATAAATTGATTTTGTACAAATAAATCCATGATTGCAAACCGTAAATGTGTTATGCCAGGTTCAACTGTAAAGTTCATTGATGTTAGATGCCATGTCAAAATTTTTGCTAGATATGTGAAAGGACATCCAAATTAGGGCTAAAATGTTAAATGTTATGAAAGTTATAGGACTTCAATAGAATATTTGTAAGTTTTAGGACTAAATTAGAAAAAGTGGAAAAGTTTTAGGACTAAATATGACATTTTCCCTAATATATAATATGAGAAACTTTATGATAGACAGTCATATATAGCATGCATTTGTTGTCTCTAATTTTATTATGTTGTCCTAAATGAGTCCCAAACCTCAAGTTTATCCACTTAAAGTCCCAAACATATCAATTCATGCTTTAATTGTTGTCCTTCTATCACATTTATGGTTAAATTTAATGGAATCTCTGTGAAAAATGCATATTTTGGCTCATACATTCTTTTCCTCACATTCAAAGCATTATCAATCTACTAAATTCAATACTTCAACCACTGTCTCCTCTATCTCCCTTCCAAATCTCACTAATATAAAACAAAACTAGATTCAATTCTTCTCTGCCATCCGTTCCTCTCTCTAAAATGGGTATGGTAGCTTAGGAGACACTGTGACAATTCTTCTCCAAATTCCTCATCATCTCATTGGGTGTTGTGTTTTGAAAACTAGAAACATTAAGAACCCTATGGACCATCTCAGCAAAAATGAGTAAGAAATGTTTCACTGTGTATGTACTATGTATGACTGGCCTCAATAAACAAATCTCACTAGCATATTTGAAAGAGACTCCAACAAACAACATGGCTAAGAAACTAGACAAGAAAAAACCAAAGAAAGTAAAAGCAACAAACAAGTATGTCAAATTTTCCAAGTTAATTTGTCTGATAGAAACTGGTACATTTGGTAAAAATTTTCTAAGTTAATTCACATTCTCTTAGACTTTAATATATAAAATCATTATTTTCTCTAATTTTATCGAAGTTGCATCTTTATTAAAGAGAATCAACAAAATGAACAAGTTTTTGGCACTTGTGTGTTACAATAAAAAAAATGAACAAAAAGTATTTGGTGATATTTGGCTGTTGAGATTGACATCTAGCCCACTTGGCTTCATTATTTAATGGTTCAGCTTGATGATCGATGAGGAATTTGAACCACTTTATCCACATGAAAATTAGGACAAAGGAATTGATTATCCAACATGGCAGTGTGACACTATTGGCCTTTTGCTGTCTTGGCTTTCAACAAGCATCAAAGTGTAAGACCTGAGAGGAAGTGACAAGAGTTGGAGCTTGAACAAAAGAGAAACAGCTAATGGGTCTGAATCCATTAATGGTAGATTGACCGTGGCCGAGTTTGAGATGTAAACCTATTGACTTGACGATTTTGTTGGGACTAAAACTCTGGTTGTCCTAGACATTGTGGTTAAGACTGAGATTGAAAATGTGTAAGAAGAAAGGGAAATTTATTTTCATTTTATGGCCATGTAATTTGTAGGCAACAACATTATCGACATAGTCGAGTTCCACGATAATGACAAAGGTGTCAAGCTAGACATAGGTCTTTTTATTGGGGTCTTGGATCTTGGCAATGTAATGGCCCAAGGGACACTTGCAAACGCCTCTGTAATGGTGGTGGTGTTTGGACAAGTCATCCCTGTCACTGTTAAGAATTTTGGGAGCTATGAAAGGAAGGGAAGTCATGGAAACAATGAGATTACAAGGTGAAGGGCTAGCGAACAAATGGGAGGGAGATAAGGGAAATGGTAGTAACCCCATGGTGGCGGCCAGGGATGGTGACAGAGAGAAAGATAATAGTTGAAAAGTTAAATCCACTAGTTTGAGGGTGCTTTAAGTAAAAGTGAGAAAATATAGGATCAAAGTTGTTATTTTTCGTTGAAATTCTGTCAGATTTAACGATGACTATAATATAAAGGTGATGATTAGGACACGATCTAATATGTAAGAGATTTTGAGAGGAGAAACATAAGATTAGGGACCCATTTAGAATAGCAGAATAATGTTATGGATGACAAATCAATTTTAGTCCAGTAAAATATGGCTAAATTATAATAACATTGAAACTAAGTTGATTATGACAAATTTTATCCATAGGTTATTATAAAATACTAGTTTTTTTGTTTGCACATACAATGTACACGTTTATTTATTTATTTGTATATATAGTTGCTTAATTTATTTTTTATAAGAATAATATATAACAAAATGAAAATAAATTTATGTTTTATACATTTAATAAAAAAATAATTTTAATTTTTGTTATAAAGCAATGAGTATAACAATTAAAGAATAATGGTCTATTTAAAATCTAAAAGGTGAGTTTGATTTTCAACATTTTTTTAAGTTCTCTTAAAAACAAATAAAGAATAAAATTTTAAATCCTAATCATTAGAGTTGGAAATGTAAATTTCAATTAATTATTCAAACCGAAATAGTACAAATGAGATATGTACAATTGAGATGATATTTTTATTTTTATTTTTATGCTAATAAATATTTAATAAAAAATTGCTTAAATTAGTTGTTATTAGGCAAAAAGAATGAGAAAGGGAAATGGGAATTATAAAACTAGATTAGTTTTTTTTAGCTAAACAAAGGAGAAAAATAAGATGGTTAAGGTCATCTGATTTCTGGAGAGAGAAGCTCTGTCTTCTCCCTAGCAATTAAGGATTTAGACGTTGCTCTGTGGGATAATCCTTAGGGGTGGCCGATGGGTCGATATTGACGAAAATTGCATGGAAGAGAGAGAGAGAGAGAGAGAGAGAGAGAGAGTGAGTGAGTGAGTGAGTGAGTGAAATGGTAGACTAAAAATCAGGGAGTGTATGGAGAATTTAGGTTTTAATGATGCATCGAAAATAGAGAGTGGTATCGAAGGGCATGGAAAAAATGTGGATAGGCACACGATATCATCGATTCAACTAAAATCACAACTGAGTTGGAGATTGTATGCTCAAATTGTTGAAGTGGACACTAAAATGGAGACGACATATGGTCTGAACATCCAGAAAATTATGGGGTTTGAGCTGATGTATGTAGAGGAGAAAACAAAATTAGAGGTTGGTACAGTTGTAGGTATAGGGGTATTACTTGAGAATATGAAGATGTTTGTTCATCTGAAATTGAAGAATGTTTTCCCTCCCATGGCTACAAAGAAACAATCAGGTTTGTTCCTATTTCACTTTGCCTCCATGGTTTATCTAAGGAAGATATTAGAAGGTCCTATGAATTTTATCTTTGGTAAGCATTTGTTGTTGAAAAAATGGGAAATAGACATGAACATACATCAGGAATTATTTGATATCATCCCAATTTGGGTTCGGTTGCCATATTTGAAACAACAATATTAGTCACCAAAGGTTATGAGTTGGATTGTTAGTAGAATTGGTAAGTTACTTTTAGCTGATTCAGCTACCATTCATAAGACTCAATTGTTTTATGCTTGAGTTTTTATGTATGTACAAAGAAAGGATGATTTGTTGCACTCAATTACCATTAAGAAGCCTAGTGGACAGTTTAAAACCTAGTTAGTGTATTATGAGTAGTGGCCAACATAATGTGAAAAATGCTAGAAGTAGGGGCATAGTGAGGAAGTGTGTGACCATAATATGTGGTAAAAAAGAAAGAAGAATGGGCAACCTTAGGTGGCAACTACAGTGACTTTGACAGAGGTTAAGTAGATGGACTATATTCAAGAAAATTAAGGGACCAGTTCTAGTAAGCAGTCTAGCCTTCGGGGTGCTCCAAGAAAATGGGAGGGTCTTACTCCAACTAAGTAAATACTCTCACTAACATAGTGTAGGACAAAAGAAAGCCACAAATAAAGTCAATTTGGAATGAAGTCTAAAGTATAAATGGCTAGCAAACCAAAGTAGACACAAATGCAACTGATGATAAAAGGTATTGCCTTAACTAATTCAATTGGCAAACTTCAAGTGGATGAGCAGGCTGAGGCAATGGGTGATTATAGACCTATATCCTTTTTCATTCTTACTTGATGTGGTGTTGTTGGAATGTTATAGCGCTTAATAGTAGCCTTAAATAAAAAGAAATTAATAAACTTATTTGAAAGAATAAAATAAGCCTCTGCTCTTTATTGGAAACTAGAATAAAATGCAAGAAGTTTAATAGTATTCATAATATTGTTTTTGGAAGTTGGAAGTTTCTTAACGTTATTACTATGCCATTAATGGTAGAATCTGGCTCTTGTGGGATAGTTTGGTTTTAAAAGTTCAAACTCTAGATATTTTTTATCAAGTTATTCATGTAGTTGTGAGACATAAAATTGAGTTGTTCTTATGTACTTTGACTATGTTTTATGCCCATAAAATCCTTATGAAAAAAGGAAACTATGGCCCAAACTTATACAATTTGCATCAAAGATTGAGGTTCCTTGGGTCATTTGGGGAGACTTCAATGAAATTAGAAGATTTGATGAGAAGCTTACCCAAAATACGCTTGTTGAATAAGATGATACTAGATTCAATTATTGTTGTTTTGATATTAGTGTTGCTGGCATTATAAGTTTTAGCATTTTCTTCACTTGGTGTAAAACCAAGCTAGTAAGGAAAAGATTTATTGCAAACTGGATAGGGTCATGAGGGAGTAGTGATTGGTTTGATAAATTTCCTGAAGCCTTTGTTAAGTTTAAATATAGCTATTGTTTTGATCGTTCGCTAGCATTTATTAAACTTAAAGCAGATCAGTTTCCCTGAAAGTGTTCTTCTAAATATTTAAATATATAGCAAGCTCATCCTAACTATAAGCTACTAGTTGCTCAGGTATGAGATGAATATCATGGGTAGTGGAATGTGTAGAATTGTGTGTTGAAAATTTTGAGAAACTTGAAAAAGGTTTTTAAACATTTTAACATAGAACATTACTTTGAGATTTCAGTAAGAGTTTTGAACAAAGAGAAGAAATTGGATGAATGTCACCACAATTTGATGTAGAACATCATTGGTGGTAGTTTGGTAGGTAAATTGACTAAGATTAAAAAAGAACTTTGGAGACTAAAAAAGGTAAAAGAGGAATTTTATGTCTAGAAAAGCTGTTGTGCTTTGGATTCATAAGAGAAGACGGTAATATGAAGTATTTTCACTCAAAGATGAAAGAAAGGCTAACCCAACTCAGTATTGATTGCCTGTTTGATAAAAATGGTAGAAAGTTTCTTTCTGCTCAAGAAATTATAGATGAGTTGATTAACTACTTCTTTTCTATTCTTAGTGTTATTGAGGATTTAGTTCTGACTATTAATGATAATATTGTTGTTAATGATCCTGGGGTTTTATTTAGGTATATGAAAGCTCTAATTCATGAGGTTACCTTTGAGGAAAATTCTTAATGCTATTATTGGACCTAATAAAAGCCTTGGACCAAATGGTTTATCAGCTACATTTTTCTAGCATGACTGGGATATTGCTGGTAAGGATGTTGTTGCTGTAGTAAAATCTATCTTTTAAACCTGTGAGATCCCCCCAACTTTATCTACTATTACATTCCATTTGATACCAGAACATTCATATGCTTTAAGTGTTGTTGATTTTGGACCTATTGCTTGTTACATTGTGTTTTATAAGATTATATCTAAGGTATTGACTTCTAGCTTGCAGTGCTTATTACCTAAATTAATGAATGAAAGTCAAGGGGCTGTTATTTAAAACAGGTATATTATGGATAATGTGCTTTTATGTCGTGAAGTCAGTCGGGGTTATGGTAGGCTGAATATTAAGCCTATAATGTGTTAAAAAATAAACTTAAGGAAAGCCTATGATATGATTAATTAGAGATTTCTAGATCAATTTTTAGGAAAATTAAAAATCCGTGAAGTTTTGAGGAATTGGATTATGGCTTATATACAATCTCCATATCTTTCTATTGTTCTAAATGCCACTTTATATGGATATTTTAAAGGAATAAGAAGACTTAGGCAAGGAGATCTTTTATCTCCTTTGTTATTTGTAATTGTTATGGATTATCTTTCAAGGGCACTCAGTAAAATGTTTGATGAGAATGTTGTTGGTTTTCATCTGAAATGTAAAAAAAATTAGATTATTATATTTAATGTTTGTGGATGATATAATGATCTTTGCTAATGCTAGAATTGATGGTGTTAAGGCTTTAAGATTTTGCTTGGATATTTTTGCTGCCACTACTGGTTTAGAGATTAATGCTAAGAAAAGCCTTATGTTTTTTTATGGGGGTGTCTGAAGTTATGAATGACAAATTTTGGATGTTTTACAAATGACTAAAGGGTCTTTACCTACTAAATATCTTGGGGTACCCTTGGTGGATAAGTGGTTACAAATCAAACATTATAAATATTTGGTTGATAAAATTTTATAAAGACTTAATAGTTTGAGTACAAAGCTTCTGTTTTATGCTGGGAGTATACAATTAATTAAAATAGTTATTTTCAATATACATTATTATTGGGCAAATAATTTTCCAATTCCAAAAGAGGTAGTAGATCATATTGAGCAAAACTGTCGAGCCTTTTGCTGGACTGGATCCATTACTGGTAGGACATATCCTGTTGCTTGGGAATGTGTCTGTGTTCAAGAAAACCAAGGGGGATTGGGCATTTTCAGCCTAAGGGGATTGGAAGACAGCCAGTCTTGGAAAAAAAAACTTTAAAGGATAATTAATGATAATAAGAACTCGTGGGTTAAATGGATTCATGCATATTATTTATTTAGGGATGATATTTGGTAAGTGAAAGCTGCCAATGATGCTTCTATAATTTGGAAGCATGTTTTGAAAATCAAAAACTTACTTATTTGAATGTGATGGAAAATTATGATGTTGTGGATTGGCATAGAGTTATGTGGAGTCATATGAATGTGCCAAAGCATTGAGTCATTTGCTAGATGGCTATACTTGACAGACTAACTACTTTGGCTAGATTGAATCAGTTAATCTATCTTCAACTATCTATCCATTGTGGGTTCATGAAGTGGAAACCTAGAATCATTTTTTTTAAGTGCCCTTTCTCTGAAAAGATTTGGAGTGATATTATGAGTATGATTAATCTGTGGTAGGCACCTTTTCACTAGAATATGCTTTGGGGTTAGTTGTGTAGGATTGTTAGAGGCAGAAGTTTGAAAGCAAACATAAGAAAGGGCTTGTATTGTTGCTGTGACATTTTTTTTTTGTAGGAAAAAAAAAATAGAATCCATTGTAAGCAGATAAGGGAAGTCGAGGCAATCTTGCAGCTGATTGTTATTACCATTCAAAATAGGTTTTCCTCTAATATAGTTGATGTTTTTACTTAGATTGTATGCATCTAATTATGCTGATTCTTACTATCATTCAAAATAGGTTTTCCTCCAATATAGTTGATGTTTTTACTTAGATTGTATGCATCTAATTATGCTATGCAACACAGATGCTAGGCTTGTTTTTTTTTTTTTGTTTTAGATCAGTCTTTGTCGTTTACTTAGTGTAGGTCCATGATCTTTATGTAAGTATCACTGGGCATTTTTTGATTAATAAATTGTGCACCCAATTTGGTGTTTCCTAAAAAAATAGTAAAGTAAAATTAAAAATAACATAATTAATTGCATCTAATCATATATCAAATAATTTTATAAATTAACTAAAAGTATTATATAGAAAAAAGGCAAATATATTACCTCTGATGTAAAAAGGATAGAAATATTAGATAGTATGGTAAGTTTCTTTTGCTTAAAAAAAGAAAAAAAGAAAAAAAGATGATCAAAATGATTGTGGAATCACAAAAAATTATATATCCAAAACCTAGCCGTTTTAGCATTGTATAGACTTGAAAGTTTTTTTGTTCTTTCTTCTAACTGATAAGGTTAGGCTAATTTATACTAATTATTTTTTTTTCTAATTGCTATGTTATTAGTTTTGATTTAAATAATTGAATTGTACATTCCATGTGTAAATTGTTAACATATTGTTGCCACAAGTCAATATGGGGAATTTTACAATTGTTGCAAGCTTATGAAATAAGCATAAGAGTTTAATTATCTATATGCTTCTTGCAAAGAGGCTTACAAGCCTCCTTAAGGAAAATGAACTCACTAAAGAGCATGTCAACTCAAACGTATCAATGCAAATCTCATGTTCTTTCAAGCGGTGATGTTTGTATTGACTTGATAAATTATTATGATGGTTTTTCATGCTCTATTGAAATCAATTGGTCATTTCTTTAAAGTTTCGATAAGCTATTGAATAGTTGGAGTGCATAGCTCACTACTTAGTGGTCACTGTTTCTTGACAAGTATGTCTTTCTAGCCCATGATCTTTGTTTTTCTTTCATCGTTTACTTTATCTTTCGTGTTTGATTTTGAGTATAAAAAAGAAAATGTGTAAATTTTTCATAATTAGTGGATCAAAATTTATTGCCCGTTAGTAACAATAACTCTAGCATTATTATCATAATGCTCTAATTGGTAACAATAACTCTATAGAAAAATAGTCAAATTATATCAATTATTAAATTGGTAAGCCATGTGAATAAACACTACAACAGAAAATTCACTATGGTAATTGGCCATGGTGACCAACAAAGTGGCCGTGTGCCTAATCATTGCCAATTCGGTAGATAAAAAGTAAGTGCATTTTCCCGAGGAGAATTAGTGATTGACTAGGCAATTATTACAAAATAGGCCACTAATTTTGGTCGCTAATCGGTCACGATGCTGGTCATTCTCCCCCAAAATCCCACATTGGCAATTCGTGAGAAACAAGGTTGATTAATCAGCTTCATTGCCATTGCCTTACAAATTGTCATCTTTTATTTATTTTTCCTTATGATTCTCCTACTCTTTGTTTTTGTTTTCATTTTCTTCCTCTTCTCTCATGCTACTTTCTATGAAAGCCAACTCTTTTCCAGCATTTGATCTTTTTAGGCAATGAAGAAGTTGATTTCTTTTACAATAACCTCAAGTTGGGCATTTATGGAGACTATCAGAAATGAGACTAAAATTACTAAGATGAAGAAATAAATTGTTCCTCTTCTAATTTTTTTTTGTTAAGAGGCATCTGTTCTTTTCACATATGATAGAATATAAAACTGGACAATAACTAAAAATTAGAAAAAAAAATATTAAAAAGAAAATCTCTAGAAATATTGAGCTAAGAAATTTGAACCTAGGTATATGAAATAATTGAGTGAAATTTTTTGAATTTGGCATCTAAAATTCTTTGAATCTAGTATGTGAATATGAAATAATTTAATAATGTACTGACCGATATAATTTGTCACTCTCCCGGTCATGAACCCAATATAAACTGCCACTCTCCCAGTCACGAATCTAGTTGATTAATCCCACTGACCAAAGATTTGGTGACCACTTGCTAATATCATATTTCAGTGATGAACAAATTTTTTAGTGACTAATCACTGACTGATAAACCAACTGGTTTTTACCTTTCCTCTTGCAGTGAAATGATTAACTATAAATCCATTTGTGTACTTAATAGGTAGAATTATGTTTAAGCTTGATAAAAATTGAAGATAAAATCCAAATTATAACCAGTAAAGATTCATAAGAATACCAATATAATTAAAATCTAAATAATAGAGTATAGTTAGAGGGTACTTAATTAATGATTTCTATCCATTGCCTATGTTTTTCTTTTTTATATATATATATATATATAGATAGATAGAGAAAATTGGTCATCAACACCTTTCGTAAATGGTTGTTATATCTAAACGCTCGTTCAATAGAAGCAAAATACGCAACTTTGTCGAATTGTAAAAACGTAAGTGGTTACATTAGTAATAACACGTTTAGTTGGAGTGAGCATAATTCCTTTCTCATATTGTTGAATGATTAATTGATTTTTGCATGAATTGCATTAAGTATATATAATTAATATATGTTTAACTCAAGTAGGTGAATTCAATGAAATAGAATGAAAAATGAATAAACATATTGAGCCCGGCTCGAGTTCAACTAGGTTTAAAGTTTGTTTGTGACTCATTTAAATTGTTTTCAAGTCAAACTTGAATAAAATTTCAATAGCTTGATATATAAATCAAATAATGCTCAATTTGCTTTATTACTTGGCTTAGTTCGTCTTGATTTTAGACTTTTTTTCTTTAATTTAAGCAATCAGCTTGAGCTCGATTGATTAAAAGCTTTTTCATAGATCGTTCAAATTATTTTTAATCTAAACATGAATAAGGTATCAAACTCAATAAACATTTCAATTTGAATTTGACCAGCTTACCACTTAACTCTGCTTGACTCATTTTCAACTCTAAATCCACTAGATGACTTGTATAATAATAATATATTCAGTTGAAGTAGGCATATAATGCCTTAATCATAATATTGGATGATTAATTGCTTTCTGCATGAATTGCACCAAATATATATGTAGGTTAATACACATTAAACTCAAGTACGTCTACTCAGTGACTTATCCACTTATTTGATCCTCGATAAGTCTCAGGTTCAAACACCTGATGACAGGTATAAATTCAATTATGTAAAGTGTAAATAGTCTACCATAAATAGGTGAATGTAATTCATGGAAAACATTTTCCTTTGTTTCTTTAAAAAAAGACAAAACATATTCGGACCCAATCTCCCAACTCTATGAATGAGAGCCTTTCTTAAAAAAATTCACCTCAAGAAATATCTTGGTTAATTATTTTATTTAGTTACATATTTACATGTATTACTTGTCTAAGTGAACTTTATCTATCATTTTTTTCTTCATTTGATGTTTTATGGACTATCTTGCAAACAATATTTGTAACAATATAACAATAAATCTTGTCGCCTATTATTGATGTAAAGAGCAAACACATGATTTCCAAAAGAGAATTTTCTGTTCAAGAAGTACAAATATGTTCAACAACCAAATGCTAACTAACAAAAATTCAAATTTCATAGTGGGACAATAGTCAAGCCATGATGATATTGGACCTTAAAGCCTATAAAAAGTTGCATAATACTATAGATTTTCTGTCATTTAGGTTTTATGCTAATTAATTGCATCTATACTTTTCAAGTACATTTATCCCTTATTTTTTTATTTGATTGATATCACCTTTTAAAATCATAATTTAAATTATTTGATAATTTTAATTTCAACAATTTTAAAATGTTTAATAATTTTAAATAGTTAATAGGTAGTTTAAATTATAGAAATATTGGCTTCCTCTTTTGAATTAAAAAAGAGTTGAGTAAAAGTAAATTTCCAAATATGGAAAGGGAAAATATAATTAGTATTAAGTGAAATAGTATGATTGATCTTTCTATAAATAATGAGTTGAGTTGTCCTAGCTACTTGTAAAGTGATAAAACGACATAGAACTCTGGCCTCTATCGTTTCCCCACAAAATACCACTTAATGCTAATGTAGATATTTTTTAAATAAAAAAAACAGACATTTTTATTTTTATTTTTAAATACATAATATCTCATAATTTTGTATCTTATAAAATTGTTTCAGTTTATAAAAGAAAATTAAACGCAGTGGCGCTACCCGTGCGGTACATGCTCCGGGCCACCCCCGGCTCCCACCACCAACACCAAGGAAACAAACCCGCTCCAAGCCAGGGGCACGTGACAGAGCCGACAATCAGCTGAGGTGGCGGC
Source organism: Aquilaria yunnanensis (assembly GCA_039654915.1). Classification (NCBI taxonomy): domain Eukaryota; kingdom Viridiplantae; phylum Streptophyta; class Magnoliopsida; order Malvales; family Thymelaeaceae; genus Aquilaria; species Aquilaria yunnanensis. The sequence continues at coordinate 5,555,635 of CM077593.1, read as the reverse complement.
AGGGCATTGGGCGATTCATCCAGTCATCGTACGGAGAGACATGGACTTCTTGCAACCTTTGTACGGACATCCGCCTTTGGTTTAACCTCTAGGGGACTTTATTATCGTGCACCGCGCGTTGCCTGGATATTACGTGCACCCGACAGAAATGTTCGATGTTTTTCCACCTCACTCACTCGCCTGCCGCTGCGATGGGCTCAAACCCTCCACGCGTCGACCATCCGGGCGATGGCATCGACCTTTGGTACCTCCATCTGTCCACTGCTGGGTGGGTGATGCTGAAAAGCATGGGATTTTTAGTCTCCTTTTCTCTCCTTGGCATTTATCCCCTGTGTTTCTCTTCTACTTGTTTTCTTTCTAGATTTTTTGTTTTTCATTTGTTTTTAGAGCAAAAACTGTTTTCCTATCCTTGATGTGCGACTGTTTTTTTCCTTCTCAATTTTCCAAAAGTAGAAATAAATTAGGTGCCTTGGTCTTCGAATTTTCTCAAAAGAAGAACTGTTTGTAGTCTAGGGTTACAAAGGCTCTTACTAGGGAGGTGAAGACTTATAGAGTTGAGAAATCCAATCCTTTTTGTCACCATCTCTTTTTCTCAACCCGTCTCCTCTCTGCAAATTCTAGGGTTCTACCGTTAAAATTTCCCATTCTTGTAGTATATATTTTTCCTTCCAGCTGAACCCGTTCCTGATTCACTCGATCTGATTGATCTATCTGCTTCTGTCCTTTTTATTTTTATTTTTTTTATTTTCACTTTTTCTCATTGTTCGGTTTCTCACATCTCAGCCAGACAAGGAATCGGCGGCTGTGGTGTTTGTTTTTCTGGGTAGATCGATCGAAAAGAATGGTGAGAGGGAAGACCCAGATGAAGAGAATAGAGAATGCAACGAGCAGGCAGGTGACTTTCTCAAAGCGAAGAAATGGGCTGCTGAAGAAGGCCTTCGAGCTCTCAGTTCTCTGTGATGCTGAGGTAGCCCTCATCATCTTCTCCACTAGAGGAAAACTCTACGAGTTCTCGAGTCCCAGGTGCGTTGACTGATTATAAATTTCCTTGGTTTTTTTTTCCTGCAGCTTCTGGGAAATTTTTAGATTAGATCTAAGCACTTGTGACTAATCGAAAGTAGAGTTTTTTGACTGCTGTTTGAGTAGTCACAGGCTAGTAGTAATATTTATGCGTATCTGGTTTATCGATTTCGTCTTCCAGAAGTACTTCAAGAATTCATGTCCTTTTGAAGATATTCAAATCCCAGATTGTGATTCTGTGAAATCTTTTGGATTGTGATTCCGTATCTGTTTCTCGCTGGTAGTAGTGCAATCTCATATCACATCGATCTCAGTGAAAGCAAGTCATTTGATTAGTGTATACCGTCCTAGTTACTCTCTGGCCTTTTAACTGATCTTGTAAAAAGGAGTTAATTATCATCAGGCATCAGATGTTTCTCTTGAGCCCAACATGCCATCACCATGAAGGAATTTAACTAAGGGGTATACAAAGATTTAACTGAGGGTAATTAACAGACATGTTTTTCGCATATCCTTTCATTTTATGCATTTAATCTGGAGGTGGTTTTTTTTTCTTTTATTTTCTGAGCTGATTATTAGCTTTTTCTTTTCATTTTATTTCTAACTATTATTAAGTGAGTGTTAGAAGAGATCACGATTATTGAGGTATGTTACACTATTCATTGTACTTTGATGTGAAAACTCATACTACTAGCCACAAGTACTAGCTAGTCGGCTTGTAGTTTATTGATAATTGATAAGTGAGGTAAGAAATAGAGTAAGAAATAAGAGGAAGCATATTGGAATCTTTCTATACTGCTTTAAATTAAGTAAAACCTTTAGACTATTTTTTTCACCAACTGAAAATTGTTTGTTATATCAGTGGAGTTTGAAATCTCTAGGCTCATCTCAGAATATGTATGTCCATGTTAATTGTTACTGTTCTTTGCCTAGCATGGAGTACTAGCTATTATGAGGTTTATTATAATATACACGCGTCTAACCTGCCAGTTATTTTTTTTTTAAAATGAAGTTGTCTGACATTTGCATATTTGCATTGCTTCCTTACACAAATATAATAATAATAATTAGTATTTGGAGTGCGTGTTTGTACAGCTTCTAAATGCACAAATGTTGATGTTAGGCTGAGGTTGAGGTTTGAAGCCTTTGGAAATATAAAAAACTCATTCCTTTATAGGTGGATTTCCTTTACCTCTAATAACTTGTACCTTGTTATTGATTCTGAGTATGTAAGTGTGTATATATAAATGTGTCTATATACTAACAAAATGTCAACTATTTGAGCTTCTAAGTGAGGAAGATAATATAACCATCAAAACAAGTGTCGCAAATAGTGCCGGCACACTTTTATTCTTCATTTGTCTAAAAAAAATCATCAATTTTTAAGTTTTTTGTGTCTCAAAATAATTCACCCTATTACAGTAGTTTTGAATCAAGTAACTAACAATTTACTAATCATATAATAACCTATGTATCATATAAGGAAATTAAAGGAAGCCTACGTTGAAACTATGATGAGTCGTAATATCTTTACATTTTGTAAGTATTAAAAAATTGTTGTTGTTTTTTGAGATAGATGAAGTATTTATTATTCTTCCACTAAACTATTGGTAACAGTAAAAAACTTCTGAGGTTTTAGTGAGAATACAATTTCCCCATTCTATTTCAAGAACCTACATTTTGCCCCTTAAATGTGATTTTTTAAGTGTTTGTAGGTGGTGACATTAGCTTTTCAAAGGCTAAATTGAATTGTGTAATATCTGATTTTCAATAGATTTATAGAGTGAATTGGTTTTAACTTACGTTAGCTTAAAAAAAAAAATGGTTTATTTTTACTTTCACATCTCTTTTGCCCAGAACTGATTCTATTTAAAAATCACTATTATGTAGGTATACTAATCCATTGAAAATATAAATTTCATAATTTTATTAAATTTTTATGAAATTTTCCTCTTTAATTCCTAAAAATAGAAAATTCATGAAAATTTATTAATACCATGAAAATTATTTTTAAATGGATTATTACATCTACATAATATTAGTTTTCAAATGAAATTGATTCCGGGAAAAAAGATATAAAAATAAAAATAAATTATTCTGGATTAAGATGACCTAAGTTAAAATGAATTGGCTTAAACTACATGGCAAAAATCTAGCACTCAGTGATCAATTTAAATTATTAATTGTTTTTCAATTTAAATGTAAAATAGTATTTTTTTTGCTTGCTTGTTTCAACAATGTTAGCACAAAGGTTATATTTGTTCTTGTTTTGGTTATCTTTTTTATTATTTTTCATCTGAAAAGGGCTCAAACCCTGGAGGAGCGTGAGGGTTATTTCTCTTTATGGTCTCCCATCTTAAAAAGAACAAAAATTTTAATATTCTCATAGAGTTTTAAGGATGCTTCTACACCATCACTGTTCTTATTCTGGATTTTCCTCCACTCTGGTATGTCACTGGCATACATGTTCATGATCGATGTCTATTAAAGATACATACACATATAACAAAAATATATTTGGAAAAGCATATGACATGTATATACGGATGTCTTATTTTTGGGATGCAAACTTATAGTATATAAAACCGTGACCCTTTTCAGATAAGAGTATTATTAATATTGATTTTGTTATATCCTATGATACTGTTGATTAGTTTGACTTAAAGTAGGAGGAGGAGAATGAATACATATAATATATTGTAGAACTGAAAGAGCTTTTTGATCTGTAAGATACAGTTGATCGCTGAATTTAAAGACAAGCTCAGCTCCTTTAGTTTCCTGCAGAGTGTATTCAGTTCACTACAGCTGAAACGAATACTGGAATCCCTGCATTTAAATAATAAATTGATGTCTTGCTTTTTGGGGAAACAGTAGAAGAAATACAGACGTTGGGAACAGTTTTTTTTTCTAATGATATTTGGATGTATTGTTGAGTATGCAAGAAGCCAGCAATTAAGCAAGTACTTCAAGCTATTTAAAAACAATCTTTTCCTTGCTTCTGTTTCTATACTCTTAAGCGGCTAGCGCTTTTAATCGTCTCTTATGGCTAAGAAAAAAAATACTATCAAATAATAGGATACATATTTAGCATTTTTTTCTTTTTTGCATGAGAAGAAAACCTTTTTGGAAAAAATCCCCTCCACTTTCCAAATTTTGTTGCTTATGCAGAGTATAGATCGTTTCTAGCCGTTGTTTAAGGCTTAATGACAACCAAAGAACCCGAAGAATGGTAGCCACTTTGTTCAGAACATAGTTATAAGGTAATGGACTCGTATATTTTTCCCTTTTGTTAAGTTTTAATTCCTCAGTTTCCGCGAAAAGAAAAGAAACTATTGCCAGTCAGAATGAGGAAAAAAGAAAAATACTAACATGGTTAATTTAGTAATGTGGCATTGGGCGGGCCTTTTTGGATTGAAGCAAGTCTACATATTTCACCATACATTGATCCTAGAATCTGCAAATCGAGCTTTATAAGTTCTCGTGCAACTTTTTTCATTTTTGTTTAGACTAATTATATATGTAAATATTCAAAGAAAAGAAGATGCGTTTCATCTTCCAAGACACGTAGCTAGATCAAGGTAGCTTGTAAAATAAAGGAAATATTTATATAGTACTACTATTTACATATATGCTATATATATACCATGAGAGATGGGTGAAGATTACCTGTGTTTTTGCAATGACCTATTTTACACCCCCTCCCCCTCCCCATGAAGATAATGTCACGTTTCTAGTTTAATTTTATTTTATTTTTTCCATTTTACGCCTTCCACTAGAAAGTCATGTGTCGTGGTCTAACATAAATCAAGGATACACGAGGGAGGAGAATGAGCGAGAATCATAATTGGAAGAACTGGACTGCAGCCGGCTGGTCCAACTGGTTAAATTGCGACTAGCTCTCCTGCAGGCACGGTTATCGGCTCTTTGTTAGTCAAAACAAAGCCAAAAATCGGGAAAATTGGAAAAAAAAAAATGTGAAACAGCCAAATCAGTGAGCCGGAAAAAACTGCGGGCACAGACATAAACTAGTTTTATGCCCATTACTGTATATAGTTTAATTTTAGAAGTAAAATTTAAACATAAAAAGACACTATAAATTGCATAACTATTACATCATATATGTAAATATAAAGACAAATAAATAAAAAAACCTCAACAATTCTTGTTACCAAACAAAAAATACAAGTTATGAGTCATGTGCATGTCTTTGTTAAGACAGGGGGATAAGAATGACAGTCTAACTGGTTGAACCACGAACTGGAAACTTGGTTGGTTCCATACCAGTTCGATTCTTACAACATTGGGTAGAATTACAAAGGATCATAGTGCATTATATAAGTTACATAATACTTAATTTCAATGCCATTATCATAGGGTATATCGTATCATTAGGTATGCCAAAGTTACCATATAGCTTTTCTTTCCTTGAAGTTATTGTGTACTACAAGATATAACATGTTAGAGATACAGTTAAGAGTGAATCCAAATCCAGTGAGCTAACTAGTAATTAATCATGTTTGGTTTGAAATGAGTGTCAAGCTTGATAATTTGTTGTTATTTGTTTGAAATAAATGTCAAGCTTGAAAACTTATTCAAGCTTGGTTTGGAAAAGATATGAATTAGCCATAAATGAGTTTTAAATTAAGCCAAGCTTGGCTTAAATCAAGTGGAAAATGTTGTGTAAAGCTAAAACTAAACTGAGCAAGATGTGAATGAGTAAAGCTTGATTTGAAATGAATATCGAGCTTGATAATTTGGTCCAGATTGGATTGAATAGGATGCAAATGAGCCATAGAAAAGCTTTAATAATCATTTAGAAAAGCCTTCAATTTTGTCATTACTAATCATTTTGTTGTTAAAAAAAATGCCATAGAAAAGCTTTAATTTGAGCCAAGCTTGAGTAATTTGTTTATATGAATTTCAGCCCTATATGGTACCTATCCAGTTTGTTTTAATTTAAGTCAATTGATTTCAAAATAGCTTATTTTTATTCTTACATTTTTTTACCCAAAACCAAATTTAATTAAAAGCTAATATTATGTAGTTACAATAATCCATTGAAAATACAATTTTTATAAACTTACTAAATTTTTATGAATTTTTCTAGTTTAAGGCATTAAAAAAGAAAAATTCATAAAAATTTAACAACATTATGAAAATTTATTTTCAAATGGATTATTGCATCTACATGATATTGATTTTCAAATAAAATTAGTTTTAGGCAAAAAAGATGCAAAAATAAAAATAAATCAATTGACTTAAGTTAAAATGAATTGACCATAATTTTATTTGTTTATTTATCTATCTATGTGCTAATTGTCAATAAATTAACTAAGCCTTAATCCTAACTAATTGGGGTTAGCTAATGATCCTGCATTTCCAATCAACTTGGTTGGTGGCAGCAGAGCAAAGCAAGATCTTTCTGTACTGAATAATCCTAGGTAAGTTTAGGTCTCCCTTTGCCATTGTTACCCAAACCTATATCTGTCATATTACTCTCATGCAATGACACATTTATTTGTGTCCTTTGAATGTGACCAAACCATCTAGGTTGACTTCTATGATTTATCCTCAACTGGAGCTACATTTACCATGCTTCTAATGTTTTCATTTCTAATTTGTCCCTTAGCGTCTTCTGTCCACTCATCCACCACAACATTCTCATCTCCACAATATTCATTTGTTTGCAATGTTACTTCTTTGTTGCCCAACATTTAGTATTTGAAAGCATGACTGGTTGGATGGCGGCCATATAATATTTTTCCTTCAACTCAAGAGATATTTTTGTCAAGTATAACTTTAGTGACACTTCTCCATTTTGTCTAGCCCGCTTTAATTAATTCAGTGGTTGACATCTTGTCCAAGATCTCCCTTCTCATGAATAACTGAATCTGAATACTAAAAAGATTCACTTTGGGCGAGTTCTTGGTCTTCTAGTGAAATCTAACCATATCCTCTACTACTGTGTAGTCTAAACTTTCAACATGTATTTCGTCTTAGTCTTTCTTATTCTAAAACCTCTAGAATCTAACTTATGATCTGCCCCGCTCTTAGTTTGATCTACTAGAACAATGTCATCCTCAAATAGCAGCACACACTACCGAACTTCATCTTGGATGGTTCTAGTTAGTTCATTTTTTATTGGTGTGAAAAAATAGGGGCTTAAGGTTGGTGCAAATCTATGGCGATCGGAAAAATCTTTTGCATAGCCGTCAGTAGGCCTACCACTAGAAACTGCTCCCTCCTATGTCTCTAATTATACTAGCTGTTTGCATATGCTTTCCGTTCATTAATTTTCCCTATATCTGTAAATTATATAACAAAAATTAATACAAATATTACATTGTATGGGGACATATAAATATAATGCATATCAATTGTCATTTCGCGGTTCAAATATGTTTATAATTTCACATATATTGCATTTAGAAATTCACTCTTTCCTTTTTTTGTTGTGCTGATAATCACTGTACAAATAGATTACTGTTTTGCATGCCATGGTACACTGCAGTAGATTATAAAAAAGCATCGAAAAGTAATTGCAGCACGAAATAATACATTTTGAACCAGTTGGTTAAACAGTTACTCCCTCTGTCTTAAAACTGTTGCATCATTTATTTTTGGCAATTAATTTATGATTTTTTATTTTCAACGTTCTAATATATAAATGAAAAATATTTATATATGAATGATAAATCAAGATATATAGTTTCTAAATATATTTTTTTAATTTTTTCTAACAAATAATAATATGAATAAATTCAAGTCAAAATACTTAAAAAAGTCAAATGAAAAAAAAATTTTGGGACGGAAGGAGTAGTTGATAGTTTAAATTCACATCGGTGATGGGCATAATCTATCAATTTTATAGAATTACTTTGCTAAATATATTCTCTTGTATATATAGTCCTTTACACGAAGACTTCCGTTGAAAGTTGGTCCATATAAGTTTGGAAATGCTGAGATGGTTTTAGTATATATGTACCTCTGGGCTTCGTTTCCTGCAACATGGGCAAGTTTACTAGCTAGCTTTAATTTGAGAAAAATAATAACATACATAAACACCATGCTTTAAATTGTGAATTTAAAAAATTGGAATGAGGGTTTAAAAACTAATTTTTATATGCTTGTTTTGGGTCTTGGAGGGTTTGTCTATTGGTGTCTAACTTGTATTCTGTTGATGTTGGGAAGATTCTTTGGGTTTTATCCTGGTTGGGAGAGTTTGATTGGGAGTTCGGGTTTAATCTATATTTTGGGAGGTTGGAGTTTTAAGGGTGTTCTTTGTGGGGACTTGTTCCGGTATCTCTCTGGAACTGGACATCGTACTTTATATTTATATTTAAAATCATTTGTTTTGCTGTTTAAAAAAAACATAAACAGCATGCTTCCTATATCTTGCCTGGGAGAATCCTAACTTGTAGTCCGAGAAGAAATTTCTTCATGGACCTCCCTTTTCCTGCTTATGAAATCATTTGCTTGTTCTGTTGAGAAATTTATGTACTTTTCCTGCAGAATCTCTAATACACTAATTAACACGATTTCCTGCTGCATGTTTCAGCATGGGCAGAATTATTGAACGATATCAAAAGAGAGAGAAGGACCATATGCTTGGTAACCACAAGAAAGGATCAGAAAGTCACCTGCAGGTTAGAGACATGAGAAAGAAAAAAACAATAGAGGGTTTATTCTGTTGAACATGCCTAAGTTCAAGGCTTTGAACTATAATGCTTATGGTGATCAAATTTACGTTGTGTAATAACCAGACCATTTTAGGCGTTCAGTGTTAAAAAAGAATTGCACTGGCTTTTAGCAGCATGATACATAGGAAATCAATTTTAAGGAAAAACAACACTTCAAGTGAAAGATATCATCATTAAGAAAATTAATTTCAAGCATTGTAGCATTATTCAAATAGCACCTTTTAGTACTAAAAACATAGGTCGTAATAACGCAAACCTTATTGTCAAATATGCCATATAGTTGTAAAAAACTCACGAGTTAATAGAGAAATTAACTATTTACATAGCACTTTGGGAATAAGCCAAAGTATGAAATAATTGTCTTGCAAGTTCCAACCGCTATTACACCATTTGAACAAGATGGTCAAAATGGGGTCAAAATTAATTCTTCATATTGTGTGTTAGGAAGTAAGGTGACGTTTTAGCTAGCGTATGAGCATCTATATATATGATCTGACATTTATAACTGTTTTTATGAAGAGAAATGCTGAAAGTATTAATGCAGTAGTCACTATTCGCTAAAGCCAAACAATGGATCCTTAATCATTGTGTTATATGGCTAGAGGTGGAGGCGCGAATTTAATATGATACTGCTTTCTATGCAGGATTTGACCGAAGAAACACACAGCCTAGCCAAAAAGATAGAGCTTCTTGAAGAATCCAAAAGGTTTGTTATTTTGCTCACTAATCATCGTCAGGGCCACCAGCTTTGGCTTTTGAATCACTTATCTGTATTGAGCCCTTCTGGCTCGGTTTTCCCAGGCTTGTATCCAGACCTTCTACCGTTCTCATCTTCTAGTTCTAATTTAGAGTCATATCCTTTATTTTATCCCTTCGTATTTGCTTTTTCTGATAAAAAAGAAATACATATTTATACTTAGTGTATGGTTTAGTATCTGAATCACATGGCAATTAGATTTAGGTAGCCAAATTACGATGCTGATACTGGAATCACCTTTTGAGAGGTGATCAACGGAGAGAAGTCTTGGTTTGTCAGCAACAAGGGATGTGTCAGTTTGTAGTGTTAATGAAGTTTAGAACTTTAGTTGGGATATAACTAAGCCCATAATTATTGTTTGCAATGGATGTTTTGATGTTTATGGGAGTAATTAAGTGGGTTGTACTTTTAGGCCTAAAATGATATGCATGGCAGGAAGCTGCTGGGAAATGGTCTGGAAGATTGTTCCTTTGAAGATTTGAAACAATTAGAGAACCAGTTAGAAAGAAGCCTGATCAAAATTAGGGCAAAAAAGGTAGGGCTTTGTTTTTCTGCCTACTCTTCTCTCTCTCTCCCTCCCCCCCCTCTCTCTGGTTGCTCCGCAATTCTCAAATGTTGTTTATTTTTATTAACATTCATCTTGCACACACACACACACATATACACATACTGACGAGTTACTCTGGCTTGTTTCACTGATCAGAATCAGTTGTTCCGGGAGCAGATTGAAAAGCTATCCCAAAGGGTAATTACTTCATTTTTTTAATTACGCTGGAATTTAGTTCCCAAACAAAATAATTAATACTCCATAAAATCTCACTGATATATTAATTGAAGGGTTTTCTTTGATTCAGGAGAAAATTAAGAAAGCTTAACACGCCTTTGAAATGAGAATAAAATTTTCTCTTTAATTTCTGAAGTTGAAATTCATAGAATAATATTAACGGGCCGGTTGATCTTCGATTGTCGTTCAGGAGAAGCTTCTGACTGAAGAAAACAAGAGACTGCGAGAACAGGTAATCAATTAATACTTGCTGCTAAAAAATTTCTGAAAAATATTATTAAAATGTCTATGAAATTGTACATGTATCATATATGTTAGTCCTCAATTTCGTCCGTGAGGTCGATGGGAATAGGGTGTTGTTAAATTGTCCATCACAAACTAAAGGAGCTATTCAAAGTACAGGAAATTAGGAATTAAAACGATTGGAAAGCAGCATAAATGATGATCATAAGAAAGAGGGGAGTTTTAAGTCAGCGTTGTTAGGGATTTTTTACTACGATTATTTCAAACGTTAGTCCTGGGTTCTTGCCTTTTCGGGACCGGTTTGTTGGTTAGGGTTGTATTTTTTGTCCTTCTGGTTGGTCATTTGTTCTCTGGTTTTGTATGTGGGTTTTCCTGATTGTTGATCTATTGCACTTTTCACTCTTCTATTAATATATTTGTCATTTTTGTCTTTTTTTTTTTTTAAATCTAATATATGTATACAAATTTGTATATATTTTTGTGTCATTAATAAAAAAGTTCTAACAAAGTCAAACTTAATTTTAAAAAGTCAAAAACTTGCACTTACTATTACGTATCCTTGTGATCATAAGCTACTATATTCACATTTGCAAAAGCTGAAAACATAAATGATCTACTTCTATCAGATTAAAGACCCAGTGAAAGAAGACGGTCTATCAGGGGTAGCTCTTCCCTCAAATGTGTTTTTTTTTTCTTTCCCAATGGCAAATGCAAGATTTCTTAATCAGAATTAAATACTGCCTTTGTTCCATATTCTTTGCACCATTTGATGTTTTCACATAATTTGACTTTAATTTATTTATATTAGTATTTCTTAGAAAAAATTTTAAAAAATATATTTAGGAACTATATGTCTTTGATTTATAATTTTTATATAAAAGTTCTTCATTTATATGTTAAAATATTAAAAATAAAAAATTATAGATTAATTATTAAAAAGTGAATGGTGTAAAAAATATGGAACGAAGGAAATAAGTTATAATAAAGATGAGGTGCAGGTTGCTGGACCCAAGACCTGTACTTGCTTTTGAGCCTAGTGAATTAACTACTGACAATAAGTGGATTGTGGCAACATTCATGTACATTGTCCATATTTTATTTTGATCCAAGGATTTGAGGAAGATTCAATGAGTTGGAAAATTTCTCCTACTTGGAGCTCTTGATTCCCTCTAGGTAGTTAACAGCTCCAAAAGACAAAAATAATTAACTATACATTCACAGATGACATAATACCAAATGCCTTTTGTACGAACTTGTAAATATATTTAGTTAACTTTAGACAGTTAATTGTAAATATATTTAGTTGACTTTAGATAGACAGTTGATGTTTATAAATTTCACATCCCCAATTCTAACGTAATTAAGTGTTAGGGTACAGAAAGATGATGGTGATCATAATGATAAAGATTTAGATTTATGTGGTTAAAATTGTACCAATCATATCAAGTTATGTACAAATGAAATTATGAATCACAATGACTCATTTATTTTTAAGTTTTATTTTATATCATCCTTTAGCCGTCCGAAAGGGTAAAAATTGATGTATTTGGATTGATAACAGTGTAGCAATATTGAAACGTGCATGGCGATTACTGAAGTCGCGGACGATGCTGCGGTGGAGCATATGAACGTTGAGACAGAACTGTTTATGTGGCCGCCGGAGAGGCGACGGCTAGAAAAGCCTTAAAACTTTAATTGCTATAAATTTGTAAAATGTCCATTATTTGCTTCCTTATCTTCATCAATTCTAGTTTGGTTGCGTAGCCAAAACGCTAATAAGGCCAGCCTCTTACATATCATTAGATGTAATTTATATGATGACTAAGCACTAAGAGATCAAGGGACACTACTAAAGATTGTGTGGCATGTAACCTACATTTGACTGGCTAATGATGCTTTTTCCTTTTTTTGTACCATTTTCAATTCTTTTATTGAAAGGGGAATATGCTGATTTCGTGCATTAACAAGTGGCAGCATCTAGAAATCTTGATGTTTCTTATGATGTTCTCCTGCAGATCCCATATCAACCGGGAATCTGATAACAAACACTAACTTATTGGAATCAACTGGACTTCAAGGGAAAGGTCATATACCTGAATATCCTCAGGGTTGAAACATCAGAAGTAATCCCTCAAGGACTTTTCTTCACTTGCCTTATCTTAAGGACGTGGGCTGCTATTTTAGGCGTGGGTTTACTCCCTAAGAAATGTTATAGAAAAGTTTATGATAAGTCTCGAAAACTGGAACTACTAACCTCTCTTTTCCAAACCTGTTAGTGGCTGCCCCCATTAGGATCAAACTAAATTCTATATATATGACCATGTTTGTCACTCTCCCCAACCTTATAGAAGCAATATATCTTTACAGATTGTTGACAAGGCCGGTAAGCCAATCGTATGGATTGATCTTGGGTATCTTGAAGCCATTGGCGGTCAGTGTGTTGTTGTTCTCCACATTGAACGACTACACCAACATATAGTTAATATCCATGGCGGTGGACTGGTTTTCAAGAGGAGGATTTGTAACCTTTAGATGTTCATCCAACCGGTCCAACCTTCTGAGAATTGCTCTAATATCACTTGCCTCTTGACCATCTAAACGTACCCTTGACCCTTGTGGTGGGTCCCTTAGAAGGAGCCTAATCCCTTCCAAGTTGGCTCTTTGCTGCCTAATTTATTTCTCATGGAATTGTCTCATAATCTCTTGTTGGATTGAGGCGTTCAACCTTTAAAACAAGTCATGCTGGGTGGCATGGAACTATTTACCATTTAAGGCCATAAGGGCTTTACCCTTTACCAGGTCTCTAGGAGCCAATAAAGGTTCGTCTTTTACACTCTTCCCCTTGGGGATTCTTAACTTGATCCCAAGGATTCCACCACTTGTCAACAACATTATCATTGTCAGACAAATCCTCATTGCGTCAAGATCTCCATGTATCCACCATATCATTCTCATATATGACGCTAAATTGGTAGTATAATTATCAAGTTTGCTTATTGAATTTAGATGAAGTAATTATAGAAAAATAAAGTTTCCATATATAATTTGGATGTTTGTGAAGATCTTGTTTTATGGGGTTCTATTTGTTGTAGGAACCTTTTTTTTTGTTTAATTAAATACCTTCATTGGTTATGGCTAATGTCAAACCAGACATCATTGTGAACCGGATTCTAACAACATGGGCAAATTGTGAAATGCACATAGGTGTATATACACATACCAAATGGTGTTAGTGAGGGAGAGAAATTCTGATAGTTTTAGTTGAGAATGAAAATTTCGGTTTTGTTGGGTTTAAAATTTGATTAGATATTAATTTGGTAAATTTACATCTTTAAATTTTTTATTTATGACAACCAACAAGGAGAGAGGATCTGTTTGTCTGTGTTTAAATTTGGTAAATCTTTACTGTTAAAATATGTGAATTAATTGGATAATTATGGTATTTATTTTCTCTTTTTAAAAATTTTAATTATGAAACCTTTTGAATTTATTTATAAAGATAATCTTAAGGAAACAATAAAGATAATATAATAAACATGATAATTATTTAAAATAATTTTATTAATTTATTTTTTTCACATAGTCAATCATGGCCAGAGAGTTGCTCATACAGTTTAATATATTTTACTTATAGTTTATTACATATCCTGCATAGTTTAATATATTTGATTTCTAATTTAACACAAATCCCACACAGGTTAATACAATTCACTTCCCATTAACACGTATCTCATACAGTTTAAGATATTTCACTTTCAGTTTAATACATTTTTGCATCTAGTTGTTGCTGATGGCAATGACGATGTTGATTATGGTACTGGTGGTGGCGATGAGTTTGGTTGTTTTATTTTTTTTGTGGCAATGTCATTTTCTCGTGTGATAGTTTTGCCGCAGAGATTGATACACTTGACTTCTAGTTTAATACGTTTCACATAGTATAATATATAACCCATATAGTTTAATACAATTCACTTTCAATTTAATACATATCTCACAAAGTTTAATATATTTCACTTCTAGTTTAATACATATCTCACATAGATTAATACAATTCACTTTTCAATTTAACACATATCTCATATGGTTTAATATATTTTACTTCCAGTTTAATGTTTTATTTTGTATATAGCCAATATAGTTTAATACAATTCACTTCCAGTTTTACACATATCTCACATAGTTTAATACATTTCACTTCCAGTTTAATACATTTTCGTATCCAGTTGTTGTTGATGGTAATAATGATATCGGTTTATGGTACTAGTGGTGACGGTGAGTTTGACGGTTTTATTTTTTTGTGGTAATGTTATTTTTCTAGTGTAATAGTTTTGTCACACAAATTAATACATTTGACGTACAGTTTAATACATTTCACATAGATACATAGCTCATACAGTTTAATATAATTCACTTATAGTTTAACACATATCTCACACAGTTTAATACATTTCATTTTCAGTTTAACACATATCTCATATAAATTAATACAATTCATATTCCAGTTTACACACATATCTCACACAGTTTAATGTATTTCGCATTCAATTTAATACAGTTTGCATCAATATTTTTGTTTTTACAAACTCAAAAGTATACATATAAACTCTAGAAACATACATATATATATATTTGTGGTTTTTACAAACCCATAAGCATAGATATAAGCCTTAGATGCATACATATATATATCTATGTTATTCACAAACCCATAACATATATATAAGTCGTAGAAAAATTCATATATATTTTCGCACTTTATAAACCCAGAAAATACATATAAAACTAAAAAACATACATAGATATACATGTATCATACATATAAAGTTCAAAAACATAAATATATATTTGTATTTTTACAAACCCAGAAGTACACATATAAACCTTAGAAGCACATATATATATATATACATATATTCTTTACAAACTTAGAACACACACACACAAACACATATATATCTGTGCTCTTTACAAACCCAAAATATACATATAAAACTCAGAAGTATACATACATACAAATCTATGTTATTTTGTCATATAAAACACAAATTGTGGATGTATTTTTGTGGATCTCAAAAAATGACACACACTTTTTGTTTCTTTGCCAGCATCTATGTCGAAAGTACCATCGTCCGCTATACTTGCTCCCTAAACCTTATTGCTCCTCCTTCACAATCGTGTTTCGTCCATCTCACCAATGTCTACTATGTCCTCCTCAGGTCTTCTTCAACCTTCACCTTCCTCTGCACTCGCCAAAAATCCGATTGTATGCTTTTGGGTTGCGATGAACGGGAGTCTACGATGCTGGAATAGGTTGTGCCTCCATCTCCTGCCGGTTGTCGAATCATGTTCTCTCGGGTGGTGTTCTCCTCACCTTCCTCAGTTAACGCCGCCATCCTCCATCTCACCAGTGCCGCATTAATTTCGCAATTGGGAGAGATGAAATTGTGGATCTAGGATTCATGAGTTTAGAGATTTTGAATGATGTGAGTAGGCTTTTATATGGTAACTGTTCTAATTAAGTATCTCCTCTTTATCTGTTCCCCCAATTTCACACTTTCCAATTTGTTTCAAACTCTCCTTAACGGCAGAGTTCGTTAGTAACACTGTTAGTGTTACTAGGTGGACTTGCACATAGGTGAATAGTAATCTCAACAACAAGCTCAAAATACCTAAGCCGAATATAGTATCAGTATTGATTAATCACGATTATATCCACAGTTACTTATCAGGCACAGCAGAGGTGGCTCCCAACGGCCGCCACGTTTTCAACTTTCCCAGCTACAACACCAGCACAAGCACCGATTGCGCGCTCAACTGGAACGACGGATCCCCAGGTTGTTGATTGGGTCGCCTTGTCTAGTGACGGGGATGATCTCCAAAACTTGATCAAGCCAGTGATGGACAACGATAGTGTTGCAACGCTTGACCTTCCTCGCTTGACCTCCACTACACTAACACCAACTCCGCTTGTCTGGCGTCGTCGTTGAACACGATACTCATGGATGAGGACTCAAATATGGCAGCCATGACTTGAAGGTATGGAGGCTCATCCACCTCCTCATAGCTGAGGCGAAGGCGCTCGCCGCATCGGAAAAATATCGTACTGCCTCAAGTGATATAGAAGGCTCAAAGAATTGGCCTCCCTGAATGATGGAACGTTTAGCTGCTTACGTAACCGAAGCGTTGCAGGGCCTTCTCTGCGGCGGCCACAAACAGTAAGTTCCCAATGAACCTCGCCAGTAGTCCGACAATTACACAAATGTCGCAGTACATATATGGAGATTAGGCCACTTCAAAGTGAATCAAGCGATTATGGAAGCCGTCACGAACAATCATCAAGCCCACGTCGTCGATTATGATACCATGGAAGGGATCCAATGGGTGTCGCTAATGCAAGCCTTGGTTTCCCAAAAAGAGGGCTCTCCAGTGCCTCACCTCTGTATCACCGCCTTGTACAGAGGCTGGAGAGGGCCGCGATCGATCTGGAATCTGGATGGCTCAAGAGACGGGTTGCTGTCAGGTGGCATACGCTGTGTCAGTCGGCCTGCCGTTCTTGTTTTACGGAGACGGCTGAACCATGACGAGGTTTTCGATCCGTCAGCGGTAAAATAGGTCAGAGGGAAGACTGGTGATGAACTGCATGTTGCATTTGCTGTATTTGGTCGACCGGGTATCTAAATCCGTCGCTTCGTTTAGAGTTCGAAAACGAAATTGGTGATGCTGGTGGAGGAGGAGGTGCGGCGCTGCGAGTCAATGGAGGGTCTGTGAGTCGGTTCGTAGACTTGTTGGCGGCGGTTTACGACTCGTTGGAAGCGGGGTTGCCGGTGGCCGGTCAAGGCCGAGAGGTGATGAAGCGAGTGTTTATGGGAATTGCTGTGCCGGTTGCTCGGATCTACGACTACGGGAGTTGTGTTGGCGGAAGGAAGTGGTTGAGTGCAGAACACAGGGCTGTGACGTGAGCGAGCTGGGCCAATCAGTGCCAGCCAGGCGAAGCTTTTGTTGTGGCTGCTGCTTAATGATGGGAGGGATTAGAAAGAAATGGGCTTGTTTCCAGTTGGAAAAGCAGGCCATTACTTCTTCCCTCTCTTTGGTTGGGCTGGTTGTGCCTATGCGGTTTCTAAATTTTAAGATAGAATTTTATTTCTTCTAAATGAAATGTACGTAAGAATTCTTTCGAATCCCTGAATATTTAAAATTAAATGAAAATATAGGATACATCTTTAAAGTCTTTAATATTTAGTATCGAAATTGTCTGTAATAGCCCCTAGAATTATTTTATGTAGTATCGGACAGTGACATATAAATGTCCACTTGTATCAAACATGGGTAAAATTTAGTCTCTAACTATTTAATTTGTCCTAAAATGGTCCTCTAGTTCTAAAAATGACTATTAAGATCCTCAAACTCAAGGATCGTGTCTTATTTCAATCCATTCTGTTAGTTGGGCCGTTATCTTGAATGGAACTTGCCTACGTGCATCATGGTTTCCTCTTTAACTAAAATGGTTAACCATTTTGTACATAAATGAAAATTCAGACCCAACCTAACACAAATACATAATCTTAGAGCTTGAAACACATATAATCCAACTTGCATCTTTTTCCTCAATTCTTACCAACAAGCTCATCGACCTTCATTCTCCTTCTCACCCCAGCAACCCTTCTTCTGCTTGATGATCTAAAACATAATTGTATGGTACTTGCAACAATTAAATGAATTCCCAAAAAGCTATACACATTACACACTAATAAGAAAAATCAAAAGTTGATTAAATTCATAAAATCCCAATGGAATCAACATCATATTACTCTCGTAGTATATGAAGGACCCAGAAGAGGATTCTCATCAAGGGGCTGAAACAAGAGTATACCTAAGAAATTAGCAATACAGGACATCGAATTCTTGGAGAAGCATTCACATACATTGTGATGATAAGCACAAGAACATTAGTGAGAACAAAGTAAGGGACTAACCAAGGAGGCCACTTGTTGAACTATTTGGTCTTGTTCCTTGATTTTAGGGATTCTTATTAGATATGATTTTCATTTTGCTCATGTCTATTTTGGTGATCCAAGGGAAGAGCTCTCTCTTATCAGTTTATTTTGAGAACCGACAGAGATGGAGATAGAAAGAACAACCAACGAAGATGGAGAACAATTGACAAAGACGGAGATCTAAATGCTAGCGATAGACAAAGATGGAGAGAATTGAATCCGAACGCAACCCGAACTCCAATGATCGACGGATAAGGAGGATGGAGGTGGTTGCCCAAATTGAAGAAGGTGGGCGACCAAATTGAAGCATAGAGAATGAGGATTAAGGAGGGCGATGCTAGAGAAGGAGGCGGGCGGCAAAATAGAAGGAAGGAGGAGGACTGAGTCAAGCAACGCCGAATGGATCTCCTCTCCACCAGCAATGTTAGGTGACGCGGAGAACATGGAAGGTTTAATAGTGAGAAAGTCTGGGGAGAAGAAGAAAATGTTGTACTATTTATAATTGAAGTCCTATGTTTATTTGTTTGTGTCAGTTTGTATTTAATATTTCATTTTTGTACAAAATGGTCACCTATTTTAGTTAAAGAGGAAGTCACGTGATATTATGAATACCACGTAGGTAAGTTTCATCTAAAATAACAACTCAACTAATAGATAAAACTTAAATTGGACAAGTTGCTGGAGTTAAGAGACTTTAATAATTACTTTTAAAGTTAAAAAATTATTTTAAAATAAATTAAATAGTTAAGGGACCAAATTTAAAATTTACCCTATCAAGCATGCACAAAATACTTGGAGCAGTAGAAGATCGGCACAGCCAATGGCATGTGAAACGAAAAACCAGGGGCCCACGTGTTTTGGCGGGGCCTAACACAACCCAACCCAAGTATCGGTTTCTTGGGAGAAAAAATTGTACAACAAGAAAAACGAGCGTTTAGTTTCTTTAAAATTAAAAACGAGTGTCCCATTAAAAAAAAAAAAAAAAAAACTAGTGTTCCCTTCAATAAAAGAAAAACGTGTATACATGTCCTTTCCGCGGCATATATATATACTTATCCGTTTATCGTTGTCATTTTACCCTAAAGTTTCTAATGTGTATTTTTTTTAAAGTTTTGAATACACTACACTTAGGACGTGTAACACCTTTTTTTTTAAAAAGAAAAAGACAGAAAATAAAAAGAAAAAAGGTTGTGTTAAATGTCCCATCGGTTTTCCGAATAAAGATAATCTAATACTACTATATTGCCGAATTAGAATAATCGTTACTCTTTAGATATCTAATTCGTGTAAAACTATTGCCGAATAGAGTAGTTTGTTAACTTTAGATATTTAATCGGGAAAAAGGTAAATAGAATAAGTTACAAAATTTTTCACTGCCAAAAATATGAACATGAAATTAATTTTATGTAAAATTTATTTAAATATAAACTGTCCAATAATTATTTGATAACTTATTTAATAAGAGAATTAGGCGTAGCATTTATTTCACTTGAAACTCTAGTTTTTTTTTTCTAATAAAATTTTGACAATAAAGTTAATAAAATATGAGAAAAGTATAATATTGTAAACACTCATAAGTCATACCGCTCCGCTTAGGATGACAATTGCTCTCCCGACCAGAAAAACTACTGGACCGACCGAGACGCATTGAAAAGCAAAACGACAAATTTTTCTTTTGGAAGCGTTTGTTTTCAAAGCTGAACTCGCAAGCAAAGCGAAAGTGGCGTTCCCAAATTGGTGTCTTGCCGTGCACCTTTTATTTTGTATCAGTCCGGTTCAAGTATTTCATATTACTTAATACTTAAATTACACAATTCTTTTATTTTAAATTACAGCTTTTATTTTGTATGTTTATATTTTTACTCTCAACTATCACTCTCTGATTTTATTTTTATAATATTTTTATTTATTTAAATTTTATAAAATGACACTTTCACTCTCGCCCTCACCATTGCTCTCCTCTCTTATTTTTGGGACATTTTGTGCAACTTAAATTAATACTCCTATAAGCAAAGGGCTTCTAGATACTAAAAAGTGAAAAGAAAAAAAAGAAAAAAACAAAAATAGGAACAACAAAACATTTGCAAAAAGCCCAAAACGGGTTCTTGAAGTTTCAGTCTTTCTTTTCTGCAAGATTCCCTCACCTTCTTTACCTGCCCCGCTGCTTCTTCTCCTGTTAGTTGAACCAATAGTTAAATATTGGAGTGCTGGCTCCTCTTTCCTTCGTTATTGGAGCCATCTACTTCTAGCACTCTACCAATTTTCTCTATTTTTTTTTTTGTTAATTTTTGTGAAGTTGTAAGTTTCAGAGGAACAGGTTTTGGGCTCGAGAACATAGAGGCGAGGCATGGGCACTCTGACTCTGACTCCGACTCCTCTGTTCCCCCCAAAGCCGAGACCTTGCGTCTTCGAACAACACAAGTCTCGCTTCCTCTCCAAAAGAAGATCCAAAAGAAAGAGCCAGCCTCTTGTACCGGTGAATCGATCTCTCCAATACTCTTCCATTTTATTTTCTTTTCCTTTGTCTTTTCAACAACAGCAACATATAGGAGGAAAAGGAAAACAAAACTGTGTCTTGATTTGATTTGTGGGTTTGATATATTGGAAAAGGTTGCGAGATTATTTGGGCCGGCGATTTTCGAAGCTTCGAAGCTCAAAGTATTGTTCTTGGGCGTGGATGAGAAGAAGCATCCTGGGAAGCTTCCCAGGACTTATACTCTCACCCACAGTGACATAACTTCTCAGCTAACTCTCGCCGTCTCCCAAACTATAAACAATTCTCAGGTATTATCTGCATAACTCTTGACTTATAATCTTTGGTTATTGTCAGAACATGTTCAAATATGTTGTAGAATCTCCGAGACCATCATTTTTATTTTTGTTTTCTGTCAAAAAAGTTGTAATTCTTGTCCAACAGTTTTAGAACAATTTTTGACTGGATCTGGATGAGTAATTAATGAGATAGTTGGTGTAGTTGCAAGGGTGGTACAATAAGATATACAGAGATGAAGTGGTGGCCGAGTGGAAGAAGGTGAAGGGGAAGATGTCTCTACATGTCCACTGTCACATAAGCGGAGGCCATTTTCTCCTGGACTTGTGCGCCAGACTCAGATATTTCATCTTCTGCAAAGAGCTCCCAGTGGTACAATAATCTTAACCTTAAGGTTACCTTACACGTGACGGTACCGTGATTTTTTTTTTCTTAAAGAGTGACGATGGATCAACAGGTTTTGAAGGCTTTCGTCCATGGAGATGGGAATTTGCTTAACTACTACCCGGAATTACAGGAGGCATTTGTGTGGGTTTACTTCCACTCGACGATTCCAGAGTACAACCGGGCGGAGTGCTGGGGCCCACTAAAGGAGGCGGTGGCTCCACGTGCTGGGCCTGGGGCTCGGGAGAAGGAGAAGGAGAAGCAGAGCCCAACAAGCAAGTGGAAATTGCCTGAGCCCTGCCAAGAAGCGTGCAGCTGTTGCTTTCCTCCGATGAGTCTGATTCCGTGGTCACAGACGCTTCCCCGAGAAAGTGAAAATGGTGGGCCTTGCACCTTGTCCCCATTCACGCATCTCACCAAAACCTTGGAGGTGGAATGATTCGTAAAGCACAGGGATTGGTACCTGAGTTTGGTCTGGGTTCGGTTTGGATCTACCCTTTTCTCGTTTGTTTGTGTTCGGATAGGAGGAAACTTTCCTCTTAAACTATCAAGTGTAGATATAAGAAAGGTCTATTCTTAGGCTCAAGCACTTGAGATCCTGTAGAAGCACTTTATCTGGAGAGGGACTTGATTTGTTTGGTGCCCAGGATGATGGGGCAAATATCGTTCTGTGAATTAAGCCCAACCGTAACGTTAGGCATTGTAAATAATAATCACCCAAGTTACTGTAAGATTTGTTTAGAAACTAAGTTTTATTTGATTGTAAATCATTTTACCACATCACTTTGCACCTTCCTATCGGTAGAATAACAACACAATTATTAGCATCATTATTACTATTGTTAGTATTGTTATGATGAAGTTCTTTTCGATCCTTGGCTATTGTTGTGAGGAGCACTTTTAACTCCCAATGCTCTTGTTATTTTTACATCTTTTTTGCTCGAATAAACATAATCAACCGTCTTGAAAGTATGTTCTATGTTGCACATTTTCCTCAAAAGATAAAATATTCTATCATTCATCCTAAACATATGTAGCCGTCAAGTTTTACAATTGGAAAGTGACAGAAAGCTGATTTGGCATGATGAATGGTGCAATATAAGACATACTTTCTAGACGAATGGTACAACTTAATACATACTTACAAAACGAATGATCCAATATAAGACATAACCTCCAACAGAAGAGTTAACGGAAGGATGAATGATTGCATACTTTCGGGAAGAATGATGTAACATTTTGTACTTTCAGGATATTTGATGGTTTTTACCTTTTTTGCTCAAAATGAATTTTGTTTGAAATCCAAAATGGTCATTGGCAATTTGCTACTCTATTAGTTAATCTTTGCCAACAATGGTGCTGTATGAAAACATAGTTTCTTCTCCGGTCTCCATTTTGACTTGCTAATCTTGCTACAAACCATAAAAGATTCTACATATGGGAGTACGAGTTCTTAGGATTGCTCTAACTTTGTGAGATTGCAACAAAAGTACTTAAGCTCCAGGATACACCAAGATAAGACTATGTTTCTTAACGTGCAATTCTTATTTTTTTTTTTCTTTTAATTCGAAACATTTACAAGGCATGATTTTTTAGGGTATTTGGAAAGTTATGATTGATTTGCCCGTGTCTCAAAAGCTGAAGGTAGTCAGGCTATATTTACCAATTGGGAGACTTGTCATTACAGTAAAATGGAAGTAGGGATGACAATTGGGTGGATCGGGTTGAGTTTGGGTCAGTCATTCAGGTTCGGGTTTAGCGTTAACTCGGGTTCAGGTCAGGTTGGCTGGGTACGGGGTTGATTTTGGATTGAGCTGATTTCGGTTTCAGGTCAGCCTAATTCGGTTCGGGTTTAATTCGGGTTGGGTCAATTTTAGTTTCAAGTAGCTTTAGGTCGAGTTATTTGGGATTTGGGTTGATATTTTAGTATAATCGGATTATTGGTGCATAGGCTAGAATAACTAGATTAATTCAATTTTTTATTTAGGTTTTGCTAAAATTAAATTAAAGAATTTGATTTTTGATGCAAATATTTAAAAAGTTTGGAGACCCATGGTGCAGTTTTTATAGGTGACTAAAAATTTCAAAATATAGGTACCTCATAACTAAAAAATTACTGGGCATGAAAAATAATATAAAAAAATAATAATTTAACTAGATAAAAATATCTAATTTAAAAATTTACAAATTTGATTCAGAAACTATAAACTTAGTCATTTTAGAACTTAAAAAGTTGGTAGAATTAGATGCTTTAAATTATGTTGTCACTTTGAGTTATAATTTTTTAGGAATTTAAAAATCATTATTTAGGGTCAAAAATTGAATTAATTTAGTTTAGGTACTAATTTTGAGCATTAGTCCCTAGAGGTCGTTTAGGTCAATGTTGGCGAAATAAAAGAGTATGGGTGGAATTTGGAGGTTTTTTCAAAATTTTGAGGTAAATTTGTCAACTCTTGAAAATTTGAGATAAATCTGATAATTTTATAAAGTAAAATTTGATGGTTTCATAAAGCCATAGACTAATTCAATAAATCTTAAAAATGTTGGGTTAAATTAAAAAATTGCATAAAAATGGGGGCTAGAACACTAGACTAAGAGTTTTGTTTGATTTAAACTAAAATTTTTATCAAATTATATCCTAATAGATATAAGCTTTTTCAAATTGGATTTGGATGAGGCTTAATCTCTCAAAATCTTTTTAATCACGTTTGTCTCCCTTGGTATAAACAGGGGGTCACCTTTTGAGAGAAATTACAAGAAAATCTGGAAGGAATTCGCAACAAAAAACAAAAAAGTGAAATAGTAACTTTAGGCCTTTATCTCGCCATCTTTAACACCAGAAACCCTAAACTTTCCTAACTGCCGCCACCACCCTTTGAAGTTACGTTCCTTTGGCCGACGCTTTCAGCTGCTGCTCCAGCAGCCGCTTCCGGTCCTAGCTCGCCACCCCTGCTTCCCATCAAGCCGTACCGCCAGATCCAAGGGTCCCCCGCCACCGTTTGTGCCATTCAAAGGAGAGAAGAGGAACACCACCCGTCCCCGTCGTGTCCCGTCTCGGATTCACCTGTTCCCCGGCCGCCGGTCGCCATTACATTGTCATCCAAGGTCGCTATGGCCGTCACATTGGAGCCCAGCCCTTGATTACCCCAACTCGCTGGCGTCAACAGAGAATCAAAGACGACTCGAACACTAACCCGCGATCCGACCCGTTCTTTGACCGTCGCCTAGACATGCTTTCTCCTCTTTTGGTAAAATACTCGTTTAGCCCCTATACTTTGTATTTCAGTCATCCGAGTCACTGAAATTTTTTATTTTTCATAAAAGTCACTGATAACAACTTTTTTTTATTGCTTTTCTATTTTTGTTGCTTATTTGTTCAAATTACTCATGCATCAATTAAATTAATAATATTATATACAATTACATGTTTAGGCTAGAAATTTAATTTTTGGACTAATCAATTTTAGTTTTTAGCTTTTAAATATTCGTAATGTATTACAAAGTTCAATTTTAGAGCATTTATTCCATGTGAGTTTATGTATTCTTATTTGTTTTACAGCAATGGATCCAACAATGGATATGTTTGGCATAAATGTAGATAACTCCAATAATCAAGAGACTGTTAATGCAAGTGGTGCTAAAAGAGGGCAAAACAGGTCTTAGTCTAAGGTTTTGAATGAGTTTGAGTGTATTGATGGAGAGCTATATGAAGATCAAGTGAAAATAGCCAAATGCAAGCATTGTAAACTTAAGGTCATTTAAAGAAGTGTGCCAAATATCAGAGTTCTTTAAATGATAGTGGTAGCAATGAAGGATCATTCCATGGAAAGTTAGATGAAGCTACCTATAGAGAGTGGTAGTGTAGAATCACAATCAAGTATGACCTACCATATTTTTATGTTAAATATGAAGAGGCACGTGGTTACAATTTGTATCTGAACCCAAATGTTAAACATGTTCGACACCCATAAGAGTGACATTGTTAAGTTCCATAAGAAATTAGGGAAACAACTTAAATCTTCTTTTTGAGGAACCTTTCTGGAAGAATTTGCTTAACTAGTGATATATGAACTTCAATGATTGGTGAATGTTATCTTTGTGTCACTGCACATTATGTGGACATTGGTTGAAATTGAGAAGTAAAGTCTTGACTTTTTAGCATCTTGAACCACCTCATAATTCTAACATATTATATGAAAAAATATTTGATCTCTTAAAAGAATGGGGGATTGAGAGCAAAATTTTTTTTCCATCACTTTAGACAATTCTAGTAATATGACTAATATGCAGACTTTGTTGTGTGCCCAACTCAACCTTCGAAATACTTTGATTTGTGGAGGAAAATATTTTCATGTTTGTTATAGTGCACATATTTTGAATCTTATTGTTCAAGATGGATTGAAGGTAGTTTTTGGGCATCTAAAAAAAATTAGAGAAAGTGTTCTATATGTTAGTAGATAGGATTAGGTTTTTTTAGTGTGCCGTAGTAGTTGGGTTACACATTTCAAAATCATTATGGCTAGATGTGCCTACACGGTGGAATTCAACTTATTTGATGGTTGAAAGGGCACTTCTTTATTGTTAAATATTTTCTCAGCTGCAAATTGTTGACATATGCCGTGAACATTGCCCTAGTGATGGTGAGTGAGATAAAATTGTAAAAATCACAGCAATTTTAAAGCCTTTTTATGAAATGACCACTCTCTTATCTGGTTCTGAGTATTCTACTGCCAATTTGTACTTTGAGAATGTATGGAGAATGCAAAAGTTTATACTAGAGGCAATGGATAGCCTAGACTTCCAAATAAGAGAAATGACACAACAAATGAATTAAAAGTTTCAGAAGTATTGCGAGGATTTTTCAGTAGTTGTCTCATTTGCAGTTGTACTTGATTCTCGGTATAAATTAGATTTTCTCAAGTACTGCTATGAGAAATTGGGTATAATTCATACTTCTAAGTGATTAGATATTGAAATCAATTATATTTCCTTTTTAAAGAGTATGAGACTCATAGTGGTAGTTCATTTCACTCATGTGATATTGGAATTGGTGGTGGACATTCTTGACGAGAAGTAAATTCAGATCTTCTTGTAAGTAAACTATTTTTTTTTGTTATTACGCTAATATATATTCTTTTATATTATACGATACTCTAAAAATTGATAGATATGTTGATAGATACAATGGGGAATTTCAACTTAAAGTCACAGCTTGATCTTTATTTGGATGAGTCTAGAAAGCCAATTGAGCTGAAATTAGATGTTCTTGCTTTTTGGAAAGAAAATGAAATACGATATCCAAGTATAGTACAAATGGCTAGGGACATATTTAGTATTCCTATCATGACTGTTGCTTCAGAACCAACTTTTAGTATGGCTAGTAATATTCTTAACAAATATAGGAATCGTCTTGCCCCGGACAATATACAAGTTTTACTAACATCTCATAATTGGGTGTATGGTTATGAAGGTATGATTTTTCTTTTATAGTTTTTTTGTTTTATTTCAATACATATTAGTTCTAATTTTGTTTCTCAATTAATGAAGCTGAGGGGTATGATTTGAAGCATTTGAATGACATAGAAGTAGAATTAGAGTAGCCGACGAGTTCTAAAGCATTTTCTAATTTGGTTTTGGTGTAGAGGTAAGATTACTACCAGTCACTTTATGATGGCAGTTGGGGTTTTTTTAGTACTTTTTAGGCAATGGCTCAATTTATAACTAGCACAAATAACTCTATATTTTTCGTTTGGTATTTCACTAACTAGCATTATTTTGACAATTCATAATTTTCACAAATGCAAATATTTGAAAGCAGGTAGTTTAGACTTTGTCATTAGCTTTGTTGCTTGAAACTTTTAACATGGCATATTGTTACCATTCTCTTTTACATTTTGATGTTTTTATTTAGTTGCAAAACTTGATGTTGGAATGATTTGTTATATTGCTTCAGGATTTAGATTATTGTTTGTGATTTTAGGCTTTTGTGGTATTAAATGGGAAAGAACGCTTTTAGTAATTCAAGCTCAAGCCTATGCGAACTTTGTGAAATCAAATCATCTCAAACCTATGTGTGCTTCACTAGTACTTTGAATTAAAATTTTGTATAGTTTAGCCTTGTTATCAAATGTAGAAGGTAACTAACAATGATAGATGTTGAAATAAGTCTTTCATATTATAAAGAATCAAATTTTAATTTAGTAGCTTTATAGGACTATGCAAAAATTAGAGAATATTGAAAATTATTATGTCCTCTCAACCAATAAATCTTAGAAGACCTCTAAACAAACCAAGATAAATTATTTTATTAATTTGCTATTTAAATTCCATAAGATACCTAAACAAAAGTTATTTTTAAAGTACTTTTTTTAATTTCTTAAATTGCGTGGTCATAATTAATGTACAATTTAGATAAATAATCAATATTATTAAAAATCATAAATTTTTAAATATTTGCCGACCATATATTTTATGTTGATTTGGGTTAAATTCGGGTCTTGTCGGGTTTAGACTTGGGTCTTTTTGGGTTTGGGTCATTCGGGTTTTGGGTTTTTTCGGGTTTCGCTTCAATCGGGTTTGAGTTCAGGTTAGGTTGAGTACAAATGGGGTTCGAGGTCATTGACTTTTCTGATTAAATTGGGTCAAGTCATGTTTGAGTTCGGGTGGATTTATCCAGGTTTTCGGGTCGGGTCAAATTTTACCACCCCTAAATGGAAGAGGGGTTTCAAACATTGAACCACGCGAACATGTCTTGGGCACAACCAAAGGTATTAAATACCATTACCACTAGATATATTGCACTTGAAATTTTTAAGATATACTATATGGTATATCGCGTTGCATATTGTTATACTTTTTACAAAAAAATAAATGTTAGAATATTATTTTAAGACAAAATAAAATAAATAAAATTTTATTTTTGCACATTTTATGTGTATTGTAATTTTTAAAATATAAATAATATATATATGATAGAAGATATTTTTTTATACAAAAAACATAAAAATGTCATATATATATATATATATAGAAAAATAAATATTACTAGGAAAAAAAACTAATTTATTGATACAAGAGAAAAAATAGTTTAATAATAACAATATATTTTCTAATATCACATTTAGGTGGCTCAAAATAAATTTTCATCTTATGATATGTGTATTAATTATATTTTATTATTTTATATATTTATGATATTTTGATGTAAAATGATAAAAAAAATGTCTTACACATGTCCCATAAAAAATAAAATGCCGCGGTATGTACCTCTTGGTATTTATGGTATATCATAATTTTTTTATAAAATATATATAAAAAATGTACGGATGTAAAATACCGTAAAATATTGCGGTATATTTTATAAAAAAATAATAAAATATAAAAATATCAGTACTACATATTGTTTATCTTCAGTAAGTGATATACCGTATAATATATCTGGATATTTAATTCCATGGGACCACTTTGTTGGCCGCCTCAAACGTTCAAAGCCGTTTTGGTCTGTCCCCAAGCTTTATGTATGACCCGCCAAGTCCAACAACACGGCACACAACAAGATTGAGATTACCAATGAAAGCCTTTTTAATGAATAAGAAACTATTACTTTTTGGAAAAAAAATTTTCATGGCATGACTGAGGTTCACAGACTGCATCAATCACTAATGATCAAAGGAAAAAGATGATCACAAGGTCCGAGGGTAGAATTACAGAGAACGGGGTCTGCATAGACAGGGGATTATGCAATCTCCATTACATGCTTCATGCTTTTGTGTATCTTTATTGACATGGGTTATGCAGTCAATTGCCCATCATAAACAAAACAGCAACAGGTTTACTGCCTGAGGCATGATTGGGCTCTTTTCAATAGTCTTAATTTTTCTCTCAACATTCTCTTTTGGAGTTCCATGTGTTATAAATATATTTCACAGATAACATTGGTCAGATCTCTTGCCTTAGGGAAAAGGTTAAGCAAATTTTATTATATTTTGTTTGTGAATTATCATTTCACCACATCGTCGTAGTGATTTTGCACCCTCCTATCAGTAGAATAACAACATACAATTGCTAGTATCATTATTACTATTGTTATATATTATTGTTGGTGATACCCACTTTAGAGATTTAGACCTTTATTGGGTTTCATATTACTTCAGAAAAATAAGACCCGTCGAGGGTTTTGGATTCAATTTAATTAAATTAGGCCTACAATCCTATAGCCATTAAAAGTATGGCCACAAAAGGACAAGTGCTTTATATCCAACAGTTCAAAAGATAATCATTTTCTCTAACGGTCATAAATTTTAGAACATAGAATCTAAAAAACCTATATAAAGACATTCATTATCATATGTCAGGTATAAAATCACTCTCTTTGGTATTTGTATCCTGTTAGAACCCTTATTGACTTAAGTGTCAGAATATTTTTTACAAGTCTCCACGCTCTTTACTTCAAGGTGTATTCATGTGACGGATCTCATTCTCGAGCATTCAAGTCACATAGCAAAGGAAGTGCATCATCAATTGTTATGTTAATGTTATTTTTGATCCCTGGCTTACCAATATTCAGACTATAATTAAGTTAGGTATGGGTGTCAATTAGGCGCAGGGTAAATAAAACTCAATTGCATAAATTAGCACCAAACTCGAAGGCTGAAGCTTACAGCTTTGTTTGACACGTGATTACAATGCCAACTGGCTCTCTCTATAGTGTGGGACATTTGGAATATGTCTCAGTCAAGTGGAATGCAGATTCGAGGGTTTATATACACGAGAATGATAGCAAAAGAGACGCTCCAACAGAGCTCGCAAACGTACATGCCCGCCAATATACACTTAAAAAGGGAGTGGTCATACGAGATGATAACCACTCAGGCTATACATTTAGACGAGAGAAAGTAGATGCCTTCAGCAACCTAGGAGGATAAATTAGTTTCCTGGATTCCTGAATCATTATACAGATCTGAGAAATCTTCTGAGCACAAGCAGTGCTCCAGCTCATGTCCCACGATGCATCTTCTTTTCCGCCTGTTTGCCTTTTCATGCCATAACAAACTTAGCCTCATCATCTGATGGTTGTTCGCCACGATGATGCTCCAATTTCACTGCTGGTGTTCTGCATTGTGAAACAGTATCATAAACGAGATATTCATTACCTATGGCTATGATTGACTAAGAAAAAAACCGGTATAGGGCTAAAAATACATGAAGAATGGGCTATTCACATTTCAAAAGCTAACCAATCATTTCTAAGATTTCCTGGAGGGCAAAAATAGAGGTGTCTCTTTCTTTGCACGTGTATGTGGGATTATTTACTTAATTCCATAACCATTCAGTCTGCACTGGATTGAGAGGCTAAAACTGCAATCACTTCCCTGCAACTCTACACTTGAAAGAAATGCCTAATTGCAAGTTACTCTTTATTTTCTCTTCTTTTTTTGCTTCTTTTGTCCTTTGGGGGCGGGCCGTGGATTTACAGGTTTAATCATTCACTGAACAAGCCACCTAATTCCAGGTGGACGCAGAAGGTTTGGATGACAGCTAAATTTTACGAAGAAAGTTCAGGAGCCTCCTTACAAACACAAACTTGGAATGAGCGTACCTGAAATTTAGGGGAAGGAAACACGTTCCAGAACCTCAGTGTTTCATCTCCTGCCCCTGTAACAATCGTCTGCCAAAATGAAAGGTAAAGGTAAGAAATAATAACAGCCAGAAGAAACAGAGGGAGACATACAGAAGAATCTTCAAAACTTTCAGATCTATTATTAACAAACAGCAGAAAGAGAAAAATGAAAAAAAAAAAAAGAATTATGAACTACCTGCCCATCGGGTGAGATTGCAAGATAAAGTACTCTACATGTATGGCCTGTGAGAGTTGCCAACTGCCAGAAAAAACACAAGAAAAATGGATAACTTCAGGGAAGAAAAATATGATTTATTAGAGAGTGCTGGCATACTATAATAAATTCAAATTTGATGGTTCTGACTTGATATACCTTTGACATGGATGGATATCTCCAGACTATAATTTGGTTCTGGGAGAATCCATGAGTGCTGACTAGCTCATTGACATTCTTAGACCACACAAGGTTGCAAACCTACCAAGACGACAATATATATTAGAACATCTATGTTATGTCCAAATAGGGACATAAAATAAATAACAAACTAACTAAACAGGAAGGAAGAACCAAAAGGGGTTAAATTTGTTCAGTTTGAAGGAAGAATCATATTTTGACGTAAAGTTGGGTTTATCAAGTCATGGTTAATTTATAGTGTGTCAAGTGTAGAGAACCAAAATGGTGGTTGTGGATAAGTAAGAATGGGAAAAAAACAAATATTATTACATGTCATGAAACAAGTTTTTCATCTGTAGATAAGCTTTGGGTAATATTATATCAAAAGTAAATATGGGCTAAAATAAGAGAAACAAAATAGCACAAGGTGTCAAGGTCACACCTGACTGCCAGTATCCATGCAGCTTAAGTGCGTGTTAGTAGTTGTGTTCCAAAACCGGATGCATCTATCAGCAGTACCGCCACCAGATGCAAGCAGACCATGGAGGTGGGGAGACCATGCAATTGCTTTAACAGCAGCTGTATGCTCACAGTATTTCAGGACAGGCTGAGTTGAATGTTGATTCCAAACAAAAAGCTGCATAATGATGCAATAGATTAGGGGGGACCTACACTTAATACGAGGCAACAGCAACTAAATTGAAATTGCTTACTCTGTTATCATTTCCACCAGATGCTAGTTCCCGGTTATCATAAGACCACTTCAACCCACAAATCTATATCACAGAAAAAAAAGCAGTTTTCAGGGCTGAAGTTTGGACATAAGTGCCAAATAGCCTACATACTAAATTTTCAAAACTAAGCCAGCAAATAGCAGTCACAGAAGCGATGTCAGAGAGGGAAAATAGTCATAGGATAGTATACTTATAAATCAAATCAATCTAAAAAGACATTGTAGATTTTCACCTCTGACCTGTGACCAGAGAGTTTGCTAACAAAGTCATCATCTGCACGTATATCCCTCTGAAGCACAGTCTTGTCTCGACTACCAGAAGACAAAATAGAAGAGCTCCAAGCTAAGGCTCCAACACGTAGTCTATGGCCTTCCATTGTTCTTATCTTCTTACAGCGAGAAGCATCCCAAAGCTACATAGAAAAAGTTGAAGATTCATGAAGATTCACCAGATAGCACACATTATGACCAATGGAGAACATAATCAACAATTCATACAAAATACACAGAGATAACTACATTGCAGAAAAACAATTCTTCCTTAGTCATTACAACCATCTTTCACCTGTCCTTTACCTATATGCATACTTAGATCCTCTTATTATTTTTCATAACATGAATTTTCTTTTTGACCCTTCTCAGATTCACAAGGTTTTCACCCAAATCTCAATCTGAAAAGAATGTTAAGCTAAGTAATTCTACAATTAAACTTTTCTAACCTGAACTTTTCCATTGTTAGTTCCAACAGCAAGTTGTGTTCCATGTTGTGCCCAACAAACTGAACACACGCTATCATCAAATCCTAAATCACACAGCTTAGTTACCTGCAAGTACCATACCAAAATACAGTCACATCTGATCCTCTGTTACTAATATTCCGCCAATTGAAAAAAGAGAGAAAAAAAAAGAATGAAAGAATGAAAATTAGTCCAACGCTATAAGTAAAAACACCTTGCTGCTGCATGCATTCCACAGATAAACGCAGTTCCCCAATCCCACGGCCAACACATTATTCGATGACCAATCAACAAGGTTCAAATAGAAATCATCTTGCAATGCAGGTGCATCCAGAACCTACACAGTGCAGACGATATCAAAAGCAGATTTAGTTGACAACAAAACACCAATACTAAAGTAACACCATCGGCCATAAAACCCCACAATACCGACCTTGTAAGGCGACCTCGGCACTTTTCTGGGAGCCTTAACCGGGCTATGACTGACCCCGGGAGCCGCCTCATCAAACCCAACAGGAAAAAGCGAATGACAAGCCCGCTTAGTCTCCGCCTTGTAACGAAAAATATTCCGGTTCACGGGCATGAAATCCTTCTTATCAGGAGTGTCAGGACCGAAAAGCGCCGCTCGCAGGAGGCTGGTGTAAGTTCCAGAGCCATCATCCTTACCCTCGGAGGACGCAGGAGAATTAGAGATATCAAAAAGCGCGAAATTAGATCCCGATCTGCTGGGAATAAACCTATCGGAGTAAATCGAACGCGACGGCGAGTTGCTGTGGCTGAAGTTAAGGATTCGGCCGATGTGGGCACTCCGAGATGGCGCATTGTCTAGATTCGAGGACGAATCCGGCGTCCTGGGAGTGGCCGGCGCCAATCGGCGGTGGTCGTTGCTCATCTGAGAATCGCTCATGGGGAAAACCCCAAGGTCGAAGATGAGGGATCTGAGGGATCTGAGGAATCTGGAGAGTTGGAAGAGGCAGCTGTTAACGTGAAGAGATATTCTTTTTCCTTTGTGAATCTTTTTTCCCGGGAAATCTTAAACGAACCTGCAAGTTTTTACGCGAAAGTTAAAGTGAAAGATTTGGAGTGGACGAATCCAGGTTAAGTAGTTTTGACCTTTGACTATTCCTGACCGATTTGACTGAGGACTACTTGAATAATAGGGCTATGGGTCGATATGGGCCAACACTGGGCCGCAGGATAAAATGTTCGTCGGACCATGACGAAAGGACTACCGGCCCATATTTGCTAGGTTAGAGCTTAGGACGTAGAAGGCGGTTTAGAAATACTATTTTTTTTTTTGCTTGAGACGTTATTGAGTTTGAGTGCTAAATCAGGGACCTTTCTCATGCAGTTATACCTAAAATCCATAGTACCAACTTCGAGATGAGGATTTTTTAGCAAGTCATTTGTAACCAAATAACATCCCTTTATTTACTTTAGAATTTTTGTTTCCTGTCATCGTAACTTAGTTATATCTTTTACTTCACAAGTAAAAATATTCTTTGAAAGACTTGGTGCAACAATTGGTAGTGGATATTATATATAGTATCCCTCCTTCACATGTATATTTTTTTACTCTATTTCACTTTTGTTGACTGAATTTTGACTTTTATATTATTATTTGCTAGACAAAATTAAAAAATTATATTTAAAAATCATAATTTTTTATTTATCATTTTTTTAATAAAAAAATTGTATTTGCATACCAAAACATTAAAGATACAAAAATTATAGATTAAATGTTGTGGATAGTATATCATGAAAAGAATACGGATGGAAGAAGTAGTAGTATTTTTTTTTTCTCATGAAAGTAAATGTTGAAATCGAAATAGTGTCTTCACTTCAAATTAAGGAGCGTTAAGGAAAATTTACAAGGTATAAAAGAACAATGTTTTCTTTGTATAGTCAAGTATTGCACTATATAATGAATTAAGCTCTTTCGTATATATAGTGTTTTTTTATTTGAGTAGTATGATTTAATTAAAGAATAATTATGATTAAGCTTATTATATTTATAGAATGCAATATCATTTAATATTTTGAAAAGAAAGAGTACCAACCGTTCTTAATTAACAAGAGTGAATTTTTGGAATGTGTTAATAAATATATGTGCATTGTTTTTTTTTTTGGAATTTTGCTCTTTTTGGAGTCAAAGCATAAGGAAAAATTACTTTTCTGAAGGAGCCCAAAAAAAAAAAAAAAAAAAAAAGAAAAGGGAGTTCTCTGTCCACTGCGAGTTACTCTTTTCCTCTAAACAAATGAGTATTGGAGATAGCTTTGATGAGATCATGAGAAGCATGCAACTTTGGCTTTTTAAATTATAATTGCCTTTGACCCACAACAATTAGGGGGGGAAAACATAAAAGGCGAGCACATTCTATATGCTAAAAAACTAAAATGTGAGCAACTTTTTCAGTGGCAAGAAAGCAAAGTTAAGTCCTTTAATGATGCTCTTCCTAAAGTTATCTGCATGCACCCACTGAAACAGTTTCATTTTCATCCATCCTCCACATAATTTCTTATCTCAATACGAGTACCTCAACTAATTACTCGATTTGCTCTTTAATTAGGTCGTCGATAAAGTTTATAAATTGTGGATATTTGTTTGTGATTAGCGATAAACAGATAAAAATAATTATGATAGCACAGACATAAACGAGCAATAAATTATTTTTGTCCGACAGATACTAGCAGTGGTAGGTAAGCAATATTTTTCACACAGGTAAATGACTTATCAAATTATTTGGGCTGGATTACATACATAGTTATTTACATGGTTCGTGATTAATTGCAAACTCAGAATCCTATAGAGAAAGAATATAGTTACAACAAAAAATAATTACTTATTTTTTTTTTCTTTTCGAGAATAAAGTTTTCATTATACAACACACAAACAGCACTATAGATTCCTATATAACAGTGGAGTCTGAAAAATAATTTCCGTTGTATTTTTTGTAAAACAATATATTTTGCAAACGTCTTATTCTTTTTACTTTGGAAAATGTGAGACTTTTAAAAACAATTAATAATTATTTCCCCAAAAGATGTTATTCAAATGTTTTTTAAGTGATAATTATACAAATAGAGTATTAATTTTAAAATACATTAAATTTTAAAAAAATGAAATAAAAGATAAACTAGGCCACCCAAGATAAAAATAAAACTAAAAACTCTAGCCGCAAACTTCCTCTCCTTCCATCGTTTCTTCTCATTCATTTTCTATATATTCGGCTAGGCTTAGATTCCAATATTGGTCTGGCCAGTTAATTTTCTAGTATTACTCCACCCGATTATCTTTAATCACTTTCACTATTCTTTCTCTTTTACAAAACTCCTTCACTACCAATAAAAGACGCATCATCTAGTTCATTCGACGTTTTACAACGGACAAGTCTAGGTGTTCCGTTTTTTAATTTGGTGGCTACAAAAAGATCGAGTAGGGTACGAAAAGCTGCTGAAAGTTAGATAATTAGGCGTTTACAAATAATAGATCGAGATGATCATATGTTAATTTTTTATTTATCTTATCCTTTATCTGATTTTTTTCTAGTTATTTATGCGTTATTCTCCATGATTATTCTGGTTTATATGGAATGTTTTAGTTTGATCCGATTCTTTTTTCTTTATTCGGTGTTGTAGGAATGTATAACCTTTTATTAATTAATTTATATGTCCCTATTATTTTTTATTATTCTATACAATTGGTTTATAAGATATTGTTTGGCTTATTGGTAATTAGAATGAAGTATCCTTCTATTAAAAAAAAGAGATAAAAATAGAATTTACCTATGAATACTGGGTTGAATTCTCACTGTGAAACTACAATTAAGGGTATAAGTTTGTCTTATAGAGTTAGATTCAGGTTAGAATCCAACCTTTATTGTATGTCTAAAACTAAAAAAACTCTAACCCAAACCAACCTTAAACTTACAAGCAAGTCAAACCAATACTAATGTGAAAAATTTAGGGTTAGGGTCAGTTTTCAGGCCTTTTTTTTGGGCTTGATGATTGAGTTGTGTGTTTGGCTATACGGCAACATGTGGGGTGGGGGAGGCAAGGTTGAAGTGAGACAGCCGAAAGGCGCAAGGACTTCGAGTTCACTAGATGCCACTAGAGTAGGGAGAGAGATGCAAAGGCTGTGAGGCTGAGGCAGTGGGGAGTGGGAGGTGAGGCAAGGTTGAGGCTAGTTGGGCAAGAGTTGAGGATTGTTATCGGCTTCAAGTTCACTAGACACTGATATAGCAAGGTAAGAAAGGCTTGGGCCATGAGGCTAGGGTGAGGGAAGTGAAGCTAAGGCAAGATGGTTGAGGTCATCGCCGACTCCACACTAGTTCACCGAAGGTTGATGGTGGATCCAAAAATGTTGCAAAAGGGGGTCTGAATGCATATATAAATATTAAACTCAGCATTACATAATAAAACTTATAAATTCACATATATAGCATAAAATCTAAACTCATGTACTACATAATGATTATTTTTTTTTATAAAATTTGAAAAATGCTCAAATTTAGCATTTATTTTTTTATGCCTTTAGTTGAATGAGAATAACATAAATTATAAAATTATCTATAAACTATGGAGAAGATGAGTGAAATGTGCATGTACGGTAGAATGTAAAAGAAAAATATCCCTTCTAGTCATTAAACTTGTACATTTTTTTCCACTTAGCTCCTACATTTTATCCTGTGTCTAACCAACTTCTTAATTTTTCCATATGTTTAAAAAAATGAGACTAAAAAAATGTTCAAGGGTTTGCTGGAAAAATGTATGAAAGTTTAGTGTTAGTATAGATTTTTGCTATTAAAAAATTATTTGTACATAGAAGAGACTGATTTATTTTTATATTCCTTAGAGTAATATATGCTTATTTTTTTGTTTCAACATAAATTATTAAAATTATTGGGGTCCACTAAAAAGATTAAAGAAGATTGTTAAAGTATACATCCCTTATTAATATCATTTTTCAGAAAAGGGGGTCTTTGGACCCTATATACACACATGAATCGCACCTCAATGAGGCGAGTGTATGGTGAGTGAGGCGAGGGTAAGTGAGCCATACATGAGTGTTTTAAGGTTAGGAAGAAGGGAAAAGGTGGGACTGGGTTAGTCTAGGAGTAATTCGATAATAGTTTGGGTTAAGAGTTAATAGTTTCTCTAGGTTTTTAAAAGTTCGGGTTGTTTCGGTTTTTTTTTGTTTTCAGTTAATCTGACTCAATCAGTTTTCGTAAATATTGAATACAGATGGAGTCAGAATACTCTAAATATATATTTTTCTCTATTGTAACCTAAATTGAACCAAAAAATTTTAAGCCAGGTTCGGATTTGATTTCGGTTTCGGGTTGATGCTTCCACCCCTAACGGTATTCATAAGACGATACTTGTACAAAGAAGTAACGTGACCACGAAAGAATAATCAATCAATATTGAAACCAAATACTAGAAAAATACGTGTAGAAAACGTCAAAGCCCAGACTGGTTAATCAGGAAGGATAATAATGCACACAGGCATGCTCAATTAATGGCGGCGTCCGAGTGGCCACCGCCGTCGCCCCCCTGACATGTCCCACCATGGAAACCTGCAAGGCCTCCTCCTCATAAGCCCTCCTTTCCAACTCCTCCATCATCGCCTTCTTCTTCACTTTCACAAACATCGCCACCAGCAGGAGCCCCAGCAAGAACGCTCCCAGCGCCGCCCCGATAGAGCTGCCCACCGCCACTTTCCACCGGTTGATCCCCCTCCTTCCCTGCACGGACGGCGGGACCTCCACCACCAACCCGAAATGCCCCTGCCTGTTCCCCGCACAAACGTTCGGAGACACTTCGTTGTTCAGCACCATTCTCCCATCTCTACCAAAACTTGCACACAAAGGCCTCATTATCGAGGAAACTTTTGTGACGTTGCTGAAGTCGATCGTGATCGGTTTTCCGCCGGCGACGATGCTCAGCTCGTAAGGGTTGCTGAAATTGTCGTCTCCGTTGTAAGCAAGAAGGCCCAGGACAGGGGAGACAAGTTCGTATCCCGACAAGTCGTAGTTGGAGTAGTAAATGGAAGACCAGTTGCGACCCAGGTTCTGTCGGACGAGCATGACTCGTTCTTGGCAAGGCTGGACGATCGCGCCGGAACCCAGATGGAATTCTTTGATCCGAGCGCCATAGCGGTGGAGGCTGCCGCATCGGAATCTGGCGATGTCGACGTTGATGCCAGAGAAGTTGGCCGGCAAGTCGACGGCATAGGGTGCTCCGGTGGGTAAGCGGGCGTCCAAGGATTTGAAGGTGTAGTCTCGGAGGAGAAGATCGAGGAGGCGAGTAGATTTGATGAATTGGGAGGAGGCTTGGGTTTGGGTTAGTGGAAGAAGTGTGAGCGTTAGAGAGAAGAAGAAAAGAGAGCCCATCAGAGCGCTGTGGAGTAGCAGAGAGGAAAGTTGGCCGTACGGTCTGCGAGTGGTAAGTAATCTTATAAGATCAGATCAAAGTGGTCGAAAAGAAAATTACGCGGAGGAAAAGAAGTTGCATTAGGCGTGTAAAATTAAATTTTCTACTTGGGCTGTGATTGGTTTTGACTTTGGAATTTTGTAAGGGACTTAAATTTATCTTACGAACATGAGAGATAAGAAAAGGGCTAATGGAGTACTTACAATGGAGGATGTCATACATATAGAAACAGAGTAGAACCCAAGATTTTGGAGTTAGGAAAGCGTACACACTAACTAATGAGGCACAACATCTTTAGTGTCTCTTTTGTTTTTGGCTTTGGATGAAATATCATGTCGTTGAAAAGTAACTAAGAGCAATTAACCACTTGCCATTCTACTGATACAGTGAATTGAATCAGAGGATGTGATTTGTGAATCATATTTGTAACTTTTTTCTCAATCAGCAGATAGTTTAGGGGGTACTTTACAATATTTATTAGTTTGGTGGACTAGTTTATAATAGACGATCTAGTTCAGGGACCAACAACGCAAAAGTGCAATTGAGGAAGGAAATTTGTTGAACTAGTTTCTAGTCCGATCCAAAGGAAAATCTTTCAGGAATGTAATAAGCTTTTTGGTCTTTTTGAAACTTCAAGAAACTATAAATGATATGGGCAGAGTAAGTACATGTTGAAGCTTTTGGATCGTGTGGAAGATTGAACTAGACAAAAATGAGCTAGCAAAAACATGAAAGAGAAGTATTACCATGCTGGCTACTATCTTTTAATTTGGAGGAGGCAAGGGTGGGAGGAATGATTTGAAATGGGGCGTGCTTTGATGATGGCCCCTCTCCATCTTAATTCTAAAAATAAATAAATAAATGTTGCTAATTAATTGAAGTATATATTACTAAACTTGAATTTAAGAAAGCTCTACAATTAAATATATTTTTTGGTTATTACATTTTACATGATATATGAGATTTTAAGATTGTTTTTAGTATTTTTATAATAAGAGAAATTAATGAAAAATAATTTTAATATAAAGAAATGTAAATTATATATAATTTTAAGAGAGTTATACGTACTATTCTAGTATTCTTGAAAAAGATAAATGATCGAGTTGGCGTGCTAACTATTTCTTTCTCTCTCTAGCGATCTGATTCTGAGCCGACTTTACCGGCTCTTTTATTTGAAGCTCAATACATAACCTAGCATCGCACCTTTGTTGTTTTGATGACTTGTCCCCCACTCGGACGACTTCGTGGGTCTCATGTTGACAATTCCCCATCAACCCTCACCACACTAGAGCTATTAATTCACCTTAAATTTTTTGTTGATAAAACTAGCGAAGTGTTATTAATAAGCGATTTTTTACCAATCTCTAGAGGGTTAAAATTAGGGCTGTAAATTTGAGGTTTAGAGATGGGTTCGGGTCAAAAAATTTTCAAGCAACTTCTCAATTCAAAAATTTGTAACCCAAATTGACCCTTATCCGAAAATATAGTATTAGGGTCAAGTTTACTCGACATAAACCCGACACCCCATAGCCGGCTATCATTTCCTCTACCGCTTTGTCTCCGATCCCTTTGGTTCTTGTCTCCTCCATCATCTTTGTGTTGATTGACGATGAAGCGATGAAGCCACAATGAACTGAGGGACGTCATCAGCGAAATAAGGAGGGCAGAGTGATGGCAGCTGCGGTTAAACAAGATGGCAAAATGAGGCTAAGGAGTCTCAAGGAGTCAAGACTCGGCGACAAAGGGCGAGGTTGAGGAGTAAGGTCAACGGAGGATGGATGGTGGCACCTCGAAGAGGGTTAGTGAGGGAGGGTGGCACTAAGGAGGATGGAGGCAAAAAGGAAGGATAGCTAAAGTAGATCAGAGGAATTCTAATTCTCTGAAGGTTGACGGCTATGAAGAATAAGGCGATGTAGAAGGTTTGTTGAGGACATGGGTAGGGGAGTTCGTTAGGGTTAGGCATAGTTATGGGTTGGGCTTGGGCTGAGATTGACAAGGTCTGGGAATTGTGAAGAGAATAAGAATTTTTGGTCAATTCGGGTTATTTCGGGTTAGACTCGAACCAATCCAATTTTTAATTCTTCAGAATAGGTCAGGTCTGGGTAAACCAGAATAGCACTTTTCCTACTCATCGACCTGACCATAACTCAATATTTAGGGTCATGTTTGGGGTTCAGATGAAATACTTATACCCCTAGTTAAAACACTAGCCACTGCCATTCACCTTTTTTCTTTGCATTGCTCTCTTCCTCTTTTATTCATGCCCTTGGTTGGGTCTGAATTCCAATTCAAGCCTATTAATTTATTGTCTTTATTCCACCTAATCAACCATCATTATCTCTTTTTTTCATTGTTTCTTCTTTTTCTTTCTCCACAAAACTTGTTTATTCTCATTAGCAAGAGTGTCATTTGGTTCTTTTCACGCGCTATGAAGGACAAACTTGGGTGATTCATATAGTAGATTAGGCAAAGACCGGGGGATGAAAAGTGACAGATATTGATGATGAAGCATTCACAAATAATGAATTAGGTGATGATGTAATTTTTTTTTTTTATATATTCATTATGTTAGGCTTTACAATAGTTGAT
The DNA here is from genome assembly GCA_039654915.1 of Aquilaria yunnanensis. NCBI lineage: Eukaryota > Viridiplantae > Streptophyta > Magnoliopsida > Malvales > Thymelaeaceae > Aquilaria > Aquilaria yunnanensis. Next base: position 5,513,476 of record CM077593.1, on the reverse strand, counting down.
ATACTATTAATTAACGGTTTGATTGGCCTTTTATTTAGTCATATCGTCTATAGTTCATTTTAACTATTTGATTATTTTGTATTTGGCTCGATTAGATTTTTTTCTTTTCATGTTGGTATTGAAGAAACGAATAACTTTTTTAATTATCAGTTTTATATTTCATTGTTAGTTTATAAGATATCATTTAACTCATTTTTAATTGAGATAAAGTATCTTTTATTAAAAAAAAAAAACAACAAGGGGTCAAAATGCACTCTTCCCTCCTCTCATTACCGTATAGTCGTTCTTTCAAGTAACATTTTCTTAGGTGCATTACTGCATTTACGTTTTAGGTATTTGACTTTAATAAACACAACTTGTTGTAATTTAGTAGTTAATGTTTGTGATTGTTACTGTGATGTTTAAAATTCAGCCGGTTATTCCCCTTTCGGCCTTTTTTCATGTATAAAAAAAATAATATTGTTGGAACTTGGAAGCATAAAAAAAAACAAAACAATCTCTCATTGGTTGTCCGCAGTACAGTCTTTGGAGACCGGATTGCAGTTTCGCAAAATCCTCGACAAAAAAAAAAACGAAAAGAGCTTTCGATTCGTTTGGGTTTTAGTTGCAGAACTTTTTTTTTTTGTTTGTAGTATATAGTACTATGAAGTTCGTTTTGCAACAAGAGGCACAACAAAAATTCTTGAATTCTCTGATATAATTGACCCATAAATAAAACATAGGCCTCTCAAGGACTTAAAGTGAAAAAGAAGAAGGACAGAAAGTAGGACAATTATTGCGCGCTATAGCAAACTAAAAAGATTTGAGGTATCAAAATGAAATAAACCCAAAAATGATAGTTTATATCATGGAGTATATATTAATTACCGGATCCTTGAGGAAAACAAAAAAAACTGAAAGTACATAAAATGAACATGGATCTTATATATATAATCGAATGGATAATTAAAATTAATTAAAATTGATGATGTTAGTGGAAATTGACAGGAGAGTTGTAACTGAGGCCAACATTCCAATTGGAGGGAGCAACATTCCAGGCAAAAATGGTCTCCTTGGTGGTGTATGAAGTGAGGCGGAAGGAGAGGGTTTGGCCAGCGAGGGTGGCAAAAGCCTGATAGGAAGCGCCCCAGTTGTGGCTCATGGCGATCCACCCGGTTCGGCTCCCTTTCACCCACATGCCGGCTATGTCACCCCCTCCCCCTACGTTCATCACGTACACCAGCAGCCAGTACCCGTTCCCCTGGAACGAAAACCGAACCCCACCACTCCTCTTGCACGGCACTCTGTAATATATAAATAACTTAATTCAGAAGTCTCAACAAACAACAGGAGCAGGAGCACGAATTGTTAATTAAGAATATTTTATTTGCTAATTAAGAACTTAATTACGTACACTGATAATTAATAAGTCACGTACGTACTTACCTTCGGTACATTACGGGGACGATGCCGGCCTTCCATTGGGCAATTTTCATGAAGGCGGGCTTGGCCATGTCGAAGTGGACACGAGGAGGATTGCACCAGCCGCCATCATCAGAGGGCTCAGCCCAGTTGGGGGGGCAGAGGTTGGTGGCGGTGACGGTGGTGAAGGGGACCCCTCGGTAGCAAGCGCTGGATTGGACGCACTTGATCTGGTAACAAGTCCCGCAAGCGTAGCCATTGTTGAACAAGGTTGAGCTCAACGCTGCTGTGTCCGTACCGTATCCATTCTCAAACAAATTCCCGTACCCACATGCACCCCCTGCACCCCCAAACCAAATTAATTATACAATTTATACATGATCAGTCACTTAATAATTTTAATTACCATTATAAATTAACATGCATGCAACGTTAACTGGATCAATATAATTAAATCACTGCCAATAAATCAACATGCAGGTGTGACTTAATTACCCATTGTCTCAGAGGCTGTTTCGTCGCCGTAGAAGGTGGCATGGGCGAGGGCCCAAGGGCTTGGCCGGTAAATGGGAAGAGCAAGCGTGGATTTGGCAGGAGCCATTGCAATTGCTAGAATGGTGGTGAGCTGTACAAACCTTGAACTCCATGAATATTGACAAGTCGCTGTGGCTGCCATGGTTTATTGGAATTTCGATTGGTGCCAAAACTCGAATACGTTACTGGCTTGCCTTTGCCAGCCGTAAGTCTTATATAAATATTGCTCAAATTATTATTAGAAGGCTAGCTCCGGATAGCCTTTGTGATCCTCACGTATATAAGTTATTCTACTCTCGGATTAGAACAAAGTCTTCGACAAAAGAGACAGTGAATATAGCTAGCTTCATTGTTTTTTTTTTTTTTTTAAGAAAACTATATATTGACAACTCAAAACAAGTGTACTATAATATATTTTAATTGATAAAGAGGAAGTCAATGACAATGAGATGAGGGGGCGGGTCGGCTTGCTTGAAATTAGTAATTAACACATGAAATGAAATATGCTCAGTTGAATAATTATATGTATCTTAATGATTTCTTAACGTGCGTGCAGGTTCTATTTGTTGATATCGAGTATGGAGAGATCAGTCCAAGAGGTGCAAGTTTCTAGTTCCGACTATTAACCAAGCCAATTATAACATACAATCACTACTAAAATAATCGACTTTACCAACTGGCAATTACCAATGTGCAGCAGTTGGTAAATTGGCAGTTGGTATTTGATACGTTGGAAAATTTTTTACTAACACGCAACTAATAACACGTTGGTAAATTCCAACGTGTAGACGTTGGTAATTACCAACGATCATGTAAAGGACTCGGTTTCCATCGCGTAGTTGTAGCTACAAACTGTTAGCAGTTGGTAAATTACCAACGGCCGGCAGTTGGTAAATTACCAACTGCCGGCCGTTGGTAATTTACCAACGGCTGATAGTTGGTAACTTACAGTTGGGTTGTTACCAACTTCCGGCAATTGGTAACTAACCATCTGCCGGAAGTTGGTAATTACCAACTGCCGGAAGTTGGTAAGGTTGTTGTTATGAAGCCGTTGGTACTGACCCTTCGCGGAAGTTGGTAAATCTCGCATCTGCGCGTTCTTTATGTATATTTAACGTTCCAGGTTTTGGTTATTTCGTATTTTTTCTCGTTTCAATCCACATTCAAAAGTAAAATACTAATTCAAAAGTACGCCCAACTTTACACAGCAATAAACATTACACAACTATGCCAACGTAATTGAAATAAAATATTCTCAACTACAGCATAATTAAAGCAATAACAGATATGTCTGAAAGAAAGTATTCAACATTCAACGGCTTACACATTTCATAAATATCAAGTCAGTCTGATTTAGGTCTAAAAATTATTATGTCTAGGGCTCTAACACAAGAACTTTGGAAATGTGCTAACCTGTTGATGACGCCCATCACGGAGTCCCGACCATCTCCTCATCCTCTGAGTTCGAGTCATCAGGATAATGTGGAACTGGTTGTACCGGTAGACATGGAAGGTTTAGCGAACGAAAAATAATCTCCAACTGAGCCCGGTTTGCCTCCAATGCAGCTCTCTGAGCCTCCATCTCTGAGCCTCCATCTCTGTTCTCTGTCTCCTCTTAATCCTCTCGAGCTTCCTCTCGTACTCCGCATCCTTTCGCGCATTCTCATCCGCCATCATGTTCTGTACTTGCTCGTTGAATTGCGGTGTCTGTGTGATGTCGATAGGCGGGATGGGACCTGGTTGTCGGCGTCCCGGTATAGCACACTGCTCAGATCCTAATCCAAATACACGGCCTCTCCTTCTACCGCCAGATGCGGTACTAATGATTGCTAGTTCATCAATGGCCTCTATTCCATCCTCTTGCTGTGTTTGCTCTTCAATCTCTGCACTGATACGAGTCTACAGAAACGTCATAAAATACATTTAGTCATGTCATAATTTGTAAAACATAGTAATTGAGTTAAGAATATTCTGCGACCAAACAGTTGTACTACTTACAGCAACTTCTTCACAGCGCTTACTAACATATTTCCCATTCTTCATTTTATGTGTCGCCTAAAGGACTTTAAACAAGCCAGGGTCCTTCTTCTCAGGATCTCTCTCTCTCTAATTGAATGAAACGTAACATTAATATGTAATTTAATTTCATTAGTATCTGAACTGTTGTTTGAAAAAACATTAGCGAGATACATACCATTTGCTCTCGATGTGCAGACATCGAGATAGATCCCCCAGCATATGTCACGCTGCAAGAAGCAGACTGTGAATCCTCGTCAGTCATTGTTGCTCGCATTGCCTTGAACTTCGCTAATTTCTGAATGAACTCAGGAGTCGCCCAATATGCCTCCATCTCCGCATATGCAGCATCTGACATAAAGTTCGCCTTCGCTCGATGTTTAACCGGATCTTTCACATGCTGAATTTCTGACATCATGCTTCTGTAATGCTGTACTCCCAATATATTCCAAACCCGATACACCTCATTATGATGTATGGGATCCCACTTACAGCTCGTCTGTACAGGTTAATATGTTTAAACTATTAGCATGGGAAAATACAATTATATATCTTATAACATTATTACATCATTATCATAGTAATATTATTGTCATACCTCAAAAACTCGCCACCATTGCTGCAGGTCTGATGGAGAGACGGAGGACCAATCAGAATATGGCTTGAAATGTGTGGTGAAACATGGTGTCACTAACCGTGTCGCCGCAGCTGGAATGAATCTGTGACGTTTAAATTATCGGACTTAAGTTTCAAAGAATGATTCCATGTAACGTATTCACTCTCACTAATATTAATACGTGTGTCTGGTATTTATCACTTACGTGTTACCATGTGGGGATATCCTCATCCGCGATCGAACTGCTGTCTGTGACATCGATGATGGGATGTCATCAATATGTATATCATCATCTGAGGGATGGGTCGTCACTATGGGGTGCCTCAGGTGCCGCGCACCAGATCTATGTCCAGATGGCGTGCCTCCACTGCCGTCAGATCGGTGCTCATGTGAGGGGACCTGCGTGGGTGGCACTGTTGTTCCCTGCGTCTCCACACCGACATCCTCCTATGCCCGGGATGAAGAACCCATCATATGTCGTTCATTAAGTATTGGTTTCATTACCTCCTTAAACTGCGCAAATGATCCTTTCCCAGGTCGGCGTTTATAGGTGTTATCCCATTTACGAGGCATCTGCATTTATTTTTAGGTAAGTTGGTGAATTAAACATAACTTATATCTACTGACATATATTGTGCAGTATTAGGGGTACATAAACATACTCAAATATTTCCATCACATACATAAAAATTACAAGTTACCATTATTCCTAATACATGTTATCTAATCATTCATTCATACCCATTGCTTTCATTCGACTCAAACTCCTCGGACTCTTCAGAGTCACTGTCATCGGATATAAACTCCTCACCTTCCTCTGTCTCGCCATTAGATCCCCCCTCCTCAAGTACATCTTCTTCAATATCATCACCGACACCCGGGTCAGCTAACTCCTCAATTGGGTCATCTTCAATTCTTTGACAATTAACGGATCCACTGCCTTGATACACGTCATCCGTGTCCAGAACTGCAGCCTGTATTATCCATCAAGGTTTTATTTTCAAAACAGCTGACCACCCGTTTCTTTCACGTGACTTACTCGGATATCGTGTGTAGTAAACTTGGTCAGCCTGTGATGCTAGAATGAAATGATCAAACTTCTGATATCTGCGGCTATTCCGGATCTCAACTAACCCAAAATGTTTATGCATTCAAGTTCCACGTTCAGGTGTTGGGTCAAACCAGTTGCACATAAACAAGACAACATTCTTATGCGGAAAGCCGGGATATTCGAGTTGAATGACTTCTTCTAATATACCATAAAAATCACATTCAACTTCACTTGCACCCGTGCTGCGTATGCAGACTCCACTATTAAATGTTGATTTGTCCTTCCCCTATTCACTTATGTGAAACTTGTACCCATTTGTGAAATACACCGGCCATGTCTGAACTCGCCGTGAGGGCCCACATGCAACATCCCACAAGATGGTATCGACAATATTGTTACCTGGGTCATCAACCTATGTAAAACATATTTCAATTTAGGACAATATATATGGAGACTTTTATAACTTAACATATTGCAATACATTCTATCCTAAATGCACACGTACATATTGTCGGAGCCAGGCTGAGAAATTATTTTCAATGTGTATGTCCATCTCCGACATTGTTATCTCGGGTGCAGTTTCCCTGACCATGTCCACAAACATATTGTGGCCAATAACAGAAACAATAAAAATATGTTAGTTTTGTTTGATGAGTAGTACTGAATTTGAACATAGTCACAGTTGGAATGCCTTTACAGGACAGATGACTTACTTTAGGTATGGCCTGATCTGAGCACAGTTTAGAAGAACGTATGTGGTTGCAAGTCTGAGTTCATCGTCCGTGAGGAATCTATATCGGCATGCACCATATGGTCGTCCCGGAAAAGTGAATGTGGACCACAAGTCACCATTACATTGGATAGGACCACCATCGTCATTTCTCGGTACGCGGTTCATCATTGAGGGAACATGGGACTCAAAGTAATGAGAGCAAAATATGGAAGTCTCCTCTATAAGGTATGCTTCACATATCGATCCCTCAACATGAGCAGTATTAGAAACCTTCATTTTTAGGTCATGTATGCACCGCTCAAATTTATACATCCATCGGTACTGAACAGGTCCTTCAACCTTTGCTTCAAAGGGCAAGTGAACTGGGAGATGCTCTATGACATCAAAAAACCCTGGAGGGAAAATTCTCTTAAGCTTACAAATTATAATGGGAATATTTTCCTCCAACGCAAACAAGTGATTTTCATGCAACTCTGGAGAGCACAAGTCTCTAAAGAATAGGCTTAACTCCGTTAATGGCTTCCAAATATTGTCGGGTAGCACTTCGAGGGCAATGGGGAGAAGCCTTTGCATCATAACGTGGCAATCATGACTCTTCATACCATACATATTGCAACCAGCTGTATCAACACATCTCCCAAGATTCGAGGCATATCCATCAAGGAGTCGTAATGATTTTACCCAGGCGATCACATCTTGCCTTTGGTTAACATCCAATGTGAACCTCGCCTTTGGTTTGAACGAACGACCATCATCAAGTGGAACCATGTTTAACTCCTGGCGATTACAATAAATTTCCAGGTCCTTCCGTGCTTTCACATTATCTTTCATTTTGTTCTTAACATCCATCACAGTATTCCATATATTCTCAAACACGTTCTTCTCAATATGCATAACATCAAGATTATGTCGTATTAAGTTCGTGGCCCAATATGGTAACTCCCAGAAAATGCTTCGCTTCATCCAATTATGTGATTTCCCATAATCACACGGTCGATTTTGTGGACCATCGTTACCAATTGATGGTATCCATGAGATTCTTTCAAATATATCTTCACTTGATAAGCACAGAGGAGGTAATGACTTTTCTGATTTCCCTTTCTTAAAGCAAGTACAATTCCTTCTATATGGGTGGTTCCGGGGGAGGAATTGCCGATGACAGTCAAAAAAAGAAAATTTCCCGCCATACTTAAGTTGGAATGCCTTACTTTCACCCATACAAATAGGGCAAGACAATCGCCCATGTGTCATCCACCCTGATAGCATGCCATAAGCCGGAAAGTCATTTATGGTCCACATTAATGCTGCTCGCAGAATAAAATTTTGTTTCAATGACACATCCAATGTTTCGACGCCATCAAACCACAGATGCTGTAGCTCGTCTATGAGAGGTTGTAGATAAACATCAATCTTATGATTTGGGCTACGTGGACCTGGAATCAGCAACGAAAGGAACATGTAGGGTTTTTTCATGCACATCCAAGGGGGCAAATTATACGGAGTAACGATCACAGGCCAACAAGAGTATTGTTTCCCAGATGGTCCAAAAGGTGTAAATCCATCGGCACACAACCCCAATCTGACATTTCGTGGTTCCGAAGCAAACCATGGGTAGGTCTGATCAAAATGTTTCCAAGCTTCAGCATCTGATGGATGTTTTAACACACCTGGGACCTGTGTTTGCTCCTTATGCCACCTCATCTGCTCAGCTGTTGCCAATAACGCAAATAAGCGTTGCAGACGAGGGCTTAGTGGTAAATAATGCATGGTTTTCCTCAGTCGATCTTTACCACGACCTCCTTTTTTTGGCTTATATCTTTCAGACCCACAGTACTTACAAATACGATTGGTACTGTCATCTTTCCAGAACAACATACAATCATTCACACAGACGTCAATCTTCTCGTGAGACAGACCCAACTGGGAAACTAATTTCTTAGTTTCATACCAATTTGATGGCATCTTACTATCTGTTGGTTGAGTCTCATTCATTAGTTGGGCAATGCCATTAAAGCATCCTCATGACATGTGATACTCAGACTTAAAGTTGATAAGGCGGACAGCAGCCGATAACTCAGAATGACTTTCACACCATCCCATAAAGGAGTTGATGCTGAATTCAAAAGATTAAAAAAAATTTGAGCACTTTCATTCGGCTCCACAACATTGTCTTCCGGAAATTGATTGTAACTAGAGCCAACGGCATCCAATACCATCCTTTCATATGGATTCGTCAAACACCCCGGGTCAAACTCCCTAAACCCACCCACAGCTGGAGCCATATCTGATGCTTCATTAAATGGCTCACCATGAGCGGTCCAATTCAAGTAAAAAGGCTTAAACCCCCATTTGTACAGATGAACTCTGACCTCATCAGCCTGATTAAACCGCACATTCTTACACTTCTGACAAGGACAGCGAATGCATGACCCGCTTATTGTTTCAGGGTGGGATACAGCAAATGATATAAATTCCTCCACCCCGGTCTCCCACTATTGTGTGTAACCAGTTTGGCCAGGCAAGAAACGGTTACTGTACATCCAACTACGGGCGGATTCCATTACACACAGAATCTGTTCGTAATCATAAACACCTCAATCTATTAAATGATATACGTACTCAAGTTTATGGTTGAGTTAGTAAAAATAACAGAAGTATGCTTCAATGTTTACGTACTCAAGTTTACAGTATTTTTAGATAGACAAAGTTTATTCTCAATCTAGTTGTTGTTATGATTAACCTACGGTCATCATTATTGTTCTTATTGTAGTCATTATTGTCATTGTTCTTAGTACTTAAATTCATAATTTTTAAAGGATATTTTATTACATATAGGATTTACTAACTACAAAAGGTAATTAATAAAGAAAGTTAATGTTTACCTTAAGGGATGGTAACTGTCCTGATTATTCCTTTACTCGTTGAGAGTTTTAAGGTTAGAGTTTGAAGGTTTATGATTTGAATTACGAGCTTATAATTAAGGTACAGGTTAAGTCCAGAGTTTTGACAAAATGGGGATTATTTCGGTTCAGATTTATTGTATAGCGTTTATGGTAAAGTACAAATTAGTGTTAAGATTAGGGTCTAAGTTTATGTCAATTAGAGTTTAAATTTAGGTATAGGGTTCATACTGCTATGATTATAGAGTTATAGTTTAGGTTAGATTTTGTCGTATTTAGGGTTTACAAGTTTAGGTATATTGTGTTGGGTTTAAGTGTAGATGTATGGTCTAAGGTTAAGGTTAGGGTTAGGAAGAAGTTTGCGTTAAAGTCATGTTTGGTACAATCAGGCTACCTGGATTTCTTCAAATGACAGTGACTCATCCTCTTCAGTGGTCCTAATTTATTTGTTTTAATATTTTCTCTATTGGTCTCCAAATTTCTTTACGAGGTATTTTTTCTGCATTATTATTGTCATATTACTAAAACATGGTTTTATTATAATGATTAAAGTTTTATTATCAATACACCATGACATAATATAACCATTTACACTAAAGCACTCCAACTAAACCATAACTACACCTATTACCATGAACTTATACAAATAATCATGCCATAAAATAATATACACAACGCACAAAGAAATTACATATTGACTATAATACAGAAGAAAAAATATGCACAGATAACAAATAATTAACATAAATTGCATATTCAAATCTAAAGCCACAGTGTTCAAACCATAGTGAGAGGTATTTGCGTTTTATTACCAATATTAGTAATTAAAACAATTTCCCTTAAAATCATCCCGTTCTCAATTATACGCGAAAAGAAATATAAACTAACCTCGAACGGCTGCAAACGGACAGGAGAAACAATGGGTACTTCTTCACGCTAGACAGATGCAGGGAGGAACTGAAAAATGGGGAAAAATAACTTAATATCCTGGTAATATAAGAAATTTCTTCAAATGAAACAAAGTATCATTATTTACACGATCAATTTAAACAAAATACGATATGGAGATTATTATTTTTTTCATTACAGTTATGTATAACTGTCATGTCATAATCTTTTCTCTCTTAACGCATCATTTATTTTAACTTATGTTTAACTGTTTTAAATTAAGACATTTTTTTTAAAATTCCAGATAAGGCCAAAACATATTTTGTACATATCTAGTTTCCATCGTTGAGTATAGAAATTGACCAATATATATATATATATATATGGCAATGAGTTTGAGTTTTTGGAACTGCCTTTTCTTAATCGCTTATTAATATCAACTTTGTTTAAGTTTTGAGATTATTCTTTGAAACTAAAGTAGGTATTCTACCATATAATCTGTTTGTTAGTTTTTTAGGCAGTTTTTGGTGCACTTGCTCTGAATGCATCAAGAAGAGTTGGATTTTTTCACTTAATGAAAAACATAAGTAATCAGCTATACTTGGCTATGCCTTGAACATCTGCACTTCTCTGTCCAAATAACGTTTATGTATATTACTGGTGTGAACAAGCACTCAAAACTAGCATTAGTTTTGAATATTCCTGCCCCTCACAGGTGCAACAAAAGCTATTATTGTCTTTAATGTGCCAGTGCAAAACTATAACACATCAAAATGATTAGAACAATAAAATGAAATTGGTAAACATGGCATAGAAATCTATTAAGTGAAAGAAGGGCTTGCCATCCACATATTTTTTTTTTTTTGTGAGATCACGTTAAAAGTCCACTTGAAATGCCTTGCCTAAAATATGAGAGTTACACCCAAAGACAACATTTGCAAATATAAGAGTTTCATAGCAATAGTGTTAACATATTTGATGTTCCTCTTCTAGTAATGGATGAGCCTCACAGGTAACACAAACACATCACCCCACAGGTAATTATTTTAAAAGTACTTTTTGAACTTCTAAAGTGTAAAGTTCCAATAATTCTATAATTGTTGAAAATAATCACTTTTTATGCAAAAACAGTTTTGAATTATTGATTAGTTCGACAAAAAAGGAACACTTTATGACAAAATAATTCTAGTTTGATACTTAAACGGCTGACTTCTCTATTAAGCTCCGATCCTTTCAACAACTTATGTTAATAAACTTAAGGAGCTAGTAAATTTTTAATAAAATTTGTTCTTGCCGTTAAATAAAAATTGTTAGCTTGGCTATACATTAGTCTTGCTTCTAATAATAATAATGTTAGTAGTATTATCATGGTTGACGCATGCAAGTGTTCACTAACTAGTTGATCACTACTTAAATTTGGGTTTTTTGGGACAATGAAAGTATTATTACATTAAATTCTGAAAATTCGATATAATTATAGATTAATCTAGAACATTTATTTGATCACATTGTATTGCATTAATCATAAATCCTCATTTGTTAATTTGTTTCAGAAATGAGTTATTAAAAGTTCTAATGCAATAGTATATGGTTCAAGTGAACATTCCCTAATTAAAAGTAGTTGAGTATATTCCTTTGGGTATTTCAAAAAGTGATCAAGTTTCATTTTAATTTTTCTTCATTATTAAGTATTTTAATTTGTTAGTTCATTATTTTAAAAATGAATCATAAAGAGTTGCCATAAAAAATGGAACATAAAGAAGAAACATAGTAGCATCCACAAGAGTTGCACTCGGACACAGTACCAAAAAAATACTTATTATATTTACATAAACAAATTTAAATACATTGGACGGAAATATTTACAATTTTAAGTTATAGGTGAGTTCGTGAGATTATTAATAATACGTTAAATACATTAAATGCATTTACTTCTAATAAATTTTATATTTCTAAAAAATTTATATCTTTGTAAATTTACTAATAATTTCTATATCTATAATGGATTTTAATATTTATAAACCAATAGTTAATACTTGTGATTAATATTAATATTAACTTGTTTAACATTTTATTCATTTTTCAATTAGTTCAAAAAGAGAAGTATCATTTTTTTTAAATATATTTTAGCTAAAATTGTAAAAAAATGCACATAAAAAAACAATTGTAATGGGTAACCTAAAAACTAATTCTCCAACCAAATGCAACACAAAATAACAAATATTGCATATATTTCAAACCAAATTAACACTATATAATCCAAAAATACGTAATTATTGGGGAAAAAAAATCAAAAATACGAAATAAACGCGGTTACCTCAAATCAAAATGTTAACTTCCTTCAAACACCTCCAAATCACTTCAATCCTGCAATAAAAACCAACATCTTCAACCCATTATCAACCAAGAAGCACAAATAGGGAGATATACCTAAAAAAAAATTGAAAAATTCCCGAAAAAAATTAAGGTAACCTTCAGATCGTGCCAAACGATAGCAGATCCACGAATTTCGGACCTCGAAGAAGCTGTTTTGGGTCCCAATCGACGCGAACAAGTGAATGTGTGTATTGTGCGAGATACGCGTCGCAAGGGAGAGAGAGAATCGAACCAGGCGCGATGAAGAAGACGAGCTGAGCTAGGGGGGCCATTTTAAAAACAAATTTTCCAACGGCCATAGCCGTTGGAAACCTAAGTATAAAACGCACCATATCATTTATTCTGTTTCCAATGGCCAAAGCCGTTGGTAAATGTACAGGGTATTTTTTTTTCCAACGGCTTAAGATTACACATGCTTTGCTCCAATTATTGTATATATTTACCAACGCGTGACACTTGGAACCTAATTCCAACGGTCATAACCGTTGGAATCTACCAACAGCTGAGCCGTTGGTAACGAAAAAAAAAAAAAACCCCACCAACGCGTGCACGTTGGAAAAATTTTACCAACGGTTCTACACGTTGGTAATTACCAACGTCTTGACCGTTGGTAAAAAAACAGTTGGAAAAATGAGTTTTTTAGTAGTGGATTATTAATTATTGGTTAAGTCTGACTTTAGTTATTGTTTACTCATTTTTCACATACATAAGTTGAGCGGGGGTATAGCCAGACATTTACTATTAAGTTGGACAAAGTTTATGATTAAGCTAGATTAATTTCAAATTATTTTTTTTTGTTTTTGTACTTTTCAAATTAAAAAGAAAAAGGAAAAAGCATTTGTCCACATTATGAAAAAATATTAGTATTTTAAATGACACCAATTCCGGCCGGATGAAAAAATATAAAAATGAAAGTAAATTATTTTGGATTAATCTAATTTAATAGAAAACAAACTGCGCCTAAGCCATTGCAGGTAAAGGTTAATCGTTTCTAATCATATTGTAAATATAGTATAATTAGCTTAACGAAAGTGTACTACTAAAAAAATGTCATTTTCCAATTACCTCGCATTGGGAAACTGGCACGATGGGAAAAAAATTTTCAATGGCCCAAAAGTTGCCCATTATTAGCCATTAGAAATTTTCAACGACCAAACCTAATAAAATTATTTTAAACTATTGAAAGGTTTTGCAACAATGAATATGCCAATGAAGCAAGCCAATGAAAATTTTCAAGAGCTAGGGTGTTGGGAACTCTTTGTGAAAAAATTAAAAAAATATGACTCCTGATAATACTAAAATTATATTTATATTTAGTGAAATACATTTATTATTTTGTATTTACAAAAATTATATTTTATAGTATTACAAAAATTCAGAATCACAAAATTATATTTTATATTATTACAAAAATATATTTACTAAAATTATATTTCCTATTTAGTAAAAATCATAAAATTAACAAAATTCAAAATCACAAAACAAAAAATTCACAAGATTTATAAAATCAAAAGATTAAAAAAATAAAAAAAATCATCAGAATTTCAAAATTCCAAAAATTCACAAAATTCGTCATAAATTCAAAAAATTCATCACATACTCGCAACAATCCAAATTCATGAGAAAATCCATCAGAAATTCAAAATTTCATAATATACGCACAGTAATCCATATTCATTAGATCTACAAAACAATTCAAAAATTTCAAAAAATTAGATTTGCACAGAGGAGACAAAGGACATTGGCGGGCGACAAGTGAGGAGACCAAGGACTAAGGCGGGTGAGGAACAACTTGGAACAGCGAGGAGGAAAAGGACGGTGAGGAAGTGAGGCAGGCTAAGAAGGAAAGGAAGCAGACAAATGGCTAATGGTAGACGAACGATAACAGCAAATGAACGGATGAAGGGAAAAACGGACAAACGACGATGATGGTAAATAGGAGAAAGGATGAACGGCAAAAGAAACGAGAGATGCAATTCAAATGGTTTAGAAGGATGGGGGATGAAGGAAGCGATTCAAACAGCAAAGAGGGATGGGATATGAGAAAGGCGAAAGAGATGAGAAAGTTGGGCTGAGAGATGAGAGAGGCAAGGGAGGAGGCTGGCATGAGGATGTGAGGCAAGGCTAAGGTGTCATGTATGTATGTATGTATCATCATCATTGTTGTTGCATATAAATATAAGTTACACAAATATTTGAATATTACACAAATACATTAGTAGTAACATAGAATATGTGGTAATTGTAAAATGTTAAAAGAATAATAAATTACACTACATACACACGTATAAAGTGTACACACACACACAAATACATACATACATACATACATACATACATACATACATATATATATATATATATATATATATATATATATATATATATATATATATATATTACTACTACTACTATTATTTTTATTTATAATAAAATATTTTCAAAACACTAATTTACTTTCTAAAATTGTAAAATTTATTGTAAAAATATATTTGGAAATTTCCAACAGTTGTCGCATTGGAAATTTACAACAACCTTTGTGTTGGAAAAAGATAAATTTTAAAATTTCTAACGGCTAAGTAGTTGGAAACTTTTCAACGCCTCATCATGTTGGAAATTAGTATATCATTTTTTCAATTGCTTAGCCGTTGGAAAATACGTGATTTTTAGTAGTGAGATTATTTAAGTTGTGAGAGTATGTGTGCACCAATCTATAATCTTGAAATGCCCATTTTGTTTGATTAATGGGGTAAATTTATAAAATTTAGTGGGATCATAATGTAAATTTAACAAAATGGGTCATTTGTAAGAGTTGCTTCAGGCATGAAATTGAGGATTAGCACATCAAGACATATGATAACATGTTGAGAGATCTTTACCCTTTATTACCACTTGGAATTTTTTTTTTAGCCAAAAGATGCTTAATTCCAATTAACCAATTAAAAGTGAGTCAAATAACATATTACAAACCAATGACGACATAAGACTCTAAGAGACAACAAAAATATAAAACTAGCTACAAAAAAAGCTATTTCTTTTTATGGCACCGAATAAACGGAAGAGTGGCCGGTCGTTGAAACCGCAAAAAATAATTCTGGTATCCCTAACAACTCAGAATAAATAAATTTATAGTTTAGCAGTGAAAATCAGGTCGAATCCCAAAGGAGATTTTTTACTGAAAGCTTCCTGTCAGAAAACTTAAATAAAAGATTGGGGGGGGGGTTTCTTTAATTAAAAGCTGAAATAAATTAACTGTAGAATCAAAACGAAATTAACTAATACTAAAAACGCTCAGTTCAGGGGTTGATTATCCATTCCAATCACGCAGTTGATCATCGAAAGAAAATATTTCTTCAATTCAAGTAAATAAACAGGACTCTCTTTAAAGCTAAAAAGAACCCTAAGAATTCAGCAATAAAATTAACCAGAAAAAGCTTCAGATTAATTTCTTAATTTTGATTAACCAGATATTGAAAAGCAATTTCTAATTATCTCAAAATCAGCATTAAGATCAATGAACCAAAAAGTTTATTCCAGGCAACAATCTAAAAGCTTGAACAATTTAACCTGTCTTACTTCTTCGTATGAATTAACCAGAAATAAAAGTAATCTCTAATCAATTCACTTGCTTCTAATTGAATTCTTCACCTAAGTGGTTGAAAGAAAATCAAGCAGATTTGCAATTGCAGAATCAATTCAATAAGCGAGAACAGGAAAATTAATTGCAATAAATCTGAACAACAAAGAAGTAAATACTTGAAATTAAAGAAAGTTTAAGCAAGAAAAATCAATTCTTACAACCAGTGTTGGCAATGAAAATCGCCCCTAGAACTGAACCAGAAAATTACTCAGCTATGATCGAAAGAGAAAAAAGAACAATTGAAAACAAACAAAAAGCGACAAAGAGAAGATGGCGCCTGGGGTGCGGCGGCAGCCAACTTAAAAACCTAAAAAAACTAAAACATATGGCTAAACTCATAAAAACTCCCTAAATTTTTTATATTGTTACAAAAGTACCCCAAACAAATAAAAAGATTTAAAATAACTATAAGATTTCAAAGTTGTCAGCCAAGCAATGCTCCAGAACAGCAACAGCAACTTCAAGCTGATATTCGACCTTGATTCAGCCATTATTTCTCAAAACTCAAAGCATAAAAGTTGTATATCTCTTTCTTATCTTCGAAACGACACCCGAATCGCATAAAACGGACATCTACAGCCAAAGATATGTCCAAAATACCGCAACTGCTTCTGAACCGACGGTGACTCGTAAATGGCGACTTTGAAGCTAAATTTGACCCTCTTAACGTGAAAACTGGGTTTCATAGTCTGAATGTGATTTGTAGCTCCAGATGTTAGCTTTCCAATGAATCAAGAATCACCTCATTCCGATCTCTGTAGCTCAAGATATAATTTTTCTACCGGAACATCACCAATCTGTCAACATCTTGAAAGAGCACAACCAAATTAAAACCTGTAAAATGGCAAATTAAATTCACTTTCAATCAATTAAGTCCAGATATGCTCTAAGCTACAAAACATACTCAAAATATATATTTAAGGTTCAAAACATATTAAAACATACTAAATATGAGAGAAATAAATATAATAAATATAAGCTTATCAAAGAGAATCGATTCAAGTCAAACTTTTCAGGTAAGCCGGAATAAATCTTGAGTATTGAACTCATAAACAACTAGAACAAAACTTAAATCAGGTTAACAATAACTAAGCAACGCTAAAGCCAACCAGGTATCAAAGGCCTGAGAAAAACTATTTATGAAAAAAAAAAAAAAAGACAAAAGGGGCAAATAAACAACTGATCTTTTCACCTTAACATATATCACTCACCATTATTTTTTTACAGTTAAATCGTGTACTAAAGTTCGTGATTGAGCTAATATTAGCCACTGACATAACGTTTGTCCGGCTGTATGATGATGTAGCAAATTTTGATGATATGGCGATATATGTGGCAAGCTTGTGTATAACAAAAAAGGGAAAACTCCTAACTTTTTTCTCAAACTTTTATCTAATACCACAAAGACCCCCCAAAGTTTATTCCCAAACGACAATCTCGACAAAATCAGACACTACTAGTGGCGGCCTTTCTAGCGAGTGAGCAACTGGAGAAGTTGTCCCCCAAACGAGGGACTCTACCTAAACCTTTGAACAGATTGTCATCAAGGACCAGATTCAAGATCAAAAAATCCTCATCATTGTCCTTGCTTTGCACATCCATTGTCTCCTCCTCCGTGACTATCTCATCCGTTTCCTCATTTACCCAACCATGCTGAACCTCTGCATATTGCCCCGACGCCTCTCCAGTTGCTACCGTGGAGCTAGTAACAGAGAGTAGGGAAGAGCAGGAACCTTCCATGGTTTTTGTTGCCAAACTCGGACCAGGCAAGGTTGTACGCTATCGGCAGTGTCATAGGCAATTACTTCGGTTATAGAGAGAGAAGTGGGGAAAGGTCCAGAATGTAGAGGTAGTCATTGCCGAGGATGCCAAAGTTCTAGGCGATGATGATGGCGAGACGAGACTCGTAGAAAGGGGGTGGTTTTTCAGGCATAATTTCTAGTTTAGGGAGCTATGTGCACGAATTAAATAGTTTGAGCATAGATGTTGTAATTTACCCAGAAATATAGTAATTAACAAAACGGAATATTCTAAATAAAATGGAATATTTCCTTTATAAAGTTGCACAAGTAGCTAATTTGCCTAATTTTCAAAACAATAGTTATTAGATTTTACCCGATCGTGAACTTTAGTGAGTGATTTAATTGTAAAAAAATAGCAGTGGGTGATATACACTAAAGCGAAAAAATTAGTAGTTTATTTACCTCTTTTGCTAAAATAAAAAGATTAGCTATAAAACCTAAAAAAAACTGACTTTATTATATAAAATCGCCAACATATTTGTTGCAAAGTGTCTGGACACTCTGGTAGAGTCAAAATTCCAGTGAACTCAAGAGAAAGTCTAGATTCATCATTGTCTGCCTTCAATTGAAGATCTTCCTTTATAAAAGTCTCAAATCAGTTTTGAACACTAAGATTTTAAGGAGATTAAATCCACCATAATAATATTGGATAAGGTCAGTCAAATAATAAAAACGTTGAAAATGAACCAAAAATCTGGATCTAGCTGGAAACAATAAAGAAGAATGGAGGAGATGATAGAAGGGAATAAGTTAGAAGAAAGGAGACTATAGGTGGCTAGGTTATTACCACTTCGAAATTTAATTGATAAACTAAAATAAGTTGTTAACTGTATTAATTTATTTGTGACTCAATTCAATTTCAATGTTAATAGGATATTTTTTTATTTGTCTCCCTTGAAGTATTTTATTATCATTATTATTACTACTATATTTTAAAGATGGAATAAAATCATTGTTCAAATTCCTTTTTTAGCTTGTAAATATTTTAAAGCTACCATTTTGGTCCCCAAACACCTCCATTGAATGATCAAGTCTCCAATTTTAGAAACATTTCCCCATAAACGATGTCAATTTATATTCTTTAGTATTTGCTTATGCTAAATTTGTCTAAATCTATATATTAAAAGAAAATTCATCCAAATTTGTTTCCGTATCCTGCCTACTCAAATGATCTTGCATGCTAGCCAAACCAATGAGTTTTGTTGATCAAAGATCATGACAATGACGAAGATGCGGTTTAGAGAAATCAAAGGTCTCTTAACAAACGGCTGAGAAAAGTGGTCCCGTAAGAACTTTGAAGGTGAGAAGTGTGTACGACTGTAGGTGGGAGCATTAGCTAAAGGAACTTATAGAGAGAGAAGAAATCAGTGTCTCAACATCAGGTAGATATGGAGAAAAGAGAATAAGCAGGGTGACTTACAAGGAGAGGAGGCAGGAAGATGATTTGTGTGATTGGGTATGGGAGCTTTCTCTTTTCTTTGCTTTTCTATTTCTATTTTCCTATTTTTATTGATGAGTCATTACTAAAAGATTGTCATGGATTGTCTAAAAATTGCAAAAAAGTTGATTGTCTTGCATATGTGGGTTCTAAGAGCCGTACAATTTGTCTATAAAAGGTATGGATGGCAAAAAACTTTCTCAAGCCTAAGATCGCACCAACCATTCATCTTCATTCTTCTTCTTCTCATGAAACTCTTTATGTTCTATTAGCTGGATTTCTTATCAGGTAAGATTGTCATCTTATTCTGTAATTAATTTTGATAATGGTTCAAGAAACCCTATCAATCTAGCTTTTTCTCTTACTGTTGTTAGTTTTATGTTCCTGCTACTTCAGCTATTTAGACATAGTCTGGTTGGTTCACTCCATGAGTGTTCATTATTTGGAAACAAAGCTTGGCTCGAGATGGTGACTAATTTGTGGAAGCAGAAGCCGCCACTTAGGTAAGCCTATGCCATGAACAATCTCATATTTGATAGCCTATTATTTGATTTCTAGGTACCAGAAAAATTTTACTTTGCTATATAGTCTGTTGATTTTGGGGTTGCACAATTGGCTGGTATTATTAGGGAAGCGTTCAGGCTCGACAGGGACTTGCTGCTTGGTAATTTAGGTATATATTTTTAATGTGTTACTTATTTTATACTATGCCATTTTGGTTGCTTCTACCTCAACTATAACAAAACACATAAACTCTTTATTTAAACTAGAGAAATTAAAGTTTGTTTTTTGTTTTTCTTTTTGAGGTCAAGTTTCTCTTTATTTGACAGGATAAAGCTGTAGGAAAATGGAGTAGACATTAACCTTAATTCTCAACAATATAGAGATGATTTTTGCCATTAGGTATGAAGCTTTTTTTTTTTGTTTTGTTTCTGTTTTTATCAATGAATCGCTATTAAAAGATTGTCATGGATTGTCTAGAAGATTGTAAAAGAGTCAATTGTCTTACACCTATGGTTTCTAAGTCTCCTCCTCTAATTATTTTTTAATAATGGTTCAAGAGCATGTATTTAATCTAGTTTTTTATCCTATCACTATTAGTTTCTTGTCAAAGGTTCAAGCATGGTTTGGTTAGCTCACTCCATGAGTGTTCATTGTTTGGAAACAAAGCTTGACCAAAATATATCAACCTACAAATGATGGCATGTTTCATTTGAAGATGATGGCGCACTATTCCAACGTATGTCAGCTACGTAATGGCTGTTAAAACTTACAAATAAATGAGATGCAGCCCAAAACCCAAATGAAACCTATTTCTCAAAAGAAATACTGAAAAATAGTAAGTCAAGGTATTGAAGGTATGTGCAAATGACTTGTCCCACATGATTGAAAGTCGCCCAAAGTGAAATATATATATATATATATATATATATATATATATATATATAGATATATAGTGGTATCTTATCCTATTGACTTAAGCTTTTGGGAACATGTGCGAAGTCATTGTTGTATGTGGTATCTCAAACAAGTATCATCACCTCTCTTGCTCAAATTAATTTGATGTGGATGCACATTTCAAGTTCATTCTGACAGAAACATCTCTACCGACCAAACGTGTCTCTCTTCGAGTAAGTAAATCATCAAAGTTACAGATATGCATACATATGCTACATTATACTTACAGCTGCATTATTTTTACACATTCCAACAAGGAAGCAGATCTCAAAAGTTTCCAGCAGAACAACCCCCGGTTTAGAATATATCACGCCCTTTCCCCTCCATGAGTTGGGGAGGGCGTCCCTTCTGAAGGACAGAACCAGCCCTGCACTAAATATATGAGTACATCAAAAGGGCTATTTGTTACTCAGTTGGATAATTTTTAGGAAATATAAAAGAAGAAAGCCTTGAAATTTGCTTCGCTACATAGGAGTACATCAAGAGTGGCACCTGCTTGTTCTGATACGAATGGAGCATTCAGTGGTCAGATGTGTTCCATACCTGGACCTAAGCTTCACTTCCTTCTGGTAATGTTATCAACCGTGTGCTTGAATTATATACCAACTCAGTTCCACAGCTTAAAGGGCATAAAAAGTATACGCTTAGTCAAAACAACCGCGTAGAAAATTACCCAACTAATAATCATATGAATGTGGTCTGTAATAGTGAAACTTACTTTGCACATTTCAGATTGTTGGTTGGACCACCACTTGAAATAGACAAAATGGTTCCAAAGAAGGAGACATTTTCTGTACCGCAGTTTGGACAAGGGCCCTAGCAGATGATTTACAATATAATTCAGATGGAAATGTAAATATAATCCATATCAACATTATGCAGTTGTTTCAACACCTTACTACTAACAAAACATGTGTACGTTACCTTTAAGATCAGGGAGTCTTTCACCACCGCTTGTGTGAGAGTTGTGGCCAACCAAACTATTAAAGGAACAGCTGCAAACCATGTGAAAAGGAAGCTAAATGGTTCTGGTAGCTGCCAATCACCAGATGAGAGAAAATCAGGTTAGTGAAGAATGCAAAAGGATCAAAACGTGGCACCCACGTATATATTACAGAAGCATGTATTGACTGTAAGAGGCATGAATTCTATTTTTTATCAAAGATGCTCTATTATTGGCGGGGAATTCCAATACCTCTAAGAGAAATGTGATCTCAAAGCCAGTCAGATCATCCAAAAAGAAAAACCTGAAAGGACCAAATAAAGGATAAGGGGTTTCAAATGCTAAAAACTTGAGGACATTCTACTTGAATGAATTACCTGTTAGCACTTCCAAAGTACAGTAACAGGGGTGAAAATTTTCATGATAAACAAAAGAGAAACGTGATCATTATATGAAGGATAGTACTGTTGTTCTGCTTTTAAAGTTCATATGAATGGAAGATCTTAGCCAACATATTCTTGTCAAAAAATCTAGGCCAATATATTGCAGAACTGTTAAACGTTGGGACCATCTTTGACATGAGAAAAAGTGCATGTTCAAAATTTATATGCCACTTGTAAGGAGGATTTATCATGTTGTCAGTTTTGGAAAGAATATCTACGTGAAAAACTAATAATACTTACAGCCCTAGAGCAACTACAGTTGCCGGAACATTCAAGAGAAGCATCTTCAAGTAGTCAACATACAGATCACTGTACACCTGTCAGAAGAAAGTTATCCAGATAAATGAGGCACTCTGTAGGGTAGAATCGCTTCTACAAAATTTTGGTTCAAGAAAATGAAATTTTTTAAATATGTTTGGCAACTATCTAAAATTTGAAAAACAATATAGTATAGAGAATGATGGCTCAACAAGTACCTTTTTACTCCGGAGGCTGCATCTTGGACCCTCAACCACAATTTCACTGCCCTCCATCTTCACAAGTATCATAGTTAACAAGCGGAGAGTGTTAGAAGCACACAGGTAAAGTGGATTCAAAAATCTCCATCATTGGTCACGACTGAGAAGGAAAGAAAATAAAATTGAAATGTGGAAATTCACGTATTACTGATGCGTGAAAACACTCACAAACCTTGAGGCTCAACTTCAATTTATCATAATCTTCATCGCTCATGATTGGTTTTCCACTCACATAAGCCATTGAAGCTTCCAGAAACTTTTGTTCACCAGAACCTGTGATGTAAAAGAATCTATGTAGGATCAAAAATATCAGCAATGGTTACTTCAACTTAAACTTGATGCCTTGAAGGGAAATGGACTGACTTAGCATGACAACGCTACTTCCTTCCCACATAAGTTCTTCCTTGAGATTATCAAATTCCTCATTTGACATTATAGCTTTTCCCTCATAATAGAATGCCTGTGAACAAGTCAGAGAGGAACTCCATATCATTTCCCAACATTAAAGATAAGCTGCAGCCAATGATTGACTCTGTCATTATTCAAGCGAGATTATCAGCAGAGCATCACGGACTAGTCTATGGTATGACAGAAACAACGTGAACGAACAAAATAAACTTAAATAGAATACATACTTGTAGTGCTTGTAGAAACTCCTGTTCCATTTCACCCAATGATTTCTTCTCTTTCTTGTCTATGCTGCAATATTGCAGAATTTTGCCATCAACAACCTCGTCTTCTTCCACCTGACCTGAAAATAACAATATCCTAATCAAGTGAACTTTTTTACTACTGCCCAGTTGAAATGAGGTCAGATAGGTAAAGATCACGAACATAGTCCTAAGGTTGCCCCGATGTATCGACTCAAATGAACCCAGAAGGAGAGAAGACAGGCAATTAATCTAAGTAACTCAAGCATGCATGGGATCATGGTCCAAATTTTTATGGTAAACTACCTAATATCACTACAATTGGCAGTTTGTACCTCATTCAAGAGTAGGCACGAAGCCATATGAGGAGAAACAGAAGTGATAAAAAATGAACAAGATGTACCCGCTTCTCTAATTCTCTTCGTAATTTAATCGAACAAAACACTAGCAACAATAAAACCAATGGAGAGGTTGTCTTGCTACCCTGTTGTTGATCAGTGGAAGCTCTGGTGGGTAGTAGCAGCAATCGACGTCGAACCCATAACTGCTTCCCAATCGATGGAACCCTTCTCGTAGAAGACGAACAAGAAGGAACCAAGGGTTTCTTAGCAGTCGCAAAGAACAAACGAGCCAGCGGCGGCAAGGTAAATCCCAACTTGCCAGCCATTGGAGCCAACGCAAAAAGCTTCGAAATCTGTTGCTATGGCGCAAAGTGATCCGGGTTCTGGGGTTGACGATGATTCATCATCAGACAGAACAGAGTAACTTTGGTTCCAATTTGTTTGTGAAACGAAAAGAGATATCTGGGAGATAAGGTAAGAAGGGAATGTGTGGAGGGAAACCAACGGTCTCGCTTCTTGGTGCAAGGATCGCCCCATTTCGATCTTCTCATTACAATAAGACAATGCACGCTAAATCAATCACACAAAAACTTCAGAAAAAAAAAAAATCCTCACAATATTATCTGCTCAGAACAAAATATTTTGAACTACTATTTCTTTCTTTTTTTTTTTTTGCATAATCATTTCTTTTTGTTATATAGGTAGGAAACCATGAAAAAGATAATGTGAAATTGACAATCTTTAAATGTTGATATAGATTTTACAAATTATTAGTAGATTTAACAAAATTCTTCTCCCCATTGAGAATTGAGCAATGAGGATACAAAATCCGCCTCCTCATTTTGTATCGGTCCCAATTTCTTGAAAGCCACGTGGATTGCTTCGATTTCTCACGTGCTTGGCACGCAATTAAGCGGCGGGGGCATCGGAGCCTTCATTATGGGCCTATCATTTTGGGCCTCTATTTGGTGAGCTGGTCTCTCGCAGAGTGCCATCCTCATTTAATTGTAACGGATCCTTCTGGAAGCTGTAAATTTCAGCCCGCAGGCATGGGAGACAACTTTCCCATTCCAAAATCCAAACATCTCATCCCCTTTGCCCACTCCAATGGTGGCCCTGTGCCCTTGTTAAGACGTTAATCCCCACAACTGACTTAAGTATCAAAGTGTAAAAGAAATCCTTTGAATGGGAGCAAATTACATGGCACAGTTGACCCAATTGCCAAGCCGCTTCCAACAGCTCAAGCATCTTCAAAGCCTAATCTCAATTAATGGAGTTAAATATAACACCAAAATTGTGAGGTAGAAAATTGTGAAGTTAGGGGTACCACCATTGCTCGGAAGTTGGCAGCAAATTCGTTGTCCAGGCCAATTGTTTCTAGCATTTCCAGGCACAGGTAAGCACATTTGGTTGGTAGGAACCCGCACCACTACCGAGTTTGGTGAATCTAGAGGTTCTGCGCTGAAGCACCCTTTTCTTTCCCTTAAAATCGATGTATCATTTTTTACACGTGGTGCTAAGTAAAAACAACTACACATTACACTTTTTCTCTGAAAAAATACTGTTCATTTTTAGTTATTAATTTATATTTTTTTTATCTATTTATTTATAGAGAAAAAAAATACACTCCCTCATTTTCTCAATATTTATTACATTTGATTTTTTTTTAAATTAAGTTTTATTCAACTCTTCTCAAACTAAAATCATGATTTAGCCCCTATACTATAAAAATATGATTTTTCTGTCAGTACTCAAAACACTAAAAACTTTCAAATTGATGTTGAAATGGGCTTTGAATGGTTAATCTGCAACCCTAACTCTTGCTCAGTCCTAAGTTCATCACACTGAACAATAATAGTAATTAGTACCAATGGCTTCAATAGGATCAAATTGATATATCAAACCAACTCCTGAAAAATTCAAAGATAAAATCGAATTCAATTGTGATGTAACAACTATTAATCCAAAACCAAAATAGTGAGGCCTTTTGCTTCCTGATCTTAAAGGGTGTTTGAGAACAAGGCGAAGAGGTTATACTACTGTTTTAGTGAAGGGGTAAACTAATTTGGATTTGTTCATTTTTCTCATGATACATATTAATTGTAATTAACAAATTTTTGAAAAACAATATTCGAATTCTTAGCCTACAATACTGTTGGGAATCCGAACGAGTTTCACGCTATTAAATTAGCATGCACCAGGATCGGATTGTAGAAATAATCACACGGGTACCTTGTTTTCGAAATTCCACAAATGCAGAATTCTCCAAGCTTAACACGCTCGAATTCCTTCTCTTCCGGTTGCACTATATGAGTGTTTGTGCTATTATTGTTTCTTTGTTTATGTTTCCATAATCCATCTCCTTTCAATAATACACAACCACTCCTTTTATAGGCAAAAAGTACAATAGCTTCTCTCAGAAGCTAAAGTACAACTTCTCTTAGAAGTCAAGTACATAGCTTCTCTCATAAGCTAAAGTACAACTTCTCTCAGAAGTTAAGTACAATAGCTTCTCTCAGAAGCTGAAGTACAACTTCTTTTAGAAGTTTGACCGGGTAGAGTTTAGAATGTGGCGTGGGACCCTTGGGATCTCTTAATCCTGTCAAATTAGTCCTTCACTAATTTATTGTTTACAAGTCAGTACAACATATTATACGACCTTGTAAAATCTCCCAGGATTTCAGAGACAATTCACAAGTACCCATTTTATTCTATTCCGTTCACCGTCCAATATTGTTGCACATAATCCGGACTAGACCAACCACATCCAAGTTGTGGTACTGTCAATACGGAATTAAATATGTGCACGTCTCTTCAAGTTTATTCGGACTTTAAACAATTTAGAAAAACATTTATAAAATCTATATATACCATATATATAATTTTATATATAGAAAATAATATTTCCAAAACAATATTTTTCTAAATCGACCACGTGGATTTCTTAATCCGAAAAACCAAGAGACTTACTCCACAATATTCACTCTTATTTCAAGAGCGGTGAATTCTATGTTGAATAATCATGAACTTAACATGTTACATTTATGTGATCCAACATGTCCAAGTATATCCTATAGTAGGCATCATTGGTTGACATATCAAAATCACATAAAGTATACATTTAAATTCATATTATTCTCAAGTCTACGGAATAAATAACATTTACTCTTTCTCAACAGTTGAAGGTCTAAGAGTAATTGATTTAGTCCTGTTCAAATATTTATCTCCATAAATATCCACATACACATTAGGAACCAATATTCCAGTGATTGAGACAAATCACTCTATCTCATATAGTAATGTCATATGTGCAATCTTTTATGAGTAATCAACCCATGTATATACTCATAGATTGTGAACACCTTTTAAAGAACTACAAATATGAATTAAGTCTCATGTGGCATGATCTCCATCATCCATCAATTCATATATAATATAGTTCTTATGGGTTTATCACAGTAGGAGATAAGTTGGCTTTGATGAGCACAACAAATCTTTCAATCTCCCACTTGCGATTCAAAGCCAATCAGCAACTATTCTAAGACCCATTTCCTTTACATGTTTCTCAAAAAACTTTTGAGATAACGGTTTAGTCAGTGGGTCTGCCACGTTCTCCGCTGAAGCAATCTTTATGATGCTTACATCTCCTCTTTTGACAATTTCTCTTATCAAGTGAAATTTCCTCTGTACGTGCTTCATGCGTTGATGAGCACGGGGCTCTTTGACTTGAGCAACAGCCCCAGTGTTATCACAGTACAGAGTAATTGGAGATTCTATGTTTGGAACAACTCCAAGTTCCTGAATGAACTTCTTGATCCAAACAGCCTCTTTTGCTGCTTCAGAAGCGGCAATGTATTCGGCTTCAGTTGTAGAGTCAGCCACAGTACTTTGCTTGAAGCTCCTCCAACTGAAAGCCCCACCATTTAGTCCATAAACGAATCCAGAATTCGATTTACCATCATCTGGATCAGATTGGAAGTCAGAATCAACATATCCTTTTGCTTCCAATGAACCACCACCATAGACTAAGCAATAATGCTTTGTCCTGTTAAGATATTTCAAAATATGCTTAACAGCGGTCCAATGACCTTCCCCAGGGTTGGATTGGTACCTACTTACAACACTCACTGCTTGTGCTATATCGGGCCTAGTACACAACATTGCATACATGATACTGCCAACAGCAGAAGCATAAGGGCAGCATTTCATTTTATCCAATTCCTCATCAGTCTTAGGAGACATCTTTTCGGAAAGGATGATTCCATGACGAGAAGGCACGAAGCCTTTCTTGGAATCTTGCATGTTGTACTTAGCCACGATCTTATCAATGTAAGTAGATTAAGATAACCCCAACAATCTTCGGCTTCTATCTCTATAGAGCTTAAGACCAAGGACATATGATGCCTCACCCAAATCCTTCATAGAAAAATGAGTGGACAACCATAGCTTCACTGCTGATAACATTTCTACATCATTCCCAATGAGTAGAATATCATCAACATATAGGACAAGGAATGTGATAGCACTCCCTTGTGTCTTCTTATAGACACAAGCTTCATCCGGATTTTGTGAGAAGCCAAATTGTTTAACTGTCTCATCAAAACGGATGTTCCAACTTCTGGAAGCCTGTTTAAGTCCATAAATGGACCTATTCAGCTTACATACTGACTGTTCCTCCCCACTAGATACAAATCCTGCAGGTTGGTTCATATAGATATCTTCATCAAGATACCCATTCAAGAAGGCAGTTTTTACATCCATCTGCCATATCTCGTAGTCATAGTATGCAGCTACGGCTAACAGAATTCTGATGGATTTAAGCATGACCACTGGCGAAAAGGTTTCCTCATAATCAATTCCTTCCTTTTGATTATACCCCTTTGCCACTAATCTTGCTTTAAAGGTTTCCACCTTTCCATCAGGTCCTCGTTTTCTCTTATAAAGCCATTTACAACCAATAGTCTTAATATTGATTGGTGGATCTACAAGAGTCCAGACCTGATTCTTATGCATAGAATCCATTTCTGAATTCATAGCATCAATCCATCTATCCCTGTCAATATCCTTCATTGCCTCATCATATGTTCTAGGATCTTGTTCGCAATTTTCTGAAATCATCATGAATGATTCATTCAGAAGTGTCAACTTTTGAGGCGGACGAATGATCCTTGAACTTCTTCGAATAGGCTCTAAAGGAATATTAACTCGAGTACTATCATTAGAAGCAGTACTATCAGATGTTTCAGTTAACTCTTGTAAGATAATCCCATTATCTTTCCTAGAGTCAACCACAAAATCTTCTTCCAAGAAGACCGCATCTCTACTAATGAACACCTTTTGTTCATTTGGATTATAAAAATAATAACCCATAGTGTCTTTTGGGTATCCTACAAATAGGCATCTTTCTGTTCTAGATTCCAACTTTGTAAATTTTTGCTTCCTGACATGTGCAGGACAGCCCCAAATTTTCAAGTGTCTCACACTCGGTCTTTTGTTAGTCCATAACTCGTATGGAGTTTTTGGGACCGATTTAGTTGGAACTCTATTCAACAGATAGACAGCGGTCTCTAACGCATAACCCCAAAAAGACACTGGCAGATCGGCCATGTTTATCATTGAGCGCACCATATCCAATAAGGTACGATTTCTTCTCTCAGAAACACCATTGAGTTGTGGTGTTCCCGGTGGTGTCAATTGTGAGAGAATTCCATTATCTTTAAGATAACCTCTGAACTCATCGGAGAGGTACTCGCCTCCTCTATCGGAGCGAAGGCACTTGATACTTCTACCTTTTTGTTTCTCAACTTCATTTCGAAATTCTTTGAACTTTTCAAAGGCTTCCGATTTATGTTGTAATAGGTAGATGTACCCGTATCTAGAATAGTCATCAGTGAAAGTGATGAAATAATAGATACCACCTCTTCCCATGTGGTTCATAGGTCCACATACATCAGTATGTATGAGATCTAATACATTTGAGCTTCTTTCACCTTTTCCAGAAAAAGGTAATCTAGTCATCTTTCCCTGAACGCAAGATTCACAGGTTGGATAAGTTTCTAATGTTAAGAAACTCAAAGGACCATCCTTAACCAACCTTTGAATTCTTTTGGCGTTAATATGACCAAGTCTCAAATGCCAAAGATAAGTGGGAACTATCTCTTCCCTTTTTCGCTTTGTTGAACCATTTCCATCACATGGTTCAGATTCAACATTCATGCTGCTTTCATGAAGGGTATGCAAGAAATAAAGACCATCATTTTTTAAACCACTTGCCACAAATTTGTTACGAAATTTAATCGTAACTTTACTACGAAATAGGAATGAATATCCCATATCATCCAATTTCGAAACAGAAATTAAATTTCTCCTAACTTGCGGCACATAAAGACAATCTTTCAAATAAAGAGTGGTTCCATCTAAAAGAACTAATTTAAAAGTTCCTAAAGATATGGCTGTAACTCTTGCATCTGATCCCATCAACAATGAGATCTCTCCTTCACTCAGCCTTCTTGTTTCCTGGAACCCCTGCCATGTGTTACACACATGAGTGGTTGCCCCGGAATCAAGACACCAGGAATTCGTAATTCCATGCATTAAGTTTGTCTCAATGATAAAGACAGAAGACTTACCATCTGATGGTTTCTTGTTCACTGTAGCAATGTAATGTTTACAATTACGCTTCCAGTGACCTTTCTTTCCACAGAAATGACATTCATCTCTGGACTTGTCCTTCCCCTTCTTTTTAGGCTCATTCCTAACTTGAAGAGGGTTCTTACCTTTGTTCTTTTTATTGTTCTTGCGCCTGGTCGTGGAGGACTGTCCTTCCATGACCATGATGGGCTTATCCTTCTTAAGCAACTCTTCCGCTCTTTGCAACATATTGCGCAGTTCAGGAAGTGTCACTACCTTGTCATTCATATGAAAGTTCAAAACAAAGTTATTGAATGACTTAGGCAACGAGCACAAGATAATGTCTATCTTGGTCGTATGGTCCATTTCAGCGCCAAGGGAATCCAACACATTGATATACCCAATCATGGTCATCACATGATCATGAATAGGTGTTCCCTCAACCATTTTGGTGGACATAAGCCCTTGCATGGCATTCATCCTAGCAGAACGATTCTGCATCTCAAACATCTCTTTTAGGCTATTCATAATTTCCTTAGCAGTTGGCATCTTTTCATACTGCTGCTGAAGCCTATTCTCGAGAGATGCCAAGATATAGCACTTAGCCAAGGAATCATGCTCATGCCAAACATCATATGCTTTCTTTTCCTCTTTATGATCATTATCAAGAGGGGGAAGTTCAGGTGGCAACTCGTTCAAAACATGTGCCAACTTCCCTGCAGTGAGCGCAATGTCAAGGTTTCTCTTCCAATCACAATAGTTTGCCCCATTAAGGCGGTTCTCTTCCAGATTCTTAGCAAACTGAGGACTAATGTTGTTCATGATTCTATCAAAGAACACACAAACAAAATACATAAGGCATAGCGGAGAAAATCAATATTTTCTTAATGTATCATATACAAGAAACTACTAATTGCATTCAAAGTCACCCTCATGACCATATCATATCACATATGAGCAATTAGAAAAACAAGAACTTCATTTAATTGCAAGACTACTCCTTTTGGCATTAATCTAACAATAATGAAGCAAATATCATGCTATATTTATCTTATAACATTTATAAGATTCTTATTTTTAATTTT
Organism: Aquilaria yunnanensis; assembly: GCA_039654915.1. NCBI lineage: Eukaryota > Viridiplantae > Streptophyta > Magnoliopsida > Malvales > Thymelaeaceae > Aquilaria > Aquilaria yunnanensis. The sequence goes on along the minus strand of CM077593.1, from coordinate 5,482,013 downwards.
GGCTTCTAAAGACAATATACCCGCCATCCATTTTAGATCGGCATATCTCTTTAGTCAAGTGTACACCCATTGTCTAGATGTATCATATTGCTGTGAGAAACTAAATCATTTTAATTAAGCCCCCACTTGGCTATAACACATCCATTATCACCATAAAGTAAATCAATAAGCACAAATTATCATCAACCTAGTCATCTCCTTTTGGTATCAAACTAAGTCAACAATATCCATACTTATTATTTACGACAATGGAAAGCCTTTAGAAAATTAATCTTCTAAAGATATAATTTTCTATCTCTCACACTTGATATTTAAATACTGAGGGAATTTATTTTGTATTTTGAACAATTCAAAACACAAATTCATTTTCACAATTATCACCATAACTGTAAAATATATTGCAACATTTGCACAAGCATGCATAATAATTCTCAACAATAAATTCAAGCAATTATCATGCATTCATCCATATTTGCAAAATTTCAATAAATGAAATAATCATGCAAATAAACTCCCACTGAATAAAGCATCCAATTATTCAGAAATAAACCATTCCAGAAAAATAAATATTCAAAATATTTAATTTCTGAAATTAATAAATAAATTGGGAACTTGGAATAAATCAAGAAAACCATTTGGGCCAGTAAAACGTTTTTACTGAAATGGCCCAATTGGGCCTTTTTCAAAATAGGCCCGAAAACCCTTTTTTTTTTTTTTTATTTGGTTTGGTGGAAGCCCAACCATTGGGCCTGATTGTGCGAGGCCCACCAGCCCCCTTTCCTCTTCTCCTTCGTTGCGACGTTCAGCAGCCAGCAGGAGCTTCCTTCTCCCGCCGCCGGCCAGCAGCTACAGCAGCCACCAGCAGCCACCAATCGCCGTCGACCTGAGCGGCACCGCCTCCCAAGCGACCTGCGACCCACGTGGCGTCGTCCTACGGACCGGCAGCCGTCATTTCAGCCCCTAGCTTCCCGGAAAGTCGCGACAGTCGTGACTTTATTCCGGCGACACTATCGCCGTCAAACGGCTATAAATTTATATGGGTTTTGCTCCTCGAAGGCCTATGATCACAATGGAACAATTCCTTTTGATCAATTTCGCACACACAACACTTAATTTCAAAAATTAGTGTTAGGGTTCTTGAACTTTTCATAAACCCAGATTCGAAACGAATCAAAATTCAATCCGATTGAAGCGAAATCAAGCCTCCAAACCATGGGGCTATTAACCTTCGGCCTTGATGCTACGAAACCGAGTCATCCGTCAACGACTTTCACGGACGGTGGTGGCCGGGGAGCGTCGGGATCAAAACGGGCAATTTTTGGTTAATCTCAAAAAATCAACCAGATCTTCTTTTCTCAAAAACAGAGTTGTTTCGGTGTATTCTTGTTCTCAACAAAAATCCAGCAGCATCGAAAACAACAAGATCATTCAAAAACAAGCAAGGATTCAGATCCGTGTGGGTTTTGTGTGTTTGTGTTCATCACATGAACAGTACACGAAAATCAAGAAATTAAATTCGTGAAAAACACACAAAATATTATTCCACAATCATAAACATGCTCTGATACCACTGTTGGGAATCCGAACGAGTTTCACGCTATTAAATTAGCATGCACCAGGATCGGATTGTAGAAATAATCACACGGGTACCTTGTTTTCGAAATTCCACAAATGCAGAATTCTCCAAGCTTAACACGCTCGAATTCCTTCTCTTCCGGTTGCACTATATGAGTGTTTGTGCTATTATTGTTTCTTTGTTTATGTTTCCATAATCCATCTCCTTTCAATAATACACAACCACTCCTTTTATAGGCAAAAAGTACAATAGCTTCTCTCAGAAGCTAAAGTACAACTTCTCTTAGAAGTCAAGTACATAGCTTCTCTCATAAGCTAAAGTACAACTTCTCTCAGAAGTTAAGTACAATAGCTTCTCTCAGAAGCTGAAGTACAACTTCTTTTAGAAGTTTGACCGGGTAGAGTTTAGAATGTGGCGTGGGACCCTTGGGATCTCTTAATCCTGTCAAATTAGTCCTTCACTAATTTATTGTTTACAAGTCAGTACAACATATTATACGACCTTGTAAAATCTCCCAGGATTTCAGAGACAATTCACAAGTACCCATTTTATTCTATTCCGTTCACCGTCCAATATTGTTGCACATAATCCGGACTAGACCAACCACATCCAAGTTGTGGTACTGTCAATACGGAATTAAATATGTGCACGTCTCTTCAAGTTTATTCGGACTTTAAACAATTTAGAAAAACATTTATAAAATCTATATATACCATATATATAATTTTATATATAGAAAATAATATTTCCAAAACAATATTTTTCTAAATCGACCACGTGGATTTCTTAATCCGAAAAACCAAGAGACTTACTCCACAATATTCACTCTTATTTCAAGAGCGGTGAATTCTATGTTGAATAATCATGAACTTAACATGTTACATTTATGTGATCCAACATGTCCAAGTATATCCTATAGTAGGCATCATTGGTTGACATATCAAAATCACATAAAGTATACATTTAAATTCATATTATTCTCAAGTCTACGGAATAAATAACATTTACTCTTTCTCAACAGTTGAAGGTCTAAGAGTAATTGATTTAGTCCTGTTCAAATATTTATCTCCATAAATATCCACATACACATTAGGAACCAATATTCCAGTGATTGAGACAAATCACTCTATCTCATATAGTAATGTCATATGTGCAATCTTTTATGAGTAATCAACCCATGTATATACTCATAGATTGTGAACACCTTTTAAAGAACTACAAATATGAATTAAGTCTCATGTGGCATGATCTCCATCATCCATCAATTCATATATAATATAGTTCTTATGGGTTTATCACAGTAGGAGATAAGTTGGCTTTGATGAGCACAACAAATCTTTCAAATACTTTATCTAACATTTACAAACAAACAAACAAATTAATGCACATATTTTCGTGTGACATACCAAAAAAAAAAATCTATCAAGTGAATCCAATTGAATTAAATATATCAGAAAATAATAAAAACTATATGTAAAAGGAAAAAAGATACAAAATATTCTTGTAGTACACTAAGATTTATGTACGAGCGGGAAACGTGATACGTGGATGCATGATGTATATATCTAGAACTAGAAGATGAAACGTACATTATTATCTGGTGTTAGATGAAACGTGCACCGGGCTTGGTAGCTACTACATGTGTCTTAGTCTTAAGACTTAGAACACCCATCTGGATTGGGAATGCTCGCAAACCACATGCTCTAATTAATTAATTCATTCTCCAGCTCCCAACTGATATTTTTATACTCCTACTTTACGTGGACTGTCATTTTAATCTTGCTTCGCTTTCTAGTGTCATTCATATCATTGAATAGACTATCTTTACTTGTGGTCCCAAGTCTAAGCGCGGTAACCTTTTACTTGTGTAGATATTGATTATTTATGTTGAGATATTATTTATTACTATTTCTGCCCATATTTTTTTTTGTACCATTTGATTTTTTTATACAGTTTGATTTGAATTGATTCATATTAGTATTTATTAAAAAAATTAAAAAATATATATTTAGAAACTGTATATCTTAATTTATTATTTTTATATAAAATTTCTTCATTTATATACTAAAATGTTGAAAATAAAAAATCATAAATTAATTATTGAAAAGTGAATGGTATAAAGAATATGGGACGAAGGGAATATATGTTAATTGCACATTTCCCCAAAACTTAAAGTCGCCAATAAGGCGGTTAAAAATTGCATTACAAGTGTTTTTTTTATTGATTTTCTTTTTAAGGTCAAGCAAGTCAAAAACCATAAAAAATTAAAATTAGTTTATAAAAGTATTTTTCAAGTAGTTTTAGGAAACTATTATTAGCTTTACAAAATCATTCATACCAAACATAAAAGAATTAAAAATAAAAATAAACCTACTTCTATATATCAAGGTACATAAAATGATAATGAAGGTTATGAAAAACAAAATACTCCTTCTGTTTTCCATTAGTTGACTCTTTTAATTTTTTTCACTAAAGTTTAGCTTGAATATAATAATGTTAATATGTATTAAAAAATTATTAAAATGATATTTAGAAACTATAATTTTTAAAGTTCCATTTTTATCTAAAAAGTTATAAATTTTAAAATAAATAAAATACTACAAGAGAAAAGCCAAAAAGTGACTGAAAAGAGTGACTGAACTTCAATCTCTAAGCATGTTTAGTAGTCATTCAGTTTCTAGTTGATGGGGTTGACATTTTGAACGACCGAAGAGAAATTGAAATTTTCAGTTGCCAATTTTCAGTCACTTTTTCACTGTTCAGTCACAACAATTTTCATGTCAGTTGCTACAGTTTTTGAGTTAGTAGCTCCCCAATGGCTATCTTTAACTCGGCCGCCCTTCAATCGCTCTTATCACAATATAACACCACCTTCATCCCCTTTTTCCTCATTTTTTCATTTGCAATCATTTCCTACCAGGAACACTTTTCCCTCCAGTAAGGAAGAGTCTGAAGAGAATGAAGCAAAAAAGGATGACCTTAGACTTAAAATAGTCAAGATAAAGTCTTCCAAGTCAAGATCACCATCAGTTCGCCCTCACACCATCCTTCTTCCTCGGCTGATGTACCACCAACACTCAAGCATTAACTCTTTCGTGCAGCCCGCTACTGCATGGTGTCGCATCATTCCCGTCCTCTGCTTGGACAACTGGGCAGAAGTTCAAATAGCCCTACCTCCTCCGTCATCGGCAAAGCCCATCATGGCCGCGATCAGTTAACGAGACCTCAAAACATAATAATTGGAATAATTAATTTTATACCCATTAATTAATATTAAAATCCCCAAACAAGAAGAGACTAATAGAATTAGTTGCCATGCGAGTAACTTACATGGTCGCTCATTTAATGAGGGCTCATAAAAAGAGTGATTGATAATTTGAGTCGCTAATTTTAGTCATCTTTCAGTCCATTCTAAGAAGCGACTAAGGTTTTTGCAACTGAGTTTTTTAGTCTTTTTACATTCGCTTAAATCTTTTCAATCACTCAAAGTAACTGATAGCTACTATAAACTCAGTTGTCTTTATTTTTTTATTTTATAATGAAATCATACATTATGCTATAAGTATTAAATAGATTAGCTTTTGTGAAACAAAGAGAAGAGTATTATTTGACTTCTTGGCATTTTCATATAATGTCTATATAGTTTCTTTATACTATTTCATGCCGTTTATAATTTTTTTTCTTGAGAATGCATAAGCGTACATGAGAATCACTATCATATACTTGTGCCTACTAATTTAATGCTATGCTCTAGGTGACTGACAGCGATCGTAAACCCAATTACCTTTATACTTTTATTTTATAGTGAAACAATAAATTAATTGCTGTAAGTATTATTTGACTTTTTGACATTTTCATATAATGTCTATCTAGTTTCTTTATACTGTTTCATGATGTTTCTAATTTATTTCTAGAGAATGCATGAGCATACATGAGAATTACTATCATGTACTTGTGCCCACTAATCTAATGTTATGCTTTCATTAAGTCAAATATTTGTATAATAAAATTAGACTCATAAAATAACTTAGACATTCATAAAATAATATTAATTATGGTACTATTGAACCTAGAATATGTGCACCCAAGGTACCAAAGTACGTTCATGTTAATACAGGCACACACCACACCAATGACCTAAAGAAGACAATCTTTAGTTCCAAAAGATAAGGGGTGAGTATTAGTTGGGTTGATTTGGGTTTCTAGTGAAAATGAATCAACCCAAAATATGCTTGGTTTTTAAAATTTCCTAACCAACCCAAGAATCAAGAATTAAATAAAACTAGAACCATTGTTTTGTGTTTTTTATTTTTTAGTTATCAGGTTCTTTAATTTATACCATATACTTATAATAACTCCAAAATCTAATAAAATTGTAATCATAACTATTGTCTGACGATGGTCTACGGAATGAATGCATTTGTGAAGTGAGATTGGGATAGTGAGGACTTGAGATTAAGTTTAGAACTAAAAAACTTAAAAACCCTATGCGATATAATTTTTAATAAATAATTATATATATAGAATCATAAATTTTATAATATATTAATACATATACCTTTAGTTGGTTCCATATGGAGCTGAAATCAATCTAAAAACAGATAATTTTTCTAGGGATTGAACCAACCTGCGAACCATAATTAATGTTTACCCAACCCACACCTATTGGATTGGGAACCCATAATTCTACTCAACCCATACTTAACCTTACAAAAGATGAGTAAGTAAAAACCAAAAAACTATACAACTTAAAAATCGTCAGCGACTAGCCACCTAAAACCATTTGACCAGTGGCAGGGGACGCCCTCTATAACAGAGTGGGCAAGCATAGGACGTAAACGAATAGAGTGTTCAGTGAACTGTTCAGCTGGGGTTCATTTATGTTCGTTTATTTAGTTAAATGAATAAGCATAAATAGATTTTTCTATTCGATTAGTTAAATAAACAAACACGAACAAGGTATCGTTCATTCATTTACATTCACGAACCATTCGATTATTGTTCGTTTATGTCTATTTGTTTATTTATTTATTTATATATTAGCAATACATTTATTATATATATATATATCATATATTTTCATTAGTGTTCACTTACTCTATACATACATGCACTACAAGAAAACAGAATTTTTGAAGCGGTTTTAGTACCTCTTAGAAGCGGTTTTGACTGCTTCAAAAGAAATAGAAATGGTTGTTGACCGCTTCAGATAACCACTTCAATGAAACTCGCCTAAAAAAAATCTGAAGTGGTTGAGAACCATTTCAATTTCTGTAGCAGTCATTTTTTAAGCGGTTAACTGCTTCGAGAGTATTGACCAACAAACCACCTCTTGAAATGGTTAACTACATCAATCATAGTGATGAACTTTTGAAACAGTTGACCACTTCTAACTATTACTTATGTGTATCACCTATTAAAAATAGTTAACTGTTTCTATGGTCATACCTTGTTTAATAACTTGAGGTCATTAACTGCTTATGTTTATATTTTATTTATTTATTTTTTAAACTGGATTTTCTATACTATTTTATAACTACTACGGTAAACATATAATGCTTTCTTTGAGTAATATGATCAACAATTAAATATAGGTAAGAATGAAAAATAAAAATGAAATCACAATTAATTTAAATAACATCCATAATACATATATAACATCCAACATACAAAAAAACTCCAAATTATCTAACAAAGCAAAAAGTATAAACCATTCAAGTATTAAACATATGAAATAACATACATGAAATGTCAACCTTAAGCCATGTAAGGTTTACACAAACAAATATAATGCCTAATTATCTTTATGGGTGTCATCATCAATGTCTTCATCGTCACTTGATTGTGACAAACGAAAAATATCTCTAGAACCACTTCTGGAATCAGTAGAAAAACCAGAAAAATGCAAGAAGTGTAACATCATATACAATATAGTAGGTCTAAGAAGGTAAAAAATTAAGTATATCCAATATACTTCCCATTAGAAAAGGTTTAGACAAGTTCTAAGGGTAATTGAGAAATGTAAGAAATGAATGTTGATTTCTAAAATGAGCTTGTAGATAACACCGAAGCAAAGGGAGAATATGTTTGGCTACTCTTGGAAATAAGCAATTTACCAGTTATGGTAATTCAATACATTTGTTCTAATATGTGCAATATGCTTCTAAAAGTATGGAACAATATACTCTTGAGAGTATGGAATAATACACATAGGAGTATAACACTTGGTCTAACATTTTATCAATAAGAGTATGGGCAATACGCTACTAAAGCATGGTCAATATGTTATTGTAAAGCACTATGTTCAGGTTTAGCCAAGTTCTAAGTATATACATTACACTTTAACAAAGAATTGCATAATTCAAGTTCCTAAGTAAATGCACTAGCATAAACACAGTCACTGTCTAACCAACAACTTATATATCATAATTCAGAAACAATAACTCAATTTTGAATCAATTTAGTAATAAGGACATAAAAATATCATGTCAGATAGCTTAGCCACCATCATATATGCACAAAAGTAACTGGCCATTAGCTCACTACAGAGTATAATTTTTAGCAATTCAATAAATCCCAGTCTGGCAGCCAGCAAACATGCCTTCAGTCCATGAATTTTAGAAATATGTATAGAGCTCAAAATCTTGATCCATCAAATCATATATAAACTAGAGATCCAGAAGCACATATAATCAAAACATTAAGCTCAAATGCCCACTTACAAAATTTATGATGAATATCAAAACAAGGTTGGCCAAATAGATGTGCAAAGCCAGTTTCAGGCAAAATGCCTGCAGTCTATAAATTTTATAAAATCACACAAAAATCCAAATTGTATTTTGTAAAATCCAATGAAAAATAGACACACAGTGCTATTATCATAAAAATCCACATATCCAAAAGCTTAATACATGAATTATGGAATAATTTCTAATATCACTATTTAATAGGACCAGTAACAGGTTCAGGGCTAGTAACTTCTCATGCTCAAATTAACTTTACATTTATCAGACATAAATTCTGGAATATGAAGCACATTATAGAAACATTCAATCTCACAAGAAATTAATAGAGTAGTACTAACCAACCAAGTAATGCCTTCTAAATCAGAAATTAAGATAATGGTACTAGCCAACCAAGTAGTGCCTATTTTTTCTTTTGAGTCACTTTACGTGGAACCTTTACTCATTTAGGATATTCTAATGAAATTCCATATCTCCTAGTTCACGTTAAGATGCCTTCCTAAGGCCATCCAAGTTCTTTATTTCATGGGGGAATGGAAAATGATCAATAAGAATTAAAGAAAAAATGGTTAGTATGGTCCAAGCTTATATGTGTAAAACTCTCTCAATGATAGACAACATTGCATCCAATAAAGGGATAGAAAAACATAGCCTACTCATATAAGATGGAAACTAATTTAACCATTGAGGCCAACAAACAACAGAAAAGCAAAGAAAATTGGCAATTTTACTTGTGCTTCAGAGCTTTGAAAGTGAAAATGACAGCGAAATATGGTAGTTTCCATGGAAAGAAATCCTTTTCAAAATTCCTCCCTAGTAAATAGTAAACAAACAAGTTATTCATAAAAGAAATTTAGTTGATAAAAATAAAGAAAGATGACCAATGCAACTTTACATTCTACTATATACAAGACGCAGAACAAAGTATGATCTTATGTTTTTGTTCACTTCCTTAGAAGGCTACGGATGTCTCATATTTGCTTTCAAGAGATCAGTTGCCTGGGAATCCATCATTAACTAAAAGTGGATGAAGGTTAACCAATATCATCAACATTAAGCAGAAGTCTGTAGTTTACCAATTTCTCCATTTCTTTAGGGGTTTTTCCTCGAGACGATCCATCATAAATCCCTTTTAGAACTACACAAACAAATATAACCACAAAACAAATATGAAGCTAAGATATGCAATTTATTAGTGTATTAGTGTTAAGCAACAAAGATAAGAAATTTTGGGGCAACTCAACTGAAACGTCCATTTCAGTATAATAGAGGAGAAAATGCCAGTGCCTATTTTTTTTTTTCTAAATTACTTCTCAAATCTTAAAAATTGAGTAACTCAAAAGTAGAATTTCTTCTTAAAAAAAAAAAAGGTATGTTCTGGATCAAGATTACTCAATAAATCCTTAAGGGAAACCAAATCAGTGACCAAAAATTACAATAAATTCTTCTAGAAGCCAATTCCTTATCACTATTCTCCTTCCCCTGGTTACCTTTAGCCTCACCTTCGGGTCTTGAACACGGACATGGCTCCCGAACCTCACCAAGAGGGAAATTTTTTCCACCGCTGCCACCATGCTGTTTTCATTTTTGAAATGCATGTTTCTTGAAGTCGAACCATCCCTCAACGGAAGAAATTCCATAAACGAATAGGGTATGCTCTTCACGAATAGGTGAGTGGTGGTTCTGAGAATCAAAGAAGGCGAGGTAAGGTATAGGTTAGTGTTAACGACGAGAATCGGATACAGTCGGTGGGGAGGAGAAAAATCAATTGGTGAGTTGTGAGGTTCAAAGAATTGGAGAGTGGTGGATGAGGCTCAGAGGCGTTCGCCTGGTTTGAACACAGTTTTAGCTAGGTTTAAGATTCAATATTTCCAATGATTTTAGAAATTCCCCAACTGTTTTATTTTCTTTCAAACTTTCCCCAAAATTAACTTTAATCTACAATCTTGCCATTATTTGGAAGCAACATTTGAAGCAGTCAACAAAACCGTTTCCAAGTAATGCGTGTCTCAGAAAATTAAAACGGTTTTAAGTGACCGCTTCAACCTATGTGCTTCTATGAATCTGTTTTTTGTAGTGATGATTATGCCCCAATCTTTTCCAAATTAATCTATTGTCTTTTTTTTCTCTAAACATAATTAGTTATTCATGAATTTGCTATAGTATCAAGTTGAGCCCCATAGCACTAACTCTTAATCTCTCTCACTATCGTCTATTGCTCTGTCAATCATTGCTAAGCTTACTCCAATTTGGATTGGTGATAAGTATAAACTTTAATTACTCATGTTCACATTTATGTTTGTTTATTAATAAATAAATGAATACGAATAAAGAAGTTACATTTGTTTATTATTTATATTTATATTTGTGTTTATTAAAAATTAAATAAATGAATATAAATATAATTTATTTATATTTGTTCTGTTTATTTACAGCTCGAGATGCGCGGCAAGCAACTCTCCTGGACTTGTATCTTTCGTTACCATTGGGAACTTTGTTTTCTAGTTTTGGAGGTGGATGGACTTTCCACCAAACATGTACATGCACGTCAAGTTCAATAAAATGCAAAGCACCAGAACCGTTTGATTTGATGTGATCACTTCAAAAATTTGGGAACGAGCCAAAACGAGGGGGTGTTCAAATGCTAGCTCGTTAGGTGAGCGAGAAAACGTTTTAACTTTCACATGAAACCTTGAAATATTTTAGTACATTTTAGAAGCTCAAAAGAATAGACACGTTAATTAAATTACGTCATGACACCAACTAATATATACATTGGCATTATAGTCAGTCGGTCCAATTATTAGGTTAGGCCGTCACTTCAATCCTGAATGAGACAGTCGTAGAACAAAGCTGATTTCCAGCATTAAAATAAAATTCAGTCTTACAAATATTTAATACTCCAAAGTGTATAATTAGTAGTTCTTAAGATAACGTACGTACAAAAGAGTTCAGCAGTTAGGACTTATAATTAGGAGTACATTATTTAAGGTTTGAATTTTGGCTGATGCAATTTTTTTCCTTTGAAGTCCGAGGAAAGTTTTAAGTTAGGTGGGAGTAGTATAGGTTACATTAAATTATAAAAAATGGAAAAAGAAATAACAGTTGCAAAGGCTTGGATTCAATTATTAACAAAGAATCCAAAGGGGAGGGAAAGGAAGAGAATGACGGAATGAGTTATTTCTCTGGAGGGTGAAAAAATAAAAAAGAATTAAATGGATAATAACTCTTCTTTTCCTCTATTTTCCTTTATTCAAACAAGAAAATCATGCTAATTATGATTCCACTCATCTCTCCAGCCTCCCTACCCCCAACCCAACCAGACTCCAAGGCTTGGGTGGGAGGCCATCAGGCATCAACCCAATCCAACTATCCAAGATTCATACGGTAAAGAAATGTCAAGAAGCATAACATGGTTAATTGAAATACGTATTTTTTAATAATAATTAAAAGTCTTAAGTCTTACACAGATGGAAATTATCAATTAGAGATTATTTTTTATATACAATTATTATTTTTCCAATTTATATATTAATGAAAACTCTAGGCTCTTAAAAAATTCAAAAAACCATTTTGGAAACATTCTTTTAAAGAAATTAAATATTTTCCATTATTTTTTTAAAAATCTAGATAAGGAAAAAATTTATAATTAATTAATTTATCAAATGAACATGATTTAAAAATTATTAAGTCAATAAACTATTAACTTTCAGATAACAATAATTTTATTCAAAAAAAAATTTTAGAAAGATTGATTATATAATCACTTAAAAAATTTATGTCTAAATGCACCATTAGTCCTCTAACTTTTCCAACTCTCATGAGTTGATTTCTAAACTTTGACTCAATATGACTTAGTCCTCAAACTATAACTTAAGCCCTAACTTCCGATGTTTCAGCAAAATGACCCTTCTATTTAGGAACTTCCGTTATCACCAAACTCATAGGTTAATAAACTTCACTAAGTTGTTAAATAGATAATTAATTAATTAATTAATTAACTTACAAACTAATAATTCAAAAAAATTATATACAATAATTTAAAAATTTTCTAATTATTTAATAATTTATATTTTTATTATTTTTTAGAAACTACTTTGGTTGATTTATTGGAAAGCAAAAAAAATATCTTTCATGCACTCCACTATTATGTTGATCAATTATATTTTTAGGTTTTTTTTCTCACTTTTTTCTAACAAAATGTGCAGTATTAGGGTGTTATGAATTTAGAGATCATTTTGGAAGAGTTTTTTTTTAAGTTGATTTAGTTTTCAAACAATTACTAATAGAATGTATAATTCAAAAGAAAGAAATCTAATAATTACTAATATGAAATTAGCATTGAATCACTAGAACTAGCTTAATGGATGGATTCCACTTAATTAAAAGATTGACTTTTTTTTATGAATTCCAACTAGGATTTATATTTGAGCAAAATATTTAAATTAAACAAAAAGAAGCCATTAATATGCAAGAAATTGAAGAAATAAAGGAGGTAAAGAAAAATTAAGGAAGAAGATAAGGGAAAAATCATCTCAAAATTAAAGGTTTGATTTTTTTTATGTGGAAAATTGCTAATAATAGGACATTTATAATACTAAAAAAGTAAGAAAATATATAGGAAAAATAAATGATCAAATTAAAGGTAGAGAAAATAAAAAATACATTTTTTGGCTTTCTAGTTGGAATCCATCAAAAGAAAAAAAAGTAGTCAATATTCTAATTAAGTGGAATCCATCCATTAAGGTAGTTTTAGAGATTCAATGCTAATTTCATATTAGTAATTATTAGGTTTTTTCCTTTAAATTATACATACTATAAGTCTGAAATTGTAATTTTTCTATTATTATTTTTTTTGGTAAATGGGGCATATCTTCATATTGTTTTTTTTGGATGGTTTATATAGCAATTTTTTTTCAAATCAAAAAATTCAGTGACTTAGTATAAGAATTTTATCTAATACCTGTATAAAATTGGGTAAATTTTACTATTTATTTTTAAATTTTTATTTGGAAACAAATGATAAAAAGTTAAGGAAATTATAGCACTATCTTCATTAGCATGAAAATTGCAATGGATGAATTAGTTTTAAGATGATATGGTAAACTAATTCTAAATCACAAAATATTAATACCAAAAAGATTAATTTGGAAAATTCTTTGAAAACTAAATCTACTTAAAAAAAACTCTTCCAAAATGATCTCTCAATTCTTAACTTCCTAATATTGCACATTTTATAAGAAAGAAAGGTGAGAAAAAATATTTAGAAAAAATAATTGATCAATATAATAGTGGAGTGCACAAAAGATAATTTTTTTGCTTTCCTATAAATCAACCAAAGCAGTTTCTAAAAAATAATTAAAATATAAATTATTAAATAATTAGAAATTTTTTAAATTATTGTACATAATTTTTTGAATTATCATTTTATAATTTATTTGAATAGTTAATTATGTATTTAACAATTCAATAAATTTTGTTAACTCATGAGTTTTGTGATAATGGAAGTTCCTAAAAAGAAGGGTCATTTGCTGAAAAATTGAAAATTGGGACTTAAAGTTGTAGTTTGACCTTACAACTGAAGGACTAAGTCTCACTATTTACAAAGTTCAAGGGCTAAGTAGCATGATTTTGTAAAGTTTAAGGACTAAATCATACTGAGTCAAAGTTAAAGAATTAATTCATGTGAGTCGACAAAGTTGGAAGACTAATAGTGTATTTAGACCAAAAATTTAAGCCAAATGAAACCTAATAACTCTCTGTACTATAATGGATGAAGCATTTCTCTAAAAATGAAATTAAAGTGTGGGTGTCCATCTAGATTTATGTTTTTTTTGTCATTTTCACCTTGAAAGTAAAACTCAAATTAAAAGAGAAAATTCTTTTTTGGCTTTTGTTAATGAAAGTTTAAATAAATTCAATAAAGTAATTAGATATTAAATAATTTTTAAAAATAAAAACGATTCAATTTTTTTTAAGCAAAAATATATATAGTTCATCTTTTTTTAGACGGGGCACTAAGGTTTTGGTCCTCATCGGGAGACTAAATTAATGTTTTTCTGTTGGCCTAAATTGGACAGTAATATTTTGTTCATCACTAATGTTATAAAAGTTGTCAAGTTCACCCCCTTTGTGCTAAAATTTTATTAAAATATTACAAAAAGCCCTCATTACCTTTATGATCAGTTTAGCACAACACACTCATCGTTTAAACCAATTTAAACAAGCTACCTTTTGATGCTTAGAGACTTCATAATTTCAGAAGGTTCAACTAATCAACCATGACGGTGGAAGCAAAGAGGAAATCAGGAGAATTGACATGAGTAATAAACGGAAAGAGAAGGGAATCAACAAGTAAGGATTTGAAAGGGGGAGCAAAAGGAGTTGCAAAAATTGGTACACGTACGACATCAGGGACAATGAATTTGATTTGTTGACATTTGGTTTTGGTGAAACAAGGAACAATTCAGTCCTTCGGTACGAATTGCTCCGGAAATGCAAAGTGAAAGCTATGGTGGTGAGGACGTGGATAGAGTGAAATCCAGGCAGACCCTTTATGAGAGTGGGTCGATGCTAATAGTGTGTAATAATGTTTTGAATAAGTCAGGCCGCAAATGTCTGTGTCATCGTCAAGAAGATATAACACTAACAGTACAGGCAGTAGGTGAATAGGCAATAACACCTATTCGATGAAATGCTTCAAAGAGCTAGCGGTGCTTCTTTCAAACTATCCCTGCAATTGAAGAGGCCGCTGACCTCATAGAAACAGGTGAGGACTCATCGTCACAGTTTATTTCTCGCCTGACTCTCGTCCGTGAACGTACGTGTTGGTCTGGTTGGGTCGGTGTTGTTGCCTATTCGTCAACATTGAGAAAAATGCTGATCATGAACATGATGACAAAGCACTAATTCATTAGGTTTGTAATCCAAGTAAAACATATATAAGAAGCAAAAGAATCATCAATTCCCTAATCAACTTACCGAAGATGCACTTACCTTCTGCTTCCGATGTAATTAAGCTGATCTGGATTTAGATGTCATCATTATATTAAAAAATTTCCAGCACGCATGTTGAAATAGATAATAAAGGAATATTTTGGGTTCAAGTTTTGCGTTTAATGCATAATCAAGCATAAATATTTTTAAAGATCACCAATAAATTTGTTGGATAAGACAGCTAAGATTACATGGGAGGCAGCTGTCAGGGGGCTGGTGGAGGAGGCTAATTAGCTTGAGCCATGTCCATTGTCCAAGTCACTGGCATCAATCACCCAAATGCCAATGACGTTATTGCAAATACTATAACTTTTGTCTCTTTTGGTTGGAGGATGAACTTATTAGGGACCCTGAAAACAGAATATTCTATATTTTTTATGGAACACTCCATAGATTTAATTAATGGAAAATAGGTAGTTTAGGCTGATTTAAAAATATTATGAGTTTATTAGGCCAAAAGAAAACATCAGTTATCAATTTCAGCCAAACCCTTGGTTGAAAATTTTCCCTTACCCTTTCTTATTTAACCCTTGTGCCCATCTACTTTTCGAGTTTTTTTTTTTAACGGTCCAAAATATCTGCAGTCTTACATGTATTTATGTAACTCATTTTTTTAATATACTTCATCCATTATAATATGAAGCTTATTACAGTAAATTAATATTAATTAACTAGAACCAATATGCTCTTTAGTGAATTATAATCCTAAACAAAAATTAATTTATTTATGTGACATATATTCAATTCTTCTATGAAAAAGGTGAAAAGTAACAAACAGTAAGTTTGAGAAGGAGGAAAGTAACTATAACGTGTGTTTTAGCATAAAAGAAAAAGTGTATACTACTATCTATAGGACTACCGAATTCATTAGCTATTCATTTGTTTCTAGAAGTCATATATAGCACCAAATGGAAAATATCATGTTTGCCCTAATCCTTCCAACTGTGTTATACTAGCCAGCCTAATCTTACAAAAACCAACATTTCTCCATCTATTACAGTTATAGGTTTCAAACTTCCTAATTTTAGACATACATTCTCTTGTATTGACCTGTTAGCCATATGTTTAGTGCAGAATTTTGAATATACAAGGGCTTATGTGATATAAACAGACATGATTTGTTATTAGGAAAGACAACTAATTGGATAAAAAGTTGAGCAAAAAATAGAAGATAGAGCTCAACTGATCTATTGTAATAAAAAAAGAGGACCAAATACAACTACATACGTGCCTCTATTAATGGAATTAATCCTTGTTTTGGGATCTATACATATATGGGGTTCTAACTGTTTATTCTGTCATGCCCTATTCCCAACCTTCCCGTCAAAATGTCAGCTTCCTCCAAACCTCTTGTTTGACCATGGGCTCGTCACGTGCCCCTCACTTACCAGGCCTCTCTTCTCTTCTTCTCCAAATGTTGGCTCACATTCCCACAGAATTGAACCGAAACTACTCATTAGGTTTAATCACAAGCACCCTATAAAAACCCCGCCAAACCAGCACCAACCTCAAACAAACAACATTTCCTGCTTTCGATCGCCTTACCAGGAGCGAGAGAAACAAAGTCGACCAAGCAACCACAACAATGGTGGCACCGAGAGTTGAGAGCCTTGCCAGCAGCGGAATCCAATCGATTCCAAAGGAGTACATACGGCCGGAGGAGGAGCTGACAAGCATCAGCGATGTCTTTGAGGAGGAGAAGAAGGTGGAGGGGCCTCAGGTGCCGACCATCGACCTCAGGGACATTGCCTCACCCGAGGAGAAGGTCCGCCAGAGGAGCATAGAGCAGCTGAAGAAGGCGGCCGAGGAGTGGGGGGTGATGCACCTGGTCAACCACGGGATCGACCTCGGCCTCATCGAGCGTGTGAAGGAGGCGGGCCGGGTTTTCTTCGAGTTGCCTGTGGAGGAGAAGGAGAAGTACGCCAACGATCAAGCAACCGGCAAGATTCAGGGCTACGGGAGCAAGCTGGCCAACAATGCTAGTGGCCAGCTTGAGTGGGAGGATTATTTCTTCCACTGTGTTTTCCCCGAGGATAAGAGGGACCTGTCCATTTGGCCCAAGACCCCGTCCGACTACATGTAAGTCTGCCCATCTCTCTTTAATTAAATTTCCGCTAAAAATTAATCTTTTCACTTTGGGTAAATATATATCCTATCACCAGCGCTGGAAAATTTTCTTAAATTATTTTCATCTTAAGCCTACTTTGCCAGCTTGGCTTAACTAGCTCTGAACAGAAGGTATATAGTCTTACATTTTTTACCACTTTTCTATTTAAATCATAAAATTTAATGAGTTTCTATTTAAGTATTAAAACATTTAAAATGTGTAAATAATTAATCATAAACCGTTAGTCACCTGTTCGGGGATTAACTGTTTACACGTTTTACAAGTTTTAAGACTCAAATAGAAATTTATAAAGTTTTAGGACTTAAATATAAAATTTATAAAAAATTTAGGACTAAAAATGGTCTTTTCCTGGCTTTTGTTCCATTGGCCTTTATTTTATTTATCCTTTTGAAAAATTTTCAAACTCATTAAAAAGTGTTTTATTTCTGTATGAGTTTGATAGTGATTATTTTCTAATAACTAAAAATATTTAAACTAAGAAATATTTTATTCTTTGAAACTTTTAATCATTATTTAGGATATTCAAAAAGAATTTTTCATTTTTCATGCATTTTAAAAAAAATGTATGTTTTTGCTTCTTTTTTTTCTAAATTTGAAAACATAAAAAAAAATACAAACAAAAAAAATCTCAAATGAAAATTATAAGAAACTTTTACTTCTATTTTGTTTTTTCAAGTTAGACAAAAAGATCATTTTCAGTCTTAAATCTTCTACAACTTTTCTAGTTAAGTCCAAAAACCTTTCAAATTTCTATTTAAGACCTAAAACTTGTAAAATGTGTAAACAATTAGTTCTGAAGTTAATCTCGTAACAGGTGGCTAACAATTTATGACTAACTCTTTACATATTTTGAAAGTTTTAAAACTCAAATAGAAGCTCATAAAGTTTTAGGATTTAAATAAAAAAGTGGGCAAAGTTTTATGACCGAATATGTTCTTTCCCCTTAGCAGAAAAAATATCTGCTCTCTGCCAGTTGATTTTAAGCGGTTCTATGACAAATACACCCGAATTATTTTCCTTGGATCAATTAATGTTTGGCCTGTTGAAGACTTGAAGTTTTGAAGCCTCTCTCTAGCTAAAACCTCAAAAGTCTCCTGCCGATATATCAACCCCCAACTCAAAAGTGAGATCTAAGCTATATACAGCTGCAAGTTGAAACTCATTTTCGTGACAGAATGTTCTTACTTTAACTTTGAGCATCAAAATACAAAATAATATGAAATGACGGTTGATCGATTTAAAGAAACTGTTAAAATCATCCGCGGCGAGCTGATTAATTTGTTTTTGCCAATTTGGGAACTGGCTCTAACAGTAACGCAAGTTAATGGAAGTTTCAGAAATATAAAGGCAGATGATGGGAAGAAAAAAAAAATTCCACTGCCGGTGAACAGGATATTAATCCTCTCACTTCTATATGCAAGTCTTTTTTAGAGAAATTTAAATGCAATTGTTAGGTAGAATTTAACATTATAAAATTTATGAGCTCTAACAAACTTCTTTGTCTTTTAATTAATACTTTACCTCATCAAACTGTTTTCAAAATGCTTTTTCACAAGATTCAAAAATAGAAAAAGCGTGGGAAAAATTGAAAAGATATTTCTATTTTGAGAAATGTATTATTTATTTCGGGATATCTCTAAAGAAAGCAATGCTGTAATGAATATGGTAGCAATTAAAGCAAGTAATAATTAATGTAACAACGATATTGTAGTTTAGGGTAAGATTTTTTTGTTGTTAATTATTAACTAAACCAACCTTTGTTAATGGGTTATTAACTAACAAATTGAGTTCCAATTATGCATATGATATTCAGTGCGGCGACCAGCGAATACGCGAAAGAGCTACGAGGGCTAGCGACGAAGGTCCTCGCAGGGCTCTCTCTGGCCTTAGGGCTTGAAGAAGGAAGGCTGGAGAAAGAAGTGGGAGGCATGGAGGAGCTTCACCTGCAAATGAAAATCAACTACTACCCGAAATGCCCCCAGCCGGAGCTGGCCCTGGGGGTGGAAGCTCACACCGACGTGAGCTCGCTCACCTTCATCCTGCACAACATGGTCCCCGGCCTGCAGCTGTTCTACGAGGGCAAATGGGTGACCGCCAAGTGCGTCCCCGACTCCATCATCATGCACGTCGGCGACACCATCGAGATCCTCAGCAATGGCAAGTACAAGAGCATCTTGCACCGGGGTCTGGTCAACAAGGAGAAGGTCAGGATCTCTTGGGCCGTCTTCTGTGAGCCGCCCAAGGATAAGATCATCCTCAAGCCCTTGCCTGAGACCGTGTCCGAGGAGGAGCCGTCAAAGTACCCTCCCCGGACTTTTGCTCAGCATATTGAGCATAAGCTCTTCAGGAAGAGCCAGGAGGCTGCTGCTAATTAAAAGCTAATAGCAATGATCAAGTATGGTTCGGTTTTCCCTTAATTGAGGTTTGTTCTTAAATACTTGTTGAGTATGGCTAAATATATACCAAAATGTGGGATGGAATTTGTTGGGGGTCTGTTACAATATTGTGGGGGATCATGAGTCGTACGGTAGTATTGTTGTTCATCTGTTCTCTCTTCCGGCTCGTACCTGTCAAGTGGGCTGCCTTCTGTTGAATAATTGGATAATGACAACTATTTTCCTTTTTGTTTCTCAGTTAAGTTGGAGGACTTATGTTGAATTGGCGCTATCGTCGGGAGTTTATCTATTCTTCTAATTCAAGCATTAACTTTTTTTCATGAAAAAATTTATTTTTAGTGAATTTTTAGAATAGATAGATAGATAATTATGGCGACTTTTTACCTTCTAACGAAAGTGTAACAAGTTAGTTGAAACTTTTTTAAAAAATAATGAATGCAGGACTCTATTTGATTAACTTTTACAACGTGTGATAGTTAATTATTTGATAATTTAAATTTAAATGAAATAAAAAAAATTCCACTTTTTTTCTTTTTGATTTAATTCATGATCATATATTCGTCTGTCTGCACAAAATGGAGAGTTGGAAAAATAAATTAAAGTAACAAATGATATAGTTAGGAACATAGACTAGATTGTCCACTATAGTCTAGAATGGTATCGATTGTATCACCAAAGTCATAATTTGATACAAAATTGGCCATTAAAGTTTTGAATGAGACCAAAATAGTCACCAATATAACTGATAATGAGAATATTCTATCAAATAATAGAATACAGAATATTCTGTTTGAATATCATTGCACAACGAATCGTTGATAAAATGACATGCCAAATATTTGAAATGCAAAAGGCCCCTACCTTTGCAAACTCTAGATACACCATGTCCATTATGTCCACCACCAACTAAACTCTGGATCCACCATGTCAATCACTGACACTACCTACTGCTCTAATCTCCAACGTATCTTCTCTAACCTAACTTCCTCCAACACCTAGTTTAGCTACAACTTCTACAACTTCACCTCCGACCAAGTCAACTCCATCACCCTCTGCTGCAACAACATATGAAGCTTGTGCAGAGGAAAGTGTATCTGAGAGGAGAGATATGGACTTTTAGGAATAGTCAAGCTACAAGGATTGAGCGCAATCGGCGACTCAAACAATCCAAGTGTGAAATGGGAGCAGTCGGGAGATGAGCAATCTCCCAATGAAGGCCCAGCTGTTGAGGACAACGCACATCCACATCCCAACCAGGAAAACTGAGATAATCGAAAATTTGTGGTTGAGCTAAGGACCTACGTGATGAAGGGAGCCGATGATGGGGAGGCTGGTGGGACCTGGAGAAGATGCTGCATGCAAGAGCAAGAGCGACATTGGAGGAGAAGGGTGACGAAGGTGATGGAGAGGAAGAAGAGTAAGAGAGAGCAATTTCAGCACCACATTAATGGACAATCTAGTCCAGGTTCCTAACTATGATGGGTTATTTGGTATTTTCCCCAACTAAAATGAGAAACGAGTTCAGTGCCGCGAGAGGCGTTATCAACCATTCAACTTCAGACATGCTTTTGCTCAACACCCACTCACCTTTCCATCCACCATTCTTTGATTCAATATCCTCTTCGGTGCAATTGGTCAGAATAATTTGAATTTCTTTTCAGTGAATATTTGAAATCCTCCGTCTTGGAAAGAAAATGGTGAAAATAAGCCCCCACAAGTTTAGATTAGTTCATTTTAACAGAGTATTGTTGGTTGGATTAATTACGAAGTTTTTCTAAAGTGTGAATAAAAATACTTGCTGTCTACTTTTGGCCAGATTAAAAAAGAAAAAACTAGCTTTTTTTTCTCAAGAAAAAAATGCCATTAGATATATTAGAAGAAGCCCCCCACCACCCACCCCCATACACACTAGAGAAAAAAAAATTAAGAAGACCTTATCTAATATCCATTCAAACATAAATAAGCTAGTAGGATTCTATTTCGACAACAAATTAAGAATACTTGAACAAAAGGTAAACGAACAAGTGGGAAGTGAAGGAACAGGTGGAACCTTCGCTTATGTTTCAATTAATCCAGTAATATTACCTACGTTATTGAACAAGGTTCCTTTGTCTAGCTTACGAGTTACTGAGAACTAAGAACTGAGAAAGCGAGGTGATCGATACACGTACCAATGATTCAGCTACCTGTCCTCCTCATCAACTCTCTCGCAGTCAACCAATCGGCTACTTAGCAAACGAGCATGATCACAATTCACCAAACCCTCTTCCGAATCTCCAACACCAAGTAAACATGCCTCAAGGCTTTATTTCCAGCTTCATCAATGTAACACAGAAAATGTTGAATCCAAGAATTAAGAAATCCTCAAGTAGTTCAACCCATAACATTCTGGTCTCTCTTTCTGGCACGATTACTAATGAATCTGAAGTTTCAGTTTTACCCACAGTACAGTAATTGTAAAGCAATATGCTAGTGTTACTAGAGAATGAACAGTGTTATCTCTATTGATAACCTGTAAATACAGACAGCAGGGGCTTATTCGAAAAGAAGGCCTTTAAGTTAGCAAGGATCAATTCCAGCAACGCTTCGAAAGACTCTGGTGTCAGGGCTGCACGATGAGGAGATAGCACGACATTGTCCAATGCGAATAACTCCTCTGGCACAGTCGGCTCATTCTCATACACATCAAGCCCTGCACCACCGAGCTCTCCCCGAGCCAAAAACTGCACGAGTTGCTTCTCATCTATCAAAGCACCACGACCAACATTGATTATCACTCCCTCTTTTCCTAGAGTTTTCATCACATCTTCATTCACGACATGGCGAGTTTCCTCTGTCAGTGCACAACAAAGAATTAGAACATCACTGTTAGCAGCCAGGTCACGAACATTCGCATAGTAAGGAAATGCAACTGATGGCTTCTGATTTCTTGAGTGGTAGGCAATAGTACAGCCAAAGGGTAGAAGTCTCTTTGCAACCTCAGTGCCAATATTTCCTAGTCCCACAATCCCTACACGCCTTCTCCCTAGCTGCAATTGGGCCAAAAAATTTATTAAATAATTTGTTGTATTACCATGAAAACAGAGAAGCACCCACATTAACAATAACAGCTTACTCAAAAGCAATTATCAAACAATAACAGTTCAGCGCAATTTGGTAAACTAAACATAGCCCTAGAGCTCTAACACACAATTAACGGATGACAATCATCAAACAGGGCAAGCAAAAGGCATAAACAAACTTGATCATCAACTTGGGTTTCATCCAATTTCAATTCCATCCTTTCATAGAATAGAAAAAACTCTCGGTTTGTGGGTCTGTGATTCGCATACCAATTTTGATACTAAAATATTAACAATAATGGTTATAGCTTCTGATGGATGAAGCTAAAAGCCACTACTACCCACAGCTACTTTTCAGCTCAGCCCCAAAAAGGAAACTAGAATCAAAAGTCAAAATCAGGTCAAACGTGAATCAATTTGGGACCTTGAGCCCAAGCGGGCATTCGTTCTTGAACGGCAACGTTCCCGTCAGGACAAACCGGTTCCTGGCTGATATCCTTCGGAGTACATCTATCAAAAGCCCCACAGCGTAGTCTGCAACATCCTCGCAGAAGGCACGACTTGCGTTTGTAACGGTGATCCCCCGGCGCCGGCATTCACCGAGGTCGATTTTGTCGAGACCGGCGCTGGTGCCCACAATAAGCTCCAGACGAGGCAAGAGGTTGAGGAAACTGGCGGTGATTGGTGTTGGGCCGACGACAACTACGACCCGGATAGAGTGGGCGTGGCGGGATAGGAGAGATTCGGTCGGCTCAGGCGAGTCGAGGGGGTCGAGGAAGCGGAATTTCTGGGGGCGGTGGAGACGTTCTTTAAATGGGATATTGAAGACTGGAATGCGATGGACGAGAACTAGAGGCAGATCTTCTTCTGATGGATTTTGATGGATTTCTTCAGCGGCCATTGTTGTGCACGGTTGGGAAAGTTGGGAGAAAGAGCGAAGAAAATAGAAAACTGTGAGAGAGTCAAAGATGATGCAAATTTTGTCTTCGGCGCTTTCCACTTAGACCCGGCTACTATGCACAGCGAAGCCGATGCGTCGGATTGAATAGGATTAGAGTAATATCATATTCCACCCATTATGTTAGATGTCCGATCTTTATCATTAAGTGAATAATTTTGGCACTTATATCCTATTTATTTTTATACAAGTAAGATTGGGTAAAAACTCATCCATCCACCGTATTTCTAAAATCATACACACAAAAAAAAAGTAAACAAAAAGCCATAAATTATATCAATTAAAGAAGTAAAAAATATTATTAATATATGAAAAAAATAGAAGAGACATCACAATGGAGCACTATACATAAATTCACACTCCAAACATACCAACACACTACAAAAAATGAACTCTAGAATCAGTACATCATAAATATAGCGAAAAACAATACAATAAACCAACAAGGGAAGACACATAAAAGTTTGGGCCTTATACATAAGTTTAACACCTTGGTTAATATATAATAGCATATACATATATGGGTAGGATATGGGGCGGGTGGATCCCAAACCCGCATCTACCCGTATCCAACAAGTGAAAAAAAAACTCCATATTCCCCCTAAATCTGTTTAATTGTATAAAAAAACTGACCCGGTGGGTAGGATATAACAGAATCCTCGTTAGCCCGGTTATTCGTTAACATCCCTAACTATACAAGACAAGGATGAAGCAACGGCGTTTGGCAAAGTATGACATACATATTAGGGATGATGCAAATTCATCACTTAACGTGGCAAACTCATAAAATATGGGGAAATACATAAGATTTTTTTTCCTTACACCGTGATTTAAGTTTCTCAATCTATTTTTTTAATTACTTTTTTAATATGAACGCCATTCCAGCAACCTCCTAAGGGTAAATTGCACGTGGTACCCTTAACCTTTAATTGTTGTTCTTTTTCTAATCATAATCTTCACTTTACTCTTAGCGTATCCCTAATCTGAATAAAACGTTTCATTTTGGCTCCTTTTTGAAAGGAAACTATTATCTCAGACATAAAAGGCTACATCAACATATTACTATAAGTGAAATATGCTTGTTTTAACTCTTGTAAAAATTTTCTTTGTCTAAAAAACCTTAAAACTTTTAGATATAATAAAAATTCTGACAAATCTCTCCAAAAACTTTTCCCTCTCGGGCGGTCTCATCTTTGGCCTCCCTCTCCTCCCTATCTGGCCAACTCTTTTCTTAATTCACCTCCAGGTGAATCCCACCAGCATCATAAAGCACAAAGTGATATATTTCCCTGAACAACCTCATGTGGTACACTATCCATTCCCGAACCTTCTGTGGGATTAAGGCTACATAGCAATAGTGCTATAGTAGGAGGAGTTTGAGGGAAAGGAGAAAGTTAGAAATCTATTTTACTTTTTTGATAGAGTATGTATTTTTAATTTTCAGAGAAAATAATTATGAAAGAATCAAGTTAATATTGATACTGTTTTTGTATCCCACGTCACCATGCCACATCAGTAAACCAAGTGGGGTGGTAAGTGGTGGTGCTTGAAAAATGTGGTGCGCATAGCATTTTTGAATTTTTTATGTCACTACTTTAGTGATCTCACTCTTCCGCTCCTATTGCCACTTTTATAACATTTTTACATAAGTATTAACATGTAATGCTTTCCTGCTCCTGCTATTGGATGATTTATTTCATGTAGCTTCTTCTTTTAATATTGAGGTCATTGATGTGATAATTTAAGAGATATTATTATTAGTATTACTATTGTTGTTGAGGCTTAAATAATTTATTTTCGGTAAGAATGATATTTTCTTGAATAACAAAGCTAGGTGGATGTGTGTATAAATATGTTACCATTGTTGGCAGAGGAACCAAGCTGTACTTGATATAAAAAGTAGAGGTTACCATTTGCATGACTTAAAATTATAATCAAAAGAAACCTATCTCAAGACCACAAAAGGAAAACGACTAATGACACATCGGTATCATTTCTCTCTCAATCAAGAGGTTTTCTCCAGAAAGCCTTTAATTTAAAGCTCCAACGAGTTTGGTTTGCAAAAGAGTTGGTATAAGGCTTAATACCTCTTGTAGTTGGTGCTATGAAGCAATGACCCATGAGTCGAGACTCAACACGAATAATTCTACCGTTGTTGTGAGTTTGAGAAATAAGCATGGGAGTTGAATTGTCAACACACTCCATGCAAAAAGGCAGCATATTTCTCCTTTAGAAACCTCCTAAAAGGGCATGGAAAATCACCAAAGAGCCGCGATTACGTTAGACGCATCACTAGGATTCTCAAGTTCTCTTAACCAGTGATGCTTCTGGAATAATTCAATAGCCTATCATATGGTTCTTTAAATTCAGTGGAATCAATTAACTAAAAAAATCCAAAAGAGGCATTTGTTGGTATGGCGAGCTTTTGCTTGAATGAAGTCTATGACTCATTACTCGATGGTCATTGTCTCTCACGTAACATGTCTTTCTAGCTTATGCCTTAACTCATTCTTTCCTTTCTCCCGTTGTAGTGTTTGCCCCTAAGTACAAAATAGAAAAGAAAACCACTATAACACAATTTCAAAAGTGCAAAATGTTACAATTCAACTTTTTTCTCCCCCAGCCCCCAAATGTTTTATTATATTTTCAAAAGAATAAGTTTACCAGTCAAATGGAAGGCCTACTCACAAAAAACCAGACAATCCAATAAGTGGTCTAATTGTAAGCCCTCTAAATTTCGCGTGGCAAATACTTCACCATTAAACATTTAAACTTTCCTATGATAAATTCTCATAATTTGAATTTGTAATGCTTACAACTAGAGGTGGGAACCGAGTCGGCCCGGCCGGTCCTAGGCCTGGGTCCTGAGGCCCGGGCACGGACCGGTTGTAGGCGGGGCGGGGCGGGGCGGGGCGGGGTGGGGCGGCAGGGCGGGGCGGGGCGGTCTCGAGCTGGGCCCGGGGCAGGGCAGGGCTGGGCGGGTTTGGAGTTTTAAAAAAAAACAAAATTAAAAACATAATTAATTATATATGTCATAAATATTTTTAAGAAAAAACACTACATCCGGTGTAAGTTTTATTAAGTTAAAAAACCAAATGGCACGTACAAATAATCGGAATGGACCTTACATTTTGAAATGGCAAAAACATTTCGAAAATGTTGAATAATAGAAACCTGTGATCTGTGCTGAACAACATAATCAGATCAAATACAAATTATATGTATAATAGAAACCTGCGGGGCAGGTCCTGGTCCGGGGCGGTCCGTTTTGCACTGCCTCCTCCTTTCGGGCCCATATCTTAGCGGGCTTTTGCCGGGGCAGGGCGGGGCAGGTTTGACTTCCGGGCCGGTCCCGGTTCGGGCCGGGTTGACTCGGCCCAGGTCCCACCTCTAGTTACAACTACTTAGAAAATGTTAAAAAGGCCTACTAGTTCGCCGGTCAATGGTTTTTGGGTTGATAATGCCGAAAGCCCGCTCAAAGCTCCAAGGCCTACAACTTGTGAGGTGGTCCAGCCGAAGGACCTTGGGCTTGGCTGCATTAACCTAGCCCTAGGTTAGCAGGAAGTTGGAAGTTAGAACACGTTAGCAGAGATGCCATTCATTTCAGATTTTGTTTTGATGAGCGGCAAATCAACACACAAATAGTTTTTTTTTTTTTTTTTTTTTTTTTTTTTTTTTTTTTTTTATGTTTTGCATGTTTTTAGGCATATTATATTTTAGTTTTTGGAGCTCTTTTTTCTTTTTAATTTTAGAAACATGCTTATGCTAGGCTTGACCAAGTTGTTTTAAGAGTCTACTCGAGCAAAGCGTTGTTCCCTAAAAGAAAACATTTTTGCCTAGAGTAAGTAACCAGAAATAAAACAGGTGCCACAGAATAAAAATATACATCGTCCATGCATATACGAATTTATTTTATCAATCTTTTCGTAAGGAATGTTTTGTTCTGTCTTTTGTTTGTAGAGAAAACGTTTAATTTGTGAACATTTCTGCTTGGTTTCGCATAAAAGCTTCCATTTAAGACACAAAATATATATACTCCATCTATTGTCACTTTTGAATTCTTTGTAAAATTTATTAATGTTGTATAATATAAAAATACATTGGTCATGTTTATCTAATATTACAATTGACAAACTAATATAATTAAAAGTTATAACAACAAGTATCAATAAATTTTACGAGTAAAGTTAATCAAAGGTACCTTTATTTTTTTTTTTTCAAATTGATATCTTATCTTTAGATTTATCCTATTAAACTACTTAATTTCTATTATACGTTTCAATTGGATATTTTCTATTAATTTTAACATTAACTCTAATGAAAACTGATGACGTGACATTAATTAACTTTATAGAAAGCTTAAAATAATAACTTTGGACCTTAAACTTTTTCTAAACAGTAATCCCAAGGCCTCAAACATCCACTAAAATCAATTTGCACTCCCTGCGTCAGTCTCAATTTTGATTTTCTCTCGCACTTAGTTTCATTTTCTCAAAGTCGCACTCAGTTTCGTTTCCTCAGATTTGATCCTGTCGCACTGAGCTTCCGTTGCCTGTTGCTCAATTCACATGGATCGTTGACTGATTCCCCGTCGCCCATTGCCCGTCACCTGATTCTCTCATGGATCGTCATCCATCAATTCGCTACTCTGGTGGCCGTCGCGGCGCTGCGCAAATCAGGCGGTGGGTCGCAGCCGACTCTTCATTTCCCAGTTTGAACGCTCCGTCAACTGTTGCCCGATTCGCGTAGTTTGCCGAAGGAGATCCCAAGGATCTGTGATTCCCAGGTCCTGTGATGGAGAGCAGAGAAGTGGTCGATGATTCCCTAGGTCTGGAGCAATTTGAGCGTTGAAGAAGAGTTTCTGATCCTGTCGGTTTTTTTTGACACAAAAAAATTGAAATAATAAATAGTTTAGAACACGGTAACATAAAATGTACGTGTGTAAAAAATGCGGTTGAGAGCCTCGATGCATGTGCACATAGGGCTGCAAATTACGAACAAATTATCGCTAAATCATACATAAACTGTTCGGTAAGTTTATTTATATTTATTTTTATTTAATTAAATAAATAAATATGTCCAAAATTTTATATTTATTTAAGTTAAGCAAAAAAATGCAAACAAAACGCTGTCTGTTTTTTCATATATAGAAACAATTCAATTAAAGTTAATTTACATTCATCAATTTATTTGTTGATTTATTTGTTTAAATATTTATTTTTTTTATAAGTTTATTTATTTCTAATGTTTGCTTTTACTCTTTCATTCGTATCTTTGCTTACATTTGTTTATGTTGTTTGTGAACACATTTGTTCATGTTATCCGTAATTCATTTAATAGTGTTGTTGACACCCAATTTCGTCCGACCATAAAAAAAATTTTTTAAAAGAAATTAAATAAAAGAAATTAAAAAATTATTATTTTTATTATTATTATTATTACTAAAAATTTTAATTAGTTTAAAATACATTTTTGTTTTGTGAAGATTTGATTTAAAATGATATATGTGTGTATTTGAAAGAAAAAAAGAAAACTCCAAAAAAAATGGCAAAAATTAAAAGTTTGAGGTAAAAATGACAAAATTGAGAAGTTTCAGAAAAAATTGACAAATTCTAAAAGTTCCAGGAGCATTTGGTAGTTTGTCACATAAAATTTTGAGCCTGCCGACGTTTTTGGCTCCAATTGACAGAAAACGACAAAATTGTCAAAATCAGAAGCTTCAGGAACTTATCCAGAGGCTGAGAGACGTAAAGGACTAAAATTGTCATTTTACCAATTTACAAGATAAGTTTGAAATTTTTTATTAATTTATCCATCAACAGTTCAGCCAAACTTCCTCTATAAATAGCCCCCCAAATTTTGTGCTGAACACAGATAAAAATAGAAAGAAAAGCTTAGAGCTCCGTTTTTAAAATAGAAAAAATTACAGCCTTAGTCCCTAGCTCTCCTTCCTTTCCTCAGAAAATCTCAAAACTTTTCATTTTGACGATTAAGCCATCTTCTCCCCCCCTCGCGCGCCCTCTGTTTCCATTTCTCAGAATTCAGAATTTAAAATCAAGGGTACAACTCTCATTTAATCCTTCATCTTTTCAATTTCTTTCACTTTGGTCACTAACTTCGTATTTTATTCTTGCAGAATTAATTACTAACCCTTTTAATTTTTACTTGTTTGTTTATTATTTGTTTATTACTAACCCCTTTTTTTATTGTTGTTATTAACTTACTAACAACTAACTTTTAATACTATTATTGTTACTAACCTTTTAATTTTTGCATTATTACTAACTTTTATAATTGTTGTTAACAATTAATTAACTTTTATTATTGTTGTTAATTAATTAATTTAATTAACTTGGCTAACTTTTATTATTGTTGTTAATTAATTAATTTAATTAACTTGGCTAGCTTTTTATTATTGTTGTTAATTAATTAATTTAATTAATTTGGCTAACTTTTTATTTATTGTTGTTAATTAATTTAATTAATTTGGCTAACTTTTTATTTATTGTTGTTAATTAATTTAATTAATTTGGCTAACTTTTTATTATTGTTGTTAATTAATTAATTTAATTAACTTGGCTAACTTTTTACTGTTGTTAATTAATTAATTTAATTAACTTGGCTAACTTTTATTATTGTGGTTAATTAATTAATTTAATTAACTTGACTAACTTTTTATTATTGTTGTTTAACAATTAATTTAATTAACTTTGCTAACATTTATTATTATTTTTAAAGTGGATGGCCAAAAAGCCCCACTTTATTATTATTAATTTTTTTTCTTTATATAATTTTTTATTTAATTCACCTTTACCCTTTACTAATTAATAAATAAATGAAAATTAAAAGAAGATTATTTTGTAATTAATTATTAAGGCTAATAAAAATTATTTTTAAAAAAAAGCCAATTATTTTTATTTTTACATACATGTTTTTAATTCTTTAAAGATAGCAAAAAGTTAAAATTAATTTTAATAGTTATTTTTATCCAGTAAAAATAATAAAAAAATAAAAATAAAACCTGTTTAAAAAAAATACATGAAAATTAAGACTTTATATTTTACTGATTTATTTAAAATATAACTTTTAAATCCACTAAAATAATAAATATTTTTCATTAAACAAGAAAACAAAAAGAAAATTAAAACAAGATAAGAAAAAGATAAGAAAGATAAGAAAAAGATAATAAAGATAAGAAAGATAAGATAAGATAAGAAAGATAAGAAGGAAAAGAAAGAAAAGAAAGAAAAATATAGAAAATAAAAATTTTTAGATTATTAATGAATCTAAAAATTCTATAACAAAAAGAATTACGAATTAGTAATTAAACTAATAATTAATTCCATAAAAATAAGAATTAAATAATTAACTATAAATTAAATCAACTTACATATCCGGATGATCCGTCAGGATCTGCGGTTTAAAAAAAAATATCACCCTTTTAATTAAATAAATTAAATAAAAAAAAGATAAAAATCCATATTTACAATATGGATTAAATTATTTAAAAGTTCACCAAATTCCGTGTCCAAATGACTCGGCAGAGTCCATGGTTCGGAATCAAAAATCTTCCGTGTCCAAATGACTCGGCAGAGTCCATGGTTCGGAAGTATAAAATTTCATACAAATTAATTAATTTAAAAATCCACATTTCGACTAATCCAGTTAAAATTTCTAATTTTGAAAATTAACTGAGAATTATTTAAAAGCAAAGCAAAACAAAATTAAAATCAACTAAGGTGCCAATTTTTGGGCGTTTTAACAAAGTTGTTTTAACGTAACCGTACTCCCGATCCCCGAACTCTCGCAGACCAATTTTAAGGTGACCAATCGACCTAAGAAAACTGATTGGTGGCGACTCCCGAAAACCCGACGTTGCCACAGCTTGGCGACTCCGCTGGGGACTCCACGTTAGTGAGTCGAGCCTAAAGTTGATTTGTTTTGATTTACTTTGCTTATTATGTGGATTTATATGTTATATTTACTTATTCTAAACATGCATAATGCATTCACAATATGAAGCTCTATACCCGAGCTTCCTTAAATCAAACACGATTCTTTCTAAGCGGAATTGGTGTTGCTGTCCTTGTGAGGCCACGGTCTCCAAGCCTTCACCGGTTTCAAAGTAGCAAAGTAGTGTATTGCCTTCTGAGACGGTTAGTCTCTGCATGGGCCCACGAAAAGCTACGACTCGAATTAATCCATTCCTTACATAAACCCTAGAGGGTAAGGAATCGGGCTGTCACTATAATTTAGTGACGGGATTCGGGAACTATCCCTTGCCTTTTTGATAAGCCACCTTATGCATATAGAACTCCTCACTTAACCATAGAACTGACCATAGAATTTCTACCATTTTACCAACGCCATAAGCATATCCTTGTTATGTTGTGTTGTTCCTCTACACTTTTATTTTCGTATT
This sequence comes from Aquilaria yunnanensis, assembly GCA_039654915.1. Taxonomy (NCBI): domain Eukaryota; kingdom Viridiplantae; phylum Streptophyta; class Magnoliopsida; order Malvales; family Thymelaeaceae; genus Aquilaria; species Aquilaria yunnanensis. The sequence continues at coordinate 5,449,732 of CM077593.1, read as the reverse complement.
TATGGTTTTAACTCATTTTTCCATAATACTTCATGAGTTGTTAATTGCTATTTAACTTATTAATAACCTTATCTTTCTTGTGCAATTATTCTTCATGCATCAAAACCACGCATCAAATTATGCTAACTTTTTGGTCTTTATAATGACAACTAAAAGTTTTAAAGTTCTACGATAATGGATAAGCAAACTCACTCATTGCATGCATTCCATTACATTAATCACGTGCATATAAAGTATGATAAAAATAATCTCATTACATGCATTCCATTACATCAATCACACGCATATAAAATCTGATAAAAATAATCTCATTGCATGCATTCCATTACATTAATCACGTGCATATAAAGTATGATAAAAATAATCTCATTGCATGCATTCCATTACATCAATCACACGCATATAAAATCTGATAAAAATAATCTCATTGCATGCATTCCATTACATTAATCACATGCATATAAAATCTGATAAAAATAATCTCATTGCATGCATTCCATTACATTAATCACGTGCATATAAAGTCTGATAAAAACATAATCTCACTTTATATTGCATGCATCCATTACATCAATCACACGCATATAAAATCTGATAAAAATAATCTCATTGCATGCATTCCATTACATCAATCACGTGCATATAAATTTTGATAAAAACATAATCTCATTGCATGCATCCATTGCATCAATCATATACATGTAAAATCTAATAAAATGAATCTCACTTTAAAAAGGTAAAATTGGACCTCAACACCGATATCCAACTCGGCTCCAAACAAGACTAATGGCAGAACAAACCGAAGGACGTCTCATAGATATAGAGTCCAAGATAAAAAATATGGCCGGAGCAATTCCCTCCTCATTACACCAAAAAATGAAATTCATTATTGACAGAAAGTTAATCACAGTTTTGGCTGAAGAAAGCATTCTGCTATCACCTATATCAACGGTAGCAAAGACCAAGTAGCCTCATCTTCCAAGTTGGAATGACCCAAATGCCAAATATGATTATCAAAAAGGTTCAATTGGACATTCAACTGAAAATTCTGTCATATTGAAACTCAAGGTCCAACAGTTGGTCGAGTCCAAGTTGCTAGGCCCGATGTGATTGATAATTGAAAAGTGAAGATTTCGAGCTAGAATTACATTGACTTTGGAAGGCCTCCAAGTCAGATCTGACCTAACAGTCCGCACACACTTTTGAATGACAGGGAATCCTTTGAATAAACTTGTATCTTTGAAAGCTTGCAAAAGTAATTTAATAGTAAAAATCTCCTAGATTTAGTCCAGAATCTAGGGTGTAGTCTTTGTTAAATGGACACCTGCTATTCTTTTTCTGGTACAACAAAAAGATGTAATGCGTGCATTTTACTACTTTCCATTTTTACACTTTTTGCCATTATACTATCCATTATAGCCATCACCCTTTACTTTTTGACAACCGGTAATTCTTTTTGTTCTCCAACAAAAAGATGTTATGTGTGCATTCTACCACTTTTTAATTCCATTATTACATCTACACATTCTACCAATTTTTACCAAAATTCAATTATTACACCTACACATTTTACCACTTCTTACCAAAAATTCCATTTTTACATCCATCTCTCACTCCTTTCCATTATACTATCCATTATTGCTATCACACTTTACTTTGAAAATGATACTGCTCGTGGGTGAAAATAAAAAGTTAAGGGAGATTTAATAGTGGCAATCTTGAAAGTGCTGTCAAATCTAGTAAGAAGGATTTCATATGTTGCACCCCAACTCTAAAAAAAAAAAAAAAAAGAATTCATAGTGGTTATCAACATCCTTGCAAGAAGTCTGGGGTTAGCTTCCAAAAAAGTTAGCTCTCATATTAAATGACTTCAGTGGCCTCCCAATTCTCACAAATGCTCAAAAAAAAAAAAGGATTCTCGGTTCTCCATAACACAAATTCCAAAAAAAAAAAAAGGAAAAAGTTCATTCCTTCCATCAAAAAGCCATTAAAGCGAAAATTCAAAACAAAAAAAAAAAGAGAGACTGAGAGCAAACACAAGCAAGTAAGGCCACTTGAATCATCTCATTTCAAGAAGACTATGATCTCGGTTCTCTGTAACAAAAACTCCGAAAAGGAAAAAGTTCATCCCTTCCATCAAAAAGCCAACAAGGGAAAATTCAAAACCAAAAAGAACTGAGAACAAGTACGAGCAAGCAAGGCCACTTGAGTCATCTCACTTTAAGAAAGTTATCAAATATGTCATCACCATAGCTCACATAAAAAAAAAAAAAGAACAAAAAAAAAAAAAAACAAAAAAACAAAACAAAACAAAAAAAAAAAAAAAACAAAACAAAAAAAAGAGAAAGGAAAAAAAGGGCTCAAACTAGAGCAAAAGAAAAAAAGAAAACAAGTGAGCTATGGATTCTAAACTGAAAACCTGCAAAGGCGGTCTAGAAGACAAAAGCAACTTTCAAGCCAAGCATACATAAAGACCACGATAGTTGGGGGGGCAACAGATGAGGTTTAACTTTCTGGAAAGAGTGGCAAGTTTGAGGTCATCACTATTGAGTTTTTCATCATAATCAAATTTGCTCACGAGTAGTATTAAAAGACCCTTCTTTCAAACCACTTAAACTTAACTTCCTTCAGACTTAATATCCTCATTCAGCTAAAAGACTATCATTGTGAATTATGTTTCTACCTTATTTAATACTGCTCACGAGTAGTATTAAAAGACCCTTCTTTCAAACCACTTAACCTTAACTTCCTTCAGACTTAATATCCTCATTCAGCTAAAAGACTATCATTGTGAATTATGTTTCTACCTTATTTAATACTGCTCACGAGTAGTATTAAAAGACCCTTCTTTCACACCACTCAAACTTAACTTTACTCAGACCTAATATTTACCTCTTAATATTATTCTCATTCAGCTAAAAGACTGCCACAAAAACAAAAAAAAACATTCAAACTTAATTTTCCTCACGCCTAACAGTTACCTCTCGATATCATCCTCATTCAGCTAAAAGGCTATTATTGTGAATCATGTTTCTACCTTATTGCCTTGCACAGTTTATGTCTTCGAGTTGGAAAAGGAAGAATGGCAGGATATTTTAATTGAAAACAAAGACCGTAAATTACTTTGTCAAGCTTTGCAAATTGATGAAAGTTTTTCTTTAAGGCCAAACCATTATTCATTAATGTATGTAGACTTAAAGGTGAGGAGATAGCTTGAGTCTTTCTTTAATAAGATGTGGTTCTTGTAAGAGAAATTTACGATCAAGTGCCATCACAAAGGTCTAGAAATGCTCGACCTTCTATTAAAGGCGAGGTGATACCTTTTATCCACATAAATACCATATTCAGGGGGGCAAAGTAGTCTCTACGAAGCGTAAGAGGAGTACTGCCAAGAAAGAAACTCAACAGACAATGGGGCAAGTCTTATGGATCAAAACCTGAGCTCAAGGAAGAGCAATCATTCAGACTATAACTTGGGAATAAGTAAGTGTCGGCACGGCCACAAGAAAATGGGCAAAGAGACATTGGAAGATAAGCCTTTGATGGTATCAAATCCATGAAAATGGATGAGTACCCGAAAGAGATATAAATTATGAGGCGGGCCAACTTTAAAGAAATTGAGGCCAAAAATTCAAGAACAAGTCAAAAAAAATGGGATTTTGAAAAGAGTTGGGCTTTTGAGGCAGCGAACAAAAGCTGGAAAGCATAAAAAGATTCAATGATAGTCCAAGAAGGCCATCACAAAGAAGATCCAGTAAAGCAAAGACATGAAGGACCAGATCCATCAAAAAAAAAAAAAAACCATTAGTTACACATGCTCTGCATTCATGCATTTCATATCATGCATACATAGCCTTTACATAACAAGGACCAAACGGGAATCACATTCACAGCACAGTTACAGCAATATAAGCTGAGATCTCAATAACATCAGCTCTTACCAATCTATCACTGGATACACAGCTAATATGCGGGACCAACCCGCATCAGGAATTCAAGAATAAAGTAGACAATATTGTCAAAAGCTTGGCTACCGATTCAATAATCGAGGCTACACCTGGAAGGATCGGATTGACGCCAGCTAGTAGTATCCAAGATAAGAGATAGCTATAGCCAAGGATAAGGCAGATATCAAAATATATATATATATATATATATATATATATATAATAGACAATATTGTCAAAAGCCTGGCAATTGATTCAATAATCGAGGCTACACCTGGAAGGACAGGATTGATGCCAGCTTAGCAGCATCCAAGATAAGAGATAGTCAAAGATAAGGCAGACATCAAGAAATATTGTCGTTGAAAATTTGTCAAAAGCGGACAATGGATTCAATAATCGAGGACTGGATCGACGTCAGCTCGATGGAATATAAAAAATATCTATCACATCAAAATGAAGTAGGATCCACTTTTCCGGTTAAACGGCGGATACGGTACTCCGTGACTCTCAAGTCGGTTCTCTCAGTTGCCCATAATAACTGATTCCTTCACCCCTTCTTTCTTTTACTTCCTCCTAGAAAATGGATCCTACTTTTTCCGCCTTGCGAAAGTATTTCCCTTCTCTCCCAATGAACATCCTCAAAAAGATCTACCAAGTTCGCTGTGAACGATTAAGAGTTCTGATGCACAAAGGAATCCCTGAAGATGTGCGGTGGTTAATCGAAGCCAAGGTTCGTCTAGCAGGCGAAATCCCAGAGGCATTTGTGTCTCACATGCCTGGTATAGGCAGAAGCTCTTATGCCAAAAAGCGAAGAGCGAAAAGGTTACGAGTCTGCCACAAATGTGGACGGTGGACTTGTAATACTAAATGTCGTTCTTTAGGAATGATCTCCGATAATCGAGAAGATAAAATACGATTCATCAAGAATGGCCTGAGTAAGGACTCATTGGATGATATCCGATTGACTATTGAGACACATTCTTGTGGATCTGTGCAACGTGAACTTCTTGGTTTATGGAGCATTTTTCATGAAGAACGAAACCGTTACAGTTCCGGGAATCTGACTGTAAATGACCCTGTTTGCCAGCTTGTAAGAAAACTGGATGGGAAGCAAATCCTCGACTCATAGAAGCCGTTAATGCCGTTACTAGACGTAAAGCCAGTGGAAGATGTGAGTCACAGTCACAATTACTGTACATACAGTTTGTTATATTTGAAAAAGTTTGCATTTTCTTTCGACAGATGTACATGCTCCCCTAAGTGTAATCGACACGTTATCCCTTTTCATCACTATAAATGCGTGTTCTTCCTTCTGATTAAGCAATGGATAAGATACCCCGTGACTTCTAAATTCGGTTATTCCAGTCTCTTACAATAACTGATTCCTTTCCATCATCTCTCAAATTCTTCTCTCATCAATGGATTCTACTCTTTCTACCCTGCGAAAATACTTTCCTTCTCTTCCAATAAAAGTCCTTAAAAAGATCTACCTTGCTAGATGTGAAAGAATCAGAGTTTTTACACGCAAAGGCATTCCCGATAATGTGCAATGGATAATTGAAGCTAAGGTCCGTTTGGCGGGTGAAGTTCCAGATACATTTATGCCCCGCATGCCCGGTTTAGGTAAAAGCCGTTATGCCAAAAGGCGAAGAGCAAAGAGATTAGGCGTGTGTTATAAATGTGGGCGATGGAATTGTATTACTAAATGTCGCTCTTTAGGATACATCTCCATAAATCGTGAAGATAAAAGAAAATTCATTAAGAATGGCCTGCGTAAGGAATCTCTGGAAGATATCCGAGAGACTCTTGAAACGCATTCTTGTGGAAAAGTGCAAGGTGAAATTATCAGTTTATGGAGGACTTACCATAAAGAACGAAACCGTTACAGTCTTGGGAATGTGACTTTAAACGATCCTGTTTGTCAGTTTGTAAGAAAACTGGATGGGAAGCAAATCTCCGACTTATAGAAGGCATTGAAGCCATTACTGGACATAAATCAGGGGAAGATGAGAGCCACAGTCATGATTGCTGTACATATAAGCTGTCATTTGTCTTTTCTTTTGACAATAATGTACTTGCTTCTGTAAGTGTAAATTAACGCATTATCCCTTTCATCACTATAAATATGTGTTAGTTATTTTCGTTTCCTACAATCACTAATTTCTTTCTTTGCCTCCTTCAATGGAGTCTTCTCTTTCCGCCCTACGAAAGTATTTTCCTTCCTTCCCAATAAATGTTCTTAAAAAGATTTATCAAGCTAGATGTGAACGATTCAGAGTATTTATGCACAAAGGCATTCCTGATAATGTGCGGTGGCTAATTGAAGCTAAGGTTCGTTCAGCTGGTGAAGTTCCCGAAGCGTTCTTGCCCCGTATGCCCGGCTTTGGTAAAAGCGCTTATGCCAAAAAAAGAAGAGCAAAGAGGCTAGGCGTTTGTCATAATTGTGGATGGTGGATTTGCGGCAATAAATGTCGTTCTCCAGGAGTGATTACCAGAAATCGTAATGATAGAATAAGATTCATCAAGAATGGCCTGCGTAAGGAATCTTTGGATGATATCCTATTAACTTTTGAAACACATTCTTGTGAAATAGTGCAATGGGAAATTATGGATTTATGGTGGACTTTCCGTAAAGAACAGGATCGTTACAGTCTTGGAAATCTGACTTTTAATGACCCAGTTTGCCAGTTTGTGAGAAAACTGGATGGGATGCAAATCGCCAATTCATAGAAGGCATTGAAGCCGTTACTAGATGCAAAATCAGTGGAAGACATGAACCAAAGTCACGATTACTGTACATGCTAGCTGTCGCTTTTGAAATTATCCTCCCAATAATGTACCCACTCCTGACATGAGATACAGTTATGACTACTATATATAGCAGCTACTTTTGAAATTTTCCTTCTCTTTCAACAATCACGTACCTACTCCTGACGTAAGCTACAGTAGTGACTACTGTGTATGCTAGTTGCTTTTGAAATTTTCCTCCTCTTTTAACGATAGTGTACCCATACCTGACCAGAGTCATACTTGTGACTACTGTGAATAGCTGGCAATAATGTATCCATTCTTGAAAATAAAATTATTACTTTATCTTTTCATCTCTATAAATATATCCTCTTTTCTTCTTTTCTCACATGGGTAAGGATAGGAATGGAGAAAACCTCCACTCGTAAATCCCGAAGTATTTGTGTATTTTCTGGAGCTTTTCCTGGAGAAGATGAAGAGTACTTAAAGGCAGCCAACCATTTGGGTAGTGTATTAGCTGAGCGAAAAATACACTTAGTTTATGGAGGAGGTAATGTTGGATTAATGGGAGCTGTAGCATCAGCAGCATCTTTAGGAGGAAGCCAGGTTCTGGGTATTATCCCTGCATCTCTGAAATCGGTTTCTGGGGGCACAATTGGAGAAGAATTAGTGGTTAAAAATTTGCAAGAGCGTGTGTTACAAATGCTTTTAAATGCTGATGCTTTTATCGCTCTACCAAGTGGTTTTGGCACATTGGGAGAAGTCTTTCAAATTGCTTCCATGGCCCAACTTAATTTGCATAAGAAACCCATTGGGCTTTTGAATGTTAACAATTTCTTTACAGGTCTGATAGCTTTTATGGATTATGCTATGCAGAAGAATTTCATATCAAGAGTGGCACGGCGAATCATAATATCCGCAACAACTGCTGAAGAATTGCTAGATAAAATACAAGCTTTTGTTCCTGAACCAGATCCAGCAATGATTCAGATAGACTGGACACGACAGTCTTTCCCGACCAGTTCACTCCCATAATGGTCCTCTACTCACCCTGTTGAAGTATTGTGGAAGAAAGAAGCGATCTGATCCGTTTTTCTTGTCCTTTAGTTTTAATTATCAGCATTTTCTTTCGTATTTCAGTTTTTATTTTCAGGGAATTTCGTTATCTTATAAGATAGTTTCATCCATGCTGATATTAAAACCATGGGACAATGCCTTTAGGTTGGAATGGCTGAGTAAAGAGTAATTTTTATTACTCTTGAGACGCATCCTATTAGGTCTACTAGGCATAACATTTTGGGGTAGTTAAGCTTTAACCTTATTTGGATGACATATCTCACAAGGGAATCTATATTTACTGAAGAAAATATTAGATGAACCTTGGATATTGATTCCAAACATCCGTTCCCTTTACATAATTTTTCAGTGTTATTGTCATCATCAAGATTCACTCATCTTAGCGAAGTTTAAATTTTTGCACTCACCTATTATGAAAATTCACACTTTCGAAGAAAATTATTCCAATTTCAATTGCTTTCATATAAATTTCGCTCGAGGTCGTAAGGAAAGCTCCTTAGCCTCAAAATCAATTTTCATCATCGGGGTTTTAAGGATGAAACCTTTGCCTCGAAAATAATCAATTTTCATCATCGGGGTTTTAAGGATGGAACTTTTGCCTCGAAAACAATCAATTTTCATCATCGGGGTTTTAAGGATGGAACCTTTACCTCGAAAATAATCAATTTTCATCATCGGGGTTTTAAGGATGGAACCTTTGCCTCGAAAACAATCAATTTTCATCATTGGGGTTTTAAGGATGGAACCTTTGCCTCGAAAATAATCAATTTTCATCATCGGGGTTTTAAGGATGGAACCTTTGCCTCGAAAACAATCAATTTTCATCATCGGGGTTTTAAGGATGGAACCTTTACCTCGAAAATAATCAATTTTCATCATCGGGGTTTTAAGGATGGAACCTTTGCCTCGAAAACAATCAATTTTCATCATCGGGGTTTTAAGGATGGAACCTTTGCCTCGAAAATAATCAATTTTCATCATCGGGGTTTTAAGGATGGAACCTTTGCCTCGAAAACAATCAATTTTCATCATCGGGGTTTTAAGGATGGAACCTTTGCCTCGAAATCAATCAATCAATCCGAGGTTTTAAGGATGGAACCTTTGCCTCGAGATCAATCAATCAATTCGAGGTTTTAAGGATGGAACCTTTGCCTCGACATCAATCAATCAATCCGAGGTTTTAAGGATGAAACCTTTGCCTCGAGATCAATCAATCAATCCGAGGTTTTAAGGATGGAACCTTTGCCTCGAGATCAATCAATCAATTCGAGGTTTTAAGGATGGAACCTTTCCCTCGACATCAATTAATCAATCCGAGGTTTTAAGGATGGAACCTTTGCCTCGAGATCAATCAATCAATCCGAGGTTTTAAGGATGGAACCTTTGCCTCGAGATCAATCAATCAATTCGAGGTTTTAAGGATGGAACCTTTACCTCGACATCAATCAATCAATCCGAGGTTTTAAGGATGGAACCTTTGTCTCGACATCAATCAATCAATTCGAGGCTTTAAGGATGGAACCTTTACCTCGACATCAATCAATCAATTTGAGGTTTTAAGGATGGAACCTTTGCCTCGAAATCAACCAATCAATCTGAGGTTTTAAGGATGAAACCTTTGCCTCGAAATCAATCAATCAATCTGAGGTTTTAAGGATGAAACCTTTGCCTCGAAATCAATCAATCAATCTGAGGTTTTAAGGATGGAACCTTTGCCTCGAAATCAATCAATCAATTCGAGGTTTTAAGGATGGAACCTTTGCTTCGAAATCAATCAATCAATCCGAGGTTTTAAGGATGGAACCTTTGCCTCAGAAACAATCAATTTTCCTTCTACGATAGGAGAGCTCCTATCGCCGGGGTTCTAAGTAGAGTTCCTTAACCTCAGGATTTAGGCGGCGAGAAGGTTTTCAATGCCTAGCTAAGCCGGACGAAATTTGGTAACTAACTTTGCATACATCATGTCCCATGAAGCATGCAAAGGGGGGCAGCTGTTGACACCCAATTTCGTCCGACCATAAAAAAAATTTTTTAAAAGAAATTAAATAAAAGAAATTAAAAAATTATTATTTTTATTATTATTATTATTACTAAAAATTTTAATTAGTTTAAAATACATTTTTGTTTTGTGAAGATTTGATTTAAAATGATATATGTGTGTATTTGAAAGAAAAAAAGAAAACTCCAAAAAAAATGGCAAAAATTAAAAGTTTGAGGTAAAAATGACAAAATTGAGAAGTTTCAGAAAAAATTGACAAATTCTAAAAGTTCCAGGAGCATTTGGTAGTTTGTCACATAAAATTTTGAGCCTGCCGACGTTTTTGGCTCCAATTGACAGAAAACGACAAAATTGTCAAAATCAGAAGCTTCAGGAACTTATCCAGAGGCTGAGAGACGTAAAGGACTAAAATTGTCATTTTACCAATTTACAAGATAAGTTTGAAATTTTTTATTAATTTATCCATCAACAGTTCAGCCAAACTTCCTCTATAAATAGCCCCCCAAATTTTGTGCTGAACACAGATAAAAATAGAAAGAAAAGCTTAGAGCTCCGTTTTTAAAATAGAAAAAATTACAGCCTTAGTCCCTAGCTCTCCTTCCTTTCCTCAGAAAATCTCAAAACTTTTCATTTTGACGATTAAGCCATCTTCTCCCCCCCTCGCGCGCCCTCTGTTTCCATTTCTCAGAATTCAGAATTTAAAATCAAGGGTACAACTCTCATTTAATCCTTCATCTTTTCAATTTCTTTCACTTTGGTCACTAACTTCGTATTTTATTCTTGCAGAATTAATTACTAACCCTTTTAATTTTTACTTGTTTGTTTATTATTTGTTTATTACTAACCCCTTTTTTTATTGTTGTTATTAACTTACTAACAACTAACTTTTAATACTATTATTGTTACTAACCTTTTAATTTTTGCATTATTACTAACTTTTATAATTGTTGTTAACAATTAATTAACTTTTATTATTGTTGTTAATTAATTAATTTAATTAACTTGGCTAACTTTTATTATTGTTGTTAATTAATTAATTTAATTAACTTGGCTAGCTTTTTATTATTGTTGTTAATTAATTAATTTAATTAATTTGGCTAACTTTTTATTTATTGTTGTTAATTAATTTAATTAATTTGGCTAACTTTTTATTTATTGTTGTTAATTAATTTAATTAATTTGGCTAACTTTTTATTATTGTTGTTAATTAATTAATTTAATTAACTTGGCTAACTTTTTACTGTTGTTAATTAATTAATTTAATTAACTTGGCTAACTTTTATTATTGTGGTTAATTAATTAATTTAATTAACTTGACTAACTTTTTATTATTGTTGTTTAACAATTAATTTAATTAACTTTGCTAACATTTATTATTATTTTTAAAGTGGATGGCCAAAAAGCCCCACTTTATTATTATTAATTTTTTTTCTTTATATAATTTTTTATTTAATTCACCTTTACCCTTTACTAATTAATAAATAAATGAAAATTAAAAGAAGATTATTTTGTAATTAATTATTAAGGCTAATAAAAATTATTTTTAAAAAAAAGCCAATTATTTTTATTTTTACATACATGTTTTTAATTCTTTAAAGATAGCAAAAAGTTAAAATTAATTTTAATAGTTATTTTTATCCAGTAAAAATAATAAAAAAATAAAAATAAAACCTGTTTAAAAAAAATACATGAAAATTAAGACTTTATATTTTACTGATTTATTTAAAATATAACTTTTAAATCCACTAAAATAATAAATATTTTTCATTAAACAAGAAAACAAAAAGAAAATTAAAACAAGATAAGAAAAAGATAAGAAAGATAAGAAAAAGATAATAAAGATAAGAAAGATAAGATAAGATAAGAAAGATAAGAAGGAAAAGAAAGAAAAGAAAGAAAAATATAGAAAATAAAAATTTTTAGATTATTAATGAATCTAAAAATTCTATAACAAAAAGAATTACGAATTAGTAATTAAACTAATAATTAATTCCATAAAAATAAGAATTAAATAATTAACTATAAATTAAATCAACTTACATATCCGGATGATCCGTCAGGATCTGCGGTTTAAAAAAAAATATCACCCTTTTAATTAAATAAATTAAATAAAAAAAAGATAAAAATCCATATTTACAATATGGATTAAATTATTTAAAAGTTCACCAAATTCCGTGTCCAAATGACTCGGCAGAGTCCATGGTTCGGAATCAAAAATCTTCCGTGTCCAAATGACTCGGCAGAGTCCATGGTTCGGAAGTATAAAATTTCATACAAATTAATTAATTTAAAAATCCACATTTCGACTAATCCAGTTAAAATTTCTAATTTTGAAAATTAACTGAGAATTATTTAAAAGCAAAGCAAAACAAAATTAAAATCAACTAAGGTGCCAATTTTTGGGCGTTTTAACAAAGTTGTTTTAACGTAACCGTACTCCCGATCCCCGAACTCTCGCAGACCAATTTTAAGGTGACCAATCGACCTAAGAAAACTGATTGGTGGCGACTCCCGAAAACCCGACGTTGCCACAAGTGTTCATGAATGTATTTATTTATTTAGTTTGTTTGGATCATGACAAATGTTATATTGTTAACAAACAAATATAAATGAACGGAAATGTGTTTGTTTATGAACAAACAAGCATAAACATAGAAAATGTGTTCTTTTGTTATTCATTGTTCGTGTTTGTTTTTTTGCTAAAGTTAAATGAATGAATGTAAAGAGGACATTCATTCATATTTGTTTGTTTCATTTATATCCATTAATTTGAATTTGTTAAACATTTAATTCCGAATTTTGAATTTTTTGCACTCGCTGCCATTATCCTTGAGATTAAATGTTGCACTGTCTAGTGTACTCTAATTAACTACTAACTCTATCTGTTTGGTGTATATATATGGTGTTCCCTAATTTTTTTTAATGATTTACGTTATTGACTATAGACACGTAAAATATATAAATTGTCGTAAAACTTATTTTCAATAAAATTTATTTTTTTAAAATAAATAAATAAATAAATAACTCTTAGATGGTCTTACCGCCTGTTTATGACATGACTACATAGTTTAGGGCCGGACCCTCTCCATTCCTGGAAAATGATTGAATACATTATCTCATTTAGGAGATAAGAGAATATTTAATATTCCGTGATTGATCACTTCTTTTTATATACTACCTCTGTCCCAAATAAGTTGAAATATTTGATTGGGTACAGAGATTAAGGTGTATATAATTTGTATTAATTTTTTATGTAGTAAAAGTTTTAATTTTTTAGGTTTTGTGCAGTGAGAGATTGAGTGAATATTAAAAAAAGAGTCTTTAATGGGTTTTGTGAAAAAGAATTATTTAATTGTTTAAACTTTTCCAAAAGAGGAAACATTTCAACCTTTTGGGACTTCCTAAAAAGGAATATATTTCAAGTAAATTGGGACGGATGGAGTACTATTAATTGATCACTTTTTAGAACAAGTTGATGTGGAAGTTTTGTTTAAATTTTTTTTTCCAAATTATCCAATCCCCCCAAATTTTTAGATAAGAACACAAATTGAGTTTTTTCTTTTATAAAAGATACTTTATTCTAATTAAAAGAAAAACAAACATAATCTTACAAATTAGCGATGACAAAAAACTCTAAAAAATAATAAAAAATTAAAACTGGTCACAAAAATGTAATTCGTTTCTTTGATACTAAATGAGTTTTTTATACTATTGATTGACCACTTTTTAGAACAAGTTGATGTGGAAATTTTGTTTAAATTCTTTTATGAATTATCCAATCCCCCAAATTTTTAGATAAGAACACACAAATTGAGGGGGCGTTTAGATGTAGAATCTTTTTATTTTCTATTATCTGTTTTCTTTTTATATATGCAGTTCCCTAAAATGTGTTTTTGAAAACATGTTTAGTTGTTTTAAATTAAGTTTAATGCCTTAGTTGAAAGTTAAACGAAAGTTTGTGCACTGCAATGGAGATTTTCCTAAGTCTATAAGCTTCAAAAGTCAAACGAAAAAATGTTAAAGACAGCCCCCAACTTTTTGTTTTCTGCCGCTTAGGCTTTAGCTTTTATATCCCTTACGTCTACACCACCTTCTCCGTCATTCCCAAACACTTTGACATTCCAGAACTGCTGCCATCTTCCGCCACCATATCGTTCGTCGCCGAGTCACATATCAACGCCGGCGCTTTCGTTGGAGCTACCACTAATAATTGTTGACATGGTACGAAGGAGGGAGAGCAGATCGCTCCTAAGCCCCATGTTCCGCCGCTGGTCGAGCGGCGGCAGCTAGGTCATTCGTCGAGTGGTGACGGAAAGGGAGAGATTGGCCGGTTGGCGGTGGCATGGGAGAAGCGGCGATGGCAAAAAGGGATACGGCAACGCCAGTTCAGATAGAGAAAGAGAGAGATGCCGGCGACGGAGACATTCAGGTGGCTATGGCAAAGGAAAAGTCGCTCAGTTGGCAGCGACAACGCAGAAGTGGCGATGACAGAAAGAGGGTGCGCAACGCCGGATGTGAAAAATTTGAAATTGACGTAGAGAGTCGAGAGATGGAGACGCGATCGTGAGAGGAGGTATAAAACTGAGAAAACAAGTAAATTGTGTTTTCCAAATCTCTATAAAATGGGAAATTATTTTTTCAAGAAAACTGGAAAAAAAAATCACTTCACTAAACATGTTTTCTTTTCATTTTTTGTTTTTAGAAAATTTTCCAGAAAAATCAATAAAATTTCTGGAACTAAATAGAACCTGAGTTTTTCTTTTTTTGACAAAAGATATTTCATTCTAATTAAAAGTAAATCAAACGACATATTACAAACTAACGATTACATAAGACTTTAAAGAATAACAGAAACATAAAGTTGACCACAAAAAGGCTACCTGTTTCGATACTAAATAAAGCAAAGAGAATTGAATTAAGTCAAACCTTCTAAGTAAGTCAGAATAAATTTAAAATACATAACTCACAAATAACTGAAACAAAGTTTGAAACAAACCAACAATAACCAAATAGCACTAAAATCAATCAGACATTATAGGTCTGAATAAGACTGTCTATGGAGACAAAATGACTACCCATAAAAACTTAAAAAATAAAGACTGTTTTTATTTTATACAATTGCCTTCATATCTATTGCCAAAAGTCTGGACACCTAAATAGAGTCGAGATTACTATGAACTCAAGAGAAAGTCTAGATCCATCGCTACCCATTTTCAATTGAAGATAACTATTAACACCAAGATCTGAACAAGATTGAATTCACCATAAAATTTGATAGATAATACCGAATAAAATCAGTCAGTGAATAAGAAGATTGAAAGAAAATCAACCAGATCTGAACCAACGTCCGAATCTAGTTGGAAATTGTAGAGGAATATGGAAGAGATGTGTGGTGGTGCTTTTTTTCTTGTGAAACCTAAGTATGAGAATAATGTTCTAAATTGAGTTTTTTTTTTCTTTTGTGATTGGTGTTAACGTTTATGATAATTTATTAATAATGAATCGTTAAGACTTACACCTAATTTGAATAAGTTGAATTCGATCTAAGCCCCCCAACTTAAGTGGGCCTGTCTCAATCAAAGCCCTCAATCTTCCCCTTATTTACACTCGTAACCCCCCCCCAAACCTAATTATATTGTCTATGTTCATATGAGTTTCCCCCAGTCAAACACCAGGTCCTATCCATACCTAACAGATTGGTCCTTTGCAATTAAGCTAATTGCGCACTTCCTACCATTTGCACACGACCCACCACGATGGGCACTTAACTACCATCTACCAACGACTTACCACCTCCCAGCCCTTGCCCTCCGCCCATAGCCCAACACCCCATTTGAACTCATTCCTTCATCCCACCCTCACAAGGTACCGTATTCATCTTGCATGTACAGAGGTACTTTATCATTTGAAAAAAGAATTTGTTAATTGAAAGTTTCACTACAATCAGAGCCAACCACCTCCATGTCCAGCTGGTGTGATAAATTTTCGTGGATGAGCTCCCTGTAGGTTGACTCCCCGTCATTGCCGTGTCGAGTAGTGAATTGCGACCTCTACCACATGAACTCCATGATAATGCAATGGAAGAGTAGCCTCTGTAGCATAAAGTAATGAAGTATTTTCTCTATAATAAGGGGCAATTTGTTTTAACTTAAGTTAGTTGACTTCAAAATGACTTATTTTCATTCTTACGTTTTTTACCTGAAACTAATTTTATTTAAAATGCAATATTATGTAGTTGTAATAATCCATTGAAAATACAATTTTTGTAATCTTACTAGATTTTTATGAATTTTTTTAGTTTAAGGCATTAAAAAAGAAATTTTCATAAAAATTTAAAAACATTATGAAAATTCACTTTCAAATGGATTATTGCATCTACATAATATTGGCTTTCAAATGGAATTGGTTTCAGATAAAAAAGATGTAAAAGTGAAAATAAGTCAATTGACTTAAGTTAAAACAAATTGGCTCTAAGTTGGTCATTTACCCAGTTCGTTTTAGCTTAAATCAACTGACTCCAAAATAACTTATTTGTAGTCTTACATCTTTTTTACCTATAATTAATTATAATTAAAATTCAATATTATGTAGATATAATAATCCATTGAAAATACAAATTTTCTAATATTACTAAAATTTTCTATGAATTTTTCTAGTTTAACGCATTAAAAAAAGAAAAATTCATAAAAATTTAACGACATCATGAAAATTTACTTTTAAATGAATTTTTACATCTATATAATATTGAATTTCAAATGAAATTGGTTTTAGGTAAAAAAAATATAAAAATAAAAATAAGTCAATTAACTTAAGTTAAAAAAAATTGGCTCTTAAGTTTCCCTAAACTATGTCATACTAGCCCTTAATGCTAAAAATTACTTTTAAATTGCTTTGTCAAAACTTTAATACTAGGACTCTTTTGCCATGACAAACCATTATGGTCTATCATAGACTGTTATGGTTTGTGATAGATATGAGTCATTGGTTCTGTAGGGCTCACTGTGAGTCCCACAGATCCAACGGTTCACATTCATCATAAACCATAACAATATGTGATGGTGGCATTTTCTTTAATACTATTTCATAAATAATGTACCCTTATTAAACCCGACACTAAATTCCTCTCACGATTGACAGATTTGTCAATTTGTTCCCCCTCACATGCTAGCTTATGGGAGTGTATAAAATTACTTAAGCAATAACATCAAATCCACTGGTAGGCTAAATTGATATATTTACTCTTTCCCAATCCACCTTATATAGTAAGTAACGAGGTGCATGGAGACTGCGTGTTATGGCGGTTTATATGATATTTGCATAAATTCATGAAA
This sequence comes from Aquilaria yunnanensis, assembly GCA_039654915.1. Taxonomy (NCBI): domain Eukaryota; kingdom Viridiplantae; phylum Streptophyta; class Magnoliopsida; order Malvales; family Thymelaeaceae; genus Aquilaria; species Aquilaria yunnanensis. Next base: position 5,432,630 of record CM077593.1, on the reverse strand, counting down.
ACACGTAGAGGCTTGATATAACAAAAAAATATGTTTTTAAGTTTCAGCCATTGTAATTTTGGAACAAAATAATGTTTACACCTTGTTAAGTGGGGCTGAAGTAAAAAATGCTACTACCAGAAATATAAGAGAAACAAATGACAAAAATAGGTTAGTGACCCGCACAAAAACAATGGTTACCAATATTTTATTTTAGAAGGCAGTAAAAAAAATGACAAAAACATTAAGACCAAGAGAACAAATTGAGAAGTTTAGTGACCGGCACATTATAGTAAATATTTTTTGTAATAAATTTTAATAATAACAGTACGACACAAAATAGGTTACATGCTTCGAAACAATACATATTTTTATTAAAAATTTGTAATATCAATAAAAAATTTATCTAGAAAAATTTACTCTAAAATTTAACAATTATGGACCAAATTGCTTTATTAAACTATAGGGTTTGAAATAACTAATTGATGCTAAAAATCTTAATAATCAATAATGAAATAATAATGATAGAAATAGTTATTAAAGCTTCATTTTAGAAAACAACAATAAAAAAAATCAATAAAAACAAGTTAGGATCAAAACAAAAACAATGAAAAAACTTTATGCATTAAGGATTTAAAAATTGAATTAATGAAGATAAAAAATGGTTTACCAAAAAAATAAAAAAAATTTAACTAAAAAATAAATAAATTATGGTTACCAATGTCTTACTTTAGAAGATAGTACATAAAAAACAAAAAAAAGAAAAACTTAGAGGCTAAAAGAACAAATAGAAGATTTAATTAAATAGTTATAAAATTCAAGGACTAAAATGTAACACAGACGTAATGCAGGTCCAAAAGGAAAAAAAATAGAAAGTTAGAGAATGAAATTGCGTTTTAAGCGAAAAAAATCTAAGACAGATGTAAATTGCAAAAATTGCAACCTAGGCTATCATAAAGGCAAATGTCTTATGAAATGAGATAAAACTAAAAAAAAAAAAAGCAAATTGTATCTGAAAAAACAAAAAAAAAGTTGAAAGCAAAAAAATAAAAAAAAACAGCTGAACCATAGCCCAAGACCAACTGGGCTTAACCAGCCCAAAACTGAATTATTGCTTATCTAATAGTATAAATGTTGATATTTAGAATATAGTAGTAATACATTGTTTTCAAATTTTCCGTTTTTTATTTATAACTAATTTTTTTTTAAATTTAATATTTTATACAACCAATTATATTGATTAAATCCCTATGGATTAAAAGCGACGTTAGGTACATTGCTTCGGCTACAGTTTTTTTTTTTTTGGGTTTTTCTTGGCCAAAGGATATCCAAAATAAGAAATAGTAAATTATGAAATAGGTAATTGGTTTGTGTTGATGATATCTTTTGGTCCTCATACTTCAAAAGTGGACATTTTTGTCACTCTATCCCAATGAATACAAAAGGTATCCTAAAATTATGGTTTTTACGTTTTTAGGCTCCGGAACTTGCGTAAATTATAGTCAAGAACCCAATTTGTGCTCAAGTGCAAAAACAAATTGGTTACCAAAAACTTTAAAACGTTTCAACTTTTCTAAAATCTTTAAATTAATCATGACCTAGTTTAGAATTTATAATATTTTGACACTTTTTTCTCAATATAAATGTATTTAGAATGAAAATTTTATATCTTTATTGATTGATCTACAATAAAGTGCAGGCTAATTACTAGTAATTACTAAAATATTTTTTGTCACAATGTAACTAGATTGCACTGAATTTTCTTCCTTCCTCAGTCAAAAAATTTATTTTTATAAAATATTTTAAAAATACTCTAAACTTCTTAACATGTGAGATTTCAATTGATATATACTTCAAACAAATAATCACTATATATAAAAACAAATAAAAAATATATATTTTAAAAATTCTCAGTCAAACACATCTTAAAATGCACAGTGCATTTAGGCAGCAAAAGACCATGATTAATACGTACATTATATATAGATGCATAATCTGAAATGGTAGCTCAATTAACTTGTTCAGCACTTGAGACATGAGAAATTAAGGGAGAACATGGTTCAGGTTAGTTCAGTTTTATGGTGGAATCAAATCAACCCAAAATATAATAGGTTCGAAAATTTTTCTACTCAACTAAAGAACCGAGAACTGAATTGAACCAAAACCATAATTCTGAATTTTTTTGTTCTAGTTCTTAGATTTTTCGGTTTTACCATATACCTATAATAGTACTAAAATTTAATAAAATTGCATCTATAACCAGTTTATGAAATATTCAATGTAATATACAATTATATCAGTATTTAAACACATGTACTTAGACACATTTAAAAGTGTTTAACATAATGTTACCAAAATAGTTTAAAAGAGTTGCTTGTGAAGTATCTTCTATCTCAACCAGCATTGATACGACATTTAACATGGAAAGTTGAGTCTTTAAGACTATTTTCTTCAGTATCAAAATTTGAAATATGTTGATATCATGAATTTCTAGTTTCATATGACTTATAAATGAAAAAAAAAAAGCATAAGGATTATTTCATGGAGAGTAGTTTAGAGTAGAGAGATCGAAAGCAAAATAACTCAAGAGTTGTTGGTCTAAGAAATGAAGTAATTCAAGTGAATATGGAGAAATTTTGTGAATGATTTCATAACTTTCATGTTATTTCAATTTGGAACATTAGTTTAAGCGTTTAATATAAAAACACAATATGACTATTATAATTATTTAAAGAAATATACATATATATGGATATATTAGTAATACTATAAATGTTTTATATAACTATGTATATACCTTTGCTTCAGTTCCACATTGGGTTGATTCCATATGAAACTAAAATTAATCTAAAAACCATTGGTTCTTCTATATGTGGAATCAATCTGTGAACTATGGTTCATTTTTACCAAACTCAACTTAACCCAATGGGAGTAGTTCGAGTTGGGTTTCAGATTTACTCAACTCATGCCCAGCTCTATGAGAAATTAAGCATTTAAAGTTCTCTATGACATCACAATATAAAATTACGTTTGAACTTGCATTGGGAACTTTAACCATGCAAAATTGTATAGTCTAAGTGATTGAGTTGGGAACTTCATAGTTAATTAACACCAGAAAATTGTATATATAAATGCAAATGCCATAGTCTTTCTACTTTGGATGTCAATTCTCGCTGTTGTTTTTATTATATTTTTACCTACTTAAATTTAAAGGTGACGTTTTGTTGTTCTCGTTCCTATCCCTAACGTCTAGGTCACCAAACATGAAACACAAGGCAATTGAGCAATGCAGATAGCCGGATAGAATTTAATTACATGATCACATTAATTTGTTTACAGATCAATTGGAACTTATTGCGCAAACACATGAGAGTACACTTATTTTTCATGTTTCCACGAAGATAAATGAGATCAAAGAAAGATTGATTAATTTCCTAATCAAATTGCTACTATTATATATATTTTGGGAAAGTTATAATTACTCTCTAAGGTTTACACTAACATATAGTTTGCCCACTTAATTTTTAAAAACCCACACTTTGCCCCTTAATTTTTTTATATTGTCCGATAACAACTTTTGAAACTGTAATTTAAATTATACGATAGTCATCTTCTAATAATATCGGTTTGTTCAATATTTTTTTCATAGTTCATAGACATTTTAAATTATCAAATTTTTTTCTGTATGCGCATTTTTCTTCTTGTAAATACATAGCAGCATTTTATAAATATCAGTTAGCTATAAAAAAATATAAAAAATTTTAAAATTATTAGAACATGATTATAAGCTAGTTTAATTTAGGGTTTCAGAAGTTGTTGTTAGACATTATAAAAAAAATATAGGGTAAAGTGTTGGTTTTTAAAAATAGATGAGGTAAAGTATAGGTTAGATCAAATTATTAGGGGGTTATTGTAATTTACCCATATAATTTTACATATAAATGAGCATGGAATGTTGAACTGAACTGAAGAATGAAGAATTGGACTTCCGGTACGATCTAGGCCGACCTCTGGTCGTTATTAGCACACTTCAGATTACCGATATTGGGACTCTACACTTCTTTAGCTTTTGCTGCAGCTCCAACAGATCAATGCTCCGCCAACAACTCACCTGGATTAAACCCAAATAAGAAAGATTCATCATACGCTTAATTAATCAGCATCATTATGTAAAAAACAAGTGTGCTTGACTGTATAATTTATGTTGACTGAAAATTATCTCAATAGTTTTATTCTAATTTGAAAATTAAACAGCTACGTAATTGTAATTAAATGTAGAGCGCAAAAGTTGTTCTTTTTATTCTTCAACCAGCAATGGAAACAACATATTGACTAGAACGTATGTACTTGCAGTCAAGTAATTAATTTGATGTGACTTGCGATCACAGTGTTTTTTAGAGTGATACAAATTGGGGGAAAAAACAAAAACCTGATAAAAAGAAAAGAGTTACCTCGGACAGAATAGTGTGCACAAATGTTTCATTCACTTTAGCAGAGGTGCAGCTAACAACACTTAAGCCCTCTCCAGCCACAACCTGAAGAAGGGTAGAAAGAGGAACCGCCTGCTTCAACCCAGTGCTGATCACTAGCTCCACTCCCACCAAACAAGGCCTAACGATCACTTCTTCAACTTCTGCATAGTATTCTTTTGACGAGCATGAGGGCTTCGAAGAAGATTTGTCTAAGTTATGTTCGCCAAGCTTGTGAAGCTCTTGTCTTTTGTTGTTCAGCTTTTCAATTCTGCTCTGCAAATGCTTGATGTAATTCACTGCCTCGTGCATGTGATCAGATATTGATCTCTTCCCCTGGAAATTAAGAAACGCTGAAAGTTATAATTGGATAGCGCTTTTGTTTTCTAGATACAGATACATGCCTTGAGATAACGAAGAGGAAGCATGGTGCGAAGCGAAGCGTAAAGGACTCCCATTTCTTGTCTTCTTTGTCTTTCGACGTCTCTGTGGATGATCTTCCTTTTCTTGCTGTTGTCCTCGTTACTAGGGGTTCCATCACCTGCGGGTGACGCCTCACCCTCCACACTTATCTTCTTGGTCAGATCAGGACTAGTTCCCACATCTTCCACCACAGTCCACATGTTGCCCAGCAGTAGATCATCTTCCAGTTCCAGCTGCGCGCTCCTGTTTGGCTGGCCAAAGATCTGAAACAGATCCTCCGATCCTTGGTCCAGAAATGCAAAATTTGACGAGGCAAAATCCATTTTTGACCCCCTCCTTTAATTTTCTTTCCCCCTCTCCGCCCCCAAATCTTATCTTTCTCCCGATTGATTTTCTTCTTTATTTTTAGTTGCTTTGCCCAGAATAGAAAGAATTGGGATTTTAATGTAGAGCACTCTACTTGTTTATATAATATAGTGTGTCTCGAGATCTTTAATGGGCCTATGATTCCAAGATCTCCTTACACCTGAATTCATTTAAAATGAAGAAGGTGATGCAAGAAGTGACCTCATTTACCAAGTTGCTGTACATTTGGACGGCTGAGAAAATAGAAATTGCCGCTCACTAAATTCACATGCGTTTAGAATATATTTTTTTTAAACACACTCAAAATCATTGCAGAAGAGACAGTATTTTACCACTTGTCAGTGTGTTTATATTAACTTTATTCATTAGTTTCCGGAAAGGAAGAGAGCATCCAATTATAAGCCAAAATTTTAAACCCTCAATTACCAGGTAAAAAGGTAAATTTCTCATGTTAATAATGCACCGTCTGTACGTTTTAAGTAAGGATTTAATTAGTACAACTTGTTAACCAAGTACGTAGTAATAGTTACAATCGTGTAAGTTTTAAAAAATAGCCACATAACTTCATGAATGGATAATATATACCTAAATTTATTATAGGCTTATATATCTCCTAATGGCTTCCAGTTGTGACATGAACACCATCTTACTTATTTTTGTGCAAATTTTGTTCGAAGGTTTATAATTAGTGCATTGTATGTTTTTTAAAAGGATGTTCGCTTGCGCCATCCCATCCACAGGCTCATCATTGCCAATTAATTACTGACGCATAGTTAATTATTACAACTAATTGTTAAGATAATGATAAAAAATTAATGGAGTACTAATTAAATGATTAATTAACGAGTATGGACTAGATCTCTGATGGAAAGCTACTTGTATTTCTAAAACTAGTCGGGGATTTGCTGAGTCAGCTCCCTGATCATAAAAGATAATTTCATGAATCTGAGATCACAGAGGAAAAGTACTGTGCATGTATGATCATGCAGTCTCAGATGCAGGATTGATCGATGCAGCTAAACAGAGAGCGAGATTTTTAGTTTGAGGAAGAGAAGATTTCGAGTGGATTATTAGGACTAAATACTAATGAAGCGGGGGTGGAGGCATTGAATGGAGGGTTTCAGAATCCAATAAAAAAGGCAGAAGAAAAGAAAGGGGGAGAAGCAGGTAAGATTAAGATGCCTTAGGCTGGCCTGGCTCTTGCTGGTCCTGTCCCAGCCTCTGCTTTCTCCTCAGTCCTCACTCCTATCATGGTCCTTCGGATGTGATACAAATATAATATTGTAAAAGGGCAAATTGCCCAACATTTATGCTACAGGGCAAATCAACTATTTTTTTTAATTAATCATTAATATTTTTATTTGAGTGAAAATTTATTATTAATGTTAAAATTTTCAGGTATATGATGATGTGAAATATTTTAATGATTTAAAGTAAATTTATTTTAACTTAAGTTAATTGACTTATTTTTATTTTTACATCTTTTATACCTAAAATCAATTTTATTTGAAAGTTAATATTATGTAGATGTAATAATCCATTTGAAAGTAATTTTTTATGATATTATTTTTTTTATGGAATTTTCTTTTTTAATACCCTAAACTAAAAGAATTCATAAAAAATTAGTAAGATTACAAAAATTATATTTTCAATGGATTATTGTAACTACATAATATTGAATTTTAATTAAAATTAGTTATGGGTAAAAAAGACATAAGAATAAAAATAAGTCATTTTAAAGTCAATTAATTTAAATTAAAATGAATTGGATCTTAATGATATACGAACACATGGCAAGCTTATCTATAAAAAAGTAACATGACATGTATATATGATAAGTTTATCTATAAAAAATATATCTGAAAATAGAAAAAGAAACTCGGGCCAATGGGCTTGGTGGAAGGTGGAAGATAGCTAAATTTTCAAATATAAGAATTTATGGGTGCTCCTTTCAGTTCTTTGCATGATTGTAATCTCCTTAATGATATCAAAGCCGTCATGCAGAATCGGCATAATCAATTTATACATGAGTGAGAATTTTGCTCTACACATGTGTAAAATTGACGGCCGTTAAGGTTGTTTGTTGCATATATAAAAGGTGTTCTAAGGGTGTTTCAACATCATCTAACAAAACATAGCATCTAGGTATGATAAGACTATTGCCCCTCCTAATGTTTTTGAGTTTTTTCTGGACTATTTTAAATAACTTTTTTTTCTATGCTCTATTCTTACAATCCTTCTACATGTTTGTACTTTGGTGCTTAAACAGTTGTACATGGTATCTTCATGGATGAAGTTTCAGAGTGAAATTAGTGGTTATCTAATATTTTTGTTCCTAGACAACATACCTCAAAAACGTTGGTACCTCTAAAGTCACCATCAATCTCCACTTGCTCAATAGAGTCACCTTTTTCAACCGTTGACACTCTTTCCGACTCCTACGCACAAAAAACACTTTTAGCTTCCAAGTGTAAAGAGTAAGGAACTACACTTTATTCCTTTATACTTAAAAAATCATTAGCATATACATCAGTCATTAATTACTTAATTGTTGCAGGGAAATAATTCAATTCCTATAAACGTTTCCACCAGACCAGCAACCCAACAGCCCAATAACAAAAAGTTCCCAACACAAACTATAAACTCTTAATTCTTTACTGATCAAGATTCATTCAATTCCTTCTTTTAGCATGTCTACATATTGTGCAATAGAATATATAGTAATTCTCATTACATTATCATTGATTTTACTATTATATGTAGGAACTTCAAGGATTGTTCCACAAAATAATCAGAAGAGCAACACAACAATAGAGCAGGAAAGAACAAAACATTTCCATACTGGAAATATTATCATGTACTTAAAATGTCTATCCCATGTATTATCCATCTTCATATATTATGCAAGACTATTATGTTATATGTATGTGAACAACGCACATGACTATGCAAATGACTGCAATAACGCGTGAACTTATTCTAGAATACAAGTGCATGATGTGATGATCAAAGGTTTGGGTTTTTATTTGCTTTAAACATGATGTAGCCTATCACTAAGACTACTAACGAGTAAGAATGTGAATATTTTCATTTAATTGACAATGAGTTTTGTTATCGTGATGGGGTTAGTGGTGATAATTAGGTGAGTCGGGTCAAGTTTAGGTCAGTCCATTTATGTTCGAGTTTAATCGGGTCATCATGAATTCGGTTCTAAATTGGGTCATTTGAGTTCAGGTGATTTCGAGTTAAGTGTTTTTCGAATTCAGGTTGGGTTGGGTCCGGTTTATTTGAGTTCAGGTTCAATATAGGTTGGGTCAATTTTAGTCTCGAGTAATAATAGGTCGGCTTTTCAGCCCAAACTCAGGTTGACTAGTCAGGTTTGTTTGAGTTCCTGGTATATATGCTAAAATCACTTAATCAATTCAATTTTAGAGTTTATAGTTCAGGTGAAGGCTAAGGTTTCAATTAGGGTTAGGGTTTATGGTTTAAAGTTTATGGTAAATTATATTCAAATTGCAAGATAGATAATTAAAGACTAATCTTGTATTTACCATTATTACTAATATAAGACAAGAATTTTAGTAATACGGGGAAGGGCAGAAATGTTAATATTTGTGAAAGGAAAAATTATTAAAAAATTTAATTTGACTAGACATAAAATACCTTAATTTGAAACATTTAAAATTAATTGAATCAAATTTCAAATACCTTCATTAAAAACAATTAACTATATAAAATTAATATTGTATTTATCAATTGAAGTTTTTGTGGCAAACTTGAAATTTGAAACCCGAATAACCAATCCAAGAATCCTACACTTCAAATAATTTGTGCAGAGTTACAAAAAAAAAAACAAAAAGCAAAATTTTGGTTGACAAATAAAGTTTTCCCTAAATAGATCTATTATTGCTTAATTATAATTAGTCAGCATCCAATTTAACTACCAGATGAGACTCAGTGTGTCAATTACATACTTTAAAAAAATGTATAAGCAAATTCCTAAATTAATAAATTCCAAAATACCCTTATGTAAAACATATTATTTTGTTAATTTATTCTTCAACGACTCTTAAATAAAAAATAATTTTATAATATTTTAAAGTTTCTTAAATTGTATGATCATAATTGATTTGTAATTTAGATAAGTAAGCAATATATAAAAAATCATAATTTTTTAAATCTCTGCAGTCATATATTTATATTGATTTTGGGTTAAAATTATGTTTTGTCGGATTTAGTCATCAAGTTATTTTGAGTTTAAGTTAAGTTAGTCTCAGATTTTTGTTATTTTAAGTTTGAGTCATTTTGGGTTCAGGTCATTCTAGGTTCGGGTATTACAGATTTGGGTCACTTAAGTTAGTTCTTTCGGATTTTTCTTCAATCGAATTCGGCTTAAGATTGGGTTCAGATTATCGTCTTTTTTGATTAAACTGAGTCAGGTTGGATTTGAATTTGGATGGGTTGACCTAAATTATCAGGTTAGGTTAGAGTTTGTCATCCAGGTTATTATTATTAAACAATTTTGACAAAGAAACTAGTACAGAGGCTGATTAAGAGAAATATTGGTTAAGTAATAAGGAATTCCTTGCCACTCAAACATAACATCACAGCTGTTTGGTCGTATCTTGCCATTTTGATATCTCAATTAGAACTCATCATACACATCACTTTTGCAACAAAATTAACGTATGGCTGCAAGTTCCCGCAACTTTACCATAACCTACATGATTCACAATTTATTGCTTTACGGGAGACCTATTTTGAAAATAATTGTAGGATTTTCTAGACATAATTAATCCGGCTCAAAATAGGCCCGTAAAATATCGGTAAGACAAATACTGGGCTTCTAATGGTCCATTTAAACAAGTTTAGGCCTTTTCTGAATGCTAAAGCCCAGCAGCCTACAAGATGGAGCCAATAGGTCGAGTGGAACTTACCCCTTCGGTCGTTCGTTCGTCACTCGTGGACTTACCCCCTTCGGTCGTTCGTTGGACTGCCCTTGGATCTCCGGTTTCCCGATTTCAACCAGTTTGAGATTCCGACAATGATATAGGTTGCATAAGGGACTGGCGACGTCGGTAGGCGGTGGCCATAGGCCTGCAACCGAGGCTAGTTTCTCTTTATTCTGCCTTATGTGCTGATTTGTGGATGAATTTCATCCGTTGCTTCATAGTTTTTTTTGATAGATTTGAATGCAATTGGGCTGAACTCAGTAGGAAAGTGATCGTGGTAACTAATTTCCCGGAATATTTTGAGTGGTTTCCGGGTGACTTGAACGGGCGTGTCGTTTTACTTTTCTTAGTTTCTATGAACTTGAGTGCTGGAAACAGCTTGAGCTGAATGGGAACAAAACAAAGAAATAGCTCAATGATTCTTTCGCTCTTAAAGAGTAAAGAATGTACAGGCCTGAGCCCAGACAAAGCCAATACATATTGCAATAGATTTCGCTCTTTCTCTAAACATTTGAAATTCGGGTTGAAAGTAGACATGTTAGGATTTTTTAGCCAGTCCATGCCATGATCGATGAAGTTCCAAAAAGTTGTCCACTGAGTATTTGCAAATGGTTTTACATTATGTTTGTATGGTTCTATGTAGTATTGGATATTGTAGTAAGATTTTGCAGGTAGCTTGTATTTTTTTGATACCTTTAAAAAGGAAAAGTAAATGATTAGTTGGACTAGATAGGAGTGGTTTTTTCTTCTTTATACTTAGCTTGATTGCAATTCTCATTGAAATTAACAGTTCAAGCATTAACACAGGTGGGGAAAACTATATCATAGTTTGAAGTCACAGAAAAAGAACAATGGGAGATGTGAGTGGTGGAATAAGCAAGGAAGAAGTGATAAGAAAACTCAAGGATGATGGTGACTTTGACAAGCTGCGCTTCAGCATCATCCATAAGCTCAAGGAAAATGTATGTTGCTTTTCTTTTTTGGTTTTTCTATGGACCAAAATTTGATGTTTGTGTTCTGATTTAGGCGACAAGGGAAGTGTTTTCATTTTCAAAAGCAAAACTAAGATGGCACAAACAAGTTAGCCAATTATTTTAGGTCAATTGCTTGGCCATTTTACTATAATTATATTTGAGCTAATGAGGAGGCCAAAAGGTTCTGCATACACTATTGTGGTGAATAATTTAATTTTTTTTCCAGATTATTGGTTAATTAGTAAGCTGGTTCTTTTATCAGTGATGAGCTGATGGTCCCTATCTGCCACTGCATGATTAGTACTTCAGAAATAACCTGTTATGTGGGCAAATAATAGTGTTTTGCTTACTGAAAGTGTGTATTAACTTGGACATGGCGCTTTGCAGTGGTTTCTGTTTGTATCTACTCTGATTTCTGTCTTTTATCATAAAGGATCCTACAGCATTTTTTCCGAAAGTTTAGAGGGTAAGTCCTTCTGTTAAGTTATTGAGAACAATAATTGCTCTCTCATAGACTGGAGCTAGATAATGAAAATACATTTTGTAATACCAGCACAAAAAAAATAACAAACATTTTGTAATAGCTTGTTAGCCTTGTTCCATGCAATCAAGAAGAAGGGTGTCACAATGTGGATTACATGAACTCCGTGCTTCATTTTAATGGCTTTATTGTGAGTTATGAGTATCTTCATTGCACAATGATCTATCAAGAACGACATTTGCCTGATCAGAAGCCTCAAATCTGTTGGGTTGGGTGATTAGGTACCAGTAGATTTTGGCACCTTTTACTCTTAATTGGTTCTATCAACAATGGTCTTTATAAGGGTCACTCGTTCTAACAAAAAAAGAAAAGCAAATATAGAAGTTTACATGCTTTCCATAGCATCTTCTCTGGAGTGGGGCTGGGGGGTAGTTGGGGGTGTTCATGCTGGAGAATTGTTTGTTAGTGTATATAACATGTGCAGCCAATAGAAATTTTACTGAACTGAGAGTAAACAGCAGGAAGAATTACGCAGCAACATTGTGGCAATTGTCAAGCAGTCAGCAGCGCTTAATCACCCAGGCTCTGAGAATATGAAACCAAGACAACTGTCCGATGCCATTTTTGATGAAGTCAGGTAAGTATATATGGTATCTGAGTTTACTTCTTGTGTTTTAATTATTTTCTGATGCCATTTCTGCTCAGATGTTTTTGGACTTTTGGATCAATTATACAGATTTATGTGGAGAAACTATTATACTAATCAATTATATGGATTTATACTAGAAAAATTTTAATGATTGCTTGGGGGCCGGGGGGAGGCCTTCAGCTTTTGCATGGCAGACTGCAATGACCTTGGACTTTAGGTGACAGGAAACTCCTATGTAAAGAGATGGAGTTCATGAATTTTTTGGAGTTATCATTCTGTACATAATTGGATGTTCTATGGAGGAAGCAATGACTAAAACGAAAGGGGAATACAAAGATACAAGATAGGTACACGGAGAGGGAGAGATAGCGAGAGAGGGGGGGGGGGGGGGGGGGGTTTATTAGTTCCCAATACTTTTCGATGGTCTAATTCCCAATAATTTTCATCCAGAGCTGAACGTGGCAAAAGGAAACTTGGGATACATTTGAGAAATATTTGCAGGGTGCAAATTTTCTGTTTGTAGGAGTCCAACAATCAATTCTGAATTTTGGTTTTTGGGAAAAGAGTTGCACATCCATTTGGCTATCTCGGTGTGCAAAATTTCAATTAAAAACTTCAATTAAAAACGTCAAAATTTGACATTTTCTGTCTGGAGCAAAGAGCTCCATCTAAGAAAGAAACGTGAGGCTGTGCGGATCGGGTCCGTCAAATGATTTGCTAGTGTTTTTTTTTTTAAACACAACCTTATATGGGTGTTCCACAACCTTTAAGTGAAACCAATGAAAACGCATAATGTAGCTGGTCAATATTATAATAGTAAGAAGAAGTCCGCTAATAATATAGAATCCTATTCCCAAAGCTGAATTTATGGGTATTTTGCATGGGCTGCACTTGCTTGCGAGAGATTTTCAAAAGGCCATTATTGAATCTGGTTTGTTTCTGCAGTTCAGAAACTTCACCTAGGGAGCGCAGTTTGGTAATACTATTTTTCATTGCTAGGTTTTGCTGTTGAAGGATTGGAACTGTTAAGCTGTTCATATCTGTTGTGAAGCTAATTCCTGAGCTGAGTTGTTAGCGAGCAGGACGATTGTTTGTTCTGCTTTCCTTCTTTGAAGGGCTCTCTGTAAAAGTTCAGCATTCCATGCTAGCACATATGTTGGGAGTTGTTCATCCTAGATCTTTTCGGCTGGCTTAGCCTTCTTGGTTGTTGTTTTCTTCATTTCCTTCTTCAAGCATAAAAAGGAAGGTTCCTTATAATTTCTAAATTTACTACCTATATTGACGCAGAAGTTACTGATCCCCTATAACTATCCTTAATAATAAGTTAAGATTCCCTTTTGTTGGCGTTAAAAAAGGACAAAGTAAAGATCTGGTCTTTCTTCAACAATTTCTGATCTCTAGTGAACCTCTCAGTAGGCTTCAAACACAGATGAAGTTCTGACCATGCATCAGAGAAAAAGAACTCTCCCCGTAGTGGGAAAAATTCTTACTCAAATTTTCTAGTGGTGAATGAGGAGAATGATTGCTTGAGTTTTGGACTCTTGCTGCTTCAAGGGATGAGACCGAAAAGGGGAAAAAATCTATTATAAGATATTTTTTGTGGTCCTGTAATGTGGAATGGCTTACTTGAGTAGTGGAGAATCCATCAGAACAGTTTGAATGTTGTCTTGCTTTATGTTGTTGTGCTCTATCCCACAACACTAGAATTCTTGAGTACTAAGCTAATCCCCTTGTAGTGCATCATAATTTTCATGCATGGTTTGGGACCCTATTGAAGCCCAGCAGCTCATGTTATTAACATGTGTTAATTATGCTTTTAGTTTTACTCTTGAACTGTTGTAAATTTTTTGTTGGCCTTCATGACGTTGTCTATATTGTGCCCATGGCATCAGGGATAAAGTGATGAGCCAGATTTCTGATAACCTGTGGGAAATAATCAGATCAGAAGATGGCATGAAAAGTGAAATTAGAGAAACAGTAGAATCTGTGTACGAAAAATTGGCTAATCCTCAGAGGCATGAAGGACGTGAAAGACATCTGCATGATGCGATGCCTATGGAGAATGGAGCTGTTAGTGGTACTTCCATTTTGGCTGATCGCATCAATCATACTCTATCCAATGCTGATCCAGACGAACCCCCAGGTTTCCCTTTGCCAAATAATAACTGTGACACCCATCACCAGCAGCAACATATAGGGGAGCAGCAGCCATCAATGCCTCACCAAAATGGCGAAGTGAAAGGCTTGCAGGGAGGATCCCCCCACTCTCAGGATGAAATTGACAATGTTGCACCTCCTGGATTTGATGCAAGTAGTGATCACAATGACCGAAAATATGAGAGTGACGAGGACCCTGATGTTCCCCCTGGTTTTGGCTGAGTCTTGGTATCTGTGTTTTCCTGCTGCCGAAAGTGTTTTGGAGGCAACAAGTGCGACTGGATCAACAATGATATGAATGCAGTATTTTCTTGTATTTCTTGAACGGGATCTTCATTCTAGCAGTTCATGAGGTTTCATCTATAATGATGAGATGCAAAGGTTGTTCCCTCATTCACGAAATAGCCAAGTGCTGTATTAATTTTATTCCACATATATGATGATGTTTTGCGTTGTGAAATTCTAATGGGGTTTTTACATGATATTTACTTATTTCAGGGTACAATACAAGTTGAAGGTCACGGTAACTGAATATGCATCCGGACAGTTTCTGGGTGTGAGATAGAATTTGTGCTTGCTTTCACATTATTCGTCCAATGTGGAGGGGGTACTCAATGACAACAGCAGCTGCTAGGGTGCTTTTGCGAAGACTGGTTTTCTTTCACCTCCGCCCTCAGGGCTCTCAGCGATTCCACATTATAGGATTCCCTGTGATCAGTAAAGGAACAGTCAACCAGCTTAGCTTGTTAGATCTTTGGTGTTGAAACCAAAGGCTTGGGATCAAATCCAATTTTACTGACAATGGGAGGATTAAGGGAAGAGAGATAGCTTCTTCCTGCTTTCTTGCTCAAGTAGATCCATTAAATTTTATGATGAGATTTTCTTGTATTTTTTATTCTTTTTCATCTGGACTCCCACGCCGCATCTTTATCCATGTAGGGGGGAACGAGGAATTCCCACGGGTATTTGAATCTAAAATCTTATATATGAACTTCATGTTGAACAAAGCATTGAACCAACCTACTTCGGTGCCTAATTAGTTTGTTGGATTTTTTGGGTATCTAATGTTCTCAGCTCGGATACATCTTTGGTTTTGGTTTTTTTCTTTCAGTGTTAAATTTGTTGGGTGGTTAACCAACAATTCCTTCCCACACGCTGACCGTTCTTCGACAGCGTTGCTCTCCATGGAGCTCCTGTCCTGTGTATGCGTTTATGCTTCTGTGTTCAAATTGTAAGTGGTAGGGGAAAGAAAATAAGTAACTCTACAAGTGGAATGCCTCGTTAATGTGTCTCATATATAAATCCATGCCAATATCCTTGATTTTTTTTCTTTTGGAGTCATTATTTTTGGACCTACAACTATACAAGAAATATGCATGATCCGAGAAAGATAATTATTTTCTGGTCCATGTAGAAAATATAAACCTCTACCTGTTCAAGAACGCCTGATCCGAATTCGTGAATTACCAAGCAAATTTAGAGAGAGATCGGCATCAACATAGTAATAAACAGTTTCGCAGTTCTATTCCGAACAGAAAGCCAAACCAGACGCGCAAAAAAAAAAAAAAAAATCACATGTAACGAGCTAGGTATAGAAGTTACTACCGATTCTTTCCTCTCTCTCTCTTCCCTTCAATTTCCTCCATAACTTTCTGCTTGATCAAAGATGATGGCAATCGGGCTCGTGGCGGTATGTTGATCAGAAACCCATCTGAGTGATCCCTGAGAAACGTTCAGGTCTGAGGTGTCTCCGTCCATATCGAATGTTACAGTGTATGTCACTTTCTGGTTCACTTCCGTGAAGGAAATTTCAGACGGTGAAACCGTAACCTTGACCCCTTCAGGGGGAACGGCTTGTACTGTGTAATGAGAGTTTGCCGGACCAACATTTGTTACTGTTCTATGGTATGTCTGGGAAGCTGTTTTTGGTGACAAAATCACAGAGAATGATGGATAGTTCAGTTCCGTTTCTTCTATTTTGGTTAGAGTTGAGCACTTCACTGGCTGTTGCACAATTGTTTGGATATCGCTGTCAGCGTAGTTTAAGCCGCAGAGATACGGGATGTAGTCCTCAGGCTTGTTGTCGTAGATTAGGCCGGGATCATTCGCTTTTGCTGGGTTCACTTGCCCTGCACCTGTTGAGAAGAGATCAGCGGTTTGGTTGGTTTCATCAATGATGGGTTGGCCTTCAAGATTTATCGGATCAGCTGTAGTCATCATCGCGGATTTGATTGCAGCAGGCGACCAATCTGGGTGGGAGCTTTTCAGTAGAGCAGCAATGCCACTTAGATGAGGGCAAGCCATGGAAGTTCCTGATACAACGTTGAATGTTGCCTCTGTGTTGGTGTTGTTATCAATAGCTGTCGGCCAAGCTGCAACGATGCTCACACCAGGGCCGACAATGTCTGGTTTCAGGATTCCTGGACTCTCGTAGTTTGGTCCTCTGGAGGAGAAAGAACCCACTTCAGGTGCAGTTTTCTTACCAAACTGAGTACCTTTGAATATGATTGTTGCTGTTGGGTTTGATGTCGAGTTTACGTACGCCTTGATGCTCACCCCAGCTGAATAACTCAGGTGCGTAGCAGGGAGCACGTGAGGATCAGCGAGGGTGCTGAAGGCATTGTCCTCGTCATTCATCAGAATCATGCCAGCACCTCCATTGTCCTTCACTTCTTGGCCCTTATCAATCCTCGGGATGTCTCCGCCTCTCTCACATAGGACTATTTTCCCTTTGACATCAAGGTTTCTCAATGATCCAGGTGCACAGAAAGCAGACGAATTGTTTTCAGGTGTGCCTGCATAAATAAGGGGCAGCATAGTTTGATTGAAATCCGTCGGCTGGAAAAGGGACTCTCCGTCAAACTCTTCTCCCGTTCCAATCTTTGCAGCTGCTACGATGGATCTGTCTGTCGTGGTTGCTCCAACAGTTAAGAGCCAAGGAGCTTCATTTGACAGTGTAATATAGGCAGGGCCTTCATTTCCTGCTGAAGAGCTTACAAAGATCCCATTCTGGATAGCTGTAAATGACCCGATCGCGGTAGCATCCTCGTAAAAAGGAGCTGTGCCGGAACCTAATGAAAATGAAAGAATATCCGCACCATCTTCAATGGCTGTGTCTATTGCTGCAAGCATGTCACTTGACAAGCAACCATCAGAGCCACAGACTTTGTAGATTGCCAAGTGAGCCAAAGGCGCGATTCCAACAGCCGTGCCTTTTGCATTGCCAAGCACATCGGCATTCTCAATAAAGTTGCCAGCTGCTGTACTTGCTGTGTGCGTTCCATGCCCGTCATCATCCAGGGGGGCCTGTCCCGCCAGCACTTGAACGAAATTTCTCGCACCAATTAGCTTGTTGTTGCAGCCTTTTGGCAGCTCACATGTACCTTTCCACTTCTCTGGCGGTGGAGGCATTCCATGGTCATGGAATGAGGGGTGATCAGGTGTCACACCAGTGTCAAAAACAGCTATTATGATTCCCTTCCCGTAATTTGTCTGATTCCACAAACCGGAGTTTTGCTGCAATCCCAAGAAAGCAGGACTGTGGGTTGTGTGCAGAGAATATTTCCTGTCCGGGATTGCTGATATGAACCCTTTCTTCTCCGTCAGTTCCTTAGCTTCAGCTGCAGTTAGTTTTGCAGCAAATCCAGAGATCACGTTCTTGTAGGAATATACTATGCGTTCCTGGTCACCAAAACTTGAAAACATATCAGGATAAACCGATTTATACCAAGAATGTAAGTTATCATGAGATTCTGCTGAAGATCCACCGATTGGCTTCTGAACATGGATGATATACGTCTGTAAGGTATCCTCAGCATCTGTAGGGGTGTAGCTGAGCACAACTACCATACTGATCAGAAAAATGGCCACCATGTTTGGTGGAAATTCATGACATCTGTTTCGCATTTTGGGTAAAAAGATGCTGGGAGGTGTTTTCTGCTTCATGAACCCTGGACTATATAGATAAAATGAGTAAAAACATGTCATTTGCTGGCTTTTCTATCGTTGCTGACAATTGGACAGCCTTAGAATGGTCTTAGCAAAGCTCTGCGGCGATGTTAGCGAGAGCGTTTGCTCCAGACAAATACGCTTTAGAACAGAAAACACGACTTTGGGAACTGCTCCGTAGCCAGCTTCCATTATGGGCAGTACTTGAAGCCTCACCGAAAGGAACAAAGGTGTTGGTTTCTTATCCTTCTCTCTCTGTCTCTTCTCTGGCCTCCACATCTCTGTCTCATGTCATTCATTTCTGGTTTCAGATTCACAAATTGTGATTTTTCAAGGGCTATTTCCTGAAATTTGGTTGGAATATTGAGAAACCAGCTGCAGAGTAACCAGAATCAACGCGTATTCGGCAATCTCGACTTTCATGTTTTGGACTGGCATTCAACTTGCTTTTCTTGTTTCTCAATTACATTGTGATCAACTACCTGCACTGTGAAGGCAAAAAAAAAGGTAGGATGTTATGATTATAGTTGTGAATCTAAAGAATGATGATCGTTGTTCTTTAATGTAAAAATATCATAAACGTGCTAAAGAAAAAACGTTGTTAATGTTCATTAAAATATCATTTAAATCAAAAGACTCACTATTTTTTTTATATTAAAAAGACTCACTATTATTGTCCTTCAATATAGAAATGCCATATAATGGCTCAGAAACGTTATTTATTATGAATAACACAAAATTGCATAACTAAATTAATAGTATATTTTTAAACACATACTCTCCGATATTGCAAATCTTAACATTTAAAGATTTTTGCATTGATTATGAATCGGAAAATCTTCACTCTTTTAACGTCAATTCACCTAAAAGTCGAGACTCTCAAGACTCTTGTCTCTTATTTTGTCGTTGTTCAGAGAGTTTTTCTATTCATTTTCTGATTTTTTTGAAATAAGAAAACATTTTTTTTATTTTTATTTCTATCAATTTTCTATTTTTGCCTTTCCATGGAGTTTTATTCTTCTCTAAATATGCACCAACCTGTTGGGCTTTGTATAAGTGGCAAACCAGGCCTCTGTACGTTGGATTGGGTGATTTCAGCGTTAGTTCAAAGCTTGGCCTCGTATCGTATCAGTTAAAACCTAAATTATATTTATTAGTTACCTATACTTAAGGAATCAATCTTGGGCACTATAGAATGACCTAAAACTCTAAAAGTTCTATTTGTTATTAGCATTAAAGTTTTAAAAAAGCTATCATAAGATAACTATTAGCCTTTAATTTTAACGGTTTTATCTTTATATTTAAATAAATTATTCAAAACTTTAAGGGCTAATTTATTTTACTTTAAGTCAATTGACTTATTTTTACTTTTATATCCTTTTTGTTTGAAATCAATTTCATTTGAAAGCCAATATTATATAGATACAAAAATCCATTTGAAAGTCAATTTTTACGGTGTTATTAAATTTTTATGAATTTTTCTTTTTTAATGCTTTAAATTAAAAAAATTCATAAAAATTTAGTAAGATAACAAAAATCTTTTGGGACGCATGACAATTGGTGAACACAACCATTTGAGGTAGTAATTGAGAACTATAAACTTCAGTTGTAATTTATTCTTTCAATCTATAGAATGAATTTGTAACCAATACATCTGCGATGTCCAAGAAGGTGGAGTTACTGTGAAAAGAAAAGTAGGATATTATTAATCCCTTTGTTTTCATTCTGTGCCTGTAAATGTGTATAACTTTTCTTTATTGCTAACGAACATGAAGAATTTGCGATTATTATGCTGCAAAATATGGCTACTTCCTTGTAGGATTTAAGTTAGACCTCTAAAACACGATTGTGGAAAACAAAGGATTAACTGATGGTGATTGCCAATTAACTAATTCTCCCAATGACAGAATTGGCGGTATTTGGAGAGATGAAATGGCTATCTATGTTCTTTCCACATTCACACAGCTTGTGGGCATAAAAAAAATTTGATGTCGCAGAGATGTTGGTGATTAAGGAGGCAGTAGGAGTGATAATTGACGAAGGGTGTGATTTGGATAATGCTTACATATATAAAAGAAAGCAACTTTTTGACAGCGTTTATCTTTTTTCAAATATCCTTGCCATATTCCTTGGAAAGCAAATCTCCAGTCAAACAAGGTCGTAAAGGGTGTTCCAAAGCTGGGAAACCCGCGAATGCCGGTTCGTGGAGAGAACCAAACATGTGCTAGGCTATTAGAAGGGTTCTAGCTAGCTCTTCCGTTATTTGATGATGAAACAGAGTTTTGCCTTTCAGAAAGCAACAAACTTGGAGGTTAAACAAACACAGGTGCAAGGGAGGCCTAACCTACTGTTCCCTCACTACTTATTCTAACACAAAATATGCAACCAAAAATGAAAGTGTTTCCAGCGGCTCCTTCCCTTGGCTTCTCACTTAGTTCCCGTCATCAAAATTGACGACAATGGGACTCGTAACATTGTGCTGAGCCGAAACCCATTTGATATATCCTTGTGAAAATTCCAGATCCGTGGTCTCTCCTCCGCTGCTAAAAGTAATCTTGTAACTTGCCTTCTGGTTTACTGCTGAGAAGGAAAGCTTAGCTGGGGTGACACCGACACTAACCCCCTTGGGGGCAGCAAGTTCATATGTGTAGGTTGAGTTAGCAGGACCAACATTTGTAACTGTTCTACTGTATGTCTGGGAACTCTTACCCTTCATTGTCAAAGAGAATGCTGGATAGTTGAGTTCACTGTCCATGATCACCGACACGTTTGCACATGTGAATTGACGCTGGAGAATGATCGAGACCTGTTTGTCGGTGTAGTTCAAGCCGCAGAGATAAGGAATGTAGTCATCAGGCTGGATATCATAGATTAGGCCGGGATCAGTTGCCCTCTCGGGGTTAACATGACCTGAACCTGTTGCAAAAATGTCAGCAGGCTGGTTTGTTTCATCAACAATTGGTTTGCCTTCATGGTTGACCATATCTGCCGTTGTCATGATTGCTGACTTGATTGCAGCAGGAGACCAGTCCGGGTGGCTGCTTTTCAGCAGGGCAGAAATGCCGCTTAGATGAGGGCACGACATGGAGGTTCCTGAGACCATGTTGAATGTTGATTTTGTGTTTGTGTTGTTCTCAACAGAAACTGGCCATGCTGCCAGAATGCTTACACCGGGACCAATAATGTCTGGTTTCAGGATTCCGGGACTTTGCAGATTCGGTCCCCTTGAGGAGAAAGAAGTTACTTCTGGAGCAGATTTCTTTCCTATCTGAGTGCCTTTGAACAGGATTGTTGCTGTTGGTGCTGTTGTCGAGTTTATGTAAGTCTTGATGCTCACTCCAGCTTCATAACTCACATGGGTTGCAGGGAGCACGTGCGGATCAGCCAAGGTGCTGAAGCCGTCAGGCCGATCGTTTGCGAGGATCATAGCAACCCCTCCGTTGTCTTTCACTTCTTGTCCTTTCTCAACTCTTGCAATCCCCCCGCCTCTGTCACACAAAACAACTTTCCCTTTGACGTCAAGTGTTTTTAGTGACCCTGGTGCGCAGAAACCGGTTGTAACATTACCATTTGCACCTGCATAAATAAGGGGGAGCAGCGTTGAAGGGAAATTCTTAGGTTGGAACAGAGATTCTCCATCAAATTCTTTCCCGTTTCCAATCTTCGCAGTTGCTACAATGCTCCTATCTACTGTGCTGGCTCCCACAGTTAGAATCCAAGGAGCTTCATTTGACAAGGACCCGTAGTCAGGACCGGCATTCCCAGCTGAACAGCTCACAACCATTCCCTTCTGCATAGCAGAAAATGCACCGAGAGCAATGGAATCGTCATGGAAAGGGCTTGAGCCGCCACCTAAAGAAAGGGATAAGACATCCACCCCATCTGCAACAGCCGCATCCATTGCAGCCAAAATGTCAGCCTCGCGGCAGCCTTCACCACATACTTTGTACATTGCCAAGTGAGCCATAGGTGCCATCCCAGCTGCTGTACCATTCGCGTTACCAAACACACTTGCGCCCGGCACAAAATTTCCTGCAGCTGTGCTTGACGTGTGAGTTCCATGTCCCTCATCGTCAATCGGTGGTGCTCCCTTACTATCTTGAGCAAAGTTCCTTGCACCGATTAGCTTGTTGTTGCAACCAGCTTTCAGCTCACACTTCCCTTTCCATTTCGCTGGTGGTGGAGGCAGTCCCTTGTCGTCGAAGGAAGGATGAAGAGGAGTGACTCCAGTGTCAAAAACACCGATTATGGTTCCCTTACCAAAGTTTGATTGCTTCCAAACCCCCAAATTTTGCTGCAATCCCAAGAAAGCAGGAGTACGTGTGGTTTGAGGGGTGTATATCTTCTCAACATGGGCTGCTATGAACCCTTCTTTTGCTTTCATAGCTTCTGCCTCCTGTGCCGTAAGCTTTGCGGCAAATCCAGTGACCACATTCTTGTATGAGTGAACCATTCGTTCTTGAGAACCGGAGGTCGAGAGCTGGTCTGGCAAGAAAGATTTATACCAGGTATCTAAGTCTGCAGATTGAGATAGGGAAAAGACTCCAACCTTGGGTTTCTCAACAAAGACAATGTAGGTTGATAAGCCATTCGGGTCACTTCCTTGGCTTTCAAGCAAGTGGCTTGCTCCATCATCAATCGCGTGAGAGAAGCTAAATGCAAGAACAAGACTAATCAGGAAGGCAGCAACCTTTTTCAATGGCAGCTTGTTCCCCATTTGGTGCCGCAAGAGCTAGAGAACTTGTTGATCTGATCTCCGAACTTGGGGATGGTCCTTACTATATAGTGGTGAAGTGGTGGTGCAAACAAATGCTGGCCGGCGAGGGGAGTGACCTGTTTGGCAGTTTCATATGGAAAAATTTTGTCATTCACAAAGGAGTGAGGCCCACCCTGTTCTTGTTCCTGCTGGCCTCTCAACAATGCGCCTTCTTGTAAGCCTTTCAGAAAACCATTTCTTCAATATTTAGACAATCTAGACTCTTAAGAGCAATAATGATAATGTTGAAATTCTTTTGGCTGCATAATTTTTGTGATGCTTGAATTTCAAGATGGGATTTGCTTGTTATTTTGTGGGAATAAGATGCGACATTGATGCGCACTTAATGCTTTTTTGGCAGGGCTCTTGAAAAAGAAAATATAGCACATATTTGTAGTGCTACATTTTTAGCAGAATATTTTGATTTCTTTGTTTTTTCTTTTTCTTCTTTTTTGGGTTTTACTTTTGGTGCTTTCTAGTGTAAGGGTATTCTTTATTTCGTTTTCTTCCTTTTGTTTGTTTTCCTTTCGATCGATGCTCCATCTATACTAGCAGGTCCTTTCACTTCCAAAAGAAAGAAAGAAAAAAATAAAATAAAAACTCTTGATCGGCCATAGTTTATGCTGACAATTTGTCCTGTTTATGTGAAAGATCATTTTTAGCTTTTATACGGTTCGTGGATGATGAGAAGATTATAGAGCTCCAGTTGCATCATGCATGAAACGGTATGGTTCATGACAAAGCATGCTCAGTTATTAAATGTTTGCATGATCAATTATTAAATGTTTCGCGTAATTTTATTGAATTTTCAAAGTTCCCTACTTTGATGGTAGTTTGTGTTTATCTCGATTAATGAGCAACAACAGAAAAATATCCACGCATTAGAAATATCAGATCATCTGCATTGCTCCAATTTCACCCAAAGAAAATCATGAATATATATATATATATATATATATATATATATATATATATATATATATTAGTCTAAAGGTTTCCATTATTAAGAAATGCTGGAGATGATAATTCAATGTAAAACTATGCTTAGAATCACTCTAATTTAAATCGTTTGCAAACTGTTAGATATAAAAGTAGTAGTATCATTTAGTAAAAGCAAAGGTTTCAAATTATTCTTTTTCAAAAGAGAAGCAAAAGGTTTTTATTTAGCATTTTTTTTCAAGTTTTACACAATGAAAAGCATATTGGTTTTCTTAAAATAATTTCACACAATGAGGAGCGCAGTGGCCGCAAGTCTTTTCTCTTTTTAATGAAAATGCCATTCATTCAACTAAACTGAATTAAGAGTAGAGAGCAACTAATTTGAGAGAGTGGTCTCCCAGGCAATTCTACCTAACTTTTTGGTGTCTCTCTTAGCAAGTGAGTTGCATCGTTCCCTAATCAGTGCACAAAGGAAGACACATAGGAATGGAAAAAACTATTAATCTACGATAGCCCTAAAACAAAATAGTGAAGGGGAATTGCCCTTATGAAGATCAACAACAAAATTTAGCAAATCTGATTCTAAAATAACATTACGAAAACCAAACTGTTGAGCTTTGTGAAGCCCACCAAGAATAGCCAAAGCTTCCAGATGGGTAACGTCACTACCTGAAAACTGTAACCCATGGGAGATACTGACCCTCCCATCTTCATCCTTACAAATTAAGATGCTACCCATCTGCTTGCTCTTGGCCAAGCTGCATCCACATTGACACTAACCATCTTGGCCATGGGGGGGCACCACCGAGTAGCACAAGTGTTCGTAGAAGTTGACGAGTTGTTGGATGATTTGGCATGGAGCAACCACCCCTCCATCCAGTTTTTTACCGTTGCAGCTATTTTTTGTAGGCTCTACAAAACAAAATCATGGACTACCATGTTCTTATTAAACCATAGAAACCACTCATCTATCGCCACATTAAGCATTAAAAGTTCATCCTTCCCCAAGAATGATCCTACACCTTTTTTCTAATTATCCTGGTCATGCGGCAATTGGATCCCCAACTCCTGCATGACTCTAACCAAAAAAGGGGCAAATGAAAGAACAAATAGTAGAATGACTCACAAGCCATATTGCAAACCAGGCAACTGTCAAACACCTCAATCCCTTTTCTCCTCAGGTTGTTCCTTGTAGGTAGTGCATCCATGTAGAAGTCGCCAAAAAAATAAGTGAACCCTTGGTGGCAAAGACAAGCTCTATAGACATGACCAATAGTCTGAATAAACCATAGGATCACCTCCATAGAGTAGCACACAAAAAAGGTAGTATGCTAACTTGACCAAGAACTTCCTAGTCTCATTCATCCCCTATGTTAGCATATCCTTTTTCAATTGAGGAAAAAGCAGGATGGACTTGATCACAAACAAATCTATTGGATGAAATAATGCGTTAATCAGCTCATAGTTCTACAACCATGAACCATGGCCAATGAGTTGTCCCATTCTCCATGTTTCCGTCCCTTAGACCATGCATGTAAATTGTTTAACCCCTTTGGAGTCAGTTGTCCCTCTAGATAGAGATACTAGATTCGCCCCTTACAAGCTAGAAAGCACCAGCTTGCACCACCTCGCATCCAACAAGAAGACCCTTGTAAATAATCGAGTTATGATTAGGTCTTTTAGCACAAAGAAAATCCATAAAAGAAAAATTTCTCCCCTGAAGGCCTTCACTATGATGCCCTTTAGCTTGCAAGCAAAACGCCAAGCTTGCTTAGCAAGCTAAACACAATTCCATCGGTAGGGGTTATCATCATGCATGTCAATCTCTAGGACTGGACCTATACATTTTGTAATGTCCCTTGCGATAGCTGGATTCAAATACATTAATGGCAACCTATGAGCTTGAACCCAAACCAGCATAGTGATAGAATCAAGGTCTTCTACACGAAGATGAGACTAAACCCTCTGAATCAGGATCAAAGCGCCATCCATATTCCATGAAGCAACAACTTCTAGATTAAGATGATCATTACAGTTATGGAATTTGATAACAAACCAATTTATCCCCATAGCCCCTATCACATTGACCCTTCTTTCTGTTTGCCAGGCATATTTGATATCAACTTTAATAAATTGTGCAGTAAACCATCTTCAGGCAATGATTTCAATCATCAGAGCACAAGTTAGAAAATCCCTTCTACTCTTTAGTAATGATTGATCAGCCTGAAATGCAACTCCATGATGAGGAATATAATTTGGTGAAAAATTGGCCATTACTGGTAGAGAAGGAAAAATACGGAGGTAGGGAATGATATATTTGGATATTGTTCCCATTTTATAGATCCTTATAACCTAACCAATTATTAGCCAATTCACCTGAATCTGTGATGAAATCCAACTTGAATCCACTGAAATCCAAAATATCTGCATAGAGTACCCTACGAGTAAAATCAAAAGCAATTGAAAGGGCTATAAAAAAGGAATACAACTTAACTCATTAGACTGAAACCCCTTTGAAGCAAAACCCCAACATTGCAAAACCACAAATAATGAAAAAGGGTGAGGGATGAGCAGTGCAGAATAATAATCGAAGCAACTGGGTGACTTTCGAAAATGCTAGCCACAAAGAGAGATTAGACTTAAATCGGAACTAATTTTCTTGTAATTAGTCTAATCTCCAAGGGTTAGAACAACTCAAACAATTTAAAACTCACTTACAAATCTATGGAACCCCAACTTAGGTTTTCAAAAAAATAAAAAACAAAAGAGGAATTGAAGAAAGGAAAAAGAACAAGTAGGGAGATCAACAATAACCAAGCAAAGAAGATAAAGATTTAGAATGAAAACTAAGTTAATAGCATTGAACTGGGAATTTCAGCAAAGATGAAGAACTATTTTGGTTTGGGAATTTGGGAGGAAGAGATAAGTGCATTAGTTACACGTGAAACATTCTATATAGCTAATGTGTGAACAGTAGTTGCATATCCAGTTTTTTTTTTTTAAAATCTATCATAGTTATTAATATCTCTAAATAATATTCTCAAATGAAGCCTGAGTGAAGTTATTTTATATGCTTACTTGGCAATAAGCCATTGAATAATTCTTAATTATGTTCAAAAGATTATTTTAGCTATAGCTTTGTTGCTCTCCTATCTCAAAACTATTGTAATATATTTTATTTTGTGTAATCCAAAATTTTTAGAATTTTTATTCTTAGTAAATTACTTTACTTTACTGCCATTTAAACTATCATTTTAATATTTTGTTTCATTGGGAGGATGACGATTTAATGATTTGAATGGTATGGGAGAGGGTGATTCGGCGATTTGAGAGATGGCAGATGTACAGACTAACGGACAGATGATGTGGGAGATGGTGATTCCAAGATTCAAATGTTGGAGATTCGGATGGACGGATGGCAGTGGCTTGAACGAATGAAATTTTCGTTCGAAACTTTTCATTTTTTTAATTTATTATTATTATTATTATTATCCTTTTTTTAATGGTTTTCTTCCTCTCTACAGTTGATTATTAGGCCACGTGGCAAGATGGACGGACATTGGCATGCCACATGTGCAGTTTCGTCAAATTAAACGTTTTCTGTCCTCCGAAGGTCTAAAATGGAACAAAAAATTCAGGTTAAGGACTTCCTATGTGAAATTTTGAGGTTAGGGTCCAAAATATGATAATATTAAAAGGTAAGGGGCCACAGGTGCAATTTAACCGATGGACCCATCTAGAAGGCGAAAACGAGCCATTTCTGAGTCAACCCACCATCATGAAAACGCAAAGAAAAGTACAAACAATTACTCTGGTGACCAACAATGGGCTTTCTAAGGTCTCTGGCCACGACAACCTCGGCCACAGCCATCGCAGCAGCAGCCTCTGCTTTGCCCGCCGCCTTCGCTCTCTCCTCCTCCTCCTCCTCCAAATCTTCTAATTTTCCTGCTCCCAATAATACTCTCCCTTTGTTCTCTTCATCACCCAAAAGCCTAGGCCTTTCCAGAAGCTTCGCCAGCCCACCCTCGGCTGTTCACATGGACACGCGCGCATCAGATCAGGGACCCATTGCCGGTTCGTTTCAGGTGTTCTTTTCAATTCCCATTCTGAAATTTCTTATTTTTCGTTTGTTGTTATGGTATATTTTGATACTTTTCTTCGTTGAAAAGGTCTGACTTTGAGGTTAATTTCTTGTTTTTGCAGGAGGATTCGGCCCTGCCCGAGTTACTTGTAAGTTTAGCTTTGAGTCTGATGCTCGATTGATTGTATTTATTGTGTTTTGGCATTCATTTCATTATCTTGAACTTTTTAATTTTGATTCTAACACATGAGGGTATGAAGGTCGGGCAAGCTACAAATTTTATGGTCATTTAAAGACGTATGAAGTGGGAACTGGGAAGATGCTTTGAGGATGTATATGGGGTATTAGCAATTTAAACCAACTAAAGATTAGGTTTGCACTCTTTAATTTCTTTTGATCAAATGCTGATCATTAATTTCCCTTGAATTCCGATTCTTTTGGGAAGGTTTTTCCTATAAATATTAAGGCTCAATGTAACTGAGGTGTTTCTTGAATATTGTGTTATTGAAAATGTGACCCTTGCCTGTAGGCTACCTATTGCGGCTTGCTGCATTATCCACTTGATAAAATACTACTGCTTTATGGTATACTGCTGCAATGTTATTAAAAGCGCGCTAAAGCGCAAAGCGTCGCCTCAACCCAAAAAACATGTGTTTCAAATTTTTTTTTTTTTCATTTTTTCTAAATTCAACCTGTCGTTTCCCACTTCCCACAAAGAAAACCCTAGTCCTAGCCAAACAAATATTGAAGCTGAGTTGGAAAGTTGAGGAAACAAGGTGCTGCTTGTATACCAGGAAAGAGAAAAAATAGAGAAGTGGGGAAGGAGGCAAGCTGATGTAGGAGCATACAGAAACTAGAACCAAAGAGAGAACGCACAAGAGAAGAAGAGGACCAGAGGGAGAAAAGAAGAAAATCCAGGGAAGATGCACACCAAATTCTCAGTTCATCTAAAAACTAAAGATAAATAAGATATGAAGCCTCATATAGGCATCTTAAAACCTACAACTAAAGTGTAGAATAACTAATAAGGGAAACCAATATTTATTGATAGAACCTAGCAATTACTATTTTGGCACATTATAAGATGATTTTGTGCACTTTAGGGATGTTAAACCTATTTAGCAATACAAACCTGGAATGTTTATATGCATTTATATGCTTTTATTACTATTTTGGCACTTTATATGGATAATTTTGTGTTTTTCTAGGGATGTTAAACCTATTCAGTAGGTGATTTTGGTGTAATTTATGCCTAGAATTAGCTAGTTCACATACACTATAGCTTATTTATAGTGTAGAGCCTTAGTTCATTAAAGCGTGCGCTTTCGCTTTGTGCTTTGTGACCCTTAGCGCTTTAGTGCGCTTTTTGCTTTTCAAAACCTTGCTACTGCTTGTTCTCACTATTTTGCCTTCGGTTTTTATTGTGTTGTCAGACAGAGTTCATGGTGGACATGAAGTGCGACGGTTGTGTTACTGCTGTCAAAGATAAGTTACAGACCGTCAATGGTAGGGATCCAGCCTTTTTCACTGTACAGATAATCTGGATTACTTTAAATGAATCTTTTTTTTTTTTTTCTTTTATTGGTTAATTAGTTACATGTTCTCAGTTCTCATGGGAGAGAGAATTGAATTTACAGGAGTAAAGAATGTGGAGGTAGACCTGGGCAGTCAGGTAGTCAGAATACTTGGTACTTCACCAGTAAGAGCCTTGATGGAAGCACTGGAGCAGACAGGCCGGAAAGCCAGACTAATTGGCGAAGGAGTGCCAGAAGGTTGGTCATCCAAAGTTGTTTACCATTGTGCTGCATGGGCAAGTTACATGATCTTTATAGATAAGTACAATTGTTATCTAGAAATTTGCATTACTCTTCATGATCTGATTTATAGGAGAATGGTTTTTATTTTTTTTTCAAGCATTCTACATTTTTTTTAGCATTTGGGAGTTGATGATATTGGACAGTGTTAGAATGGAAGAAGATAAGCTACTAAACAGAGACCTACCTGCCTTTTCCCATGTTTAGGCACCAGTTATAGACAGCAAGCCGTGGATAAACATGCATTTGAAGCTTCCATCACAATACTCATTAATTCTCATCTCCCGCTTCACATAAATACAGATAATGGCTTGCCACTGATTTTTTTTGTAAGATTTGTTGGTATTGTTCAATGTCAACCCTCTCTTTTCTACCTGGGCCTGTAGATTGAAGCCCCTAGGGAACCCTGCAGACAATTTCTTTGACCTTTTCTTAACCTTGTTTTTTGGTTACACGTTGACATGTTGTTTTTGTTCTGTTCACAATGCTTACTGGCTAGATTTCATAATGTGGTTTGGCTGTCTTAATTTAGTGAACTTGGCATCAATATGGTGCAGGTTATTAAAATAAAAAATGATTTGTTGTGAAGGACATCTGTTCAGTATAATTGAAATTGCTGTTTTCCATTAAATCAACTGAGGTCCAGAGATTGTTAGTCACTTCCTTTAGGAGAAGCAGTTTATGTAGTTAATTTTGAGGATTTGGTTCTGCATTCATGTCCGTGAAGGCGGTACTGCCATTATAAATCTGCCCAGTTTGCTATAAAAGTTACCGGATATCACTTCTCCAGATCATTACATAATCCGGTTGAAATGTATCTGAGACTTGTCCCACCCTCTTCCACTTTACCCCCTCTTTTTAACATGTTTTATTACTTAATGTAGTTAATATTTGTTTTTACATCAATTTATGGTTTCAATATGATGTGTAAAAGTTGATTGACATCATAAATTTCATGTGATGAACCCTAACACGGTTGCAATTATGGTGTAGTATGATGATTGATGGCTTTCTGATGAAGAGTTCTAGTCCAGTAGTGCCCTTGTAAATTTGCTCAGCCATCATGTGGCTCGTATAATTGACTTCCGCTGAATGTTCCGCTGATTCTTATGGCTTGCATGTGAATATGTTCTGTTTTCTTACTGGTTTTAGCCAGAGTTAATTCAATCGAATGTTAACAAGGGTAGTCGCCTTTTTTATTTCAGACTTTCTTGTTTCTGCTGCTGTTGCTGAATTCAAGGGTCCTCAGATTTTTGGCGTGACTCGTCTGGCACAAGTGAGCATGGAATTGGCTAGGATTGAAGCTAGTTTTAGTGGTTTGTCCCCTGGGAAACATGGCTGGTCTATTAATGAATTTGGTGATCTTACAAGAGGTGCAGCCAGCACGGGCAAAATGTACAATCTGTCAACTGAAGGAGCTGATACCGAGGTTTGTACTGCATTGCTCCCTCTACATAAATGAACTGCAGATTGAATCTTCAACTTCTTAAGCTTGCATTTCTGATGCTTGCTCAATCTTTCAGCCACTCGGTGACCTGGGAACACTGGATGTGGATAGCAATGGTGATGCACATTACTCTGGTGTGAAAAAGCATCTCAGAGTTGCTGATCTTGTCGGCAGAGCCATAGTGGTGTATGAAACAGAAGATAAATCAGACCTGGGGCTGACAGCTGCAGTGGTTGCGAGAAGTGCTGGTGTCGGTGAGAACTATAAGAAGATATGCACATGCGATGGCACCACCATATGGGAGGCAAATGATGGAGATATTATCAAGAGCAAGGTTTGAGGACTTCGTAGATCCCCAGTACATCAAAAACTTTGCTGCTGCCCAGATTTGCATTGTGAGAGGTACGGATACAAATTCGACTGTGAGATGATCAGAAAGTAGTACAAACGCTGTTTTTGTAATATGATGTGTTGCTTCCTGTCTTCTCCCTCTCCCCCCCCCCCCCCCCCCCCCCAATTTAGTGATATAATAAGAGAAAGCAAGATGAGAAATTTCTGTTATTTGTTTCTGCCTGAATCAATGAACAGTAACTAACTTAGGCGGCCTCGGGAGGCATTCTCAGTAGTCTTGATTCCTCCCATGCCCCCCAAAAAACAGAACACGTCGGAAGTTCCCTTGAAAAGCTGCATCGGCGACGGCATATTTCTTGTGGATGTCGGCAAAAGTGTGGACTGCTGAGGTATCTTGAAGCTGACAAAATTCGTTCAAAATGGAAATGCGCATGCAATAGGCGTCGTATTTGCCATCCCAGTCCTACCAAGACTGGCGCCATTTGAGGAAGAGGAGCGTGATCATCCGGCGAGTAAACTTTTACCCCCTACTAAACATACCTCCCAAACTCCCCCATCGCTGTGATTACTCCCGGTGCAAAAAATCCTAGGATTGTGTCATTCGATACTTGAATTTCCCATGCTCTAAGTTTACCTTCATCCTACCATATCATACTGTGGACGACATAAAGATAACTTTATGTTTTGCTTGAAAAGTTGTGTATAACTATAAGTAGAGCAAAAGTAAATCAATTGCCCCACGAATGTGGAACTCCATAACATATGTTGGTCCCCCGTATTGAGAAGTAACTGGGAACACATAGTCAAAAGGGAAACCTGGATACGTGATAACAAACCCATGGCAGTTGGTGTTGAAGCAGTGGGAGTTAGCTGTCTGCATGCGGGTGAAACAAAGCAACACAACAAACAAATTATTGTTAATGTTGTTTCATTAGAAGTTAAAGGATAATAATAAAAATGTAAAACAAACAAACAGAAAAACATATGACCCCCTTAGACATCATGGTTGTTTATTATGTTTAAAATATATATGAATGAAGCATTATACTCACATCTACATGCATAAAAAATCGAGTTTTAGTATCTTTGTAGGGGGTTGGCTTCACCTGTCAAAAGATATATGCATGTATAATTAAGATTTTAGGAATAATTAAACAAGTACTTATGATGAA
Source organism: Aquilaria yunnanensis (assembly GCA_039654915.1). NCBI lineage: Eukaryota > Viridiplantae > Streptophyta > Magnoliopsida > Malvales > Thymelaeaceae > Aquilaria > Aquilaria yunnanensis. Next base: position 5,399,672 of record CM077593.1, on the reverse strand, counting down.
TAGCGGATTTATAGGAGCTCAACACATGTCAAATTGTGATTGTTCTTAATTATATACCGTCCATCCTATTTGTATAATAACCCGACCGTTTCGTATCTTCATTTGAGAAGAGCTTAATACTTTTGGATTCCATACACTAGCAGTCATACCAGCTCCTTTGTACTTCATCGACTCATTATCTGACCGAAATATCGCATACTGCACAAAAATGGTACGTATTAATGGAACAATTCTTAATAAAAAAAAAAAAAACAAAGAACAACTAATTAAAAGACACATATATATACACACACTAGTTAATTAAGTACTTACATGAACTCCTTTTGCCATAACAGTACCGCTTGAGGAATAGATTTGGGATGTGATTTGAGCTCTCATTAGATCATCTTTTGTGGTTTGCTTTATGGGAACCGTGTCTTGAGGACATCATTCACCGTTTAACCAAATACTTGGTAGCTTTGTGTGATTTTGAGAGTCCCTATGATTTTGTCTCACTCTCCTGATATAGGAATTTTAGTTTAAGCTACATATATATAAAATAAGTGAATTGATCAATTAATCAATTGCATGAGCTGGCTAGGTTGGTCATGACTCATGAACCTTGACCTTGCTGAAGTCTGTTATATATATATATGGTATACTACAGTAGAACCTGAGAATCATAACTGTAAGTCTTGAATGCTGGATGATCAAAACCGGGTTGTTGGTAGAAATCCAGACAGTCATATTTGTCACCATATATGGTCTACATATACAAGATCAGAAGTTAGAGGATCCATCGTGTCAATAATGATAATCCCCATAATTATTTGATTTCACTTGCAAAAAAAGAATACATTAAAGAAGCTAGGTACCTAGGTAACTAGTTAATTATAAACGATATATAGAAAATAAATACTATACTTGAATGGTCTTGAGGGCCGGTTTATTCTGTCGTTTAAGTTGATTTTCCAACTCTAAGTCAGCTTGTTGTGGTGATATTTTTATTCTGTTGCAATCAACCAAGAAGCAGAGGGCAAGCGAAATCAGCAGAGCAGCTGGGATCAATGCCATCGTAGTACGTTTGATCTGGAAAGCAAAGTGGTCAACATATACTTATTAATATGAAAAGAAATAGAGACATATATACATATATGTGCATGTACGTAGAAATTAAATTAGCTGTGTTGGAATTGGAAATAATATATTAGACACACTGACCATCATCTCCTCCCCTATATCTATATATGTCGCCAGAAAGCTTCTCCAGTCCAGTCTATGGTGGGACGAATATGTGAGCAAAACTCATTAATGGCTGAGACTTATATATATATATATATATATATATATATATATATATATATAGAGAGAGAGAGAGAGAGAGAGAGAGAGAGAGAGAGAGAGAACGAGTTAATTTCTAGCTAGTACTTGTTGGATTTGTTCCATTCATGGTTCATATTTATTTGATTTTGATGATAGCAAAACATATTTGTTTTATGTGTTTTAAAGCTCTACCTAAAAATTTATACATTAGTCTCTTATTAATCAAGTTTTGATCTTTGGAAGGAAAATTATTTCTTAAGTTTATTTGAAGTATTTGTGGTGATTCAAGCATTACTTGTGAAAGAAGAAATCTTTTAAGTGAAAAATTCATTGAAGTTTGGAAGTACCTGGAGCTATAGTTTCAATAGAGTAAAAATATTTCAACATGTTGAAACTAGAGCATTTTTTAGAACCCTAAAGCAATTTAGTTTTGGAACAGAAAAATAATCAAGTGCAATGTTTTAAACTGAGTGAAACTAAAGTAATTTTTCATGTCCGAGTCATTTTTTGTTCTGGAACAGAAAAACACTTGAGTGAAAATTTTTCAACCAGGTGAAACGTTGATTCCAGACTTGCGTGTAAATCTCCAATTGAAAAGTATTTGAAAATTCTTTTTAAAATCATGCCAACTCAGCTAGCCACGTAGACTAGGTGCTAACATGTCATTAATGAGCAACATAGCCATTAGAGTTCAAACCTTGGGTGATAATATAAGACTGAAATTTCAACCAAGTGAAATTTTTTCACCTTAGTGAAACTAAGCAACAAAAACAAAAAACTGTTAAATTTAACAGCAATGGTCACCAGAATTTTTTAGAGTTTTTCTGATCTTCCCAACAGCTTTTCAACGTTTTTTTGGCCCTCAAATGAGTATAAATACATGAAAAAATACCTTGGAGATAACTCTTGGCCATTAAAAGTGAAGATTCATCATCAAATTCAAGAAAAATAGCTTACATTGAGAAAATCATTAGTATTCTTGTACTTTCACTTGTATATCTAGCAAAGAGTGCTATTCTGTGAGCTTGTGAGTTTCAAAACACTTCAAACCTTAAAATCTCTTATGTGAGGAGTGGTTCCTAGTGATCCATGAAAAAAATTAGGGAGTGATTTCTAGTTAGTCTTAGAAAAACTAGTGTTTGGTTGAATGTGAACCTTGAAAAAAACATCATTGTATTCTTGATCAAGAGATAGTGGAGGGACTCTTAAGTAGGCAAACTTGAGGAAAGGACGTAGATTCTGGTTGATGGAGTTGAACATCTATAAATCCCGGTGTACTCTTTCCTTATCTCTCTTTATCTTTTCCTTATACTTGCTTAGTTTGTTCTTGATTTTTTATTAAATAAATTTAGTTGTAAAATTTAATTTTGTTAAAATTTTTAATACAACTAATTCACTTTTCTGTTGATTGCACTTGGGTCAACAGTGCTTACTTAATCCTGTTCTCCAAATTTAGCAAATAATTAAATACAATGTTTGACTTAGAGTAACTCAGTATTGGAACATGTACATTATTAATTACTCTTTTTGGACATTTCTCTTAATTAGTGTCGAGCTTGGCCATACATCTGCTGCTCCGTTTTGTTGCATGTACGATTGATGGCAGCACATCTCTGGTGGCCTCACCTCATTAGGAGATCCATTATTGCATGCGCTTGAAACCATTTTTTTGTTTCCTGAACGTGAAAATAAATATACTATTATTAAAAATAAATAAAATACTAAATTATCAACTCCAAAAAATACTGAAATAAATCAGTCACACCAACACCACATCCTACACCTGACCTGAAATCCTAAATAAACCTACGTAGCCCTAAAGATGCAATTACCCCCTACATTCACCAATACAGAACGTTAGTCCCAAAAATTACAACATCCAATCCCCCAAGAAAAAATAAGATAGAAATCTACTAGTTTTTAAGCCCTCACCAATCTTTTCAATTCACATTTCATCACCAATTCAAACCCTTTTGACTTTGAATCATTTTTTTTTTTTTTTTTTGCTCATTCCTCAGGTCTTTAGCCTTGTTGCAATTATCTAAAATTCCCAATGCAAGTTTCCCTCAACCATTAAAAAAGAATTTGAGCCAGTAGAACTAGCTTTCTTCTCAAACCCAACAACAACCTTCTCAGGCCCACTATCCCAATCCAAATCGAAATGTGATAGAGAATACCTAACCTTTGTTTGCGTTTTTTGCCATCGCCTGGGATCCTTCCCAAATCGACCAGAGGCCATTCGTCTTCTTCGGCTCGTGATAGCTAGTGTCTTTAATTTCCTCCTCCATCCCTGTTGCCTTTTCACTGTCATGTTTCTTCACCTCATTGTCTATTCCCCTCCTCAACCACATTGTGCCTCCTACCTAGGCGTCATTGTCTTCCTAGCGTCGAGGTTCACCGCAATCTTCTCACCTCCTCCTCCGACTCTTCCTTGAGCACAACCACCATCATTCTTATTCTCATTTACTGTCGCCAACGCGATCGAAATTGAGGTCTCATTGACAATTGACGTGCTTGACTCTCTAAGGCATGAAGCACTCTCCTGCCCACTTCCAGGTTCCTCCCCATCTTCCAATCCTGGCATTAAAACCAGCAGGATGAGTCGAGGACGCCAGCCACCTAACCTCCTTCGAATGCCAACAGCCACCACAGCATCTACACTCACCACCGCCTCTACCTGCGCTCCAATTCGTGCATAATAGTGAACTTATCAAGAAAAGAAATTGTCCCCACCAGCACCCATGCGAACCGGCTCCTTCCGGAATTATATTGATCGACTTAATTTTCTGATTTTAACCAACTTTATAAATCACCTATTAATGGTTTTTTTAGATGAAAAATACAATTCTCGCCCCATCCAATCGACGAATCTTCTGCCTCCCGTTGTTGCTTTCTCAACGTCCGCTACCCTCCTTCGAACCAGAAATAAGCCACTCAATTTATTCCCCGATAAGATCCATAGAACTCCGACACCAACAACCATTTTCAACAATTCTTACATCTTCATACTTCCTCCATTCAATAAAAATGTTGCAAGATTTTTTTTGAATGAAAAATAGGATTTCTACACTAAATCTCATCGAGAATACCCAAATTTATAGCTGAAGAAGAGAGTTTCTCACTCTAAACTTTAAACCCTTACTTTTTCCTCATACATGCGCTTGAAACTAAATGCAAGAAGACAAAGAGGAGGAGGAGGAGGCTGACAGGACTAAGGGTGAGTGAGCATGCTCCAGGAGAACTCTTATAAAAACTCACAATTCTTTCTTTTCCAATATTCATATTCTGTAAGGAAATGATAGAACAAGAAAGTTTAAGAGATACTTGCAACTGCTATATTTTCATTGATTGACAATCTCGCCTTAAGTAAGCAGAACATTTGAACGTTAAAAATAACAAACATAGCTGAAACTTAGGAAACAAGAAAACTAACTAACTAAAGACTTGGTCATTTATTCTTATCTAATCTGATTCTCCTAGTTTTTAGCACTTCTGCTCCACGTCAGTGTCTTCCTGTTTCATTGGATCACCTCCTCCAACACTCCCCATTGAGCCAATGTTTAGTCTTCTCCGAAGATATTCAAACTTTCCAAATGGCAGGGCCTTTGTGAATAAATTTGCCATCTGGTCTTCTGTTCTACAGAACTTCACTTCTACATCTCCCTTGTTGACTAACTCTCTTATGTAGTTGTACTTGATTTCAATATGCTTGTTCTCCCATGCAAAATAGGATTCCTTGTCATGGCCACAGTAGAAGCATTGTCACAAAAAAGTATGGTTGCTCCCTTTTGTTGTTGATTTAAATCGTGTAACAATCTCCTAAGCCAAACAATTTGACAGGCAGCAGCATTGGTAGCAACATATTTTGCCTCTGTTGAAGATAAAGCAACTGTGCTTTGTTTCTTGGATAGCCAAGATATGGGTCCAGACCCCAGACTAAAACAATTTCCACTAGTGCTCCTTCTATCTTCTTGACTTCTAGCCCGGTTACTATCAGTATACCATTCTAGAATTAAATCTGCATATTTCAAGTACCAGATGCCATAATGATGTTTAGTAGGATTCTGCATGTGTCTTGACACCAGGCTCACTGCAAACATTATGTATGGGCGAGTATGAGACAAAAAAAAACAGCTTACCAACCAAGCTCCTGAACCTTCTTGAATCTGCCATTTCAATCCTATCTTAAGCTTTCAGCTTCTCATTTGTATTTATTGGTGTAGTTGCAGCTTTACATTTGTCCATGTTAAACTGTGTCAGTACATCAGTGGCATACTTTTGCTGAGAAATGAAGATACTTTCTTTGGTTTACTATGCTTCTAGCCCAAGAAAATAATTGAGAGTCCCCATGTCAGTCATCTTGAATTCTTCCATCATTGATCTTCTAAATTCCATTATGAGCTGAGGTGATGATCCTGTGTAGATCATGTCATCCACATACAGGCTAACCATGATGACATTGTGACCATTCCTTTTTAGATATAAGGTGGGTTTATTGGGGCTCCTGTGGAATTCATGAGTTTGAAAAAACTCATCTATTTTACTATACCATGCTTTAGGCGCCTGTTTCAGACCATATAAAGCCTTCTTGAGCTTGTAGACTTTCTCTTCCTTTCTAGACTTTTCAAACCCTTAAGGTTGTTGTACATACACTTTTTGTTTCAACTCTCCATTGAGGAAGGCAAACTTCACATCAAATTGAAGCACTGTTCACTGATGTTTTGCTACAACTGCAAGAATCATCCTTACTGTTTCAAATCTAGCAACAGGTGAAAATGTTTCTTCAAAATCAACTCCTTGCTCCTGTGTGTATCCACGTGCCACCAGCCTTGCCTTATGCTTTTGGATTGTTCCATCTAAATGGTATTTTGTTTTGAAAATCCATTTTAAGCTTACCATCTTTTTTCCTGGAGGCAAGTCAGTAATCTCCCATGTACCATTCCTCTCTATGGCCTCAATTTCAGCTGTCATGGCTTCTTTCCAGACTTCATTCTTCATGGCTATGTGCACATCAGTTGGATCTCCTACAAACATTGCATACGTTGAGGAGTAGATTTCCCTTATAGTTTTTTGTTTTTGTTCTGTCTGATAAAGATGGTGATCTTTCAGGAATTGTTGATGGAGTCATGACAGGTGATTCTTCTCCAAGTGTCCCTTGTTCAGCTTCTGTCTCCACTGGAGTAGAATCTTCCTCAATGTCCATCTTTGTGCCATTTAGTTTTTCCTCTTCTTTCTAGCTCAAGTGTTCATGAAACTTGACATCCCTGCTAATCACAATGCTTTTCATTTCTGGGTCAAACAATCTATATGCTTTTGAGTTCATGCTATATCCAACAAAGATATATTTCTTGGATTTTTGATCCAGCTTATGTCTGCCTACAGGAATTAAGGCATAACATATACATCCAAAGATTCTTAAATGTGCTACAGATGGTTTTGAGTCATACCAGGCTTCATAAGGTGTCTTGTTCCACACTACCTTTGTTGGAGAAAGATTGAGCAGATACACAGCAACTACAATAGCCTCTGCCCAAAATTCATTTTACAGTCTTTTGGTTTGCATCATGGCCCTTGTCATCTCTACCACTGTCCTGTTATTCCTTTCAGCAATACCGTTTTGTTCTGGAGTATAAGGAGCTATCAATTTTCTACTGATCCCATGTTCATCACAGAAGCTGTTGAACTCTTTTGAGCAGAACTCTCCCCCTCTATTTGATCTTAGGATTTTTATTTTCTAATTGCACTGCTTTGCAACCAGAACTTTGAACTTTTTGAAATGCTTAAGTGCTTCAAATTTGTGACTAAGGAAATAAACCCAACTTATTCTCGAAAAATCATCAATGAATAATAGGAAGAACTTACTTCCAGCATGTGATTCTGTCCTCATGGGTCCACATATGTCAGTATGGATTAGTTCTAGCTTCTGGTTGGCTCTTTTTGCTTTGCCTTTGGGAAAAAGTTTTCTTGTCTGTTTCCCTAGGGCACATCCTTCACACACCTTTTCCAGTTCTCCAATGCTTGGTAGTCCTGTAACCATTTCTTTATTGGCCAGAAGTTTTAGTCCTTGAATGTAGATATGTCCATATCTCTAATGTCATTTTTCAGAGTCATTACTCTTAGTGCCTGTTATTAAACACTTGTCTGTGCATTCAAACTCCACTGGAAACATCTTGTTATCAGTCATGTTGGATTCCAGCACCTTATGGCCTGCACTGGTCTTGACACAACACAGGTCATTCTCAAATATAACTGAGTAACCATGTTCCACTAACTGTCCAACACTAATAAGATTGTGTGCCAAACCTGGTGCATAGTGAACATCCTTAATTGTTCTTTCTCTGCCATTTGAACACACTAACACATTACCTTTCCCTTAGATTGTACTTGCTTGTCGTTTCCAAGTTTGACCTGAGCCTTGTATGTCTCATCCAACATTGTAAACTTGTTCTTCTCTCCAGTTAGGTGATTTGAACATGCACTGTCTAAATACCATATTTCTGTTGATCGTGAATTGGTTTCCTCACTGGCCATGAACAAATAGTCTTCACCGTCATCAACCACTTGTGTGAATTTGGCCTGATCATCTTTGCTCCAGCAAACATATTTTTTGTGTCCATACTTTTTACAGTATGTACATTGGACTGATCTACCTCGCCCTCTTTCTCTGTAGAAAGTCCTTCCTCTTCCTTTGTATGGAGAGGATCTGCTCTTCTCCCCCTGAACCTCAAAATCCTGCTCTTCCTCTCTTCCAGTTGTTCTATTGATTCTCGCCTCATGAGTCTGCAATGACTCCATCAGTTCATCAATTGAGAGTGTGGTAAGGTCTTTTGATTCTTCAATGGCTGCAACTACATGATCAAACTTGGACGTTAGGCTCCTGAGTATCTTTCCAACCACTGTTTCATCTGTGATTTTGTCCCCATATGCTCTCATTTGACTGACCATGGATGAGATCCTTCCCAAGAAGTCTTGAACAGACTCTCCATTTTTCATGAGTGCAGTTTCAAAGTCTCTTCTTAGAAATTGTAATTTCACTGTGATGACTCTTGCTGATCCTTGGTATTCAGTCTTGAGAGTATCCCATGCTTGCTTGGCTGTAGTTGCTCTAGCAAGACGAGATAAGATAGATTCATCCACAGCTTGTTGAATGAAGAAGAGGGCTTTCGCATCTTTCTTCATCAGTTCCCTGGAAGCTCCTTCTTCTGAGGTTTCAGCACTGAATCCTTGCTCTATAAGATCCCATAGATCCTGAGATCTAAAGAGAGTCTTCATCTTAATACTCCAGTATTTATAGGAGTCCCCTTTGAATAAGGGTATTTGAGGTTGCGAAACACTTACTGAATTGTTTCCAGCAGCTGCATTTGCCATTGTTCTTTTCAGGTACGAATGATAGAACAAATGGAGATAAGCCAAGGATTGCAACTTGGCTCTGATACCACAATGTAAGGAAATGACAGAACAAGAAAGTTTAAGAGATACTTGCAACTGCTATATTTTCATTGATTGACAATCTCGCCTTAAGTAAGCAGAACATTTGAACGTTAAAAATAACAAACATAGTTGAAACTTAGGAAACAAGAAAACTAACTAACTAAAGACTTGGTCATTTATTCTTATCCAATCTGATCCTCCTAGTTTTCAACACTTCTGCTCCACGTCAGTGTCTTCTTGTTTCATTGGATCACCTCCAACAACTTATTCGTCCCTCACCTATAAATATTTGTTCAAAGGTCCTGAACTTAGTTATTTCATTGGATTTTACTTGCTAAGTCATATAGAATCTCAAGTAATAGTCCGCGCGTAAGTGGCAACCTAACGGCTCCGCATTCAAACTAGTTGACCTCCAATCTGGGTTCAATGCACAGACATATTGTGTGTCATTTTCTGTTAATTGCACCTTGCAACCCTCCAAACAAGGTTGTTAAGATTCCAATCCAAATCTTGGAATCTCCCAATCCTACACTAATTGTGTTGTATCATTATTATATCACTTAAACTTTACTTAAGTTTCCTATATAATTGGTTTTCTATATAAATTATATTATGTATTATAAAAAATTGTGATCTTTTAATAGGATCTTATTATCAATGAACCAAGCTTACGATCTGGATCTTATATGATGAAAAATTATCTAAGTTAGGATCCCGATATTCTTCACAACCTTGCCTTCAGGTTTCAAGAGGCAAACAAATTCCCTACTAACTTTCCTTAATGCCTTCCCATCCTTTAATATATAGCTTGTAAATGCTTTTGAACACACACACACACACACACACATATTATGGTAATAATATTTGATTATTAGTCCAAACTTTTTTTTTCTATATAAATAATCATCAATATTATTTCTCATTTGAGTAGGTTATTGATTGAATGAATGTAAAAATTATATTGGATCAACGTTGGAAATTGAGGGTACTTGGAATGAATATGATATTATATATTCCAAAGCCAATTCAAGAATTTTCTTCCTTTCATTTTGTATCATGGGAACGGATAGGCTTTTTAGTAGTCGATTTTATATTTTTATTGTTTCTTATAGTCTTATGTCATTGTTGGTTTGAAAAATATCGTTTGACTCACTTAACGTTTCTTTTATAAAAAAATAATACAAGTTTCAATATAAATGGTACAACAATTGTTTGCTAGATGCTAGTCGACAATAATAATTGCTAATGTAGTGGTGTAAAAAAACTTTATTACTCTATCGTTTTTATTTTGACATTTTTTTTATCTCTTACCTATTTTACAATTGAAAAGAAATTAAAAAATATATAAAAATATCAAATATAATTTTTTTGAACATTTTTATATTTATATTTATTATTTTAATAATAATTGACTTAAATAAATAAAAATATATTTGAAAGGAAATATTTTTATACAAAATATATAAAAATGAAATATATAGAAAAAATAAATATTATTCAGCAAAAAGGCTAATTTACTAGTACATAAGAAAAAAAAAAGCAATGCTTTAATAATAATAGTATACATTTTCTAATAAAACATAATTTTCTAGGAGTATACATATCAATTATATTTTATCATTCTATATATGTATGTATTTGTTATATTAATGTAAAGTTAAAAAAAAAATCCTAACCCATGGTATGCGCAGTGTACTACAAGCATACTGTGATATGTGGTAAATGGACAAAGACACAAAAACAAAAATATTAGTACATGAAATATCCTGTAAAAATGAACAAATTGTAAAAATGTTTGTACCGCATGCCAGATATCACATACGTATAGTACATGGTATAATAGTATCGGGTAGTTGAGACAATGTGTTCATCACTTGTGTAGAAAACTAGTGTTATCAAACTTGGTCTAGTTGGTTCAACCATAAAGCGTAGGCACAATAGTCGGAATGACAACTTTAAACCCATTTAGGTCAAAACCCAATCAAACCTGAAAGACTCGGAAGACTAGGCAACCTATTTAGTTCAGTTCGCCAATGTAAAACTAGATTTATGTAAGCTTGGCACTTTTATTTTACCATGTGGGCTTAGCAACTCTGTTAGCTCAATTGTTTTGTATTGCTACTTTAATAGTGCCCAAAATTAAATGTAAAAAAAAATGAATGAAAAGGTCATCACTATGATTATGTTGATGCTTTTATTCATGCATACTTTTGAAACTATTGAAGATTTTAATTTTGAAATATAAATGATTAACTACACACACATTGAAAGTGTTTTTCTATTATGAGAAATAAAATAGTAAAATGTTATTATATGATTTATATATGAAGAAACATGAAAGTAGGCTATATTTTAGATAGTAGCGGTAGGACATGCTTGACAGAGTGCAATGATGTTTGTTTGTGAAGACTGATGTGTATTGTGGTTAATCCAATCGGTTGAAACAGTTGACCTACTATCCGACCACCACTCTGGGTTATTTTTCGGGCTAGGTTTAACAACATATTCACAAAAATAAGGTTTTTCTTTAATTTTTCCTTTTCCAAAAGAGCATTGGATGGTTTTCACCCATCCACACCACCAGCATGTAACTTTCCTTTTAGAAGAATGTGAGATTAAATGTTCAATGTGTTATATAATTATACTAGTTGGATCAGTTGTGTCTTATTGCAACAAGTTGTTAAATAGGTAAGTTTGTGGTCAAGGAAGAAAAAGAATAATATGTTAGTTGTTGAAACTAATGTTATCAAAATTGTGTTTCTATCTAAAGTTGTTTTAATTTTTCTAGTAAAATCGTAAAAAGTCAAAAAGTCGTATACAAATGACTCTTAGAAAAAAGATAAGAATAATATAATCATCTAAATTATTTAAAGTGTCATGTCATAAACATACAATATAAAATAAATAAATAAATAAAGTCCACCAGAGGTACCTTAGTTTTTTTTTTGTCTCAAATGGGTACCCTATCTTTACATTTGTCCTAACAAGATACCTAATCTTTTTATGTGTGTTCCATCAAGATACTTTTCATCGATTTTGCCATTAAATTATATGGTAATTGATAATGTAACATTAAAATAAATTTTTGATGACAATTTTAGTCCTTAAACTTTTTTAATCAATAATTCTAAACCCTAAATTTCTAAACCTATTATTGTTAGCCTAAATCTACTCTTTCTCCTCCTTTTCTCATTTCCCTAGTCTCCGCCCACCTCCGGCTCTCCATGTTATTGCCCGAATCTAGCCCGGATCTACCAACACAGCAACGGATGCCGTGGCCATCCACCTAACCTAGCCTACCAGCGATGCAAAAATGAAAGGCAAAACGATGGCCGACGTCATCACTTCCTTCAATTTGCCTAGATGCACAACTCTCGGTTCTCAAGACAGTGAGGGAAGGGAGGAGAACGGTGAAGGGAACACATTGAGAATGGTGAAAACTGTTGGCATCGAGCTTCTCTAGCATCGGATCTCACCCGGAATCAAGTCTGGCTTTTGTTCGATGGATGGCAAAATCGAAGATCGGTGACCATGATTTTCTGGGGGCGTTGCTGCTCAACCATCAACCCAATTTAATAATGTGTGAAACATCATGGCAGCTAGGCTTGGAACTGAGCTATCTGTCGTGTGGCGAAAAGGATTGGCCAGATGTAGTGGTGTAAGCTTTGTCATCAAAATCTGCATATGGGTGAAGTAGAAGTGGCGCTAGACTAGGCTTTGCTAGGAACTTCAATGGCGGATTTGAATTTCAAACGATAGCAGCCAGTAGTTAGGGATGCTCAACGACATTAAATTAGGCAAAGCAACCAGAGATCGCTGACTTAACAATGTACATCGGGAAATCAGTTTAATTCTAGAAACCTTAAAAGCCTAGGGTTCTTGAACAATTTCAGAACTTTTAAAAGTTTTCAACTTTAATTTGTTCCAAATAAGAAGAAATTAGTTTCCTAAACCATAAGGCTATTGTTGCCTATTCAAAGATGAGCAAGACCTACCCAATAGCCAACAACAATGGGCATCATGAAAAGCCAGAAAGGATTAAGGTTTGTAGTTCATTAGGGGTAGGGAGAGTTGGATTGGTGAGAGTATAATTAATTTTAATAGAAGTTTAAGACTTATAATTAGTAATTAAAAAGTTTGATGACTAAAATTGTTATTTTAAACTTATTTTAGTGTTATTTAATGTCATGTCACCAATTTTCATTCAATTTAACAGCAAAATTGATGAAAAGTATCTCCAAGGAATGACATTAAGAAATTAGGTATCTCATTGGGATAAATGTAAAAGTTGGGTATCCATTTGGGATAAAAAAAAACTAAGGTACCTCAATGGGCTTTACCTTAAAAAAAAGCCTAAATGCCTATTTGCTTCCTGAACTATAGTGACTCGAATAATTTGGACCTTCAACTATGAACCATATCAAATTGATCCCTGAACCTTGTAGAATTGGTCACTTTGGTCCTTTAACTCATAGATAAGCTCACGTGAGGTGAGCCCACATGCAATGGGTGCTATCACTCATTTAATAGAAATGCTTTGGATCCCATTACCATTCTTCCTCTGTTATTTCTTTCTTCAACTAGCTAGACATCAATAACCAGCGTGTGCCTTGGCTCTCCATCAATTGCACACAAAAACAACCCCAATAATCCCTGTTATGTTCCATCCTAACTACCAATTCTTGCATCAACCATTGATTGAGCCCTGTCACAGCAACAAACGTTTCAACTTTGGTCGCCCAATTGCCACTTGATCCGATTCACCAAAGATCTTTCAGGAGGGTAAGGGAAACAAATATCTTGCCGCTAAGTTCATTCTTGTACAAATCAACGAGGGTAAGATTCAAGTGCACATGTCTGGGAAGATTTCCGATGAGATTGGCATGAGGGAATTAAGCTTAGGTGAGGCAAAGTGGTTGATTAGGATGCTTCCGGATCATAAATTTGGGGTGGTTCTGTGACTGAGTCGACAATAGACGTAATATTAAAGACTTTGTTGAGATCATGGGAGATACCTATGGAGGATGGCAAGTCTTGGCAGGAGAAGAAGACAACCTGGTGGCAGCAATCAATTTGGACCATTGCTTGTGGAGGTGGAAGAGTTAAAAGCCAAATAGCAAGAGGTCTGAGGGAAAGCAAATGAAGAAGGTATATCGACGGTGGGGGAAGGAGATGGTGCCGCTGTATCATCAATGGGTCTCGTGACATTGGCGGTAAATAGAATGGCAGTGAAGAAGAAGATAATGAGGAGGAGGAAGTGGGGTGGCACCGACAGAGTTAAATGCCTTATGGCATTTCTCTTATGTGCACTCACATGAGCGAATAACTAAGTTAAATGACTAAACTGACATATTTATCAAAGTTTAGGATTCGAATTAATATGGTTCATAGTTCAGGATCTAAACTATCTAAGTTACCATAGTTTCAGAGAGTAATAGGCATTTAGGCCAAACATAAATAAATTCTACAATCCACAATTTATAATTAAGGGTGAAAGTTTGTTAACCGAACCCAAACTCGACAAAATTTTTTAGTTAAAATTAAGCTACAGTTTTGAAAAATGGGATTTCGAGTTGACCTAGTTTGACCCTAATAAAAATAAACATAATTGGATTCAGAATGGGTCAAACCCGAATAACCTAAAAGCAACCAAAAATTTAAATAGACCTACAACCCTAAACCTAGCCCATTCTACTTCCTCAGTACCCTTATTAGTTACTCACTCACCCTATTCCATATCAACAGCTTACCTAGCCCATTCCCTGTTAATCCGACAATAGCAACCCAAATCCTACTTTATATCCCTCGTCTATTTCATGTTGCCTCTCTAACTCTTATAATTCATGGCCACCACACCTCACCCACCAACCATCATTTATTCTCTGTCACTCAAACCTAGTTACCCAAGATCTTAAACACTCATTTTTCTATCAAGTCTTGCCTCTTTCAAGCACGAAAAGGACCCTGCTAGTAACCTTTTAAGTTTGACTTTGTCATGTCAATTGCCCAAGCTGTGTGCAGACCCATGCCCATGATTTCCCTACAGTGCCTACACCATCAAGCAAGATTGTTTTCTTTACTACCCTAGACCTCATCGTCAATTGAAGCGTGCTTTAGGTGATAGACCTCAACACTAACAGTCAAGGTTGGATAAAAGCCGATTTTGACCTGAACTCGTTTAAAATTTTCAAGTTCAATTCAGCACTCTTATTTTGGATTGGTTTGAGTCTACAACTTTTAGGTTCTAAAGGGTCTATAAAATTTGGCTCCAACTTAAACTTTCACCTTGAGAAGTTGAGAGCATCTCAATCATCCAACCATATGAAACATCATGACCAATAATAATATCATTATCATTATTTGTCAAGTTCATATATTCATCTCTTATTGTCATTTCACCATTTAAGAGACCAATATCATTTATGTGGACACTTCCACCATCATTTACGTTTTTTCATCTATATGTACATCTACATTTATGACTGAGCCTATCAAAATCAAAGTAAATGAAAGCAGTCAAGCAAGATAAAGTCTAAGGAAAAAATAATTTATGTTCTTTCTCCAATTACCTTTAAATTTATTTTTTTATTCTAACTCTTTGGTTTCCTCCTATAAAGATTGATATTTTTTAACATGGCTCTAGAACCCACATCTTTTCCATCTAACTTTTAACTGGCTGTCAGTCAATAGACCAACAGGATAAAAAGATTATTTTTCCCCTAAAATGAAAAGAATTATTGGCCTAATACGGTCGAATTGAAATTTTTTCCAGTAGAATAGAATTGATCTTAAATTACTGTGTAATCGTATGGTTTAGACTAATACATAATCTAAGTTTAAGAATCTTAATAACTTTACTCAATTTAATCTAAAATAACTTTTTTTTTATTCAATCTTAATACCGAGGCACTGCGGAGTGCAGACCGACGAAGTATGAGTAATCATATTCTCCAGGCTCGCTCAATGTCTGCGATAAGGCTCTCGAAACAGCTAGCTTCGTTGTCCGCTGTCGCTCTTTTTCACCGTCGCACCTACCCCAGAGCCTTCAGCTGCAAAATGTCGACCGATCCGTCATCGACTTCTCTGGCTGCCTCCATCTCCTTGCCGACTCAACTCGGCCAACCCGTCCAAATTGTTGCAGCCTCTGGTCTCTCTGATTCTGAGTTCAGGTCAACCCATCTCCCCCCCGCCCCCCTTTATCTTGGAATCAGAATTTTTCTGTTTTCTTCCCGGACATGCTTATAAGATTTCTGTTTGGATTTGTCACACAGGTCTGCAATAGAATCATCTCTGTTTAAGCTATGGTTGAAGAATCTGCAGAGTGCTAATGGGATTCTAGCATCTGGGGAATTGACTTTAACCCGAGTTCTTATTCAGGTACCTCCTCTTTATTATCCTGCCCCAGGAAAGATTCTGGCTTTATTGGTTGGTTTTTATGTTTCTGAAAATTTACGATAAATTCAAATGCCGTGAAAGGAATGAACCATGATTTAAATGTTGGTTTTTGGTCTATCTCCTTATCGGCATTATTGCCTATTGGAGCTTTCGCGGTTAGATGGTTTGAAGCATCATAGCATAGTCCGTGGTTTAAACTTTAAAGGATCATAGGATAGTTCCTCAATAGGCTTTGAGCCAATATATGATGTGTCCACTCTGAGAGCGGACAGAAGTTTCATATTTCACTGGAAAAAAATCAAATACTTGTATGTAAGTCGAAAAAAAATCATTATAGTCGGAAGCAATCAACCATCTCTAATTGTACAGCGTATGATAGCAAGAGATAATAACCGTAGTGTAATTTTTACTAACAGCGGCATGAATATTTTCATATATTAGGCAGTAAAAGGAAACTTCCATTTTGCCTGGAGGGACAAGTCTTGCCCCTCATCTCACCATCAGTACTATTGCTTCCAGTTCAAAATTTGATTGTTGCTTCTGTAATTGATGGTTTATTTGTTCAGAGTGTTGACATGTTTGGAAAGCGTCTTGGCTTTCTCAAGTTCAAAGCTGATATTATTGATAAGGAGACTGGGAAGAAGGTATTTAATAATCTCTCTGAATTACTCTTTTTTGCTCAGTGTTGCAATTCTTCCTCTCCTATATATTGTATTCAATTGTGTCAAAGTTCTCGCCTATATATTTTGTATTCAAATACGTCAAAGTTCATCCATATGTACAGTTTTCGTGCTACAAAAGCATTTCAAACTCAGAATTTTGTGTACAATGCCATGTTTTCTTTCATTTTTCTACTTTTATGAACTAAAGTATGACTAGGTGCCAGGTATAGTATTTGCAAGAGGACCAGCTGTAGCTGTGCTAGTTCTCTTGGATTCAGAGGGTGAGACTTATGCCATTCTTACTCAGCAGGTATAGTTTCTTTCATGATATCTATAAATTATTTGGTGATCTTTGGCTATATGATCTCTGTAGAAGTTCAGTTTAAATTGGCTTTGATGAAGAGCAGACATTCATGATTTGCTGGTCTTTACAATTTATTCTACCTGTCAAATATTCTCATGCTTGTCTAAAGGTTAGAGTCCCCACTGGAAGGGTTGTTCTGGAATTGCCTGCTGGAATGTTGGACGATGACAAAGGTGATTTTGTTGGAACAGCAGTTCGCGAGGTACCTGTCTCTCTGCACGAGTAATAAACAACTCCATGAGATGGATGTATATGCAATACACTTTGAAGTTCCTAGCTATATTTTTCTCTGTCGAGTGTTAAGCGTCATGTACTGTTGCTGGAATTTGACATGTTTTCTGGCATTTTTAGGGCCTTCCTCTTGTTTAGTGTGCTTTTTTTTTTTTATTTTTTATGGGGCAGCAATTATAGAATTGCATTTATTCTTTGTTGGTTGTACTTTTATTCTTTAATATTCAGTTCACTAAACACAGGCTATTATAATGGAGCCACCACGTGACTATCAGCAGCTCATAATACACTGCAACAGTGGAATGGGTAATTAAAAAAGTTTTGTTAATGAATCGCCTTTGATGCTTTTCTAATCTTTCTTAAGGTGTGTGGCATTGCTGTTCTTTTTAATGCTATCCTTTTAGTTGTTTTGATTGCGAAAGTGAAGGAACTGCCTAGCTGTTCTATGCTAAAATATGAACCTCAAAGCTGATAAGGTTTTTATTTACTGATTATTTGCATGTCTACTTTGCATAATTGGCCTGACTCTGCACTTCTGAGAATGAAAGTTGAGACCTTCCTATGTGCAGAAACCAAAATGATGGAGAGCTCTTTTAATGGTATATGAAGAAGTATTACAAGTTCCAGAAAAATTAACTTGTTTTTACCTGACAAGTTGTAACAGGTTGAAGAGGAGACTGGTATTAACCTTAATTTGGAAGGTGTAATCGACCTTACTTCCTTCCTGGACCCATCTACCGGATGCAGAGTTTTTCCTTCTCCGGTATGTTAGCATTTGCCTTTCTTGAAAAGCACAAAAATGAAATTTTTAACTCTTACATACTTATGCTTAGGGCCTTACAAATCTTGGTGTGGGAAATTTTTATGAATGAGTGAAATTTTTGTTCTTGGAACAGTCTGCCTAGACATCTTATAGCATCATAAAGTAAGAAAGCAACAGCATTTTTGGCTGTTTGATGCTGTTGGTGGAATGGGTTTCTCGTTATGCTGATAACTCATAATATGGAATTAGAACTTGAGAAAGCTGCAAATATGGAGCAAGAGCATTCCGAGGGAGGTTTGAGGATCAATAGCCTAGTAGGTCATACACCAGTTAGGAATTTCCAGCAAAGTTTAGGACGCTACAAAATATGCAAGCCTTACAAAATTCTTTGTTATCTAGCTAGTTGGTGATAATTGCAAACTCTAGTATTAAATGAAGGACGTTGAGACGAATTACACCTTTAAAAATTATGTGCACCTTTTTCAGTTGTTTTAATGGTATTTAATCTTTTCTTTGTTTTGTTTATATGACTAGGGAGGGTGTGACGAAGAAATTCGCATCTTCCTGTACAGAGAAAATGTGGAGAAGAAGATCATAATGGATCTGCAAGGAAAGGAAGCTGGTCTCCGAGAACACGGTGAGCTGATCAAGGTTCATGCGGTTCCTTACAAGCAACTGTGGCGCATGACAGCCGATGCTAAGGTTCTAATGGCGATTGCTTTATATGAAAACGCAAAACAAAATGGTTTACTACCACCTTGGTAAACGTGACATTCGAATCTCTTTTCTTGCGTGCAAGTTATAAGTGGGCCTGTAGCTCACTTTTGACCCCCCTGTACAGTGTTGGGTCCCCTTTATTCTGGATTTTCTTCCCCTTTTCATCCAGATGATTGTTAGCAAAAGGATGTAGGAACAACCAGAGTTTAAATAGGCAGTAGTTGCCATATCTAGCTCCAAGTTCTGTATGCCCTGTGTTTCTGCTTCAATCCCAAAATGCTGTAGGATATCCATATCTATATTTGAAGGTGCCAGATTGTTGGACGACATTTTTGCTCCTAAATTATAAGTTATTTTTTCTTTTAGTGATACCTTCGTTTGTAATTGTTTATTGTTTATTTAATTAGAGTTATATTAGTGCTAGGATTTTGAAAGAAAAAATAAAAGAAAAAAGAACATGTAATCCATACGCCTTATATCTTACCTTTAATGGCAAAAATCACTAAGTTGCTACTAAAGTGTAATTTTTGTGACAAACTTCTCCTTAATTTCATATTATTATTAGGGAAATTTATAATTCTCCCGGAGGTATATCCTAACCTACAACTTGTCCCCTCTATTTAAAGAAACCTATATTTTACCCCTTATATTTTTTATATTATCTGATAACAATTTCTAAAACTGTATTTAAACTATACGATAATCATCTTTCAGTAATTTTAATCTCTCCAATATTTTTTTATAGTTAATAAATATTTTAAATTATCAGTTTTTCCTTTCTGTAAATGTATTTTTCTCTATGTAGTTATATATCAGTATTTTTTAAAGGTTGGCTGGCTGTGAAAAAAATATCAAAAATCTTAAAATTATTGGAACATTATTATCATACAGTTTATATTGGGGTTTTAGAAGTTGTTATCAGATACTGTAAAACAAATATGGGGTAAAGTGTGGGTTTTTTAAAATAGATGGACAATGTGTAGGTTAGACCAAACTATAATGGGGTTTTTGTAATTTTTTCTTATTATTAAGACCTTATGCACAAGATTTTTATCAATTTCATTACCCTTTTAACTTCAATGAAATATTTTATATTTTTACTCACACCTAAAAATGCAATTTAACGTTTGAAAAACATGCATAGAGAAATTTTTTATTTGTAGTGTTGGGATTTAAGTTTTTCAAATTAAAATTATATTTTACAGTGTTACATTTAATTCATATAAGAATAATAATTTGACTCTAAAAAGGAAAAAAAATGAATAAATATTTACATAATATTCTAGCACATAATCTCATTCATTATATTCCTGTTATGGGAAAAAAAAAATACCATATTGTTACTATAATTAAAAGATTATTTCAAACTTACCCTTAAAATCTATATTACTATCAATAGGCACATCAAAATGTCAACAACTAAAATAAAATAAAATAAAATAGATAGGGATTAAGTTTTTTTGCTCCTCATTCTTATCTATTTGATGAAATATGTCAAGCACATAACTTCTATTTGTATGAAAAGATCCATTGATCAACAATTAAGTGACTATTTTATTGAAACATCATTGTAAAGTGTCAAATATTGTTCAACTTTTTACTCTTAAGAAATTACTATATAATTTCTTTTTTATGGACCTATTTTTTTCAGTTTTTTCCTAAGGAGTGTTAATAGGATAATGATTAAAAAATTAAAAAAACATTTATTAGTTACCACACAGACTCCTAATTTCCAAAAGAACACCTTGATATCTGCAAAATATCCTATTAATCTTCAACATTTGATTTCATCAACAAATATGTTCCAAACATAAAAGTTGCTTTATAAAAACATCATTAACTCTTCAAATTGACATCTTATGTTGACACTTTTGCAAAAAAAAAAATGCCATTCATTTAATGGTATTTATGAAGCCCTGAAATATTATATTTTATAAAATGAATAATATTTTAACTTGAATGAAATGTATGTTAAATATTAAACTTGACTCACAACTAAAACTTTAAAGGTATGTTAACATTTTGGTGTTTATTTTCAAATGTGGTGATTATTTGTTATAACAAATATGACCTCCAGTTTATTTTCTTAAGCAACTTAACCATTTTACCCTCAAATTATAAGTTATTTTCTTTAAATTGACTTGACCATTTAAAGAGAAAATTTTGATATTATGAATTTAATTTTAGTGATATTAGTATTTGGGAAACTATAATAGAAAGGAAAAACAAAGTCATACATATGATTTGAAAAAATCATTATTTTTGGGAAAGTAACCACTTCGGATAGTAAAGTAATTTATTACAATAAGTATAAAGGCAATTCTTATGTGGTCTTTAACCTTTAATTCGTGATGATAGCTAATATATTCAAGATGAAATAATAAAAAAAAAAGATGGAGCGTGCCCCCATCAAGACTACCCCAAATATAATCTTCAATTTATTTTCTTTTTAACTTAGATAAAAATATATGAATATACAATTAACATTGAAGAAAATTAATCTCCTTTAATATCTATGATTCACGTGAGCTAAATTTCATCCTAAACTTTTGATTGTTCTCTTTTCATTCTAAATTAATTAAAAACATTTTAATTTAGTCCCCAGTAGATGTAATTTGTTAATCTAGCCAAAAGTTGTTGCACATGCATGGTGTACAATAATTATTTCATATATGGGAAAAACTGCTAATAAAAATTTTTATTTAATTGTAGAAAAATTATTTCCCAATTCAAATTTCTTACAAATAAATAATCATATACATTAAAATAATTTTTTTTTAAGTTGATATCACATAAGCACAATTACTCTAAGTTAATAGATTTCATTAAATCGAGGAGTAATATGGGATAGTTTAAAAAATTAGAAAAAAAAAAAGTAATTAATAGGTTAAGAATGACAAGGAAGCATAAATTAAATATTAGAGACTATCTACAAAATTTACTCTCTTCTTTATGTTACCATGTTTTTAACTCAGTAAAATATAGTATTATATATTTTATTTCAAATAAAAAACTAATGGTATATTTAACATTAAGTTGTGTTTTTTTATATACATGGTGTGCATTTTCTTTTCTTTCTTTTTCTTTTCTATTAATGCCTATTTGTGTTTTTCTATAAATTTATTAAAAAATTAAAATTTGAAATATACTATTAGTTTTTTATTTAATTAATCCAAATTTTTAATATTTTTTAATGTTTAAAACGTTAAATAAATTTTTAGTAATTACATGTAGTACTTTATATTTGAAAAATGTGCAAAAGACTAGTGTGTATGTGTATATATATAACTCAGAAATCAGATTTCTCAACCTGAAATTCATGTGTGTGGAAAAGTTTGTATGCAAAAATCACTCCTCATAGGGAAGGTACAGCCAGATGAAGTTGATTCGCATCTGGTCAGGGAGTTTCCAAATATAATTATTCTTGTCACCGTTTACAAACAAGTTTGTTAGAATGAAAGAGGGATGGCACGCAAGGGTTTAGCCTTGAGCAAGGTGATTCCAAATTTCTCTTCCATGCTCAAATTTTGCGGTGTCACTCCGTCCTCCAGCTTCCAATCAAAAGAGTGAAGAAGAGACCCCAGCATCAAATGCAACATTCTCATGGCCAGAGGCAAACCTGGACATACCCGCCTTCCCCCTCCGAACGGTGTCAACTCGAAATCTCTTCCTTTAACATCCATCTCTGAGCCCAGAAACCTCTCCGGCATGAACCTCTCCGCATTCTCCCAGATGCTCTCGTCTCTGCCGATCGCCCACACATTCACCAGAACTTGCGCATCTTTAGGCACCCTAAAACCACACATGTCAACATCTGCTCCAGCTTTTCGAGGGAGTAACAACGGCACAACTGGATGCAACCGGAAAGTCTCCTTTATAATTGCTTGCAAGTATGGCAAACGACCAACGTCCGATTCCTCCACTGGATTTCCTCTGCCTATAACTCTCTCCAACTCCGCTCTGGCTTTCTGTAATACCTTTGGATTCCTCAGCAATTCCGTCATTGCCCACTCTAATGTGCCTGAAGTCGTATCACTTCCAGCAACAAACAAAACCTGTCATAGAATTTGGAGCAAAATCGACTGCAAGTTACTTTCAACCAAATAAATTTGTCCAATTTAACTAGCAAAAGACAAATCTCCAATATAGCATCAATCCTTAAGATCACGGTTGGTTGCTTGTGTGACTTGTCTACAGTTCGAGCCATAACAGAGGCAATATTATAAAATCCCTTTTAGGCATCTCCAACAGCAACAGCAGGGGAGCAAAAAGTAAAATCTCTATAATTTTTTTGTTCCAACTCTAACAGTTTTCTTATTTTTTAGAAATTTATATTTATTATATAACAATTAAATATTATAAATTTAAAGTAAATTTAAATTAATGACTAGTTTAATTATTGTATAATTAAATATTATTGAAAATGTAAACAATTATTCCTTCCGTTTTACAAAGAATGACTCTTTTACTTTTTTGACTAAAATTTGACTTAAATATATTGATATTAATTTATATTATAAAAAATTAAAAAATTATATTTATAAAATAGAGTTTTTAAGGTATTATTTTCATAAAAAATTTTGGAAGAAAAAAAATATGAATTAATTGTTATATAATTAAATATTGTGCAAAACGTACAAATTTACTACATCCACTTTGCAAAGAGTGACTATTTTAAATTTTTTAATTAAAGTTTGACTTAAATATATTCATATTAATTTGTACTATAATTTTTTAAATACAAATTATATTTATAAAATAGAGTCTTTAAGGTACCATTTTTATATAAAAATTTTATATTTATATAAGAAATTTTGAAAGAAAGAAAATTATAAATTAATTATTATGAATAGTAAATGAGATATCTTTTATGAGACAAAAAGAGTATTGTTTTTTATTCCCAAAATTTTTTTGGAGTTTCTGCAAAAATAGAGAATGAGATTTTCTCTTTTATCTCATTTACTATTTTAAAAAATAGGATAGGAAAGCTGTTTGGTGAAAAATGGCTTTATATTCTCCAAAATGAAGAAAAAATTATAAAATAGGATACCGGAAGGAGATGTTTTAAATTCAACTTTCTTAAGGGCTATAATGATTCTAGTATCTCAGAGAAATTAAAAAAAAAAAAACCTCGATTATTAAAACCAAATAGTGATAGAGTAGAGGAAAGCTTACCAAAACCAAATGACCGACACTGTTTCTATCAATAATTTCCTCTGTTTTGGCTTCAACGATGTCTATCAGCGTCTCCAAAAGATCATTTCGGGTGCTGGAACCCTTCTCTTTTCTCAACCGCAACCGCTCATCATACATTTCGTCGAACACCTGGAGAACTTTCCCAAAGTGGACGGTCATCCTTCTCCTGATTCCTTGCGGATCAATCTTCCTGAGAAGAGGGAAAAAGTCAGCCAAATTGGGCTTCCCCGCCTCTTCCATGATCCCCCACACCGTCTCCTTGAACGCCTGTGCCGTCTCTGAACTCAAATCAAGCAAATCGACAGAGAAGACCGTGTTCGAGAGCAGATTAAGCGTCGTATTGAAAGCCGCCTGACCTATATCGACCGCCCGACACGCTTCAGAATCAGCCCGAACACTCTCAAGAAGCTGCTGAATCTTCTGTCGCCGGAGATTCGGATTGGAGTCGAGCTTTTGGGCAGTGAAGATATGAGAATTGCAGACTCTACGGAGGGCTCTCCACAGCGGCGAAACGGGTATCCAGGGCAAGCCGACTTGATGGTGACTGAGGGCTCGAATGGCATCGATGGTGGTCCGATTAGAGAAGACGAGGTCGTGCTTCTGCATGACTCCTCTGGCTAAGGTCGGAGAGGAAATGACCACCGTGGTTAAGCTGACCAGCTTCAAACTGATTATAGGGCCATAGATCTTGGCGAGATTGGATAAAGATAAATGGGGTTTGTCCCCGAGATCAAGGAGGTTCCCTATGACGGGAAGCCGGCGAGGACCTGGCGGAAGCGGAAGCAGCTGGCCGGTGTTTGAGGTTGAACGGAAGAGACGAAACAAGAAGAAGGTGAAGAGAAAGGAGAGGAAGCAAGTTAGGAACAACTCCATGCTTGCCTGTTTGGTCCCAAGTTTCAGATATGGTGGGTAAAATATACAGCTGCACGTCCATCGAGTCCAGATCGCAAGCAGCAATATAAAAGGGGTAAAATTCACCATGGGTCACCTAGCTTATTTTTTTGTCCTATCCGGGTACCTTACCTTTATTTTGTCCTAACGAGGTATTTTACCTCTTATCGCGTGTCCTATCTGGGTACTTTCCGTTGATTCCATCGTTAAGTCTCACGGAAATTGATGACGTGGCATTAATTAATGCTACAATAAACGTAAAATAATAACTTTGGACCCTAAACTTTTCTAATAACTAATTCTAACCTTTAAACTTCCACCAAAATCATTTTAGCCACCGTCAACCTCTTCCTCTGTCGCCCACCATCCCAGCCGCCCTCGACCTCTACGTCGTCCTCCCCGTCCTCCGCAGTAATTGTCCAAAAATCACAGAAACAATTGTACAATTGTTTAATCGAACAATTCCAGAGCTACTCCTAAGCCAACAATTCCAGACCATTCTTCGATTCCAGCCGCCATACGACGCTGCTGAACTCCTCGCTGGCGCCAACTCAACCTGGTTTCTCTCGGTCTCCTACTCCTCGCCGAATTGCCCTCATCATCCTCCTCGTTTCCGCCACCACTGAACTCGCCGAGGCTCGCCGCTATCGGGCCCAGAATTTGAAATTCAACAGTGTTAAAGGCTTGCTCAGCCGCCGCCACCACTGAACTCGCCGAGGCTTGCTCAGCCGCCACCACCACTCCTCGCCGAGGCTCGCCGCCATCGGGCCCAGTCCCGCATCTTGCTCAGCCGCTTCGATGCTGAGAACGGCGACTCGACTACAGGCGATTCGCAACGAACTCTCCCCCTCTCCGGCACCTGTGCTGGTGCTTCCATTTCCAAGCGGCTGAGCAAGATGCGGGACTGGATCATCGCGTTAAAGGCGCTGGCTCTCGTCCACAGGCTGCTCAACAAGCTACGAAAGTCGCGACTTTTCCGGCGACGCTATCGCTGTCAAACGGCAACAAAAATATATGGGTTTTGTTCCCCAGAGGTCGATTATCACAATGGAACAATTCTTTTTGATCAATTTCGCACACATAACACTTAATTTCAAAAATAAGTGTTAGGGTTCTTAAACCTTTTCATGAACCCACATTCGAAACGAATCAAAATTCAAACCAGTTGAAGCGAAATCAAGCCTCCAAACCATGGGGCTATTAACCTTCGGCCTTGATGCTACGAAACCGAGCCATCCACCGGTGACTTTCACGGACGGTGGTGGCCGGGGAGTCTCGGTATCAAATCGAGCAATTTTGGTTAGTTTCAAAAACTCAACCAGATCTTCTTTTTCTCAAAAACAAAGTTGTTTCGGTGTATCCATGTTCTCAACAAAAATCCAGTAACATCGAAACAACAAGAACATTCAAAACAGGCAAGGATTCAGATCCATGTGGGTTTTGTGTGTTTGTGTTCATCATATGAACAATACACGAAAATCAAGAAAATAAATTTTAAGGGTTAGAATTAGTAATTGAAATAGTTTGAGGACTGAAGTCGTCATTTTAAGTTTATTTTAGTATTATTTAATGCCACATCATCATTTTCCATCCAATTTAACGACCAATTTGACGGAAAGTAGTTGAACAGGATGCGCAATAGGAGCAAAGGTACCTCGCTAGGACAAAATAAAGGTAAGGTACCCGGATAGGACAAAAAAATAAACTAGGTGACCTATGGTGAATTTTATCCAATATAAAAGAGGTTTTAGGTCAATATTAAGGTGTGAGTTGAACTTAGGGAGCCATTTTCTGGCACGGGCAAATTCCTAGGCCATATATTATGCACTGTTTTTCTGCGATCCAAATCTCTGTCATTGTAAATTGACACTGTTTTTTAGCCCATATTTAGTGTCTATGAGCTGCAAGCCCGTGCGTTGCCCATGATAAGATTAAGTATGAATATAACAAAATAATCACCAAATAATAAAGTTTATGTTCCAACATGGAAAATATTACTAGGATTTTAACAATTCAAAGTGGGATTTAATTGTTGACCCAAAAAGTAAATAGAGGAAACACCCATAATTGGGGCCCCAATCATCTGCCATTAAGGTTAAGGATCAAAAGAAAAATGAAAAGATTTTAGGTATTAAAATGTAGTTTAACCATTGACCCAAGAAAACTATTATAAAAAAGGAGGAGAAAATGACAAATCCAATAAATGAAAGCCAAAAGCCAGCACAGAACACAAAGCAGAAAAACAAAAAAAAAATGTAGGCTAGATCATGTTCAAAACCAGACAAATCAACCCAAAAAACATTTGTCACCACTCACCTGCGGTGGCAATTGTTGTGCTTAGAAAATGGTAATAAAGGGGCTTGCAACACTTAAGTTTAAATGTAATCAATTACAATGAACCACTATAAAAAGCTTTTAATGAAATCCAAATGGGAAGAGTTGTGTATCAAAAGTTTAACCAAAGACTTAATAAAAATAAAGGAAGAAAGGAAAGAAAAATAAAAAATTACCAAAGTCGGATAAGCTAAAACCATACCAAAGTGGGGGTAAATTGCACCCGCTATCCCCAACCTTTAATTATTGTTTCATTTCTAACCCTAACCTTCACTTTGCTCGCAGCGTATCCCTAATCTCAATAAATCGTTTCATTTTAGCCCTTTTTTGGACGTAAATAGTTATCTTGAATGGAAAAAGTCACGTCACTAGATTACTGTAGGGGAAAATACTTATTTTAACCCTTGTAAAAATCTCCTTTCCCAAAAATGCCTTAAAACTTTTAAATCTAACAAAAAAACCTTAAAATTTCTCCTGCCAACTCTCGCCTCCCTCTTTGGCATCCCTCTCTCGGTAGCCTCCCTTTCCGGCGAACCCCCTCATACCTCTCATCCCTCTCCGACCTCTTCTCTACGGTGATTTTTGTTAACCGGTTTCCTTCATACTCTCGATTCTCGTGCTCTTGTCGCTAAATTGTCATCGTCTACTCACTGCCGAATCGCCCTCGCCTACTGGCACCAATCGAGAGAAAATGCAAGTTCACAAGACAGCTGCCGATGTAATTGGCCAGAGCAATCAAAGTAACCGTCTTTTGGGGATCGAAAACTTCCAACTGCTCAATCGCATCACTCTTCAATTGTTCAGCGAATTCCTTTGATTTCTCTATCCCCAGTAGCTTCGGATAAGTGGTCTTGTCGGCCACCAAATCTTTGCCGGCCGTTTTCCCCAGTTCTTGAGATGATTTGGTGACATCCAGGATGTCGTCGACTATCTGAAACAGGAGGCCGATAGACCTCGCAAATTTCCTTAGCCTTTCCACTTTGTCGTTGCACCCACCTCCAAGGATCGCTCCCAGAACCACCACTGCTTCCAGCAGGGCAGCTGTCTTGTGGATGTGGATGAATTCCAATTGTTCCAAGCCTACAGCGGTTAGCCCCTTGCTGCTTATGTCAACCACCTGGCCCGCCACTAGCCCTTCCGTCCCGATCACCTTTGCCAATTCGCCCATGGCCCGCACGAACTCGCCAGGGAAATGCCCACTGTCGCCACCGCCATGTGCTTAAAGGCGAAAGAGAGGAGCGCGTTCCCAGCTAACACGGCAATATCCTCACCGAATACTTTGAGGTTCGTTGGCTTGCCACGCCGGAGATCATCGTTGTCCATACAAGGGAGGTCGTCGTGGATGAGCGACATGGTGTGGATCATCTCGACAGCGCAAGCCACCGGCATGGCGATGGATTCTTCCCCTCCAACAAGGTCACACGTAGCCAGGGAGAGGACCAGGCGCACCCGCTTGCCCCCAGCGAGGATCGAGTATCGCATTGCCTCATGAATCTTCAAGGGGTGGCGGAGCTTGACGGCGGCCTCGAGGGCTCGATTGGCAGAATGCGCTCTCTGGGTCATGTACGACTTGAAATCAAATGAGGATTTTGTCGCGAAAAGGAGGCTCAATTTGCGAGAGGGAAACTGGTTAACAAAACTCACCGTAAAGAAGAGGTTGGAGAGGGATAAGAGGTAGAAGGGGGTTCGCTGGAGAGGGAGGCCGCCGAGATAGGGATGCCAGAGAGGGAGGAGAGAGTTGGCCGGAGAAATTTTAAGATTTTTTTATTAGGTTTAAAAGTTTTAAGGTATTTTTGGGAAATGTGATTTTTACAATGGTTAAAACAAGTATTTTCTCCTACAGTAATCTGGTGACGTGGCTTTTTTCATCCAAGATAACTAGGGGGCTAAAATGAAACGATTTATTGAGGTGGGGGATACGCTACGAGCAAAGTGAATGTTAGGATTAGAAATAATTAAAGGTTTGGGGTAGTGGGTGTAATTTACCCCTCAAAGTAGATAACGGTTGTGGCCAAAGTTTTGTTTTAGAATACAAAAAAATAGTATTGAAAAGTTTGGGAACCAAAATGTTAAACAAATAAAATCTAGTGACTGAAATAAGAAAGCTCAGTAACTGAGAAACTGAAAAGGACACAAGCGCAAGAAAAACATGAAAAGCAAGTTGTTTGCGTGAACTGCACTGCTACTTGCTGGACATGGCTGCTCGACTCCTACCACTGTACCACATGCGGCTTCCCTCCTTTTTCTCATTGTTTTGCTTTTTGTCTTTCTCCAATTCATTTTTACTATTTTGTTTTGTTTTTTGATGCATTTCAGTGAGCAATATTTTCTGGGTGAGTTGGTTTGAGTGTTAGTTTTTTTCCGAGGTGTTAAATGACTTATCGTTAGATGTATCACACCCTAAATTTTTAAGATATACAATATAATATACCGTATTACATATTATTATCATTTTTATAAAAAAAATAAATATTAAAATATTATTTTAAGATGACATAATTTATTTAATAATTTATTTTTATATATTTTATATGTATTTTAATTTTTTTATTCATAATTTTTTAAATATAAATAAAATAAATATGATAAAAGATATTCAGTTGGGTAGCATGAATTAGAAATCTAATTGGGGGATATTGTTTAACACCACAAGGACCTTCAAGCTGTTATTATCCATTAAATTTTTATATTAATTAAGAAAAGTAACAAAAAAATAAAAGTAAATGTTTATTTTATGATATATGTATTATTTATATTTTAATGTTTTATATATTTATAATATTTTTTATGTAAAATGAAAAAAAATAGCTGCAAGAAATAAAATATTACGGTACATACCACATAGTGTTTGTGGTATACCGTAATTTTTTGATAAAATATATACAAAAAGTAAATGATATACGGTATACCGTAAAATACCACAGCATACCATGTGATAATATGATAAAATACCAAAATATTTATACCGCATATCATATCACTTCAGCATACAATACACTGCAGTATTTAATACTGTGCGTGCAAGTGGTGCGCGTTTGACCTCTTATGACTGTCACTTTCCAGGTTTTTTAAATTTTCATTTTTTTCAGTTCTGTTTTATTGCCAGTTGATTACTGTTTTTTAGTTTTTTTAATTTATCTACCTTTTATTCTTAATTTTATCTCACTTTTCACTTTCCTCAGTTCTTTTTAATTTGTTTATGTTTTCTTCTTAATCTCATTGGTCCAAAAGAACAGACAATTTTGTTAAAAGAAGAGTTATTCCCTCTAATAAAACAAATAGATACTAATAAAATAAAAACTAGTTTTTATATATTCATTTATTAATTTTATCTGTTTTTTTAGTCAATTCTGGTTTGTTTGTTTATCAAGTTTATTTTTTATTTTGTAATTTTTGTCTTTTTTCTACTAATTTATTTTTTATAATTTTTTATTTATTCTTTTATTAATTTTATCTATCATTTTATCAATTTTTTATATTTTTTTATTAGTTCTTATTTATTTATTATCAATTTTATATTTTATTTTATTAACTAGTTCCTTTAAAAGAATATAATATTTATTTATTTATTATTATTATTATTTGTTAGTTTTTCTGGAAAATTTAATTTTCTTTTATTTGTATCTGTTGTTTTCATCATTCTTTTATTAGTAATTGGAGCCTTTATTTATTAGCGTGCATAGGCTTTTACTGCTAAATTAGCTAGCAGGTAAATTGTAATTATCATCTATATCGAGTGTTTAAATTTTTATTGACATTTCCATCATCAATCGAATTCTGTTAATGAACCAAGCAATTTATCTGAGTAAAAGATTCTTTATGAATTCATACTCTGTTCTTATTCACATATGCCTGCTGGTTGAAATCGTGTTACGTGTAGGACTAACAGAAATTATGAACAATATGAAAGGTTTGAGACTTGTATCAAAGTCTTTGAAGAAATTATGACTACAATATTACATTTTTGTCAATATCCTCCAACTATTTTTTGTGGCTAGTCAAAGGTCAAATTCTGATTTGTGTAAGAGATTTCTTTTCTTGCTACCAAAATGCAGGCTTTGTTTTTTAAGGCAGGGTAGGGGTAGTCTTAAGACTTTTTCGATTTATCAAAAAAGTCCTAAAAAATTTAAGTCGTCAATCCTATTAGTTTTAAAACAATCAATTTTTCCATTTGACAGACGGAATGCTCAAACGGTTGTAAATGACGTTCACTCTAAACATGGCTGTAAAAACAAGGACTAAAAAGGTTGTTGGGTTAAAGGTTTTAAGACTTTTTTTGGCAAATTGAGTAATTTTAGGACTTTTTATCAAATCGGGTAATTTTAGGACTTATTTGACAAATCAAGTAATTTTATGACTAACTTGGTAAAACTCAAAAAACTTGAATCTCATCAATAATAAGGAAAAACAATCATTGATGATTGTTTTTTTTAGGAGAAGGAATAGAGATTGAACCCAATGATATGGAACAATTGGTTATATGTGAAGAATAAAGAAACTTTGAAGATTGATTTGACATGGTTTTAATTGAATTGCATGATTTACCATCATATTTTGAAAAGTATGTGCCACACGTAATCCAAGTGTTGGAACATTGTCTGAAGGGAAGTATCATGAAATTTGGGTACAATTTCATATTAAATTATCTTTTTCTAAAGAAATGCAGTAACCTAAAACATAATCATTCTAAATTTCTCATAATGATATAATTCTTAGGAAGAGATGTAAAAAATATATCTTGTTTAACAACTCTTGTTAAATTTGATTCACATATAATTGTCAAAATATGATGATAATCATGCAATTCGATTAGATCAATGTCAGAACAACTTTCAAAATTTTTTTCTTTTTTACATTGTTCTAATGATCCTATATAGTGGTGCACATTGGGCCTGACAACCCTGGACCGACCCTACTTGGGTGAGCTTGGCCTAGTTAGGTTGATGTGCTAGGCTTATGCGGGCCTAGGTCTGGGCTGAACTTTTAATTTTTTATTTTTTATTTTGTTTGAAAATATTTGGTAAATTATGATTTTAGAAAACAAAACACCACCACTAGTATAATTTTCATTAATAAAAAGCCAAATGCCACTTACAAATAACTTGGAACGGACTTTACATGAGAAAATGGTGAAGTGTTCCAAAAAGAGTCAAAAATAAAACCTATGATCAGCGCTCAACAACATAATTAGATCAAATACATACTAAGAACCGAAAAAAAAAACTAGGATGTAAAAGCCTCTATATCATCTTCCTTATCATCTGAACTCTTTTGGTCTTGCTTTTTTAAAGTAGTATGACCCTAGTTACAGTTGCACACACAAACCTCCTTTGCTTTTAGACTAAACCTAGTTTGTTTTCTTTTAAATGACTCATTTGTCGGCACTAAAAGCGGACTCGAATATGATGATGGAAACTGGTACTATTAAAACCTCTTTCACAATGATGGACAGAATTGAAAATTTGTTACTTTTAATTTTCTACCACTCCAAAATATCATCTTCATTTATCTCAAATAAGGTGTAAAAATAATCATATACTTCTGATAGCCCAAAGGGTGTAGGTCGGAGATATTTAAGTAGTTGTTCTGTGAGGTTAAAAGCATTGTTGAAGATAACAATCTAAACATGTGGACTTGTTTGCAGTATCTTGTTTTTTAGTTTTATTATCGACATTATCTTGTTTTTGCATTTATTTTAGTTTAAGTTATATCAGGATTTTCATTTTCAATAAGTGTCATTTCAGGCAACTTCTTATTCACTCTACCTATTTATATTTCAATCTGATTTAGGGGAAGAATAGTTGACATATGAATTTCTTTTACGGTAGTTTTTCTCATGTTAATATTTAAACCATTAAACAGAGCTATTAGTTTATAATAGCAGAGTAAGAATTAATTTTACTCTTGAGACATGTTCTAGTAAGTATGCTAGTCATAACATTTTTTTAAATAGATTTTTTAACCCGTGTAAGATGACACACTTACAAATGATCTATATTTTCAGTTGGGTTATTTTTCTTTTGGGTCTGTATTTTGTTTTTTTGCATTTGGTTTTTTCAGCCCTAAAATTGGTTTTTTTTTTGTATTTGGGTTTTTTTTTTTGTAATTTAGGGCTTGAACTTCCTTCCCTTTTTGGGGTATTTTTTGTCTATCCGTGAAGCCCATTTGTTCTTCTTGGCCTAAAAGCATGTTTAAAAAAACATGGAAAATTACATAATAGGCACTTTTTTGTTTATGATGATATTTTTGGGTCTTCAAACTTTAAGATCATACATTTTTTATCACTGTATCCCAACAATGAAAGATATTCTAAACTTTTGGTTTTAAAATTTTAGGCCTCCGAACGTGCTTGAGTTATAACTAATAACCCATTTTGTGCTTAAATTCTAAAACAAATTGGTTACCAATAATTTTGAAGCACTCTAATTTTTCCAAAGCCTTTAAAGTGATCATGACTTAATTATATTACCTAAAATGCTAAAGGGTGATGGGATGTTAGGAGTAGTAGCTGCTTTGATATAGTTCTTTTTTTTTATATTTTGTTTGGGTTATGCTCATTTGGATTTTTTGTTGGCCCAAAAACTGTCCTAAACAAAAACACTAATATCACATAATACATACTCTATTTGTTTATGAAAATATCTTTTGATTTTTTGGGTTTTTTGTTAGCAAAAAAATATGTCCAAAAAAAAAAAAGGTTTAGTTCTTCCTCTTTCTTGTTTTTGTTTGGGTTAAGGTTGTTTGGGTTTTTTTTTGGCGAAAAAAATGTCCAAAATAAAAAAATTAATATTATATAATAGATATTCTTTTTGTTTATAATAGGGTGAAATCCTTCAGGGGTCTCTTAGCTTATTTTTTTTATCCTAAATGAGTACCTTACTTTAACGTTGTCCTACTAAAGTCTCCTACCTAATTATGTGTGTCTCAATTAGGTATTTTTCATCCATTTCACTATCAAGTGAGCAAATTTTTCTGATGTGACATTAATTAATATTAAAATAACTATAAAATAACAAGTTTGGTCTTTAAAACTTTCTGTATCAATAATTTTAACCATTTTCAAACTGCTCGAATATCAATAATAAACCCAAATTTTTATTTTATCCTTTCAATACAGTAACATCAAGAACAAGCCCAAATTAACAATGGCCAACCTCGCATGTTCTCGTCATTGGTGTCTTCATCCACCAACTCATGTCATTTTTACCGACTCACGCATCCTCATGATTGAACAGTGGGCAAACCGAAGCTCTCATGGTGCAGGGATTTACGGTGATGGCGATAACGATTCATGGCAATAGCAATTTTATAGTAACAATGACAAATATGGGAATTGCTTTGAAGAAGAGTAAGAAGAAGGGAAGATGAATCACCGATATAGGAGTTAAACCGAGAAGAGGGGAAAAGGAATCGCTAGAGTTGTTTCTTTTTCCAGTTTTGCTTCAGCCGCATAGTTTGATTCTCTCATAGGCATCTAATCACCTTTGGCTCAAGGATTTGGACCTCAAACACAAAGAGAATAAAAAGAAAACAAGCCCAATGAGAAGAAACTTGTAAAAGAGTTGACGTAATTCATCATTGGTTTTGATTCCTCTACGAATCAGAGGTGAATATGCCCGACAAAAATGACAATGAAGGCAAAATGTGGAGGGCGGGATGGGACCAAGAAGTAAAGGCCAAGAGAAAAACGAGGAGGTGGAGGTTCAATTTCTAGTTGGATTGATGTGTTTGATTTTCCAGCAGAAATTTTTTTTACCAGTGAATAAAAATCGTCAGAGTCATGGCAAGGGTGCTGCTCTGGAGATGGTGGAGTTCGTGTTTAGGGTGCTGTTGGTGTCGTGCACGGCGGAGGAGCAGAGTTAGAGAGTGACAGTTGTTTGAAAGGGCGGGTATAAACAATACATGCCTAAATATAAATGTTAAAATTATTGATTGAAAATTTAAGGGACTAAATTTATTATTTTACATTTTTTTTAGTATTAAACAATATCACGTCAGTATTTTTCTTCAAATTTAATGGTAAAATTGATAGAAAGTATCCAATTGAGACACATAATATGAGATAAAGGACTTTAATAGGACAACTTTAAGGTATGGTACTTATTTTAGATAAGAAAAAAAAGCTAGGGACCCCGTTGGATTTTAACAGTTTATAATAATATCTTTTTGTCTTTGGTTTTTTTTGTTGCCCTAAAATAAGAGGGTAATATTACATAATAGATACTCTATTTGTGTATAATAATAGTTTTTTCCCTCAAATTTTGAAATCTTTCATTTTTACCACTCTATTATACTAAAAACAAAAGATGTTCTAAATTTTTATTTTTACATTTTCAGCTCCAAACCTTACATGAGTAATAACCAAGAACCAATTTTAAGGTTAAATTTCAAAATAAATTAGTCATCAGTAATATTGAAATGTTTCACATTTGCCAAAATCTCTAAATTGATTATGACTTAATTTTAAATTCATAAGTTTTTAAAAATATGTTTTGCAATATAAATATTTGGTATGAAAAATATGTGTCTTTATTAATTGATTCGCAATGAAGTTCGGCCTTTGTATAACCTTTGCTCATATGTCCATATGTCTTTCAATGTGTATTAAAATCAATCATTCATATTATTTCCATTATCGGTCATATTCATTTGAAATTGATCAACTTATGAGTCTAATAAATAAATCAATTATGAAAAATCTTTCTTCATTACTGTAAAATAATGCATACTCTATAGCAACGTGCAGGCTTGCCTCTAGTTATATATACTAAAGAGCTAAGGCTTGATATGATGCTAGTAATAGTAGCATATTTGTTACAGTACCTTTTTCTCTTTTTTTGCCGTTCCTTTTTTTTTTTCTTCAGAATTTAATAGGTTCTCAAATTTTAAAATCAGATGTTTTTATTACTTTATCCTTGGAAACACAAAAGATATTTTAAATTTTAAATTTTTATGTTTTCAAACCTCAAACTACATATTAGTTAAAAAATAAATTAGTTATCAGTAATATTGAAATGTTTCAAATATTTTGAAATCTTTAAATTAATTATGACTTAATTTTAAATTTATAATTTTTAAAATATTTTTTTATTATAAAATATAGATATATTCAGTATAAAAAATTTATATATTTATTAATCAATTAATAACAAAATATAAACTTTATACAACCTTTACTCATATATTCATACATCTTTTATATATAGTTAAATAAATTTCATCATCGGTTATATTCCTTTTCTGAAATGTAAGTTAATTATGAAAAATAATGGATACCGGCTCTAGTTCATTCCGACGTATGAAACAAAGATTGTCTTGTCGTAATTTAAAAACCCAAAAAGAAAAGTAAAACAAAAAAGTTGTTCTGTTTGTGTCAGCTAAGGCAGGTCCCACATCTTACTGTCATCGCGCCTGGGCACCTGACACCGCGTCTGTTGCTGCAGAACATGCAGAGGTCCTCTGACAAGTCATGCGGACTTTCATCCTACTTTAATTTCCTCCCTCTCTCATGTTTCACCACCCTCCCCCCCCCCCCTGCTCTTTTCTGCTGCTCAAACAGAACTCTCCCCCACTTCAAAACCATCTGTTCCGGTTCAGACTGCTGTAGAATTTGCAGACTGCAAGTTGTAAAGGAGGCCAATCTCCTTTTCTCTTATTTGACTGCTGTTTTCTTCTTCTTTTTTGTTCCTTTTATTTTTTCAGAAAATTTAACCCGCTGTGAGTCTGAGACCACACGGTATCTGCCTTTTATAGGTATTGGAGGGACAGCTTTGCCTTTGCCTGATTACTGGAACATATGGAGAGTGGTGGGTTTGGATTCAATGGAGCAGAAGGGTCAGTTCCAGTTGGGCTAGGGCTCGAGCTTGGTTGCGGGTCTGGTTATGGGAGGTCAAAATCCCTTGGGTTCACCGTGTTTCAGCTGCAGGAATTGAAGCTCCAGTCTCTAATATACAAGTACATGGAAGCTGGCCTCCCCGTTCCCCATCAGCTTGTTCTTCCCATCTGGAGGAGTGTTGCTAATTGTTTTGGTGGCCCTCATCAGCTCTACTCAACCTGTGAGTTTCTAGCTCTCTAAATCCAAATCTGTCTCGGTGTCATAAAATATGACAGCAAGTCAAGTTTTGAATCTCTTTGTGGCACCATATTCAAAGTTGAGCCCAATTGCAAATATAATTGGTCTGGTTGTTCCATTTTGGCAGCTATGGGGTGTGGCCCTTTGAACCTGGAATACAGAAATGGGATGGATGTAGAGCCAGGAAGATGCAGAAGAACAGATGGTAAGAAATGGAGATGTAGCAAAGAAGCAGTTCCGGATCACAAGTACTGTGAGAAGCACTTGCACAGAGGCCGCCAGCGTTCAAGAAAGCTTGTGGAAGCTTCCAACAACACCAAGAATAATAATGCCAAAACCGACCTCTCCATTTCTCTTGCGGCTAATAACAGCTGCAGCAATCTTGCTGCTCCAGCTTTGCGTTTCCAGTGAAGAGGTAATCCGAAAGCTCCCGAGACTTTCTTATGATCACAAAAGGGTGTTTGGGGGTTTCCATCTAAGCAAGAGAACGAATTGTTGCCGGATACAAGTGTTTTACCTGAGAAGGTGCTGCAATTTGCTACTTTCTGGCATTGTTTTGTTACCCTTGTCTTCCTTTCACTCTTGAATTTGGACATGGACATGCAATATTTGTTACCTTTTCTTGGATACACTTGATTTTGGTATTGGCAGGTGAATGTGGGAATTTTGTTACGTGTAATTAAATATGTGAAACGCGGATGCTGGTTTTGGTCTTGGTGTGTGTTTTGACTGATCATGTGCTGATGGATGTTGTTCTCAGAGAGCAAGCATGTGACCCGTAGCCAGTAGTGTGGCATAATTTGTTTTGCTTACGAGTTTGATGATTTCATTATTCTGCTTCTGCTTGATGATTGCGCCCATAACCTGTCCAATGTCGTCCGCTTAGTCACTCACTCGATCAAAGACGCTTCTTCATGAGATCACGAGACCCTCATTTATCTTTTTCCTGTCCTGAGCTGCAGACTGCAGTGCAAGGCTGTTGGGGAACTTCTTCCTGTCTTTCAATATTCATGTAAATTTTCTGGCCTAAATCTTTCATAAACATGTGAATTGGCCCATCCAGCTTTCAAAAAAAGGTTTCTGTTCATTAGGTCATTTGTTGTCTAAACTATCACTTTTCTGAAAGTTATGAACTGAATCCGAACCTGTAAACTGAAATAATGAGTTTATCACACTTTTTTTTTATCTATAGTTTTAAAAATTCTCCAGATGAGGCACCAGTAGGCTGATGGGTGCAAGCAATTATGAAACTTTGATGGATAAATTGACATACTTTTTGAAAGTTTGCTGGCCCGGGATTTGTTTCTGAACCCAGTTGTGGAAGACTGGGTTGCAATGGGCCATAAAGTCCGCAGAGTACTCGGAGGTCTGATCCACATGAGTAGGCCAGGCGGCCAGCATTTTCAGTAAAAATAAATTTACCAATAACGTCGGCATGGGCGCAGTCAAAAACAAGTAGCGTAGTAAGATAAAAGAAAATAAAATGTACGCAGTAAGTCAAGACGTCGGAATAATAGTCCACCGGACACCGGTTGTCCCATACCGACACTCGCTCTATTAATCTCAGCTGTCAGCTTCACAGACTTTTTTACTAGCTTATTATAAATTATTATTACTACTCCATCCGACGGCCTCCCTCCCTCCTCCTTCCCAAATCTGAATCCCCCCCGTCCACTCCGATCCACCTCACTGTACATATCCCCCGCCCTTCCTCTCCCTCTTCCTCCCCCCAAATCTCTGCTTCCTCTCCTGCACCTGCAGCTGCTCCAGCAATGGTGGAAGCTCAGACATGGACCACGCGCCGGATGAGCAATCCCCGCCTCGACGACTACCAGGTCGTCGACATTCCTGCCACCCCTCCCGGCGACGTCCGCAACAGCTTCTCCCCCTTCTCCTTCGCTTCTCACTTCTCCCCCTCCGTCATCACCGCCGCCATCATTGCCTCCTGGTTCTCATCTAACATCGGCGTACTCCTCCTCAACAAGTACCTCCTCAGCATCTACGGCTACCGCTTCCCCATCTTCCTCACCATGGTCCACATGTGCTCCTGCGCCTCCTACAGCTACGTCGCCATTAACTTCCTCGAGATCGTTCCTCGCCAGCACATTCTCTCCCGGAGGCAGTTCCTTAAGATCTTTGCTCTCAGCGCCATTTTCTGCTTCTCCGTCGTCTGCGGCAACACTTCTCTCAGGTACATTCCGGTGTCCTTCAATCAAGCGATCGGCGCCACCACGCCGTTTTTCACAGCTATTTTCGCGTTTCTCATTACTTGCAAGAAGGAATCTGCGGAGGTTTACTGCGCGCTCATGCCGGTTGTGTTCGGGATTGTGCTGGCCAGCAATAGCGAGCCGTTGTTTGACCTGTTCGGATTTTTGGTATGTATCGGATCCACGGCAGGTCGGGCCTTGAAGTCCGTTGTCCAGGGGATCTTGCTCACCAGTGAGGCCGAGAAACTTCACTCTATGAACTTGCTACTCTATATGGCTCCAATGGCAGCGATGATTTTGCTTCCCTTTACGCTTTACATTGAAGGCAATGTCGCTGGGATCACGCTGGAGAAGGCGAGGAGTGATTCGTGTATTGTCTTCTTGCTGATTGGGAACGCGACGGTGGCGTATCTGGTTAATCTCACTAATTTCTTGGTGACCAAGCACACGAGCGCTCTCACTCTGCAAGTTCTGGGCAATGCCAAGGCGGCGGTGGCGGCGTTTGTGTCGGTTCTCATCTTCAGGAATCCGGTGACGCTGATGGGGATGACCGGATTCGGGGTCACCATTATGGGCGTAGTGCTGTACAGCGAGGCCAAGAAGAGATCCAAAGTCACAACGCATTGACACCGAGTTTGATTGATGCACAGAAGATGATTCGATTCTTTTTTCCAATGCCACAAACAAGGGTGCGGCTCTTTTTTTATGCTCTTTCATATAATTCACTTTTGATATTGCCATGACTTTTTACTGCAATTGTTAAATGAGGGGAAAGAATCAAAGAGAATTCGGATTCAGAGGAAACCGTGATTGGGGGGTTGTATAGGATGGTGGAGGGAGAGGAAAAGCGATAAAAAGCTTTATATGGCTTTTCTTTTTCGTTGTTGCTTTGGGGTTGTTAAAGAGAATAAAGTTCTCTCTTTTGCTTTCCCCTCTTTGTAATCCTGCTTACTATTCTCTCCTATAATGGAGGCATAGAGAAGTCATTCATATGTGATTAGTTTTGTGAATTTTAGGGGGAGGAAAAGTTCTCCCTCTATTATATGTTAAACTCATTCAATCAAATTCTTGCTTCCATTGCTATTGGTCTTCATCACCTGCTTATCCAGCTTCGATGTTCTTGCAGCGCACAACAATGCATGATGATGTTCTTTTGTTTGGTTTTCAGTTAAAATTTATTACTGTCTGAAAGTAGTAGCATGTTGGTCCATTAGCTCATGTTGTGAATAAGTTGAAGAGATCTTATTTTGCGAATTTTAGATCTCGCAATGTTGTGATTCCTGGCGGTTGTATGCATATGCATTTGCATATGCAGGTACCGTTTTCATCTCCCTGGTTGAGAGGTTAGACTTCTAGAGAATCTGTAACAGAAGCTAGAGTGAAGCTGGTAATAAGGAATCAAATAGGCTGTTTTCTGGACTCCTGTATTGACGTTGGAGAGGATTCACGTTCTCTATTCTCACATTAGATGTCATTGTCATTATTAAGTGTAAGGGATTGATTTTTTTTAGCACGAGAAATAGTTCTCTTCTATTTTGGCCAACAGTTTGTTCAGCCGACAGATTATAGACCTGTTTGATCTCGAGCTCCTTTGAGAAAACCTTGTCCAGTTGTCCCTGTCTGTATTATTGTTTGAAGAATGGCAAGCTTGCCTAGACGGGCAAGTTCCAGTCGGGGGGAATTCTTCTGAGGTTCCACATTTCCGTGCCAGGAAACAGACCTGACAGTAGCTGAAAGTGAAATGTTGGAGAGATCCTTTTTGTTTGTCAAATTGTTGTTCCCTCCCTTTTTGTTACTTTGCTGCCACTTGTAACGCGTTCACTTATTTGCGATGGTTTTGAATGATTTTCTAGTGTGACATTATGCAAACTGGCAACCCATAGTTGATCTGGGTACTTATTTATGTATAGTTTTGAATGGTTTGTAGGTGAATCTAGTAGCCCCGTTTTTCCTTGTTTCTGGTTATTGGACAGTCGGGTATAATAACATAACATGATGCCAGTTGTCATGGCACCTTGTTGATGTCTGTTTTGGTTAGTAATAGCGGAGATTATTTCTTCCCACAAGGAAGCTGAAATTAATTGTCAATTCGTTTTAATTTAAATTAATAATTTTTTTTTTACTTTTTACATCTTCTTGACCTGAAATCAATTTTATTTGAAAGTTAATATTATGTAGATATAATAATTCATTTGAAAGTAAATTTTTATAAAGTTGTTAAATTTTTATGAATTTTTTTAATGTCTTAAACTAGAAAAATTTATAAAAATTTAGTAAAATTACAAAAATTATATTTCAATGGATTATTGCAGTTATATAATATTAATTTTTAATAAAAAATTAATTTTAAATAAAAAAAATATAATAATAAAAATAAGTTATTTTGAAATCAATTGATTTAAGTTAAAATGAAATAAGTATAAGTTATAAGGGAATGGCTGCACAAAATGAGATGGTTTTGGAGAAGGTTTTGGGATGGCAAAGGGAATTCATAAGAGGGCTGCCTTCTCCTATTAAAAGGAAAAAAAAAATGAGATTGATCTAGTGTAATTAATTAGATAAGAGGTCAAGTGTCTTATTGGTTCCTAAATGGTGACAGGATATAATATATACGTGAAGTATGAACAAGGTGCCTGCTCCTCTGATCTAACTTGAAAGGGACGGAAGAAGGCGACGCTGATCGAGTTTATCCATCATTTGATGTTGAATTTTCTCC
This sequence comes from Aquilaria yunnanensis, assembly GCA_039654915.1. Lineage (NCBI taxonomy): Eukaryota > Viridiplantae > Streptophyta > Magnoliopsida > Malvales > Thymelaeaceae > Aquilaria > Aquilaria yunnanensis. The sequence goes on along the minus strand of CM077593.1, from coordinate 5,357,391 downwards.
CAATGTGCAACTTGCTGTTGTCGATTTTCCAAATAAGACTCGCCAATTGGCTAGTAATGTTCAACTTGAACATGCCACGACAACAGATGCCAAGTCCAGACTTTCCGCATGGGAGCCCAGGATTTAACCCAGAAAAGGATATCCTTATCTCTCTAATGGACGTGTCAGCATTGATTAAGGATCTTCAGTCTATCCTACCCTCCTTCGCTGCTTTCCACAATATATATATATATATAATTTCACTAAGATCTTTCGGCAAATAGTCAAAAAATAAAACTTTTTGGAAAAATGACATCAATCTTAAAACATTTTTGCTTTTGCTAAATTAGTCCTAAAGCTTGTAGATTTTCTACATAAATCCTCAGTCTATGCTACCGTCAAGATCGACTGTTAATCTTAATGTGAACGGGCTTGCATTTTGAAAAAAGGGGAAATCCTACATGGCAAGTACATAATGTCATGAACCTGCAAAGGGTTTATTATGTCTTCCACCTAAGGTTTGGTACTAATCACACTTACACATGTTACGCTATACTTCTTTTCTTCAGTTTGGTACATCAACTTATAGACCTCAATTTTGAATGTCTTCTAAATTTTTTTTAGTAAGTTTAAAATTAATGGTGATTTTGTTGCATTTAGTAACAAATATATATATAGCATCGTTGTTTCTTCCTTTTAAATCCAAGATATTTTTTTTTATATACAGAAGTATCATATACACAGATACAGCACAGAGTTGTTCTATAGATCTTGGCTGCTCTATGGGTGTGGGCTCAAACTTGCATTTTTCTGGGTTTTTGCTGCTAATCTGCTTCATCTCAACAAATGCCTTCATGCATTTGTGAGGATTTAAATCTTTAACAGCAGGGTTAGAATGCATGCACCTCTATCAACTGAGCTCAACTCAATCTGCAAATCCATGATAGTTGTTTTTCTTTATTAAATTTGAAAAACCAATGAGTAGGAGTAAGTTTCTAAAATTAAAATGGGTGTAACCTTCAACATTTTAGCCTAATGGCTAAGAGCTCCGAAGATATAAGAGGTTTAAGATTTGAATCCTAATATCCCTACTTCCTTTAACATATCAAACAAAAAGTTAATTCAGTTGCTATTCTGATCCTGGAGAAACTGGCGTAACACTTTTCCTAATTAATAGTATATATGTTTTTGTATACTTATATGATGTTTTAAATATTAAAAAAAATAAAGAGTAAAAGTATAATTAATACTAAATCTCATGTGAAAAATGTACCTGATCCATCTCATCAATCACTAATACTAAAATATTATAGAAAAAGAGGAAAAAGACCCGTCTGAATAGAAAAAAAAATAATCATTATAAACGTAAATGGTACTACAACGGAACAAAAATCATCAGAGGAACAAATAAATGGCACACATACTTCACAAGGAAACCCTCTAAGGATTCCACGCTACACATCTAAGTCCTCAAGCTTCTATAATCCACAACAAAACAGGAAAATTCATGTGATACCAGGGCGCCCCTCCTACAGAGACTGGTACCCGAATTTTATTGATCAGTTCAACCCCACCAAACAATATGAAGAACTGAGGAAACCATCACCACCATAACCTCAGAAAAGGGTCATCCCTAGAAGAGCAACCACGACAGCAACCATCGAACCAAAGAACATTGGTGAAGCGACAGCGGTGGCGGCAGAAGGTGCGGGAGCTGGGGGACCAAGTGAGGCGTGGGCATCGATGGCCAACTTCATCCTCTGGCTGCAGTGGTCGGGGAATCAGCAAATGTACCAGTGCCTTCCTGGTTCAATGATCATGATCTGATCGCTTCCAGAGTTCCGGATTTTAGCGTCGTTTGGTATGGAGCAGTTCTGGAATGGGCCACCGTCACTTTAACCACGCTGTGAGCATCTTTGTTGTAAGTGAAAACTGCAACCATCATAAAATAGAGTAAATGTAAGTTGATGTCTAGACGCTAATAAACACTGGCAATTATATATGTGATGACGAACGTACTAAGCCCGTCTCCGACATAGAACTGATACTTCGCGGCCCACTGGGTGTAGTTGTGGCCGAGAGTCCAGCCATCGGCATCTCCACGGTGTAATCAGTGGCCAAAATTGAGGGGACGAGAACAGTGAGGGCAGCGAAGACGACCAATATCTTGGAGGAAGCCATTGATGAAGCGAAGCAAGAAACTACAATGCAGTGGATGTTTTGCAGTGATGAAGATTTCAAGCGTTGCTTGCAAAATGAAGGCGATGAGAGTGGCATTTATAAGGTTTGGGGAGCGGCCCAGGTCGACAAAGAAACAAAAAGGACCCGATTCCGAGTGAAGGAACCAGCGGAGGCTACAAGAGGGTGGTTCTTGTAGTTTAGTGATGAAATGGCTTTGTAGGAGAAAACTTCAACAAATTAATGAGTTGTTGCTCATGTGGTTTCGAAGGGCCATTTCGGTTTTGTGAATGAGTTTACGAGGAAGGGTTTCTTTAATCCACTGCATGTCTCATGTTAGATTTTATTGTTGTTGCTTATGTTAGCTTACTTACCCTAGTGTTAACTTGGTTGTTATTGCTAGTTCTCTTTACTACCTTCTATTGCTTGACTACTTTCATCATTACTTTGCTACTTGGTTTGCTTACTCTTTCTAATCCCTTTAGTGCACACACACTTAGCTCCATACAAGCTAGTTAGGACTTTATTTAGATAGCGCACATTAGGCCTCATGGGATTGACCCATATTTACCACATTATAAGTGATAACCATACACTTGTTTTCTAGTTTGTAGGGCTTAAAACTACTGATTGTTCGCATGGCATGTATATACCACTACTTAAAAAAAAATAAAGGCTTTAGCAAAGGCTAGCTTTTGATAAATTAGATGTAATAACAACTAGTCGTAGCTAAAGTCACCGCAACTAATTTATTCGCTGCAAATAATTTAATGATGGTCAACCTTCACAAAATCAAGGGTCACTAATTTTCCGATATTTGCCGTTGATGGTGAGTTAGCGACGATTGGCCTTCACTAATCCTTAGTCTCATATTTATGTCATTTCCTCCTTCATCTCCCTCTTCTATTTCTACCCCAGTTATGAGCCTCATCTACAAGATGCCAAGGCAGACACTACATTCCTTCATCCAAACCAATTTCTTGGCCCATAGCAGCAAGATTGGGACAGTGAGCAGCAAGTGTAATGCCCGGAAAATCCAAACTGATTAGGTCCCGGGGTAAGTGGATTGGGAGCCAAAGAATTTTCCTAATTTGGGAATTTAGCTGAATTAATGTGAGGGGACATTAAATTAAGTGTTAAGGATTCATGAAATTAAGCTTGGCTTAGGCCAAGAAAAATAATGGTGAAAATGGTGGATTTCGAAGATGAAGGACTCAATTGAACAAAGGAATTGTTGTAAGTTGGGCTCAATTGCCCAAATTCAAAAGATTGGAGGACTAAGTGGGGAATTGACCCATTTTCATGGCCTTGGATGCCATGGCTAGCCATGTCCATTCAAAATAATATATTTTATGCCACCTCCACCTCCACCCACACCTCCACTCACCTTTGTCCCCCACCTTCACCACTTCATCATTTAACTTCACCAACTCTTCCAATTTGTCCCCCCACTTTGTCTCCCACTTCCCATTTGAATTATTACTCCACTAAGGCATTATTCCCACCCATTTTGGACACCCATAACCGTACATACACTCCCCCATTCAACAAAATACATTTCTTCACTCATCTCACCTCATTCAAGCCATTTCATTCTCTTTCTTCAATCTCTCTCTACAAACTCTCTCTCCTTTCTCTCTAGTTTTGGCCAACACTTGTTCTTCTCTCCAAGAACATTTCTAACTCTTCTCCTTCCTCCAAAAATTTTGCCATCACTAGAAATCACCCTTCCATAAATTAAAACCAAGTGTTCTTGGTGGAATTCATGCTCTAAACACCCAAAGAGCAAGAATCAAGTAAAAGATTCAAAGAAAACCAAGGAGAGAAATTCGGCCATCTTCATTTCTTAGAGGTTTTGAACTCTTCTCAAGGAGTTCTTTGTGTATATGAGCTTCTAAGCTCATTGGGAGGAAGAATCAAGAAGAAAATTTGAAGAACATCAAGCACACAAAATTCGGTCTCACCTCCTAGTCGAGGTTTCGTAAGTGTGAACCAAGTATTCTTGGTATTTTGATTTCTTTAAGATAATTACCAAGTGTTCTTGGTATTTTATGGATTACTAATTTATTTGGCCATTTTGGTTCTTGTGCTAGAAAATCATTTCTAGAAACCAACAAGCGAGGAAATCAAAGGAAAACAAGCTTCTAAGAAGCTTTCGGTATTGGTAAGGATTCCTATACTCTTTGAGTATTCGGGCCCCTAGGTGATGGTCAAAGAACCATATGATCCTAGGTGTGCTATGAGGGCTTAAGTTGAATTATTGCTTCGGCAATTCCGTTTTGCTCATGAGCTAAGTTAAGTAAGCAAGCATTATGGGCTAGGATTTAAGTAGGCCACCTTAAATTCCTATGCTAAGTGAGATCTCCGAAAATGAAAAGTATATGAAATTAATGAAATAAAACTTGAGGGATGCTTGCTGCCCTTCTGTAAATCAAGGTGTTAAGTGGCGTGTGTTTGTGTGCTTCTATGAATTTGTTGTGCATGCTAACCCCCGATTTTGATTATTATTGTATATACATGTATCTTTGTGTTTTCTTTGTCTTTATGTTTTCTTTGCAGGATTTTTGGAATATTTATTGCCATTACATTCTTGGCATATGTTAGGCCATAAAGGCCATATGTTAGGCTTTGGAAGCCATACGGAATCCTTATTGAGATTTAAATCTCACCCGCCCTACTCTACCTTTGTAGGAAAAAGTGTGCTCGAAAGATTGAGCTAAGAGTCCTAAGTACTCTTTCTGTGGTGTTGAGGTTGAGCATGTAAATACTATTTGCTCAATTTATTCTAAGTATTTACCTTTAGTTGCTTGAAAATCAAGCTAATAAAATGTGGACTTTGTGTGCAGGACTACGAGTCTAGAAACTGTGGGAACAACGTCTTAAGGTGGATTTGTGTTCTTTGGATTATGGCTTGCTTTTAAGCATGTAATAGTTGGTCTTAGTTAAATGACCAAATTTATGGACTTAGCTAAAATTTGGCCAAACTTAGTATTTTGGGCTTGTAATATGGACTATGGACACTTTGGGTGTTTTTATTGCTTGGTGGACTTACCAAGGCCCATGCATGTTTTATGGAAGTATGATTTTCATGAAAATCGGAAGCATGTATAAATTGGGCTTAAATGCATGTTTTTGGCTTAAATAAGAAATTAGAAAATTTGAATATGTTCTTGGTTAATTTTGGGCCATATGCATGTTAAGTATGGAAAAGGCCCATAAGCCCATGTTTATGTTGAAAGCATGCTATGTTTGGCTTTGTATGCGCACTCAAAGAAAAACATGCAAATAAACTTGGAGAAGCATGAAATTGGATGCATGTGTAAAGATTGGCTAATAAGGAATTCAAGTGCACGTACGTGAATTAATATATGCCTAAGCATTAGTTGCATCTAAAGGCATTAAGTGATTATGTGCACTAGTGAACACCAAAACACATAAGCATGCAAAGCATATGCATGAAAATAAGTTTTCAAACTTAAGTTGGTGTTTTGGATGCCATGCATAATCTTGGCTAAAGCTTGGTAAATACCATGAAAATGAACACATGAAATCCACATAGGTGCTAGTTTGTTTCCAAGAGCACTTAAACTTAAACCTTTAATAAGAACATAACAAGCTAGTACCAGTAAGTATCCTGGGGTTCGTGCCCATAAGTCTTAGTGAGTAATAAAAGTCCCTTCGGTTTAATTAAACTTCCGCTGCATGTTTTAGATAATTGGGCCCAGATGGGCCAGGGGCAGTTTAGGGCATGACAGCAAGAGGAGAACTTGGATAATTAGGAACATAATTAATAGCAATAGCAATATAATGTTGGGACCAGGTAGGATCGAACTCAAAAGAAAGAAAAACAAAAAAAAATTTCCCAAACCCAACTAACAAAAAAACACCAAAGAAATGGATGAAATACCTAAAAAGATATTATTCTACTTGATTTTTTAGTAGAAATGGCTCAGGATGGCATAGAGTTGCGTGAAAATACGTTAATTTTAAGGTGGGTTGTATTTGGGGGAGATGAAGGATGAATCCTCTGATTTGGCAAGTTTCACGAAATGGGTGGAAAAGGGGGATGATATGCGGTCAAAGATAAAGTTAAAGTTGGTCTTTAGAATGTTTTGAATCACTAATCCATGACTAGTTAGTGAAGGCAAGCCATTGTTGACTCTAGCCATAACTTAGTAATGGTCCATGACAAGTTAGTAAGGGCAAACCGTTACTAACTGTACTCATTATTTAGCAACAGTTAGCCGTCGCTAATCCATGACCAGTTAGAGGAGTTTTTACAATACCCCTCACGAAAAGGAGGCATTTGTACCGACGCAATCAAAGCCCTTGAGAGGTGCTGCACTCTAGCAGTTGTAACCCAAGTGTAGGTTGTCACAAGTAATAAAATCTCAAGAGTCTGAGTGTCGAACCACAGGAAAGTGAATTAAGAAATATAAATTAAAGATTTGTTGATAAGGAAATATTTTGGTGCAATGTGTGAACAAGTGTTGATTAAAAATTCAAATTCAAATAAAATAGCTAAGGTTAGGGGATCCACTTTTAGTATATCGGTTATGATTAATTTTAGTCTATTTTACACTCAATTGGGATCCACACATAAAGGAGGTCCTAATTAGAGAGTTTAGTTAATATTAACTTTCATTGATCTTAAAACGCCAACATTTGCTAATGAGTTCAAGTATCCATCATGCAAACCTTTGTCTACATTAACTCAAGATTCCAATATAGCCAACAGAGCCATAATCTACAAAAGGAATCAAGCAGCTTTTGTGCCAATGATTTCACTATGATGAATCAAGACTCGCACTTAACAAGTAAGAAAGTTAAATAGATTAAGAAAAAAAATACTGTTAACGTTGTGATCCATTCAAATCAATATAACTTCTATACCAAAAGTTTCACCATTTCACCTTAACAAAAGGAAGATTAGTTAGCCATGATAAAAGTAAACATGTAGAAAGATGAAATAAACATGGATTGAAATATCAAAGAAAGAACAAGAAGAAGAATGAGAAAGTACTTGGATAGAGCTTCAGTATTGAAAATAAGAACAAAACTAAAGGGAAAAAGTTAACTTTGATACAAAAACATAAATGAGGCCTAGGAAATGGCCTCCCTTCACCCTCCCCCCAAGATGCCTATTTATAAAGTTTCGGGGGTGGGTGAAATGGTAAAATGAAATAGTGAAATATAGGTAAATACAAATCAATAATGACAGATTGCAACTTCTTCTAATTTTTTGACCATTGTATACATTGAATCAGCTCTTCCTCAAAGCATGAGATTTGTAGATATCTTCCCTAGCTTTGAATTGATAGCTTGATCATTCAAATCAGAGATCTGTAGCTCAAGTTATAATTTTTCTACAGAAACTACTCTTCAGCACACGAAAGAACGAATGGTCTCATCTATAATTAGATTTCGGCAATAAAAAGAATCAAACTAGCTCACAAAATGAAGTAGAGTTGAAGATCTATGTGTTGGCTTTCAGGTGAATTTAGAATCACTCAGTTCCGACATCTATAGCTCTAGATATGATTTTTTTCATGAAGAATTACTAAGTCATGATTTTACTTACGTAAAAAAATAATTGTTTAATATTAATGAATAATGAAAATGCATATGAATAGTAAGTAAGTGAAAAGTGACTGATGAATAATAACTCAATGAATAGTAAAAAAAATATGAATAGTAACCTGATGGAAAAAATGCTCAAAATAGATAAATTAATCATACTTAAGATTTAAACTTATAATAGCAATACACTTATGAGTATTCATCAGGAGGATAGAGAAGCTAGGGAAGAAATTGGTTAGATAGGGGTGACTGGTGGAGAGGAAAAGAAATATGGAAACGTGTGAGAGGAGGAAGAAAATGAAAAGAAAAAGGGGGAAGGGAAAAGAGAAAGAGGACCAAACAGGGAAAAAATGTGGGAAAGAAAAAGAAAGAAAATGATAAACTTATAAAGTGACCTATATTTTAATTAACTTATTTTTTTAAAAAAATAGTTTTAAAATGAGTGGCACAAAAATATATTTATGCTACACAAATATAAAAAAAATTGGGTAGATATTTTTCTAGTTGATATGCAAACAAAGTTTTTTTTTTAATAAACCATACTTTAAAATAATCAATATATATACAAAAAGAAGGATACATTTAAGGATAATTTTGACTTTTCCTTAATAAAAGGGATTGTAGAATTGACATGTGACACACTTTTCCTTTTTAGTAAATTAGCTATCATCTTTTATACATAGTCTACAAAATATACCCCTGCCCTATAAAGCACTAAAGTTGTGATACGTGATAGCTAAAGCCGCAATTATTAACTTATGAAATTTTAATTGTAAATTAAAAAATAGGATTAACTTTAAATTAATTTGTAATTTAGATATGTTGTAATCTCATCTAAAAGCGTTTCCTCTCTTTAAGAGACAATAAAAACAGTATCTAATAATTTATTTTTTTTAAGAACTAGTAATCAAGTAGCCTATACAAACCGAAAATGTGAAAATTTTAAATTCATTGTACTTCTAAACCAAAGCTAACGAGCAACTCCACCATCCTTCCCCCTTCTGTTTCTTCATCCACTTATGGCTTCCGATAATCATCCTCAAATTCATTGATGAAGCCCTCGATCACCTAAGTTCTCATGTTCCTTCCATTAAAAAATCTGCAAATAGAACTAGGATATTTAAGTTTCTGAAGAAAAAAAAGAAGGTCAATTTTTTTTCCCTGGTTTCATGGCAAGTTTTGATGTTTTTTATTAATTAAATAGTAGGATTGTTGACTTTAGACTATGACCCATTTATTCTCCAACAATATTTATCTCTACTCAAGTTTTATATTGTAGATTTAGCATCTTTATTTATTAAAATTTTCTCTTTTGATTATTATTTATGCTTGTTGTGGATTCTTTCAAAGGTTCATATTAATTTCTGTTTCTCCTGGTTTGAGATGGCCATTAAACAATGAACATATTTTATCAAGGAAACAAATGCTCAGAAATGTAGAGGCAAAAATAAAATTTGGATTAGAGATACTTATAGCAGTTTTATATATTATTTATAAATTAGTCATTAGTTTTAGAGGTTTGATTGCCAGCAGCCCACCATCTTTTTTAATTTATTTCAAATAAGTACCTAAAATTTGAGATGTTGTCGGGCAATACATTAAGTTTTTTAGCCAAGTTGTAAAACATGTGGCACATAGATCAATATTAATTTTGGGTAAGAAAAAAATGGGCCCATTTTATTTTTAATTTTTATTATCTGGCCTAATCTTCGTTATTTCATTTTTTTTGTGAGACAGCCCAAAATGAAATTTTCTTTGCTTGGCTTGGAAACCAATCTACGTGTTTTTATTTAGGTAAAAACAAAAAAAAAATGAATCTATTGTTTAAAACTTATTATGTTAATTATTTAGGGCTATTTTGGGCCAAGTTCATTTTACATTTTTTGTATAGTTTTACAATTTTTTCATCATCCCAAAACTTAATTTTTTGTAAAATAGTTTTTTTTTTAAATTAAATGATTTATTATGTTGTGCCAAATATTGTTTTTAATTTTAAAATATTTATTATTTAGGCCAATTTGGCCAACTTCCTTTAATAATTTTTTTGTGGAGTTCTAAAACTTTTCTTTTAAATCATATTTGATTTTAAAATTAATATGTCTATTATTTTGGGCTAATTTGGCCAAGCTTCCTTTGACAATGTTTTAATGTGGTCATGTCACCCAAAAATTTTCCTTTAATTAATTAATTTTAAAATTAATAGGCTTATTGCTAAGGGCCAATTTTTTAAAGTAATTTTTCCTTCTTTTAGTATGTTTTATTATAAAAATCATAAAAATTACCCGGTTACCTTAAAGGTAGCTAAACTGTGACCGGGTCATATTGAAGATAGCCTAAAAAGATTACCGGGTCACCTTGAAGGTATCTAAATTGTGACCATGTCACATTAAAGGTAGCCTAAAAAGATTATTAAGTCACCTTCAAGGTACCTAAATTGTGGCCGGGTCATAGTGAAGGTAACATAAAAAGATTACCAAGTCACATTGAAGGTAACTAAAGTGTGACTGGGTTACATTGAAGATAATATAAAAAGATTACCAAATCAAATTAAAGATAATTAAAGTGTGATGGGGTCACATTGAAGGTAACCTAAAAAGATTACCAGGTCACACTGAACGTAACTAAAGTGTGACCGGGTCACATTGAAGGTAACCTGAAAAGATAACTGGGCCACATTGAAGGTAACTAAAGTGTGACCGGGTTACATTGAAGGTAACTTGAAAAGATTACCGAGTCACCTTGAAGGTATTTAAAGGTACCTAAATTGTAACCGGATCACATTGAAGGTAACCTAAAATAATTACTGGGTCATCTTGAAAGTAACTAAAGTGTGACTGAGTCACATTGAAGTTAACCTTAAAAGATTACCAGGTCACATTGAAGGTAAATAAAGTGTGATCGGATCAGATTAAAGGTAACCTAAAAAGATTACTAGGTCACCTTGAAAGTATCTAAATTGTAATTGTGTCACATTAAAGGCAACCTAAAAAGATTATTGGATAACCTTGAAAGTAACTAAAGTGTAAATGGGTCACATTGAAGGTAACCTAACAAAATTGTCGGGTCACATTAAAGGTAACATGAAAAGATTATTGGGTCACCTTAAAGGTACTTAAAGTGTGACTGGGTCACATTGATGGTAACCTAAAAAGATGACCGGGTCATCTTGAAGGTATCCAAAAGGTGATCGGGTTACCTTGAACGTAACCTTAAAAGGTGACTCGGTTACATTTTAGGTACCTAAAGTGTGACTAGGTCACAGTGAAGGCAGCCTAAAAAGGTGACCTAGTCACCTTGAAAGTGCCCAGAAAGTGATTGGGTTACCTTGAATGTAACCTCAAAAAGTGACCCGGTTACCTTGAAGATAATCTCAATAAGTGACCTGGCCACCTTTTAGGTACCTAAAGGGTGACTGAGTCACATTGCAGGTAACTTAAAAAGATGACCAGGTTACCTTCAAGGTAGCCAAAAGGTAAATGGGTTAAGTTGAAGGTAACCTCAAATGGTGATCCGGTCACATTGAAGGTATGCAAAAGTATAATCGAGTCACATTGATAGTAACGTAAAAATGTAACCTGGTCACCTTGAAGATACCCGAAAGGTGACTGGGTTACCTTGAATGTAACCTCAAAAGGTGACCTGGTCACCTTTTAGGTACCTAATGTGTTACCAGGTTACACTGAAGGTAAGCTAAAAAGGTGACCTAGTAGCACTGAAGGTACCCAAAAGTTAACCAGACACCTTTTTAGGTAACCTTTAACGTGACCCAGTCACTTTTCAGTTATTTTCAATGTGACCTTGTCACCTTTTCCGATTACCTTCATGGTGACTTGGTCACCTTTCAAGTATTTTCATAATAACCCGGTGACCTTTTTAGGTTACCTTCAACGTGGTCTGGGTACCTTTTAGGTAACTTCAAACTGATCGGGTTACCTTTTTAGGTTACCTTCAAGGTTGCCTGGTCACTTTTTGGATACCTTTAATTTGACGTGGTTGCTTTTTCAAGTTACTTTCAAGGTGACCTGGTTATTTTTTAGATACCTTCAAGGTGACTCAGTCATCTTTTTAAGTTACCTTCAACATGACTTGGTTTTTTTTTTTTGTGTTATCTTTAAGGTCACCCAATTACACTTAAGGTGTTTGTTACCTTTTATTTTTTTATGTTACCTTCAAAGTCACTTTTTTAGATTACCTTGAATGTCATTTTTAAGGTATATTCAGGGTGTTGGGTTTTGGTGCATGATTACGGTTACAAGTTATGTTACAATGTTGGGTTTGGAGATATGGTCATAATTTTAGGGATTTGGTATATGAAATGACACTACAATAGTTAGGGTTAAGGATCACAATTTTGGTTAGGGTTTAGGGTTAGGTTTAGGTTATGTTTTAGGAGTTTAGGTTTTGGATTTTAGCATTTAGGGTAAAGTTTAAGTTAGGGTTAGGGCTTGGTGCTAAGGTTTAGGGTTTAGGTTAGGTTTTGTGGAAGGATTGGTTTAGGGTTTAGGTTATGGTTTAAAGGTTTTTGGATTATGGTTAGGGTTTTGGTTTTGGTTTAAAGATTGGTTTAGGGTTTAAGTTATGGTTTAAAGATATGATTTAGGGTTAGGGTTAGAGTTTAAGTTTTATAGAGGAATTGGTTTAGGGTTAGTGTTTAGGTTTTGAGATTAGGGTTTAAGGTTTAGGGTTAGCATATAAGATTTGAGTTTAGGGTTTAGGGTTTTTTTCGAGGGGGGGGGGATTGGTTTAGGGTTTAAAGTTAGTGTATAGGTTTTAAGTTTAGGGTTTATGGTTTTTTGGGGGGATTGGTTTAGGGTTTGGTTATGGTTTGAAAGATATGATTTAGGGCTTAGAATTTAGGCTATGTTGGGGGACTTTTTTAGGGTTTAGAGCTACTGCATGGGTTTAGGGTTTGAGATTAGGTTTACAAATATGATTAGAGTTTATTGTGTTTTAAGAATATGATTTTATAGGGGCACACTTAAAAGTATTATGGATTAATGGGTTTTGGAAATATTTAAAAAAAAATCCAAGTTTCCTACTCTATTTGTACTTTTATTGAATATATGTAAATGTCTTAAAATTTTGAAACATCATTTATATATAGATAGTCTTACTCTAAGGTACTTAAATTAATTACCGAATTAAGATTTAGGCACCTGAATAAAAATCATTAGTTTCCTCATAACAGAGCTACATTTACAAATCATCTATAATTCATTTTTTTTGTTTTTTTTTTAATTTAAAGTAAAGAATTTGAATTTTCATGCAATGGACACTACAATAATTTTACTTCTCTTTAAGTATGTTAGAAAAAAAAAATCATAAAAAAGTATTCCCTTCATCCCAAAACTTTTGCTCCATTTCTTTTCACCAATTAATCTAGGGATTTTTATTTTTAACATTTTAATATATAAATGAAAAATATTTATATATGAATGATAAATCAAGACATATAATTTCTATATATATATTTAAAAAATTTTCTAATAAATAATATATGAATAAATTCAAGTCAAAATATAACAAAAAGTTAAATGGAGTAAACATTTTGGGACGAAAAGAGTAAAAGGCTATTTTCTTTTTAGGTATCTTCAAGATGAGTCGTTCATATTTTTAGGTTATTTAAAAAGTGACTCGATCACATTTTTAGATTACTTAGAAAGTGACACGATGTGACTAATTATGGTTTTATGTATCTAATTTTATGAAGTCTCCTCCATACCCAACTTAATAAAAGAAAAAAATCATAGCGTTGAGCTACTTTTTTGGACAAATTTATTTTACATGCTCTTTTTAGGTTGAGTGGACAAAAAAAATTTATTTGTATAACATTCATATTTTTTTTTGGCATTCTTTTTAAAAAAAAAAATTTTAAGAATTAATTTAAATGATAACTAAGTCACCTTCAGAGTACTTAAAAGGTTATTGGATCTTTTGGGCAAATTTGACATCTTTGCAAGTTTAGGGTCAAAGTTAACACATTCAAAAATGGTTTGCTCAGTATGACAAGTCCTGAATTTAAAAAGTTTGTTGAAAACTTCATTAAAAATGGAGAAATCATGTTTTTTGGCCCTAAATCGTTATGAATTTTATGAGAAACACCCCAGCATTTCCTCTGTATCTCCTTCCATTGTCAACCTTACTAACAACATTGTCGATATTGATTAGCTGACTTAACTGTCAACTTGATCATTAAATTATTAATTTTTTTAAATCACAAAAGTTACAAGACTGGTCACTAGTAAAATTTATTATTCCTACCTTAGATGTTAAATAAACTTACATCTATTGCATCATTTTCATTGTTATTGATTTTTCACTCAACTTGTATATTCATTGGAACTTTACACTTTAAGAACTTAACTTTTTTAAAAATAATTTTTAAAAGGTTAAGAATTTTATTTAATTTATTGGGCTGAGCGGTGAAGATAATTAATAAAAAAACTAATTACTTTCTAAAAAAACTCTTCAAGTGATTATTGAATAAAATATGAACTTTTAAATAATATTGATTCTATACAAAAAAAAAATCAGCGAAAATAAAAATCATGTATTAAATAATGAATTATTTAAACTAAAAAACATAATGTGAGTTTAGCATTTTAACAAAGTATGAGTCCATGTAATAATTTAGGGGTAGGTTTGGTAAAGAATATATTTAAAAATTTTCACTAAAAAAAAATTTGAAGGTCTTCAAACCTCAAATAGGTAAATACCAATGACTACGGGCCACAAGAAATCAAAAGAAAAATACGGGTGAGTGCTGGCTAAAAAAGAGAACTAGAAAGAAATTAAAACAAAAATCCAGTCTCGTAAACCTCATCCTCGGAGTCACCGGAATCAACCCACTTCGGAATCGAACCACCGGAGGCGAAACCAAGGCAGTTGGGACGAGCTGCCCTGAGTCGATTGAAGCTCCTTCTCATGTGGGTTTATACTAGCCAGATCGTACCTCGTCCTCACCACAAACACCTTCAAGGCTACCGTCGCCGGAGAAGACACAACTTCTCCACTCCTACCAGCCTTCCCGCAACGCAATCGCCAGCCCCAGTTCTCAATTTCTCCTTCTTCTCCTCTTTCTCGTTTTCTTGTTTGGCCCGATTGTCTGTTTTTTCTTAGTTAAACCATTTCCTTTAAAAGTTTTTCTTTTCCTCTACTTTTTCTTTTTCCTTACCCACAACCATTTCCTTCCCTTTGCATTTTTTCATTTCTTTTATTTTCCAGTTGTTAATATAACTAGTAGGTAATCGGTTACTGATCTAATGGTTCATATGATTTCGTGTTTCAATCAAACGGTTAATATAGTATTCAGTATTGGTGCCCCTTTTTTTAGGATATTGTAGAAAGCTCTACTAGTTAGTAAAGGCTAACCATTCGTAACTCGTATTGACTTAATGATGGTTAGCTGTTACTAATTTATAACTAGTTAATAAGAGCCAGCCGTCACTAACTCTGGCTATAACATATTGACAGTTAGCAGTCACTGGTCTATGATTAGTTAGTGAAGGCAAGGGCAAGTCATCACTAATAGCTTAGTAATTGTTAGCCGTCGCTAGTCCATGACACGTTAGTAAGGTCAGGTTGACACTAACTCTAACCATAATCAAGGCAGTCGCTAAAATATCATTTTCTAAAAAACTCAATAACACTAGCACATAAGATGTTTTAGCATACCAGACTTACCCAAAAATTGGAAAAAAAAATAATCATAATAAATGTAAATGGTACAATAACGGAACTCAACTCATACATAGGAGCAACAAATAAAGGGCAAAGAGGCTTATTTCACAAGGAAACCCTCTAACGATTCCTTGCTACACATCTAAGTCCCCAAACTTCTACAACAAAACCAGAAAATTCATGTGATCCCAGGCCGGCCTCCTACAGGGAATGGAGCGGCGAATTTTATTGATCAGTACTTCAACCCCACCACACAATATGGAGAACTGAGGAAAACATCACAACCATAACCTTAGAAAAGGACCATCCCGAGAAGAGCAACCATGGCAGCCACCATCGAACCAAAGAACATTGGTGAAGCGACAGCGGTGGCAGCAGAAGCTGGTACGGGAGCTGGGGAACCAAGTGAGGCGTGGACATCGATGGCGAACTTCATCCCCTTGCTGCAGTGGTTGGGGAATCCGCAAATGTACCAGTGCTTTCCTGGTTCATTAATCTTGATCTGATCGCTTCCAGAGTTCCAGGTTTGAGCATCATTTGGAGTGGAGCAGTTCTTGAATGCAGCACCGTCCACTTTAAGCACGTTGTGAGAATCTTTGTTGTAAGTGAAAACTGCAACCATCATGAAATAGAGTCAATATAAATTGATATCTGGAGGCTAATAAATACTAGCAATTAAGTGATGATGAACGTACTAAGCCTGTCTCCAACATAGAACTGATACTTGGCGGCCCACTGGGTGTAGTTGTGGCCGAGATTCCAGCCATCGGCGTCTCCGACGGTGTAATCAGTGGCCAAAATTGAGGGGACGAGAACAGCGAGGGCGGCGAGGACGACCAATATCTTGGAGGAAGCCATTTATATATGAAGCAAAGCAAGAGATTACGTACAATGCAGTGGATGTTTTGCAGTGATGGAGATTTCAAGCGTTGCTTGCACAATGAAGGCGACGAGGGTGGCATTTATAAGGTTTGGGGGCCGGCTCAGGTCGACAAAAATACAAAAGGACGCGACTCCAAGTGAAGGAACCAACGGAGGCTACAAGAGGGTGGTTCTTGTAGTTTAGTGACGAGATTGCTTCGCAGGAGAAAAGTTCAACAAATTAATGAGTTGTATTAATTGCTCATATGTGGCTTGGAAGGGCCATTTGGGATTTGTGAATGAGTTTACGAGGAAGGGTTTCCAAGCCCTTTTGCTTGCACTGCTAGCTGCCGGCTGCCAGCTGCCAGCTTTTGATTGGTTCGTTAATAAATTTATTACAGCTTGCTTAAGCTTTGCTTCATCATCGCCTCGCCGAGAGCTAGGTCGACACGGAGAAAATCGCTAGGATGCTTCAAATATATATCTTCATCTCGTGTTAAGTTGTTTATTAGGGCTCACTTATATTGGAAACCCTCCATCAACTTACCTCATATCTACAAAATTCTTTATATGTCTAACATTTTGCCCCATGCAAAAGTTTTTCTTAGAGAAAAGATCAAGTGTCTAGGCACAATTACTCTAAATGAAGAGACTTTAATTTGTCTGGATTGGACTGAAGAAATGTTGTTTTTTACTTCTTAAAATCTGAGGTATATTTCTATAAAGTTAATTAATATGCTTCCTGTTTTTCACATCCTTCTAGCGAATTGATTATTTTTTTTATAAAAAAATCTTTTTTTTTAAAATTTGTTGGTTATCATTATACATAATCGCGCATCTTCATATACACTAACACATATGATTGTTCATATTATTATGGATAATTGCTTGTACAAACAAAGATAGTTGCTCATATAAATCGATACACTTTTTAATTAATAACACTTACTTTTACACCATCTCAAATAGTGATCATATAAAAAACAGTTTTTCATATAAGTTGCCGTATTTCTCTAATTAACATGACTTATCTCTAAATAGTTACCGCATAAATACTCATTTTCGAAACAACAATAATATTTATTCATCTTTTTAAAGAAGATGCTCATAAGTAAATGTAGTTGTTCTTACAAATTGATACAATAAGCTTGATCATACAAATCGGATCTAATTTAGCAACTCCAGTCCACGATAGGACAGGCCACTCTCTTCTTGGACTGATTGAGTTTTGACAATAACATGAAATATATATTTGTAACCCATGTTATAGAATTCAAATTTTAAAGTGATAAAAAAAGTAAAAATGAAAAATAAAAATTCTATACAGTTGCTTTTGAATAGCATTAGCAATAGATTTGTATGATTTTGATTGATGAACGATAAAACAAAGAAAAAATAGAATGAAACAGTTTGTCAATATTTTAACTGGTCGTTCCATATAACAAAATAAAGATGCATCTTGAAAGGGTAAACTTAAAACAAAAAATAAAGACATTGAAGTGCGGTTGAATTACAGCTTATCTCATTTTATTTTAGAAACGGACAATTACCCTCTAAATTACGTATTATTTTCGGTTAATTAATATTCAGACAGTCAAAATGTCATAAAATAACAAAAATAATCCTAAAATATGTTTATCACCAATCATGATTCTTGGTAAATTTTTAAGATTTATGTAGTTGATTGTTTTTCAAGGTTCTTCTTTCTTTTCTTTTCTTTTTTTCTGTTTCCCCGTGTGTTAAATATAAACCATAAAAATGTGTGTGTGTGTGTGTGTGTGTGTGTATGTTTTTGTTTTCTATATCAATTGAAAAAAGGTGAAATTTTGAGAAAAAATTTGTAATGTGCAAAATTAAATTTTAATGTTCATTAGAACAGTATTGGCGAATATGAACGACATTAAACAACGTGTAACTGTAAGATTGTTGCCTAATAATTTACATGAAAATAAGTCATTCACCATAAAAAAGTTAAGAATATTGCCCTGCATGGTCTACCGAAAGTTGCCTCCGACCCCTAATCTTTGTTAGCGCTCTATAGCATTCGAAGCCACAACAAATTTCACGGGAAATAACCCAACTTGTCACAGGGTGAAGTTTTGGCCTCTCATTTCCACTTCAAAGTAATTAGTAAACAACCCAACCAAGTCCAACCACCAACAATAACTTCTTTTTCTCTTCGCGCCATTTCCTCGTGATACTTTAAACTGTATATTCTCCGCTATTGCTCACCAAATCCTTCCCGGCTTCCAGAGAATACGAACATTTGTGCAGCCACAAGGACTACATACACCCTCTTGGTTCTCCAATTCCGCCAGATGAAGAGCGATTTCATCGACATACGTGAAATCGTGCCCGAAGAAGATGAAGAAATGGCGAGCAAAAGGGCAGAGAAAACGAGACGAAACCTGAGCAGGCATGTTAAACTCGGAGAGATGGCCAGGACCAGCAACAACAAGAGTTTTAGCAGGCAAGTTTCGCTTGAAACAGGCTTCTCTGTTCTGAACAGGGAGTCCAAGGCCAAGGAGACCGACCCGAGAACTCTGACAAGAAGTGGGCGTAGCTTTGGAGGGTTCGATATCAGAGCCAATCGAGAAGCAAGGAAAGGGGATTTTAGTATCTTCAAGACCAAAGCGACTCTGACCAAACAAAATTCGTTGTTGCCGACCAGGAAGGAGAGAAACTGGGATTCTTCTCAAAGGACTGATGATGGCTCTGATGCCGTTGATGAGTCGGTGAATCAGAGTGTTCCGGCTGGAAGATACTTCGCTGCTCTGAGAGGACCCGAACTAGATCAAGTCAAGGTAGAGTTTTAACATTCCTTTGTTTGGTCCAAGTTCTTTTGTCTCTGTTTCGCTGCGCTTCAAAAGCCAAAACCTCATTAACTGGTGTTTCAGTTTTTACGCAAGTTATAGATCAAGTGCATGGAAACAGAAGCACAGGTTGATCCGGTATTATGTTTTGCAGGATTACGAGGACATTCTGCTGCCGAAAGACGAGATATGGCCATTTCTGCTTCGCTTCCCCATCGGCTGTTTCGGTATATGCCTCGGCCTCAGCAGCCAAGCCGTGCTTTGGCGTGCACTGGCCACGAGCCCAGCCACCAAATTCCTCCACGTTTCACCCTTCATCAATCTCTTCCTCTGGCTCCTTGCACTTGCAGCTCTATTATCAGTCTCCTTTACTTACATTCTCAAATGCATATTCTACTTTGAAGCTGTCAAAAGAGAGTACTTTCATCCAGTAAGAATAAACTTCTTCTTTGCACCATGGGTTGTGTGTATGTTCTTAGCCATAGGGTTGCCCCAAAGCCTGTCTCCACCAAAGCTTAATCCCGCCATTTGGTGTGTCTTCATGTCACCTTATTTCTTGCTTGAGCTGAAGATCTACGGGCAATGGTTATCTGGAGGGAAGCGGCGGCTGAGCAAGGTGGCTAATCCATCATCACATCTGTCTGTGGTTGGGAATTTTGTCGGTGCAATTTTGGCAGCAAAGGTCGGATGGAAGGAGGCGGCTAAGTTCTTCTGGGCTGTTGGATTCGCGCATTACCTTGTTCTGTTTGTGACTTTATATCAGAGGTTGCCAACGAGTGAGGCCCTGCCAAAGGAGCTGCATCCTGTTTACTCCATGTTCATTGCTGCTCCTTCAGCTGCAAGCCTTGCTTGGGAAAGCATTTACGGAGAGTTTGACGGGCTGTCCAGAACTTGCTTCTTCATTGCCCTCTTCCTCTACGTTCTGCTAGTTGTGAGGATCACCTTCTTTACTGGATTCAGGTGAGATCCCAACTTACCCCCTTGAATTGTTTTTTCTTTTTCCAATTAATGGACAACACTTATATCTTCTGCAGATTCTCCGTGGCATGGTGGTCATACACCTTCCCAATGACAACGGCATCCGTGGCAACAATCAAGTATGCAGAGCAGGTACCTTGCATGGTAAGCAAGGGGCTCGCTTTGTCTCTTTCATTCATGTCATCGACAATGGTCTCTGTCTTGTTTGTTTCCACCCTTCTTCATGCTTTCGTATGGCATACTCTGTTCCCTAACGATCTTGCTATTGCCATCACGAAGACAAGACTAGTCAATGGCAAGAAGCCCTTTAAAAAGGCCTACGATATCAAGCGCTGGACAAAACAGGTTCTGAGGAAGCAGAATTCTTCCGATAAAGAATTTGATGGACGTACCTGATTAGATTACTAACTTCATGTTATGTAAAACAGAAGAATAGAATATCCATAATTACAGGTTATTGCCATTTTGTGAGAGCAGTTTTTTCAATAAAAAGATAAACCATTTTCCATCTGCTTCGCACTGGCCATAAATTTTGGTTATTATCCTCAGAAGGAAGGTGGTAGAAACCTTGGCCTTTAACGACTGTACAAAATTGGCCATCTGTGTATGGACAATTGACCACAGATATGTGAAGCTCATAATTTCGTGAACATAAATCTATAAGATCAGTTTCTTCCTGTGTATTCTAGTGATCTATAAGATCAGCCTTCAATATACAGCAAACCCCTAATGCCAATTCTGTTGATCAGCTATGTGCCTCATATGTATCGGAACTGAACCAGAGGCCTCGGGAATTCAGTTTAAATTTGCTGCAGTTAGAGGAATAAATAATATAATGCCAGATTGGCCAAAAGGGGAGAGAGAGAGAGAGAGAGAGAGAGAGAGAGAGAGAGATTTACTTTCAAGAGCTTTGCCCATCATGCCCACACAGGATTAGTCTTTTCTCCAAAGTTTGGTGGTTTTTCCTTCAATCCATATGTAATCTACAAGATGATGAGATTATAGATACAGTATTAGGCTCAATGTTAGATTGAAAAAACTATCACAACTTGATCGGAGATGAAAGTGCCTACAAGAAACCAACAAGGAAATATAGCAACTAGAAGTCCGGATGCTAACCTCATGTTTGAGTTGGAAACCTGTCCATCTATTTTCTTTTGGGCCCTTGTAAATGAAACAATCAACTTAAAACAACAGCTGTGAAATAAACAATAAATTTTCCTTGCTTTAGGAAGCACAAAGTACACGAGCTTAAACCTTTGTGGACATGCTTGTATGTTGAGTTGATTTCATCTGCAAGCCACTACTTCGCCGTAATTCAGATGTCAGGGACAACTATAATCCAGAAAGGGAAAAAGAATAGCGAGATTAAGCCCCAAGTAATTGGATTAAAATCAAAAGTACCCTGCATCTTTCCATATTTATCAGAAAGAGGAAATAAAAGCCAACTCGCCAATAGTATAAAATGAAACTTCACCTTGCTAAAGAGTTCTACTGGTGGAGCTTGCGGGACCCTCTTCTCCTTACAGAAATTGAATTCCTATACATTAATCCACGAACTAATCTCAGCTTATTTAGTCACTAATCAAAGAACAGGCTTAAAAGAGTAGAACCAAGAATCAACTACCGCTGGTACTGTGGTTTCTCGCTTAATGGCTCGAAGAACACCCATATCACCTTTACTGGAAAGAATCTGTATTCAGAACATTACATGTGAGCTTCGAGAAGTAGCCTGTTTATCATATGAGAAAAAGGCAATATGTGTAATTTTACTACCTTTTTGCTTAAAGGGCGAGCTTTAAAACTGTACTTTGTACCCCAACTCTCTTGCATCATACCTTCAACAGCATTTGGTCTAAGCAAAACAGAGATGACAAAAAGTTAAAGAGTCTTCCCTCATAGTACGAAAGCCATAATGCTGATATGGAGAATGCAACCCACCCATCAAGTGCAGTTGGGGAACATTGCAAATACCCACCAACTTATCAGCGTCTAATCTATATTATGAGCTGATGAGCATACACATGTATTCATATAAACAACTACAGAAAATGCAATTGCTTTCTAGAATGGAAAACATTTTAAAAAGTTCCCTTCTCACACAATAAATAAGGATAAGTTGCCATGATACTGCTATATACTGTGCTGTTATGACATAACCACCACAAAATCTCATTTGAGGTAATGATGGAGGAACACATAAAGATACATATACAGAAATCATGCTATTACCTCCCAGATTCCTGACCTTTATCATCTAAAGCAGAAAATGTTCTAGATGTTTCAGGTCCCTGCGAAAAACACAACTTCAGTACCAAGATGAGGTAATAATCACCATATGCCATTACTTAGCACCTATCTTGACAAAATGAAAAGCAAGTTTAGTGAGCTTAGATAAATTACGCAAAATAGATCATTCAAATAGTAAACCTTATCACGAATACTAATATTTTGGTGGGATGAAGATGATGCAGATGACAAGTGTTGCAAAGCTCTCTCAGATGTCTTTAAGTGGAATTCCTGAAAAGATACAATCACGCCACCCTCTGAATAATAGATGGTTCACAAGCATTTTCTTTTCCAATATTTCTTGCAGAACAACTAAAGTAACTATAGTAGTAGAAACTTTATAAATACTGACATGAAAAGCTGGCAGTTTTGGGATGCTTTTCTTTGGGATGGGCAGCGAAGGAGCCTCAAGAATCTGTCATCATCATAAAGCATATGAAAATGGGGGGAAAAAAACAAAAAAAAAGAAAAAACCCAGGCACAAGCAGGCAGTCTTCAATAATATGCACCAACTTTTTTGTTCAGTGGACGAGCTTTGAATCTGTGAACAGAAGATCTGGCATTTTCTTGCTCTGTGTTATTCTTTGGCCTGAATTAAGACATCATAGATCATATCAAGAGAAAGAGCATCAGAAAACACAACCTTGTGGGCCAATATATTGATATGAAGGTAGTTGTCACTGGCTAACCTTGCCCTTTGTGCCCTTTGGGCTGTTTCAAGCTCAGGCTCTCTAGGAATGGTAAGCTTCAGCTTGGCATGGATACAAATTCTATCAAAAGTTTGCTCCTGCAAGACCACAACAAAACATGCTCACATCTAAAGATTTCCTTCATCAAATGAATTCAAACCATGCAGAAAACACGTAAGACAAAACAAAGCTCTGCATAAGGATCTAATGCATAACATAATGCAGAACTAGCATTCAAGACCTCTAAGGATTTACGAGTAATACACCAACAAAACATAACAAGAACTTTGTGAACTCCAAATTGATTGTTAAAACCAAACATCTAGCTACTTATCTCCCAGATGCTTCTATTGCAGCACAAATCAAGTAACAGTAAATTAAGCCCAAAAGGAGTGTCTCAGAGTTCCATGCAGAAAGTTATGTCTAATGAAACATATCACAGCACTTGAGAATGTTTATTTACTAAGTTCAACAAAAGCACCACTGTCCAAAAATTGAAAGGTGTAGACTCCTCAACAGAATTGCACAAAACTAATTATCAAAATCGTGTAAAAAGTAACAATTAGGAAGACTTACCATTTTTGGTGCTTTGTGAACTAAATTGATTACTGGATTTGTATCTGCAATCTGCGAAGAAACAAAACAATGCACTGAAACTGCGTTTACAAGTAGAAAACATATGAATCACAAGGGAGCACAAAAATCTGTAGCCTGCTTGCAATAAAAGAAAACAAAAAATTAGACAACAATTGACCAAGAATTCTATTCTCAGAAACCAGTACCTTTCTTCATTAGTTAACATGTATTCAAAAGCTTACTTGTAAAAATTAACAGAGAAAAATTCTAGAGCTATGTCACAGCCATTGTACAAAGAGCTTCTGCCCAAAGGCAAGCAAAAACAATAACATAGGAAGCTCGTAAACTAGTATGTACCTTGCGCAAGCAGCCTCCCTCTAGTTTTTGCCTCTTGGAAGCATGACTTTCAACAGAAATAGGATTAAAAAACCCTCTCTCGTTTTCGTTTTTCCCCAGTTTTTGAAAACTATCACAAAGAAAATAGAACATTTCATAATCAGAATGGAAAAAATCATCATTCGGAAGAATAAACAACTGAAAACAGCATACAGGCTATAAGAATATCCAAGTACCACCACGAAGCTTTCACAAAGATGAAGCACAATAAAAATTTCAAGCTTAATAAGAAATGAGATAAGTAGCTACCACAACAGGCCTATCATAAGCTAATGATGATGCGCAAAATAAACAAGACAACAAAACTATACTCCACATAAACAAGGACGGTGATTCCAAAAGTTACCTGGGATGAGAAGATTGAGGGGGTTGATTTTGTTTTGCCAGCTGACTAGCAGTAGGTTTCATCAAAGTTGAGCTCCTTGGAAAACGAGGTCCAGAGCTTCTAGCAGTAAGCTGCTGCTTAGCACCAAGAACGTTATTTTGATGCATCAAACCTGAAATGAATCAGCATCAGATAAAGAAGGGGAAATTGAGAAAGAATCTGAAAATGTTGAATCATAGAAGGTAAACTTCACAATCTTGTTCCATCATCATGTGGAACAGATGTATGAAGCAAATGAATTTGCAAGAATGAGAAGAAACGAATATATCAATGAAAAAGGGCAATGCATTTGGAAAATAGAATTTCAAGCGTTGTAATTGAACAGTGAACCGAAAAGTATCTTCCACAGGCATGCGCAATTGTTACCTGCAGTTAATTTTAGTGGTCGGCCCAGAGCACTTTGTAGAGCCTTCTGCATATTGGCAAGGAAACCCCCACCATTCTCGCCATGATCTACATAAAAGCCAATATGATTCAGATCAATTAAGAACACCTCATTTCCATGGACCAAGATTAAATGGGAGTTTGAAACAATGATTAACCTCAAATTCATAACCTGAGAACGAAAAAATGCAAATTAGTTTCACCCAATGGCTGTATCCTAACAGCCTTTACCAAACAAGCTTCTTTCTGCTACAGTGGAACTCTACGCTTAAACAATATCATTCACCTCTAGGGTGTACAATCGTCTTGTGGCCAGTCTTGCGAAAGCAGAAGCACTAACCACCTTAAGAAATATATATAAGGCCTAAGTCTTGCTACAATCCGTAAAAAACATCACGGTGTGCTTGGAAAATCTATACCCTTGTCAAATGAAGCTCCCTCAAGCTAAAAACCGTTGACCCATAGATGGAGAGAACAAGTTCAATGAAGTAAAGGGGGCATAGAAATTTTCAATCATACCCATGTTACTTCCAGACTTGACAGAGAATTCGGTGACTCTGCAACTATATTCACCATTTTCTTCCTCTTTTATACACTCTGGAGAGCTGCCGACATCTTCCAAAAACGAGTCCTCTCTCAAAACCAACTTCGCCACAAAAGCTACCTCGCAAAACCAATGCAAATGAAATGAGGAAGAAAACGATACTAGTAGCAAACTGAAACGGCGGCGACGCTACTTTCTACAAGCAATAGGCAAGACATTGGACATTATTTTGCTGATTCACAGCCAAAAAAATGAACTCACGAGAAGGAGGATAAGTCGGCGCGGAATCGAACCAGAGCTCGGCCCGGCGAGCCTCCGCCGGCGATTCCTCGCGCGTGAAATCGAAGAATCGAGCCGCATCGAACTCGTAGTCAGGATCGATCTCGACCACCTCGAACACAGGCTCTTCTATCTCCATCTCCTCCATTTTCTATCTATCTCTGTTTCTCTCTCCGCCTCTCTCTTCTCTCTCCCTCTACTCGATCAGCTCCTTCAACGCCTCTGGAACAGACTCACGAGTACAAAGTAGAAGAAGACAATTCCATTTTTTACCAACTAAACATCGAGAATAGAGCTCGAGGACGACCGATGACGGCCCAGATTTCGCTGAAAATCTCTCTCTGGCTTTGGCTGGCCTGGCCTCACTTCAGTCACTGTAGCATCCAATGAAATTAGTACTCGGTATTTTCTAAAGAAAAGGTGAAAATAGAAAACCACGTACAACATTCGAAGCGTAGGGTACAAGCGCCAAGGCTTCTCTGAAGTCTGAGCCTATGCTTGTTTTATCGCGCCGAGGCTTCTCAGCGATCCGAAATTTGAATTTAATCAACCCAGGAGACTTTTTTGCCACTGGTGGTAGTCCAAAATTACGAGCTTCGTTTTGGACAAACTGGTTTATGGAAGATTGAGTTTGAAAATTGTTTTTGTATCTGTCTTTGAAGCCGGGGGCAGGGATATTGGGGTGGGAGCCGGGGTATGGGGCGGCGAGCCGAGCCCAGCTATCAGCTGGTGTTGATGAGACTGAAATTTCGGCGCGGGTTGAAGTAACGCCTGGAACTGGATTTAATTGCAAAACTGCCCCTAACGGTTGTATTGCTTTGTCAGGTTCTGAAAAGGTGGGAACGTGGATGACGACGCAAATTCAAACACCAGGGGTGTTATTGGAATTATAAATCTCTATGTTGGTTTTCATTTCGGCCTAAAGCCCCTTTTGCCCCTGAACTTTTCTAACTCGGAATTTCTACCCCCTTAATTTTGAATCGGTTCAACTCGTCCATGAAATTTTACAAACTGGAACCTTTTACCCCATCAACCCAATTAAAATAGAGAATGTGTAATAAAATAAAAAAATGAATAGCTAACTAAATCATTTGTCCAATAATTGATTCTTGTAAGCAAACAATAAACACAAATGCTTCAGTTTCACATTTAAAATTGTCTACCATTCTCTTGTCTTCATTTATAAGTTTGTATTAAAGTTTTTTATTGTTTGCTTACAAAATCCAACCATGAGATAAATGATTTAGTTAGTCCTTTAATTTTTTATTTATTTTCATTTTAGTATATATTCTCCATTTAATTAAATAGATGGGATAAAACGTCCTTGTTCGTAAAGTTTGAGAGATTAGTTGAACCGATTCAAAGTTCAGGGGATAAAAGATTCGAGTTGTTAAAGTTTAGGGGACAAAAGAGGCTTTAAGCCTTTTTATTTCTGAAAAATGCTAAACGTACGTACCGTCCGGCGTCCGCACAACTTATTTAAGCAACGTGACACCTTCACACTGATTGTGACAATTGAATTGAATCGCCTAATTGGATTTGACTGTTAAAAGAGTAAGTCTAGCGTAAATTTGTTACTATGTGTTATTTTATTAATTTATATGTGTTGTTTTATTAAACATATTTTCTTTTATAAATACTGTATATTTTTTTAAAAAATGTTGTTCCTTTTTTTATTATTATTTTCTATATATTCTCATTAATATTTGGTTTGTTTTCATATTTTCCATTACTTTATCATTGATTAACATATATTCTTTTGTTCTATACGAATTGTTATTTGTCTAACATACATTCATCTTTGTCTGTAAAAAACTTATGTGAGTTTAAAAATAATATATACTTAGAGTAAAAGAACATATTTAATGTTCTATTTATTATCATACTGCTAGTTTTCATACTGTTTTATTTATGTTTTTTTATAGTTCCTATACATTTTTTAATCATTATTGTTTATTCTCTTACAAATTTGTTCTTTTTTGTTATATATTCTTTTATTTATGTGTTTTCTAGTTTTTATATGTTCTTTTATACATTACTGTTTATTTTTTAGTTTTTATATGACCTCTCTCATGTTTCCATTATTTGTACGACAAATTTTAAAAATGAAAAAAAAATATACAATTTGCAAGAAAAAAACTATTAAAATAAAAGAAAGGAGCAAAAAAAACAAAGAAAAAAAAAAGGGGAGGCATCAACTGGGATTCAAACTCACGCCCAACTTTAGCCAATATGCCAAATCCAAAATAAGTCTGAATTTGACATTACCTAATTCAAGTAACAAAGTATGTCCGGATGCAAGCATGCACCCAATGCACGCAATAATCTCATCAAAATGTGATTCATGTCCCTCTGTTTTTTTCCTTATTTAGTCCGAATTGTTGGCATATTAAGGGATGCACAAATAAATAAAGAAGTGATATAGTATTTTCTAAAGTTTTAGTACAAGATACTTAATAAGGTATATTTCATATTTAGTTCTAACAAAATCATCCATTCAATAATAAAAGAAATTGTTTGATAAAAATTTATAGATGGTATCTTCTTTTATAAATGGACTATTGATTTTGTTCAAAATGATTTCTATCATTACCAAAATATTTTCATTTTTAGTTTTTAAGGTGCTGTGTAATCACTTTCTTTAAAATGGATTTGAGGCTTCTTTCATCGCAAAATACAACTAGACAAGTATGCTTGAAAATTATGGGCTTTAATAAGAACAAAGTAATGTTATGGACCATTTCAGAACAAAGAAAAAACTACGGGACTTAATATGCGCGTTACCCACTCCTAGCACGATTCTTTATTTTTACTTTGAGTGAGGAGGAGATTGTTATTAATTTTTGAAATTACAAATAAATCTGAGTTAATTATGTGAACTGGCCTTATCTGAGATTCAGAGAATCATCTGGATGGATGATATGAAATATATCAGTCATAACAAAAATAATAACAGATTATTACATAGCAATAATTCTATTTTTTATGATGTGCTGTGCTGAGAGGATTCCATGAGTTTTTTACTATTATCTGTGTAGCAGACTTCTAACAGAAGAACATGAAATATTAAATTAATTTCTTATGTTCCTATGAAATATTAAATTAATTTCTTATGTTCCTATACATAAAGTAATAATTAAAATTCAATTTTATTTAAATTTTAATGTTTTTATGGAGACAATAATTTTAGTTATCCACTTTTTTTTATTTCATGTTGCTTTGTTTTATTAAATCAGTGGGTCCTTCAACAGATCTTAGACTGGGTACTTTCGGAAAAAAACACACAATATCCTCAATGGATGTACATGCATTCGTGTAGAAATAGCTTTTATGCTATTATAAGAGTGACTATTTTTGTGTAAACTATTTTTGGTTAAAATATGTGTACTATTTAAAAGATATAGCTAAAATGCACCATTTACTATTAAACTATATACCGTATTACAAATTTTTTCTTAGGGTGGCAGACGCAATAAATCTATCATTAAAGTAGTTATTGTTGAAGAATTGTCATTCTATCCGCATATTTCTATTAAGCGTTCAACTGAAAAATATAAACAACTAAAATATACTAAGAGTCAATAAGGAAACAAGAAAGTAACAAAATTAGATGGATACAAATTTTTCACATAAGTGATCTAATTACTAAATTTACAAAATCTACTTAATTATTCTTGTACTGACTATTTAGTCTATAAGTAATTAATCTAATGATAACCACTTGTTAAATAAAATAAATTTTCAAATAAAAATATTTTAATTTGATTTGTATTAGAAAAAAATATCTGAAAAAATGTCAAATATGAATTCTTAAGCTTACCAGTAAAAAATTGTTTGATAAATTTATAATTGAAAACATTAGTTGAAAATTTTCAAAAGATAATAACTGTTTTAGTTTCGGTTTCAGAAGATATAATACATCTATATACATATAAAAAAAATTGGGTTCTAGCAATAAATGCTAGCAATAAATATGCTAGATGATTTAATTTTATACCAGTTTCTTAACATTAAATATCATATCATTTTAATTCCTAACTTATTAGTCATTTTGTTTTTGTTCTAAACTTATTAAAAGCATTTTAGTTTGATTTATAGCTAAATGGTATCACATATTATACTTTTAAAAAATCTTTGTCCTAATTTTTATTTCCTAAAGATCATTTCTCAAATAATATAATATACCATATAAATGTAAATTAAAATTTTAAATTTATTAATTTAAGTTTTAATAATATATCTTAGACAAGTAAATTTCATGAGCAGTCCATTAACTTTAAATAGTGTATTATTTTAGTCACTAACCTATTAAGCATTCTATTTTAGTCTAATGAGTAAAATGCATAAAAAATCTCTAATCTTTAATTTTATTACAAATACATCTCTAGCCTCTCAGTTGTTACTTGATGGTCTTAGCTGTTTTCGCTCCATTACAAATTCATTTTTTACTCTAGGCTGGACCAAGTTGGTACAGAATTTTTATTTATAAAGAGAGAAAAAAAATCATAATTTACATAGTCTATAAACCATCAACAGACTATAGTCAAACTTTAAAATTAGTAGAAAATAGTTTCAAATAGTTTAAATTTATTAATTCTCACATAATTATTTGACATCAATTTTTTAATTTATAATTTATAATATTTGGTAATTATATTTCCATTAATTCAAAATTTGTCATACTTTTTTTATAGTTAATGAAACATATACAATATTTATTTTCCTCCCTGCAAATCAATTTTTTTTTAGCTACTCAGTCTAGAATGGGGTCATAGATGAATTTTAATGGAAAGAAAATGTTTGGGATCATTAAGCAATAAGTGAAATATTAATGATGATTTTGCAACTCAAAACTTAGATATTTGAGATTTTTTGTGCAATTCACACTAGTTTAAGTCCATTAAAGTAAATGTTTCACTTTGACCTATCACTAAATTGAATCATATATCATACTTCCAAAAAATATTGGTTATAACTTTTACTTTCTTAAATATCATTTCCTGAATCACATACTAGTCTATAAATGTTAATTAAATTTCTAAACTTATTAATTTAAGTTTAATGATAAATAAGGCATATGATGTTATAACTACAATTTTATTTATATTTATTCTAAATTATATAATCAATATTTATAGCATTTATTTATCTATGCAATATAAATTCAATGATTTTTTGTATTCCCACCCATCACATTTATATGGCAAGAATAAAAATATAACGTCATATAAGAATCCTTAATACATGTATATCTATATTTATTTAATGCATAACAAAAGTTACAGGTCAATTTACAAATACTATCTTACTATTTCATGAACAACAAGATGAATAATCTAAATGCTATTTATAAACTCATAAATGTAAGCTTATGCATAATGATTAACAAAATTTTATGGTGGAAGTATAAAAATTTTACTCTTATCTAACCAATTTGTCTCATTCCTAAAGTACTCTATAAGTTATTAATTATCATATTTTTCCATGTAAAGACAGTTGAACATTTTTATCTGTTGCTTGTAACACTTCTTCTCCTACAATTTCCTTTCAAAATTTTTTCATTTAAAACAAAAGACCCCAAAACCCTTTTAATTTTAAAGAAATTCAAAGAAATAAAAACAATTTACATTTCTTCAAACACCTTGTGCCTACTCTTTTTTAAACCACAAACAACTTGACTATTAACAATTTTGCTAATTTAATCAAATTGAGAATAGTCCCTAAATTTGTATTCCCTCTATCAACAGATACTACTTTAATGTCAACAACAACCTTTACTTTAATTTGATGTCATCTATTTCACTTTTATATAAGATAATTTTTTATTCTTTTTCACTTGGTTTCAACTCTTCTATCATAAATAGTTGATTAAAAAACTCACTGTCTTCAAGTCATATAGTTTATTCAAATAGCTATGTTTTTTTGATATTTTTTTCTGAACACAGTCCATCTTTACTTTTATTTTTTTAATAAATAAAACATGTCTTTACCACCTATTTATAAAATGTATTAGTGTATAAAATAGTTATCTTCTCTTCATATATATATATAATTTATACTATTCCAGAATCATCTTACTTTTTTCATAATTTTTGAACTTTTCATAATAATTAATAATCAACATAAAATTTATAATAAATTATGGGGTAATTACAATTTGCTCTCTGAGGTTTAAGTGAAATTACACTTTACCCCTGTCTTTTTAATACAGTCCAACAGCAACTTCTGAAATCTTAATTCAAATATTAAGGTAGATATCTTCCAGTAATTTCAATCTGTATGGAATTTTTTTACACTTAATGAACAGTTTAAATTATCAAATTTTTCTTTATGTATTTCTTTTAATTTTTAAAATAATATTTTTTAAATGCTAATTAATTGTAAAAAATGTATTATATAAATTGAAATTACTTATAGATGATAATCGTACAGTATAAATTAAAATTTCAGAAATTGTTGTTAGATTGTATTAAAAATGCAGAGAGTAAAATGTATATTTTTTTAACAAAATGAGGTGAAGTGTAATTTTTTCTAATCCTCAAATGATAAATTATAATTAACCTATAAATTAAATATAAATTCTTGAAACATTAAAAAAAATACTATAGGCATGTTTAAGCAGTGCTAATAATAAATTGGTTTGCTGCGCATTAATCATCATGCAAATATCCGATGGATACAATAGTAATCTGCTTTTCAAAACGGTGGTTGGAATTTCAGGTGGACCGCGAGAGCACCAATGAAGAAAACGGCCAAAAAAAAAAAAAGAACCAAGTCTAAGAGTAAAATTTGTTGAAAGTGATGGACGGTAGAGTTTGTTTTGGGTACAGGTTGGAGGATCATGAATTAAATCCGTTTCTCAGAAGTCTGACTTGATTTATCCTGTGACCGGAAAAAGCTTGGCAGAAGAATTTATGGTCTGTCTGTGTATTTGTAAAACTGTGCACGGATGGGCCCAAGAAATTAAACGCGAAAAAATAACCATCACTTTCGCTGCCGCTTGCAGAGAAATTTGAGGCCCAAGTAGCCATTACGGTGCAAGAATTCATTTCAATATGACATTAAATATTACTAGTACCCTACAACCATTACCATGAAAATAATAAATATTATTAATATTTACTACACCTTCGTAACATAACATTTCAGAATCAGAACCATTATTCATCCCTGATCTGTCCCTTTTATTTATTGTATTTGCATCAACTGGTCTTCTTTGTAGCTACTGAAGAAAAGAAATAGGAGGAAAAAAAAGCTACCACTATGATTTGATTGATTTCCCCTTTTCCGCTTTGTCACTGTTTTATAGACGATGCCTTATTATAAGAGGAAATGAATTTTAAGTTGATGCCTCAAACAATGCTCAGACTTGACTTGAAATTAATAAGGTTCTGCACCTAATTTACGCAAGTTGTTAGTGTTTAATTTTGTTAATAACTTAGTATGAACACCAACTAATATTATATAAATGTTTCTAGCTTTGGCGTCTTTCGTAGTATAAAAAAAAAATCCCTCATTATACTATATTTTAAAAGAGAAAGATTACTACTACATTCTAAATATGAACATTGGTACTATTGGATGGACAATAACTCAGTTTTGGGTTGGTTGGACCCAGTTGGTTTTTTGCCAAAGTTCAGCAGCTTTTCTTTTTTATTGCTTTCAATTTTTTATTTTTTATTTTTTACTTTTTTTAGGGTGCGATTTGCTCGTTTTTTAGCTTATCTCATCTCACAAGGAGTTTGGCTTTTTTAGGGCCTACATTGCAATTTCCCTGATTTTTGTTTGTCTCACATTTTTTTCGGTTAAAATGCAATTTCATTCCCTAACTTTCTAATTTTTTCTTCTATGAACCTGAGTTACGTCCGTGTTACATTTTAGTCTCTGAATTTTATAACTATTTAATGAAATCTTCTATTTGTTCTCTTGGCCCTCAAATTTTTCTTTTTCTTATTTTTTATGTACTACTCCCTCTGTCCCTTTATCTTTGCAACATTTGCTTTTTCACGGAGACCAAAAAATGTTCTTTCCAAAATTACCCATCATTTCCCATGTTGCTGCAACCTACAACACATCTCTGAAGCTTCTCGCCAACCCGATCAGACTGCCCTAACCCATCTCTGCCGCTCCACGACTCCTACTCTAAACATCAACTTTTGTTTTGGAGATGGAAGCTTTTGTTCGCCGTCACCAAACCCAAACCCATATCATCATTCCTATTCCAACTATTGATTCTTCATAAGATCAAGAAGATGAAAGCGAACAAATCTATTGAAGGCGTCATATGAGGACGAGAGCAATTCAGTCAATCTGACACAAATCGAAGGAGGATGACGGTTGCAGTCATCGATTGATCGAAGCAATTGGAGAGAAGAATCGGTCAACGATTCATTCCAGTAATTGATCGATTCGGCATTGCCGCTTGTAGATCCTTGCACCACCTCCGTCGCCCCCGTTGAGTCCATCATCTCCGTCGCGTCGGCCCAAGTTAATTCTTTCGATTCCGCTGGCCCTTATCCACGGTGTGAATCACTTAACCTGAGCAATTAGTGGCAACGAGGACGACAAATGCCCCAAAATCGAAGCTTACCTACATACTTAATGGCTCGATTGGATAAGATTCGGAAGAATTTAATTGATTTGGAAGAATAAGATAGAAGAATCGGTTGCATTTAGGTGAAGAATAAATAATGGTATAATGGACAATTTACACCTAAAACTTACTAAAAGAGAAAATTGTGCAAAGATTTTGGGACATCTCAAAAAGGAAAATGGTGTAAAGAATATGGGATGGAGGCAGTATCTTCTAAAGTAAGACATTGATGAAAATAATTTGTTTATTTTTTTGTTAAAATTTATTTATTTTTTAGTTAAACCATTTTTTATCTTCATTAAGTCAATTGTTATATCCTTAATATCTAAATTTTTTCTTTTTTTTTTTGTCTTGATCATAATTTTTTTATTATTTTTTCTAAAATGGAGCTATAATAATTATTTCTATAATTATTCTTTCATTATTGTTTCGAAGCACGTAACATATTTTGTGTCGCATTGTTATTATTAAAATTTATTACAACAAAATATCTACTACAATGTGCGGGTCACCAAACCTCCTCATTTGTTCTCTTGATCTCTAATTTTTTTGTCATTTTTTTATTATCTTCTAAAACAAAATATTGGTAATCATTATTTGTTTCTCTTATGTTTCCAGTAGTAGCATTTTTTACTCTAGCATCCACCTAGCAAGGTGTGAACATTATATTATTCAAAAATTACAATGGCTGAAACTTGAAAGTATATTTTTTTGTTATATCAAATTTCTATGTCTTTCCATGAATTTATGCAATGATCATATGAACTGCCGCAATGTGCGGCCTCCATGCACTTCATATTTTACTATTCATCAACAGTTATTTCTATAGCTGAACAATTTCGTGTCTTTTTTTTTTTTAGGGTGTGATTTGCTCTTTGTTGAGTTTGACTATCTTTTCACAATACGCTTGCCTTTTTAAGGGCCTATATTGCAATTGTCCCAGTTTTAGTCTGTCTCACATTTGTTTCGGTTAAAATGCGGTTTCAATCCCTAGCTTTTAAATTTTACCCATTTTAGGCACTGAGTTACGTTAATATTACATTTTGATCCCAAAATTTTATAACTATTTAATTAGATCTTTTGTTTGCTCCCTTGGCCCCCAATTTTTTTTTTAATTTTTTATGTACTATCTTCTAAAGTAAAACATTGGTGGCTATAATTTATTTATTTTTAGTTAAATCATTTTTTATCTTCATTAAGTCAGTTTTTAAATACTTAATACCTAAAGTTTTTCCATTTTTTTTGCCTTGATCCTACCTTCTTTAATGATTTTATTTATTCTTGTTTTCTAAAATGAAACTTTAATTATAACAATTTGTCTACTTTTAACTTGGTTCTGGTTGATTCGACTTTAATCATTTTTTTAACTTTTTTTTTATCTTTATTAAGTTAATGACTAGACTGATAATTGATTGACATATATTAAACATAGTTTTATATTTTGGTCAATTTTTTATCATTATTGATTATTGAGTTTTGTAGCATCAATTATTTACTTCAAGCTCTCTAGTTTAATAAAGTAATTTGGTCCATAATTGTTAAATTTTGAAAGTAAATTTTTCTAGATAAATTTTTCATCAATATTAAAAATTAGATTTTGAGTTAATAAGAAATGAAAATTTTTAGTGAATTATTTTTTAATTAAAAAAAATACATTATTTTGAAGCATACCATGTTTTGTTTCGCACTATTATTATTAAAATTTATTACAAAAAAAAAAATTTCGCTACAACGTGCGGAGCACTAAATTTCTCCCTTTGTTTTCTTGGTCTTTAATTTTTTCATTGTTTTTTTTATTTATTGTCTTATAAGGCAAAACCTTGATAACCATGATTTTTTTATTTTTTTAAATCGACCATAGTGACTTCATTTAACCATTTTTTTTTGTTTTTTTAATTATTTTTTTAGAAAAAAATTTATCACTATGAGTTGTCTACCTTTTAGTACAGTTTAAGCTAATTCGTTTAATTAATGTTTTCATTTTTTTTCTTTTTTCTTTTTTCTTTTATTAAGTTGATGATTAAGCCTTTAATTCCTGAAATCTTTTCATTTACTCTCTCGGCTTGAAAATCATTTTTTGTTTATTAATCATTAAACCCTAATTTTTTCACTAAAATTCCATTCTTTATTTTATATTATTAATTTTTTTCATATTATTTTTATTTTTAAAAAAAATTAGTTTCTACAGTTTATCTTTCAATACTTAGAATATCTTTTTTTGGCTTTCTTAGTCCCAAAACTTTACCTTGATCTTTTATTTTTGTTCTTAATTTTCTTTTTTTATTTTTATGAAACTTTTTTCCTTCGTCAATAATCTCTGCTATTTATATTCATGTTTAATGTTGATACAAATTAAATTGCCACAATGCACGGACACCATAAACCTCGTTACATAAACTAAAAGACAATGCTACAATTGCAAAACAAACTTATTGAATTCTACAAACATGTGTCAAACAGTAATTGAGTAATTATATATTATACTATATACTAATTGCGGACAAGGGTAACTGTTCATGAACAGTGTGTGCAGCACTCTCTCTCTCTCTCTCTCTCTCTCTCTCTCTATATATATATATATATATCTATCTATCTTTTTTTTTTTTTTGTGCTTTTTCCAGAGTAATGGTCTAACTCTATTCTAGCCACTGTAAATTTTTTTTTTTTTTTTTGGTCCTTACACTTTGCCAGAAAGGGGTACTATTCATACAACACCAGTAAACTACAAATACAACAACGAACTTGGTCCAAGCCAAGGTGTGCACTATTCATCAACGATGATAAATAGTGTACATTTTTTTTCCCCTATTTTCTTTTGAGACATAATTCCTTCTTTGGGAAGATCGAACATCTTTTTAAAAAACAATAATCTTGAGGGCCTTTGTTGCTATTTCTCCATTTTCATTCTGTTTCACGTTTCTTTTTTTGCTAAAACACGTTTTGAATCATCTACAGTGATAAAACAATGTGTATCACTTTTTTCCCTATTTTCTTTTGAGATGGAATTGCTTTTTTTGAAAAATCAGCCATTTTTACGATAGTATTCTTGAGGGCCTTCGTTGCTATTTCTCCATTTTCATTTTGTTTCATGTTTCTTTTTTTCTAAAACATGTTTTGAATTGCTAAATTACTTTTACTTCGCATTTTAGTTCCTATGTTTTGACATGGGTGAAGTTTTGGTCTCGAAATTAATAATTAGTTAATTATAGTCTTTATATTTTCTTTGTTGTTTCCCAAACTTTTTTATTCTTTATTTTTTTTTATGTATTATATTCTAACGTAAAACTTGGTCATCATGGTTTGGTTGTTTTTTTTATCAAACTCCCCTCTCTCTCTTATTAAGTCAATTGTTAAACCCTTAATATTTATTTATTTTTTCCATTTCCACTCTTCATCCCTAAACTATTTTTTCTTCTTTCCTTCATTATTGTTTTCTCAAACAAAACTTTAGTCACTATAATTTTTCTACTTTTCTTTATGGTTCCAGATGATTCACTTTTTATCAATTTATTATTTTTTTTATTTTTATATTTATTAAGTTAATGGTTAAACCATTAATTTATTAATATAAATTAAACACAATTTTATGTTTAGGTTATATCTTTTCTTTATTGATGATTGAATTTTGTACCTTGAGTTATTTACTTTGAAAGTTCTATGGTTTAATAAATCAATTTGGTCCATACTTGCTAAAATTGAAAGTGAATTATTCTAAATAAATTTCTTCTCAATATTAAGAATTAGAGTGTGAGTTGATAAGAGATAAAAATGTTTAGCCAATTATTTTTAATAAAAAAATCCATGATTTTGAAGTACGTATTCTGTTATGTTTTATAATTCTATTTTATGATCATAACTAATTATTTTAATAATAAAACATAACATGAATCTCAAAATTAAAATAAAACAAAAATTTAACTGGTTTGAATAAATTTATGAGTGAAAAATTTTTAATTAATTATTAAAATTTTTCTAATGCTAAATTTGTTGTAAAACAAAATATCCGCTACAACGTGTAGGCTGACATAACTTCGTATATACTAAAGAAAAGCTGCATTTTACTGTAGATATACAGTACTAGGCCGTATATACATAGTGATGTTGCTTGAATCAAAAAATGTTGCTAGTACGAAAATGAACTGTGTTGAGATCTTAGCCAAAATTCAGCCTTACCTAATTTAAAAAACGTCATATTTTCTATGTTCTGTCGGTCTGTTTTGTGTTGGAAATAATTGAATATCAATTTCAATTCATAAAACCTTAAGCTTTCTTTTAGCCTTTGAAGTTTTTGTATATGCGCTTTTTTTGTCCCTAAAATTAGTTATCGATGAGGCTCGCATAAAACTCATGCTTTCTTTTAGTTCGGCCCTTATTTTGTATATGCCTTTTAAATTTGGTTAGTGTATCTGCTTTTTTTGCCAACATTTGTTAATTGTCACCATTTTAATTCATGAAATTATGACTTTTTTTCTTTCCTGTTCGTTAGGAATGTATCAGTACCAAAATTTGTTTTAATTTAAGTCAATTGACTTTAAAATAACTTATTTTTATTATTATATATTTTTTAGCTGAAACTAATTTTAATTAAAAGCCAATATTATGTAATTGCAATAATTCATTGAAAATACAATTTTTGTAATCTTACTATATTTTTTATGATTTTTTTAGTTTAAGGAATTGAAAAAGAAAAATTCATAAGAATTTAATAATATCTTGAAAATTTACTTTCAGTGGATTATTGTATCTACATAATATTGATTTTCAAATAAAATTAATTTTAAGCAAAAAATCTGTGAAAATAAAAATAAACCAATTGACTTAAGTTAAAATGAATTGTTCATAAGTATTTAACCTAGACTTCGTTGAGCCTAAATAAGAAAATAAGTTTAACGTTGTAAGAAAAAATACATCGGTAATATAGTCTTGTAGCAAAGCGTGGGCATTGTAACTAGTTTGTATCAAAGTCTGTCATACAGACAATTCGGCATCTTGTAGGATTATTTTTCTAGAAATGCTTGTAATTCTACCATTTTGCTAAGTAAAGGGGCAGATTGCTTAGTAACTTAACCCTCAGTTTTTTCTTTTTCTGGTTGGAAAGTTATTGATCCCTTGTTATGTTTTGTGAATTTATCGAAGCGCAATGCAATAGAATCAGTTGGGTCAAAATTCATATAGAGTAGTATCTGTTAGCATATTGATATGGCTACTCCATTTCCCAGAAATGGGCCACTTATTATGGAGTAAATAAATTCGAATGCCAAAATCTTTTCATTGTCAAATACAGATGCACTTTCACTTTTCTGTGCGTAAAGGCCTACCTCTTTGGTCATTAGGCGATACGGATCGTCAACGTAAAAAACACGTACATTTGGTAAGTCTAGCCATACCATAAGAGTACGGTTGCTTGCACTGAGGAAACAAAGGTCAAACTCACTTTTGGTCCCTTGAAGTATAGTGACTTAGATATTTTAGCTCCTATAGTGTGACTCAGTTCATCAGGTCCTTCGAATTATAAAAATAAGATACTGCCTCTATCCCAAAATTTTTGCTCAATTTGACTTTTTAATGTATTTTGACTTGATTTTTTACATATTATTGTTTGTTAGAAAAAATTAAAATATATATATTTAGAAACTA
This sequence comes from Aquilaria yunnanensis, assembly GCA_039654915.1. Classification (NCBI taxonomy): domain Eukaryota; kingdom Viridiplantae; phylum Streptophyta; class Magnoliopsida; order Malvales; family Thymelaeaceae; genus Aquilaria; species Aquilaria yunnanensis. The sequence goes on along the minus strand of CM077593.1, from coordinate 5,317,550 downwards.
CATATCTTGATTTATCATTTGTATGAAAATATTTTTCATTTATATATTAAAATGTTGAAAATAAAAAAATCATAGATTAATTGCTAAAAACAAATGGAGCAAAAATTTTGGGACGGAAAGAGTATTTTGCCCCTTTAACTCCTTAACTCGATTAACTTAACGTTAACATCATTAGATTTCTAATGGTTTAGTGACTTGGTTAAAAACGTTTAAAGTATTGGTTTCTAAATCACAAAAATATGTAACTTGAAACACTAAATGATAATTAAGTATGAACTTAATAGAAGTTTCAAAATTACATTAAAAGAAAACAAAACCAACAAAATGTCAAAGACTTGGTTGGCAATGTTGAAGAATGAAAGGCTGGGGACAACAGTTTCAACAGTAATGCTGTTGCAGTGGATGGAGAGGGAGGAGATTAGACAAGGGTCATCAGGTTGGATAACAGTGGTGAGGCACCTTGGGGCAAACGATTGCACTCTTGTTGCTAAGGCCAACGACATTGGTGATGGGAAAGCGTGAAGAAAAGGGGTGGATTATATGCAAAGACAATTATGGTGGATTCATGACAGATTGTTGTTGCTATAGATTCATGGTGGATTGAAATGAATAGCACTGCCGCTTTGTCAGGATTAATCGATTTGTAGGGCTCTTTTCCATTGAATAAGTTTTGGGGCAAAGACAAGACTTTTGGATCCGGGTTGACTTGCCAACAAGAACAGCAATGGCTAAGCGTTGGCTAGATGACTTTGCCAACTGGGGGAATACTAGTTGAGGATGGTACAAAGATTGGTAGCCTGTAAAGTATAGGGTATAAAAGAGAGAAAATAAGGGGTGACTTGACATGCATTTTTTTCTTTTTTTATGGGTTAGTTAACTAACAGATATAAGGTAAAAGGAGCAAAGTGCTTTATGGTTCATAGTTGAATGACTAGGTTGCATTGCACCAAACTGCGGGGACTCTTCAAACCAAGTCACTATATTTCAAAAGGTTAGCTAGAAACAAAAATAAGAGATAGGAAAACCATCCCCTGAGGCTGATTCGGATAAGGACCCAGATCCAAATGATAACACTCTATCATCTGTGCCAGTGACTTTATTAATATTGAGCTAAAGTCCCTATGTAGCCAGTAAAATGACAAAAGTGTTAAGAACACTGAACCCAATGTGTCGGATTCGAGTCCCCCTTCTCCTTTCCCCAATCCCACAAAATGTCTTGAATGCTGCTTTAGTTATCTTTCGAGGTCCTAAATACTTATTAGACGCCCTTATCTATGATATAAACACCTGCTTATACTCTATAGTTTTGTATAATTGATTTTGAGTACCCAAAAAATACTATATTAAAAATATTTACTTTTATGTATGGTAAATATTTATCTGAATTATATTTATTGAAACATTGCATTTAAGCCATTTCAAAATTACTCTAAAAATAAAAAAAAATTCTTATTAGCTATTTTAGTCAAAGGTTTTTTTTTTTTTTTTTGAAAAAAAGTGTAACTACTTTATGAAAAAACATTGTTCAAAACATTAGTGGGCATATATAATGTTAACTTTCAAGTGAAAGTAGTTCCAAATAAAGAATAAGAAAAAAAATGAAAATAATATTATCTCCGTCTCGCAAAATTTGTCCATTTTATTATTCATAGCAATTAATTTATGATTTTTTTCTCTTCCAAAATTTCTTATATAAATATAAAATTTTTATATGAAAATAATACCTTAAAGAATCTAGTTTATAAATATATATTTTTTAATTTTTTTTTATAATACAGATTAATATGAATATATTTAAGTTAAATTTAGTATAAAAAAAAAAAGGTAAAAGGGTCAACCTTTATCAAATAGAATGAGTAGTAATTTTTAGAAAATGGGAAACGGACCTTAATTTCTTTATCCAATCATTTCATATTAGACCTTTTTTTCAAGGGTTGGACCATGCATATAGCTATTCCAAAATGTGTTACTGAGGTACAATCTATACAAGATCCCCTAGCTTATACGATTATTTTAAGATGATTCATACTTTAACTAGTATTATCTTAATATCTCTTACCTCATATGTTGTGTCATACTTGCATATTTTCCATCAGTTTTTTTTATTTTCTTTGTTGGAAGTTGTTAGTTGTTACCATGTCAAAGGCCCCGATGAGGCCCATATTATCACGATGGTCTTCTTTTTAATTACAATAGCTGGCTGTATTATATAAATATTAAATTTTGGGCTAAAATTGACATAAATATAAAATCTTGATGACTTCCTAAGTACTAACATAGACACCGAATGGTGACATGTGTTCACTAATTAATTTAATTGTTCTCACGTCATTTCATCTCCGTCCCTCTATCCAGACGTTCCCATACCGCCACAGCCTTCTTCACTTTTTCTTGAACTTCTCTACCCCATCTAAGTCAGATAATCTGACCTTTCTACTCGACCTTTCTCACCTCATCTATCCCAAAATTTTACTGGTAATGGATCAGTACTATGGTTCGGTCTCATCATAGATTTTTCATTTGTGATTGGTGGGACAAAAGTTCAATTGTACGCACATGTAAGATTTTTTTGGGCTGAACTTTTTCTCATGCTTTTTGACGTGACTTTTGTTTGGTGCAAACCTATTTTAATTCCAATAAAGTGATCAAAGTGCCTACGTGTGATTATTGGGGAACTTGTGTTCCAAAACCATGTTAGATTCACCGTTCCGTTTGTAGTCTAAGGTTATTAATTGGGGTTGTTTGGTTCTTCTAATAAAGGAAAAATGCTTAATTCTACAAATAATATTTTTGGCAATACCAATTTATTAGAAGCTTTATTGTTGCAGTAATATTTACTCTTCTATTATTTACAAACGTCATCACTTTCGTGATTCATCATCACTACAAACGTGAAGGCTCTAAATTTAGTTTTTTAATAATAGTTTAAGCGAAGCAATTCTGTATTCTAGTCATCACTGAAGTTTTTTGTAACAAAAAATTAATTAATATAATTTATGACTTTTTTTAATGTGAAAGGTAACAAATGGAGGGTAAAGCATCAAGCATTCAGGTTTCGAAACAACCATGTCAAAAGTTGTTTGAAACAAATGATGTGCTCCAACCACACAAGTCTCCACAATAACTAATTGTTGAAGTCGAAGAAGTTATGAACCAGATTGATTCCAACTCTAAAGATATTATGAAAAATGAGGTAAGTTTTTTGAAGGGAATCATTCCAGAAATTGGAATGAAATTTGAGTCTGAAGATGATGCTTACAACTTTTATAATAGTTATGCTAAAAAAATTGGATTTAGTCTTAGACGAGAAAGAGGCCATAAAGATAGTAATGACATTTGGTTGGATAGAATTTTTTGTTGCTCTTGTGAAAAAGTATATGCAATTGATAAGAGAGATAACTAAGTTAAATGTCACTGTACGGAGAAGAGATGTGGTTGTTTGGCTATGATGAAAGTTAGTGTAAAGCCTAATGGTAAATATTGTATTATCAAATTGAGATAATTACAATTTACCTCATGAGGTTTAGATGAAATTACACTTTGCTCCCCTTCTGTTTTAGAAATATACACTTTGCCTCATGCCTTTTTAATACAATCCAACAGCAACCTCTAAAATCTTAATTTACATATTACAGTATCTATCTTCCAGTAATTTCAATCTGTATGACATTTTTTTTTTGCAATTAATGGACATTTTAAATTATCAGGTTTTTCTTTTTTGTATTTCTTTCAATTTTTAAAATAATATTTTTTAAATGTCAATTAATTGTAAAAAATTTACTATATAGATGAAAATTACTTGGAAATGATTATCGTACAGTATAAATGAAGATTTCAGAAGTTGTTCTCAAACTATATTAAAAGGACAGGGAGCATAGTGTATAGTTCTTAAATAAGATGGGCAAAATATAATTTTACCTAAACCTCAGGGGACAAATTGCAATTAACCCTATCAAATTTAATGCAGAGCATACACATCAATTAGCTAACTCTAGAAAGTGCATATTTTTAAGATCTCATAGATTGATCAATCATTCTCAAGCCACAGAGGTGGAAATGCTGGATCAATCAGGGATAGCATCCAAATTAGGCATTGAATTTATGGTTAGAATAGTTGGTGGGCTTGGAAATCTTGGATTCATTCCAAAATATTATAGAAATTATTTACGATAAAAAATAACAAAAGAAATAAAGATAGGTGATATTGGAGGTGTTTTAAAGGATTTACAACACATGCAATTTGAAGATCCCAATTTTTCATATGCCCTACAAGTGGATGTTGATGATCTCATAATAAATATATTTTGGGTTGATACTAGGATGAAATTGGATTACAAGTCTTTTAGGGATGTGGTATGTTTTGATATTACGTATAGGAAAAACAAAGAAGAGAGGCCTCTGGCACTATTTATTAGAGTGAATTATCATAAGAAATCTATTAATTTTTATGCTGCTTTATTATATGATGAAACCTACAACACTTCTATTTGGCTCTTTGAGACCTTTGTGAATGTTATGTCTAAAAAGAGGCTAGACATAATTCTAACAGACCAAGATATTGTTATGGAAAAAGCTCTCCGTGTCTAATGGCCCAAAACTCATCATCAATTATGTATATGGCATATATATCAAAACGCAACTAAGCATTTTAGTCATGTGTTTGACAATTTCAAAAGTTTTGCTTTCAAATTTAGTAGTTGTGTTTATGATCATGACAATGAAGATGACTTCTTGAATGCATAGAAAATTATGATTGAGATATATGGGCTGCAAAACAACAATTGGTTGCATAATTTGTTTGAGCTAAAAGAGAAATGGGCCTTGGTTCATGGACGACATACCTTTTGTATTAATATGTCTATAACTCAAAAAAATGAAAGTATGAACAGCCAAATAAAACATTACATTAGCTACAAGTATGACCTTTTGCATTTCTTTGCTTACTTTCAAAGGTTATTAGATGGTAGAAGATATGAGGAATTGAAAGTTGACTTCAAAGCCATACATAGTGTCCCATACATGCAATACTTGATAGAGATGTTGAAGCATTTAGCTAGCATGTACACCCCCATGTTTTCAAGACATTTTCTAAACAAGTATTTCTCACTTGGAATTATGAGTTGCATGATGATGGTGTGTGTGGAAGTGTTAAAAATTACAGAGTTGTTCCTCCAGGCAATCCACGTTATCATATGGTCACATTTGACTAATCAAATACCATTGTTTCACGCAGTTGTAAGAAATTTGAGTTTGTGGGAATTTTGTATGCTCATGCTTTGAAAGTGCTTTTGCTAAACAATGTTAAACATGTCCCCAGGCAATATGTACTGAAGAGAAGGACAAAAGAAACAAAGGATGCTAGTGTAAAGAATTCATGTTTTTGCACTAAACCAGATGATCTTAAAAGTGATCTGCACACTTGGTATAAAGTTCTGCTTAGTTCATATGCCTATTTGGCAGCAAGAGCTGTACTTATTGAGCATTCATTTGATATGGTTTTGAGTGATAGAGTCAAAAACACTTACGGAATTTAAAGCCCAACTAAAAAAATTGTCAATCGAAGAATATGTTAAATTTGGAGATACTCATAAAGATGCACGAAATGTGCCTACAAATGATCATGGCAGTAAGATTAAAGGCATCAAGTGTAAACTGAAGAAAAGTAATGATGGATCTTCCTCTAGAAAGAAAAATGCTATAGAAAAGGCTACAACAAGAATAAATAGGCAAATAAAGAAGCAAGAGAATATCCAGGTTAGAACAATAATGAAGGTTAAATTTAATTATTAAGTTCTAAAATTCTGGTTCAACCATTTTCCAGTGAGTATTGAGTTTTTCTGCTAAAACTCCTGGAAAAAAAATCTGCCTTAGTTTTGTAGGAAATTAATTGACTTACATACTACCTTAGTTTATCTACTTTCCAATTACTTTTGTTCCTTAATTCTGTTTAACCTATTTTATGCTTAGAAAAAAAAAATAGTTGTCAGGTCCCAATGGTAGTTCAAACTTGAACACAGAGGAAATGAATCTTACATCCCACCATTTACCATTTTCACAGGTATCAATAAATAATCCTATATTTAGTATTTTTTTATTATAGTATTTCAATGGCTATATTAACTATTAATAATTTGCAGAGAGACAACTTTGATTAGTATCATTCAAATAGCTTGAATCTTTTGGCTACACAACCCAAACTCAACTTTCACAAATTTTAATGGTAATTTTATTTATAAGCTTTTACATTTTCATATGAACTCATGATTTCATTTACAAAATGTTATTGATATTCCTACAATAATATGATATTAGTAATGGCTCCACAAGTCAATCTTCATTTACAAGCATGATGAACCTTTTACAGGTGATTGAGAACATAAATAGTATTATTTTTCTACCTTATAATTAGTTAATTATATATTGGAGATTGTTTATGTTTATTGGAATAATAAATAAAAGTGTTGTATGTAGGCTCAAATATCACAAGCATCAGAGAGCTCAGAGATGTAAAGTTTGTGTATACTCAAGGAACAAGCATGGCGGCTATAAGTGTAGAGTGTAGACTACAAATTTAGTTCTATATGCATCGATTTGGTTCTTTTTGCAGTGCAGGCTCCTTGTTGTTGCTTATCCCTATATAGTATATACGAGGTGTATGGAGGCCGCGTGTTGTGCCGGTTCATATGATCATTGCATAAATTTGTAAAAAGACGTAAAGACCTAATATAAAAAAATATATGCTTTCAAGTTTCAGCCTTTGTAATTTTGGAACAAAATAATGTTCACACCTTATTAGGTGGAAGTTGAAGTAAAAAATGATACTACCATAAACATAAAAGAAACAAATCAGGGTTACTAATAATTTGTTTTAGAAGACAATACAAAAAATGACAAAAAAATTAAAGGCTAAGAGAACAAATGAAGAGGTTTGGTGACTCGTATATTGTAGTAAATATTTTTTGTAATAAATTTTAATAACAACAGTGCGACACAAAACAGGTTACATGCTTCAAAACAATGCATATTTGGTCTGTTAATTAAAAATAATTCAATAAAAATTTTCATCTCCTATTAACACAAAATCTAATTTTTAATATCGATGAAAAATTAATCTAGAAAAATTTACTTTCAAATTTAACAGTTATGGACCAACTTGCTTTATTAAACTATAGAGTTTGAAATAAATAATAGATGCTAAAAATTGTAATGATCAATAATGAAAGAATAACGATAGAAATAATGATTAAAGCTTCATTTTAGAAAACAAAAATAAAGAAAATCAATAAAAAAATGTTAGGATCAAGACAAAAAAAAAGGAAAAACTTTATGTATTAAGGATTTAAAAATTGACTTAATGAAGATAAAAAATGGTTTAACTAAAAAATAAATAAATTATGATCACCAATGTCTTACTTTAGAATATAATACATAAAAAACAATAAAAAGAAAAACTTGGGGGCCAAGATAACAAATAGAAGATTTAATTAAATAGTTATAAAATTCAGGGACTAAAATGTAACACATACATAACTCAAGTCCAAACAATAAAAAATTAGAAAGTTTGGGAATAAAATCACGTTTTAACCGAAACAAATGTGAGACAAACAAAAACCGAAAAAATTGCAACCAATGCCCTCACAAAGGCAAGCTCCTTACGAAATGAGATAAATCTAAAAAAAGAGCAAATTGTGTAATAAAAAAGATAAAAAAATAAAAAATAAAAGTTGAAAGCGAAAAAAAAAAAACTACTGAACCATGACCCAAAATCAACTGTGCTTAACCAACCCAAAACTGAGTTACTTTTATCCAACAGTACCAATGTTGATATTTAGAATATAGTAGTAATAGTAATAATAATTAATGTTCCTCAAAATATGAGCAACTTCTGGTTTTTCCAAAATTTTGGAGTTAATGGTCTTTCCCTTATGGTCTCATTGTTGAACTGAAGGACAATTTAACTAGTCATTATTATGGCATTTGTTACCCGCTCATCTTTGCAAATATCCCTTTATCATATTCTTAGGGGCCTAGCAATTCTTCGTTCCGAAAGGATTGTCCAATGGGATCTAAAATGTTTAAGTTTGTTAATCGAGATGCGCTAAAGAGCACAAGCTTTCTACCAGCCATAGCCTTTGGGATTCCAACTCATTTCTTTGTGGTGTTTCAACCAAAAACACTCAGTTTATGTGTTTGTTTTCAGTTGTGATATTAATAATTTATTACTTTCATTTGTAAACCTTGTAGCTTATCACCAAACTAGATAACTGATTAAGGCCCAATGGCACACAAACTGATTAATTGATTAAGGCACACTGGCACACAAACTGATTAATGCACATAGAGCAACTATACCAGAGGCTTGTGAATGAGAAGCTAACACTGGAATTACATTGATCCTGGTACCATTTTGCAATAAATGACATTACAGCAGGGAGCTTGAATTCTCAACATCTTGCGAAGCTCCTTAACAGGGGGGACCTGACAGACACCAGATAATAAGTATTTTGGGGATGTGTATGCCAGAAAATACACACCAAAATGTCTATAAAATAAGTTTCAAAATACAAACCAGATTCAACAGAATTTAGGAACAATTTCAAGCATCTGTGGCACAATAACTTACCAGCCCTGGCTCTGTTGCTTTAAAAGCATAACAATAGTTGGTGGAGAGTTGTTCGGCAGTGATAACAATCCGTTTTGCCAACATTTTTCCCAGAGTTATTTGTCAGCAACAAGCTTTAGAAGAGCATCAACAATAAATTGCTGATCATGAGGATCGATCAATAAGGAGCCCATTGTCAAGAACCTTTTGCAACAAAAATAATAAAATTAGAAAAAACCATAGATGTGCTCCTATGTACACAATCAATCCTTTGTAAGCGGATTCTCAAAATTCCCAGTAAACAAATTAATCAGAAATTTTGTCAACCACAGTAGTTAACAGAAAGCATTTACAGCTTAAAGCCTTAAACGGCTCCACAATTGCAGCCTAATAATCAAAATATTCTTTAGCCATATGGGATTTTGCTTATTTAACAGAAGATTTCCTCTTACTTTCTTCCATTGAACATAGAAACAGGGCAACAGAAAGCTTAGGAATTATCGCATAAAAGGGGTTAAAAAAAAAAACAAAGAAGAGGAGAACAGTACAAATTTTGAACTTATCAATCTCTTGTTCAGATGAAAATCCCTGTCAATTGACTGTGCAAAGCATCTTCATTAAGTGATTCACCCTCTGAACCGCTTTGAAAATCTTTGACCCTCTGACCACCGCCTCCGCTTTAAGGCCCCTCCACCACACCACTAACCACCACCTCCCCTTCAACGCGTCGGCTGCCAACATCCATGAGCTGCCCATAATCGCCGACGATGAGCTTCATTGATTGAGCTGCCCAAAAGGGAGCTAAGCTCATCAGATTTGCTCGCAATTGACTGAAGTTGTTCAGTAGCTGGAAGTTGCCGAGAGAAATGTAGAATTGGGAAATAAAATCGACATAACGCCGTTAAAACCATATCGAGTTGGTGAGGACACGTGTTGATTTGGGGACGAGATGGTGGAGGGAAACGGTGTAGAGGATTTGGACTCCCCCAAAGCCTTCAATCTACCAATTGGCCTCTGCAAACAAGCAAAATATTGGGCCTTTTCCAATCAGAGACATATTAGCCATCTTTCCATGGAATTCCATTGTCGAATCGCGTTTGTGTCATCTTCCAATATTACCTGAAGAAACAAATACGTACCCTTTACTCATGCTCGGAAGTTTTGTTCTTCGATCAAGCAATTCTTATCTTCTATTTTACACGATGCAGTAGTGTCTTAAATTCGTTTCACTTGTACGGGTGATGAGTATAATAGTTCTGCAAATTTTCAGTTATCACTTTGATAATGTGCTGCAATAATTTCCTCGGCTGCAGTTGCAAAGTCACTCTCATCGCCACCCACCCCACTGTCTCCCTCGCTGAGACCCATTTTACGTCTGCATCTAGTATCTAGCGCTCCGCCCACCTTCTCTCTCCCCTCCGCCTCCCCCTTTCCGCCTACCTCCGTCCTCTTTTCCGAGTGCACCTTAATGTCTTCCGTCATCCTGTCACCTTGGACCTAAAAGAAGAGGAAATCCAAGGGAGAGAGAATGCTCGCTCGCAAGCCCGTCGGTCATCCGCAAGCCATGCGATATTCCACCAGCCTTTTCTTTGCCCATCCCATATTCGTTGCCAATTGAACGTTTCGGCGATTTTGAAGTTTACATGTAAATCCGACCCATGTGTAAACCCGTCACAGAGGATGGCTAGGTAAACAGCAACCGGTGGATGTAGGCCGGGGACACGTGGCTGAGAGAGCAGTAGAGGCGACGGTGATGACAGCGAAGTTGAAGATTGGCTAATCTGCATTCCAAGACCAAAAATTATGTATTTCTGTTAGTTTTGGACTAAAGTTTCATATTTGTTCAGTATGGTCATCTATTGTGATCAGAGAGAAGGCCATTGTGGCTGCGTGGTTCTAACATTAACAACTTCTGTCAACAGTGATGAAGAAACTGGCAGAAGGAAGACGGATAGAATATGATACATGAGGTAAGAGGGTTTATGATGACATCAATTAAGATAAGGGACTACCTCAAAATAATCATAAAAAATAAGGGACCTATACTAATCTTACCTTGTGTTACTCTCAAATAGAAACACGTAAGTCTATATTGTTTATCTGTGCGTGTACATCTTTTCTTCCACAGAAAAGGACTTTGCTTAATTTCTCACGACTTTCATTAGATTCGGACAATTGAGTAAACTTCCACGTATTAACTAGTTTACAATCCTAGTCGTCTACGAATTATAAAGTGGAGTAATTAGCAAACATCTTTTTCTTTTCTTTTCTTTTCTTTTCTTTTTTTTTTTTTTTTGCAGCGCAAAGCTAAGTAACATAAACTTGTAAATTTTGTAATCAGTTTGGAAAGAGTTGGATGTTTGATTAATGAATCAACAGAGAAAAAAAGGTAGTAGGCAACATGGTGGCTTGCGATTCAAGGAAATTTGGACTGTGTAGTGGGCATGAAGGGACAAATTAGGAGTTTTGTCTCCAATAGAAACAGGCAGACATTTGAGGGGCAGCCATACCGTGGCAAATTCTAAATCACATAATCTATTTTATATATACATAATATAAAGCAGGATACTTAAGGAGTAAAAAGACTTTTCATTTAACAAAGTACATATTAAAAATATTAAATTGACACATGGCAAAATTCCTATTTAAGTAAAAAAAAAATCATGATTTTTAATACTAATCTTTGCAAAAGCACCCCTAGACGTTCTTGAAATGCAAATAAGGAAAATTATGTTCTTATTTTCTCACTATTTGACTTTATTTAATAAAGTTTACTTACTATATATGTATAACAAATGGAGAATAAATTAAAAAATTTAAACCTTAAAGTTGACTTACTATATATTCAATTTGTTCCAAATTCTTTGCATCATTCATTTTTCAGTAATTAATTTATAATTTTTTATTTTTAACACTTCAGCATATAAATGAAAATCCTTTATATATGAATGATAAATGAGGATATATAGTTTTTAAATATATATTTTTATTTTTTTAACAAAAAATAATATGAATAAATTCAAGTCAAACTAGTCAAAAAAGTTAAATGGAGTAAAGAAAGTGAGACAGAAGGAATATATCAAGTAAAATTGAATAAATTAAATAATTTAAGCTTTAAAATTGGGCAAAATGAACTATATAAGTAGCTGATCACAATCCCCATCACAAACATATAAGGGTTGATGGCAACTGTCATTGGTGCCTTCTCATTCTTACCTTCATCTCCATGTAACAACATGTGTCTGTTGTTAATTTTACGAGTTACAACAAGCAACTTTTTACTGTAAGTTTTAAGTGTTTTTTTACCATTATTGATAAACAGAACAATTCCAATTCTCCCAAGAAAAGAAATATGAAGTACAATTCCAACTTATCAAGATAATAATTAAAAATATATAAATAAACACAATTCCCTTTCATTGTTCTTGAGTTTTAATGATTTTTTTTTTTTAAAAATATCAAAATCTTCCAACGAAAAGTTTCCAAGTTCCAACCACTAGTTCTCCAAATTAATATAAAAAATAATGTGAGATTTCTTCAAATCTGGATGTTGGACAATTGGGAAATTTCCCAATGGTGTGCGTTTCATTGTCAATTCAAGTTATTTATGGTGCAAGGTGGTAACATTTCTGATCCTCTAGCAGATAGGAGCAAGCCACATTAGAGGAATCTACCAAACAAGAGGCCTAGATTAATGGAGCAATGTTGAGAAGAGAGCATAGAACTTTGTTAAGATCAAGCTAATTTGTAAACAAAAGCCAAAAAGGCTTTAGAAGGCTGAAGAATATATAGGATATCATATGAAGTTTTCTAGGCAAGTTATGGCTATATCACTAGATTTGATTGGTGCGATTGAGGCTCAGTAGGTCAAGGATGCTATTAGCATTTTTACTGAATGAAATGCTTAGATCTTTATTCACAAATGTCAACAATAAAATGTTTACATATTTCCAAATGTACACATGCTGGAAAAAGAAAATTATCCAGTTCTCACCTAAAAGGCATTCGATTTAGTTTTGTTACTCATAAGTTGCCATCTATTTGAATTTTTATGCATCAAAATAAATGGCTGATATAAACTACACTAGACTCAATTTTAACTATCAATGTACAAAAACATCAAAAGATTATAAAGCTACCTATAAAAGCTAAGATATTAAAGGTGGTTAGTTTAATCTTCATTTAAACTATTGTGGAAAAATAAAAGTAATAAAAATAAAAATAATTTTTAATCATCATTTAAACTCTTACAACATAAAATCAAAAAAAGATTTCTTTTTCATTTTAATTCATGGGCAAAATTGAAAAAAATATCATCAACTACATACACATTAATCTTCATGCTTAGAAAAATGTATTATTCTTTATAAGCCAGATGAAGTACATTATTACAACAGAGAAGTAAAAACATTTTCACAAATTCAAAACTTAATAATGCATAATTAAATGACACCTCAAATTTAAATTTATAAATACTTAAAAGTGTCCCAAATTTTAGCAACTAAAATAAATACCTCTTAATTATTCTTGGAATTTTATAACTAAATTTTAACATTGAATATTTTCTTTTGATGTGTCATAACCATCTACATACACATACAAAACATGATAAACTTTAGGGTAAGATTGACATTTCATGTAACAAACATGATATGGAGTCAATTTTTGATTTTAGGTAAGTATTTAACTTTTCTTTTAACACTAGGATTGAGAAACTACCTTTATAGCATGTTTCTAGTAAAAAGGTTTGAGATTTTGTTATATACCCAATTTTCCTTGATTATTTACTTTAATAGAATCTAAAAAATGCGGTCAAGAATAAAAGATAAATAAAGTAGAGATTCCAAAATTTAAATTATTATTAATTATGGGCCAATTATCAAATCATAAATATCACAATAAAGGACATACTAAGAGATTTAAAATTGATCTGTTTCTTTTTTTCTTTTTCAAAGTTGACATTAAAATGTTTTAAATAAACATTCAATTTGAAAAAAGAAATCATATAAACTAAAAAGGGGAATCAAGGGGTTTGTTGCACAAAATTATATAATGAATAAAAACATGTAGCTAAAATAGGAAATAAAATCATCCCATTAATTATGTCATGCAAGATATTATAAAGTTTTAACACATCTGGTACTACTTGTAGCTCATGGCTAAAAAGTTATTGAGTGAGGGGTGAAAGAGTGTTGAGGAAGTACTATGAGAGAAACAGTGAGACATATATTTTTTTTTTAGTGGAAAGAGGGTAGAATAGTTATTTTGCTTACTAAAACTTACCAAAAGAGAAAATTGTGCAAAGAATTTGGGATAACCAAAAAGGAAAATGATATAGAGAATTTGGGACAGAAGGAATATGAAATAAGCAATATATCAAACTCGTCTTAAATTATATCTTTATTTTAAGATAAAGTCATATGAATATACAAAATTGGGAGGTAGTATTGTGTAGAAACTTGCACTCTTCTAAAAGGCATTGCTAGTAGGGCAACTTCGAGTGGATTTATAGGAACAATTGGGTAAGTTTTGATATCTTAATATCAGGTTGATCAACTCCGAGGTAATTGCCCACTTCTGAAGTCATTTGGCAAAAGTTGAATGACTTCAAGTTATTTTAAACAAAAAAAAAATTCAATGTTAATGGTATGTTTGTTGGTGATACTTAATATCATATTGAGATAATTTGATACTTTTTAAATTGTTGGTTTGATGATAATATTTTCTTCATAATATTTATATAATATTTAAAAATTTATTATTTATAGAACTCAATACAACCTAGAATTAGTAGCAATGCCGAGTATATAAAATAGTTCATATGGGTATGGGAGATTCTAAGGGGGTTAAAAATGAGATAAGTTAATTAACCACATAGGTTCCTAATTAGAGGGGAGGAGTGAACATATGGTATGGGTCGAGTTGGGGTGAATTTTTAGTAGAATTGTTTTAGAAAAATTCAAACCAAGAATTATACTAAGAACAATTTTTTCGGTTATGGTTCTTGGTTCTTTTGTGCGTGCGTGTATGTAGTTCAATAAAATTTCATCTAAAACAAAAAAATAAAAGCTGAAAATAATTGAATCTTTTAACCTTCACCATGTCAAGAAATATTTAACATAACTTGTAATTAGTTCCAAATTTAAATACACCTGTAATTTGAATTTAGGGACCAACTGGGAAAATTAGCAATAAAATTAGGTTGGCTCAAATCTTGTATTTAAAACTAAAAGATAAAAATAACACTATAATATAATTTGTAATAAATGAATATACAATCCCATAATATATTTAAATACATATCTTCCATTTAGGTCTATTAAGTTTGATTTCATATGAAACCAAAATTAATCCAAAAACAATAAATTTTCTAGTAGTTGAACCAGTCCTTAACTTATAGTTAATTTTTATCAAACTCAAACTAACTCAAAACAGGGGATTTGATTAATTTTCTGTTATACCGAATTATATTCACCCAGTATCTAAAACTAAGAGCCCCAGAATATCCATACTTAGACGTTATTACGATCACACTCAGCAGACATTGTACGTGAGGTGTGGCATCTGATGAGAGTACTTCAAAGTTCATACGAGCTTCAACAACTTGGCCTAAAGGCATGAAACCGTCCAACTCAAGCAACTCGCATGAGTTAGTCCTTCAACTCCGAATATGGCCATTCTCACTATCAAACTTTGAGCTTCAGACCTGGCCATTAATTAATCAGTTCATACAAACAAGTTTATTTGAAGGGCTAACATAATCTACGATGAACAACGAGAAGGCATGTTAGAGACAACCAAGTGAGACATTAATGGCTAACTTGTACTCCTATTTTTCAAATTTGTGGGTTGAAATTCACTAGGTTGGAGTTGAAGGGCAACACGTACAGGATGCAAAAGTTTGAGGCCCATTTGTGCATTTAAGCCTTGATTTTTCTTAACTTCTCCTGCCCTCTAAATTTTCAATCAATTTTTTTTGTAGAGAATCATATTTTCAATCAAATTTAAGGCATCAATCAGATTTGATGTTGGAACTTATAAATATGTGCCATTTTTGGATGAAAATGCTAATCATAAATCCCATTTTGAAATAATGTTCAGATATAAGAATTTGTTGAACTCCAAACTTTGGTATATTTGTCGAATTCCCAAATTTAAAAAATATATTTCACCTTAAGTATAGCATTCAAGCCATGGTAACAAAAAAAAAAGGAGTTTCCCATTATTATAATTTTTTTATTGAATTCAATTCTCCTATAAAATATGTTTAAACCATTTTTACTTCCTCAAATTTTGTCAACTCACTCATAAGACATTCTTGATTTTGGCACAGTGTACCTCAATCCCTTGACCCTCAACCATTGAGCACTTTACCCCTTTGACCACAAATCTATTAGTTGAGTAACTAGTAAACTTATGTGTTTAGCCACCAACCTTTTTAAATTCTTATTTTTATACCATATACTTTGCCATTTAACAATCTAGGCCTCGTCCCTATTTTTTCACCGCTCCATCCTAAAACCCTAAATATCACTGTACCCGCATCCATTGACCTTGTCGTTGTCGTTGCTTTGGTTGTTGTGTCGCCTCCTCAATCCACCATCGTCCACATCACTGCTCTTCTTCCGCCCCACATAGAGTCATCGCCATCATGAGCACCAAAGCCCCATCTGCCGATATTGCCAAAATCGTCGCTAGCCCTTCGACATGGATCCTCCGTCCTCGCCGCACATGGTCCACCCACTCCGTCTCAACCTCTCCCGTTGATTGCGCTCCATATCAACCTTTTCCTTCAATCCTGCTATAATCTTTATCTCCATTGATTGCACTCCAATCTCCATCTCCCATAGATGAACCCATGATGCATTCCTGCAATGAATTGGACCAGAACAGAATAGAAGTCAGCCCCTGTTTCGACAAACCCAGCCTCAATGAACCTACCCTCTGCCTCTTTCTTCATGTGGAGCTTCCATGGTGTTGGTTTCCAATAGAAAAAATAGATTTCATCACAAGCGCTTTGAAGATGAAGCCACCCCGTCATGGATTTGCTGGAGCAAAGAGCGCCTCCTATATCTTGTTTGCCCGAACTTTCGAAGGGGAGGATTAATTTTTTGGTGATTAATCAATACCCGTAATGCTAATTGTAAAATCTATTTCTCAACAAAAATACCCTAATGCTTGAAATGTCGATAATTAGTTAAATAGAAAACTAATTTTTAAATGATATTGATTCTAAAAAATTAAAATTAAAATTTTAATTGATTATATTACTTGAAAATAACGTAGCATTATTCACCTTTTTTTTAGTGAAATTTTTTTTCAAACATCTTTATATTTGGATTAACTTTTAATTTATAACTTTCAAGCTTCTAATAAGTTTGCGCTTAACTCTTATTAAGTGATTCAAGTAACGTAATTTTGTCAGTGACAAAGAGTTTAAATGTTTATAGTCAAGTCATTGAACCGTGATAAATCTACAGAGTTAACTGGTAAGTTGACCGAGTTAATGAGTTAAAGGGTTTAAGTTCACCATGATTTATGGTTGAGGGATTGTGGCACACCGTGTCAAATTTCAAAGGCTCTTTTAAACGAATCAACATAATTTGAGGGGCAAAAAGTGATCCGGCCTATAATATATAGTGATACCGTT
The DNA here is from genome assembly GCA_039654915.1 of Aquilaria yunnanensis. Classification (NCBI taxonomy): domain Eukaryota; kingdom Viridiplantae; phylum Streptophyta; class Magnoliopsida; order Malvales; family Thymelaeaceae; genus Aquilaria; species Aquilaria yunnanensis. The sequence continues at coordinate 5,300,298 of CM077593.1, read as the reverse complement.
TTGATACAAAACCATAAAAATGATGTAAGGAGTGATTGTTGTTCTTATGGTTTTTTTCGAAGGAACAAGGGCCATACAAAAACAAAACAAATAGTATTGTAGTAAATAGGAAAAAAGCACTAAAAAACTCACCACAGTCATGCGCCTAGGTCGATTTAGTCACTATAGTTTTAGGCAGTTCCAATTGCATCATTGGAGTCATAGTTTAGGCTCAAATCAACCACTAATATTATAGTTTGGTACCGAATATGTCATCATCTGTTAAAAGCCTAATAGTAAATGTTTGAAGTTGTTGGTTTTAAAATTTTGGGATACTAATGTAACTTTTAACTAACTTCAGGAACTTTATGTAATTTATCATTATCATTTTTTTTGTGCGCCAGTTACTACATCAGTCATTGCCAGATCCCCCACTGGTGTTGGAGGCAGGGACATAGCTATATAGGGGCAGGAAGGGGCTCCCGCCCCCCTTAGATTTTTCAAAATTATTTATTAGTGGTAGTTAATATGATTTAAAATTGTAAAAGTTTTAAAATTTGGTACTTGTTTGTAAATTATAAAATTAATGATGGGCTTTGGTGGATTTTATCCTTTTTTAAATGTCCTAGGCAAATTAGAAACTTTAAGAAAATTACAAAATCCCCCTTGTGGTTTGGTCTAACCTATACTTTGTTCCCTCTATTTTCAAAAACTTATACTTTACACCCTCCTTCCTTTATAATGTCTAACAACAATTTCTAAAATCTTAGCTAAACTAGTTAATATTAATGTTCTAGAAATTTCAAGATTTTTAATATTTTTTTTACAGCTAACTAACTGTAAAAAAATACTGATATGTATTTATAGGAAGAGAAATACATTTATAGAAAGAAAAAATTGATAATTTATAATGTCTATTAATTACAAAAAGATTAAAATTACTATAAGATGACTATCGTATAGTTTAAATTATAATTTTAGAAGTTGTTATTGAAGAGTGTAAAGAAAACATGAGACAAAGTGTAAGTTTTCAAAAATAAAATGGGACAAACTATAAATTAGGGCAAATCTCAGGGGGTAATTGTAAGTTTCCTAAACTTTAGTAAAGTGAACGGCGAGCGAACAATATGCTAACATCCACACCTTCACCCTGCTCCTTTAAGCATGAATCCTGGCTACGTCTCTAGTTGGAGGCGATGCTTGAGGAGGTAGCATAGGACATCACTATTTATAAACAAAAATACTTGCCATACAAAGAAGCAGATGATCGGAAACACATCGATATTTGATGAGTGTGTTTCATTTAATTGGGTTTCAGGTTATCTATAGTATTAAAATACGGTGATTAATTTTAATATCATTTTTGGAGGGCCAACGACAGATTTAGTGAATGATAGAAGTGGTTGTCACAAAAATAAATTAAAAATTTAAATTATATATAATTTTGAAATTTATTAAAAGTTATATCAATATCATAATATTTCAAAACCAATAACTTTCTGTATTTACCATTAGGTTTTTAACAATTGATGACATATTTTGTATCAAATTGTAATTTTAGTGGTTAATTTAGGCCCAAACTATGACTTTACTTCAGTGATATAATTAAAATTACAAAAAATTAAAATAATTAAATTAGTTCAGACCCATAACTACTTAGGGTTTTTTTTTAATACTTTTCCATAGTAACTAAAACAATGAAAATAAATCAGGAGCAATTAAAAGTATGTCATATATTTACGCTTTTGCGGCATCAATTTTAGCATTCAAAGTTGAAACCTATAATTAATTTCCCACCAAAAGCGCCGCCAATTGGTCATCCCCGGATCGGGCACCGAAACTAAAAACAAAACAAAAGAATTTTAAACCCCTCTAACAAAAAATCACCCCGCCTCAACCCCCCCCCCCCCCCAAAAAAAAAAAAGAAAAGAAAAGATTGTCCGCAAAACTTCTTCCCTCTCAAAAATCCGAACCGCTAAACCCAAACTCCTACCTTTTTTGACAAATTTGTCATTCTCAAAAACGGACGAAGAAAAATTCTCTCCACTCCACCAGGGTCCAGAAACCAGAAACCAGAAACAGCAGCACTTCTTCCGCCAAATTCATTCAAAACTAAAGACCCGGTTCGAGATTTTCTTCCCTGGTTCAGTTTCGAGCATATCTAGAAGCGATGAGCTCGTTGTAATGACACAGACGCGATTCTCGCGGAGTCGGAGCTTCGAACCCGAAAAGGAGCAACCCAGCAGCTGCGGAGGAGCTGCCATGAGAGTGATCGTTCCTCTACAAGGAGTGGTTCAGGGGAGAGGAGGCGTGGTTCTCGGCTCCATCATCCCTTGCGCTCTCTTCTACTTTCTCCAACTCTACCTCAAACAGTTCCGAAGCGGCGGGGATGACCCAAATGAATCCGATTGCCCGACTCCGAGCTCGAGGAGCCCTTCCCAGAAGTCTGTGGAGCCTCCTGGGTTGACCCGGACTCTGTCTCGGGCCCTGGCGTCGCCGAAAGGGCCCGTTTCAGTGTCTGGTCGAGCAGGCGGTATCGTGAAGGAAACGGAATCGCCGTACTATATAGGGTTGAAGAGGGTCCAGGAAGATCCGTATGATGAACTGGGTAATCCGGATGGGGTTATCCAACTTGGTTCGGCCGACAACAGGGTAGGTCTGGTTTTCTTGATTAATTTTGTCTTTATTTATTGATGAACTTGTTACTTGTTAGACTTCTGATTTTGGTTTCTGAGATTCTTTTTTCTGTGGGGGTTAATTACATAGCTGTCGGTGGATTTGGTTCAAGAATGGCTCGCAGCGAATGCAAGAGAAGCGATTATGGGAGGTGGACGGGCGTTGAATATTAGCGGGATTGCTGCTTACCAGCCGTTTGATGGACTGATGGAGTTGAAAGTGGTATGCTTTTCACTTTTCAGAGTTGAATTTCTTTGTTTCTTTTTCTTCTCTCTCTGGAAAATGTAAATTTCAAATGGAGAAACTAGACATATAAAAGGAAGGAAGGAAGGAACCTTGCCATACCAAGGGCGACGCAACAGAAGATAATTTGCCATACATTGTTGATTTCCACTACCAAGAACTGTTGGAATCTAGATGCATCGTTCTAATACCAGCATCAAACTCTTATCTGATGAATTTCCTTCTTTTCACATCCGTTGTTCCTTCCCACCCAGATGTGGTATACTGTTTTCTGACCCTGCTCGAGAACCATCTAATTTCTTCCGTCCCTACATGGGACATATCCTTAGCCACCAAATAACTGCCAAACAAACTTCTTTATTCACATTCTCTCTGCTTATTGTCGGATTTTTAGCATGCAATTGGTGTTTGTAACTATGATCAATAAATTAATTTTCAATTCAACTAGTTGGAGTCTACTATGGTTTCCATGCCTCTATCTATAACATCCCTTTCAACTATTTTTTCACAGATAAATTTAGGCGTATTTTTTTTTTCACACCTCCTATTTTTATCTCATAGATTTTGCACCTTGAGCCATCTGTTTATCATTTTCTAAGTTTAAACCTTTATATTTGATTTTAAGTTCATATGGTTTGAAATGATCCTATCTGGTACTGGCTTGCAGAATCTTTACCTATGAATATGAACTCTTTACTCATACATGAATTCCATTCTTGTTTCCTCTTGATTGGAGGCAAATTTCTTTATAAGCTCTAACAGACCAATATCTCTTGTTAGTGTTTCTGCAGAAGTATAGGTCTATTCTCATTGCTTTTCTCTCATATTTCTAGCCTGTCACTCTTGCACATCACTTCATCTATTGGTCACCCTCCATAAATGCAGGTCCAGCCTTTCTCTGTAGTTGTAAACCTTCATATTTTGGTTTATAAAATCATATGGCTTCAGATGGAGTTTCATGGGCTGATCAAATTGTTGAGATGAATGTTTTAGATACCAATGAAGCAGGAAAATTGTACACATAACATGAGTACTTCTATTTTCTACTCTGCACTCTGCAGATGTGAGTAATAGGAGTATGCAAGATCAACAAGTTATTGTTTTGGTGGCAGTGTCTTGTTAAAAGACAAACTATGCCAACTATCTAGACGCAGATGAGGATCCTTTTTAAATTTTCGAATTTATGCTGACTATCTATGAGGAGAGGTCATAGGGATCTAATATAGAAGAATGAAGTACGCTATCAGAAAGTTGCTTTGACTCTTCACTCTTTAATATGATATTAGATGGGATAACAGCATAAAATATACATCATATCTCATGTCTCTAATGCAAGGTTATCACCCCACTTGTATGTTAATGTATGATGGATTTGGTTGTCATGACCATTACAGCAGTTTAAGTTGAGCTTCCTTCAGTTTTGAGTTTATCATCTTATTGCGTATCAGGCTGTGGCAGGTTTTATGTCCCAAGTGATGGAGAGGGCAGTCTCCTTCAATCCATCACAAATGGTGTTGACAGCAGGTGCAACTCCTGCAGTCGAAATCTTAAGCTTCTGTCTTGCAGATGCTGGGAATGCATTTCTTGTTCCAACACCATGTCAACCAAGGTAATTGTGATCACATAATTTTTCTAAACTCTAATAGAAGTCGCCTGATATCCTGTGCAGGAACTTAAGCTTTAGGCAACATCTGTAGTTTTGACAGGGACCTAAGGTGGAGAACCGGTGTGGAGATAATACATGTTCCATGTCGGAGTGCTGACAACTTCAACTTAAGTATAACTGCTCTTGATCGAGCCTTCAACCAGGCTAGAAAACGTGGTCTAAAAGTGTGTGGGATAATAGTCTCAAACCCTTCAAATCCCATTGGTAATCTACTAAATCGTGATGCACTTTACAGCCTCCTCAACTTTGCAAGAGAGAAAAACATGCACATAATCTCTGATGAAACATTTGCTGGATTGACATATGGGAGTGAAGAGTTTGTGAGCATGGCAGAAATCATGGGTGCAGAAGTTTTTGACCAGACCAGAGTTCATATAATCTATGGTTTATCAACAGAGCTTTCTCTCAGTGGTTTCAGGGTCACTGTTATCTACTCTCTCAATGATGATGTCTTGGCTGCTGCAAAAAAATTGACAAGGTTCTCACCCGTTTCAGCACCAGTCCAGAATTTGCTTACAGCCATGCTTTTGGATACCAAATTCGTTCACAATTGCACTACGCTTAATCTGGAAAGGCTTCGCAGAAGGTATGTGAAATTTGCAGGAGGACTGAAAGGGCTTGGGATCAACTGCTCAAAGAGCGATGGGGGATTCTACTGTTGGGCTGATATGAGAGGTTTAATCCGCTCTTATAGTGAGAAGGGGGAGCTTGAACTCTGGGAGAAGTTGTTGAATGTAGGTAAGGTTAATGGGATCCCAGGGTCTTGTTGCCACTGCATTGAACCTGGATGGTTCTGCTTCTGTTTTACTTCATTGACAGACCAGGATATTGATGCAGTTATGGAAAGGATTCGGAAGGTTTCTGAAACCTGTAAATTTCGAAATTGAATGCTATTGGTGTAATATGTTAGATCGCACAGATCTTCTGCCGAGTGGTAACTGGTAAGTTGAAGCACCTAATCCATACCAGGAACTTGATCTACATTACTTGAATCGTTTTTGCATTAATTTTAATGTATTATGAAATTATATCTATACAAAGTAATTATGCCCAGTGTAAATTTATTGAAATTCTGCACTTTAAGAAACCTAGAAAGTAATTTAAGATATTTCTAGTAAAAAGTAAGTAGTTTTTATTTATTTTTTTTTAAGTAACGTAAAAGAGGAAAATTAATAAAAGTTATTTACTTTTCACAAAACAATATTATAAAATTACTTTTAGACTTCTCAAGTGTAGGACTTCAATAAATTGATAATTTTGTTAAATAATCATTTTATATAGAATAATGCATTAAAATTAATGTTGGATGAATTTGTCGTTACAGTTTTGTTGCAGATAAGACATTTGACACAAGGAAAGGAATATGAAAACCTGTAAGAACAATGCAAAAAGGAAAATGGGCAAACACCTATTCGCTTGAGGCAACATTTTAAGGCCTGATGGGATTGAAAACAACAGTAGAATGGTGTGCGATATGCAAGCTAAACTGTCCTCCCTTTTCACTCACGTCGATCTTCCCAACTCCTGCTGGAGCTTTCATCTGAAAGTTGGTAACCAGTTTTGCAATTATAAGGCCGAGGATTGGCAACGCAAGTATGATGCCAGGGCAGCTCCGCCTGCCCATCCCAAAGGGTAGGTACCTGAAATCCACTTTCTCTCCTCCCACAACAGCCTCTGTCCTTGCTTCCTCTGCAAGAAACCTCTCCGGCTGAAACTCCTCTGGTGCCTTCCACCACTTGGGGTTGTTGGCCAGCCACCACGCATTCACTACCACCTTCGACTCCTTGGGGATCCTAAACCCTGCAAGCTCAGCTTCTTCCAGGTTCATGTGGGGCACCAACAATGGGATTGGCGTGTGCAACCTTAGTGTCTCCTTTACCGTGGCTTGCAGGTAAGGCAACATCTCCAAGTTTTCCTCGGTGACTTGTTCTTTGCCGAGGACGCTTGAGATTTCCTCCCGGATCTTCTGCTGTACACTTGGATGGTTAACCAGCTCCGCAATTGCCCACTCCATCGACCACAGTGTCGTCTCTATTGCTGCCACATTGATGTTCTCCACAATGTAGAGCACATTCTCTTCAGTTATCTCTCCCTTCATTTGTGCCTCTATTATATGATCAATTGCACAACTTATCTTGTGCTTCGCACCATTAGCAGCCATTATTTTCCTGCAGAATTTTGGAGGGTCAAAACCCAAGCCCAACCCAGTTAAGCAGAGCAAAAGTACTTCACCTTAATGCCCAATAAATCAACCTACGAACCTTCTTTGTTCAACAAAATAGTTGTTAAAGAACGCAAGCCGCCGCTTCTGCAAGTCCCTGCACTTGTTCAAGTATCCTCTTAGGAACGGCCTAAGAAGAGGGATGAAGTCGCCATAGTTATAATCAAAGCTCTGAGCCAAGCGGCTCCTGTCGGAATTAAACTTGGTGGCCTCGATGAACAAAGGGTCTTGTTGGGACTCGAATTTCGCATCAAACATCATCCTGTACATAATATTGTACAGCATCAGCTGCAGCCTCTTCCTCACAACGATCCCTTCAGCCTTGCTCTGATCCCATCTCTTCAAGTCGGCCACCACGAAGTCCATCTCCTCCTCCCACATGTTCCGATACTGGTTCACCACCTTGTTGGTGAAGAAGGGCAGCGTCATGATCCGCCGCATCTTCCGCCAGTGGTCGCCGTAGATGGTGAACACCATGTCCTGTCCACTGCCGGTGAAGATGTCGAAGACAAGGTTGCGCGGTCGGGAACCGAACTCGATGCCCTGAGTGTGAAGCACTTGGGCGGCGAGCGCAGGCTCAGAGACGACCACGAGGTTCCGAACCCCTAGCTTGAGGAGGAAGACAGAGCCATGTGTTTGTGACATTGAAGCTAGCAGGCGATGGTTGAGGTCATTTCCTACTTGGAGCCAGTTGCCAAATATAGGGAGCGAGATGGGGCCTGGAGGGAGACTGGTCTTAGCATTGTTTCCACTTGAAGAATTGAAGAGAGAGTGAAGCAGATAGATGATAAAGGGAAGGGTGAGTAACGGAATAAGACTGGGGATAAAAATTTTGGCTAGTGAGAAGAGAAGTAGAGTGGTCAAAATGTGTTTTAATTTTGGAATGGCCATGAGATGAGAAAGATGGGAAGAAAACTTTGATGTTGGATGAGATTAGTAGGTGTTGATTTGAGTCTATGAGGTTTTGAGGGAAAGAGGTAAAGTGTATATATATGGGTAGAGGTGGGGGGGACTTTGGCGCCTACTGCCAATGGTTTTGGGAGACAATCCATGGGCTCTTTTGAAATCAAGGTAGGAGGAAAGACATTTTTGCTTTAGCTTAGCTTTGTTTTGTCAAATGTGATTGGGTTGGTTGGTGAGGCACACCAGAGAGGAGGAAGGTGAGACTTACCAGGCGTCGTATTTCAAGTTGCGTTATTTATTTAGTACTTTTGTAAAACAAAAACTTTTGTACTTTAAATGGCAGGTTAGTCTTTTTTTTTTTTTTAATCAGAACAATTGACAAGAAGATAACAAAAAGGAGAACATGACCTTGCAAAAGGCAAAATGAAAGTGGTAAGTACGAGAGCTTAGATGAAATCTCTACAGAAATGTATGTCCCCATATATACCGATTAAGCCATAACAAAAAAATTTGTAAAATTTTAATATACTAAATAGACATTGGAGAGTACCAAAGTCGAAGCTCGTAATGGGAGTTCGCTAAGAGAAAAAAAGAACAGGAGAAAGTACTTTTAAGTCCTAAAACTTTTTACATTTTTCAAATCAGTTCTAAAATTCTTTAATGTGCCAAATAAGTCCTAAGCTTGTAATTGTGAACTCTGTTAGTCCTAAAAATTTCACATGTTGCCAAAATCAGTTCTAATTCTTTTGTTTTTGACAATAAATGCTAATGTGACACTTGACAACGCTATCTTTAGTCACTAAACTAAAAGTCACTTTTTCAAACTTTATTGATGTACTTGAAAAGTTTATCAAAGTTTAGGAATCACCTTATAATTTTCAAAAAATCTAGAGACTAATTGGAAATTCCAAAAATATATAGAGCCCAAAATTGTAATTAAAAAGGGACTATTTTGTTATTTTTCTAAATTTTGGAACTAAGTAATTTGAAATTCCACGATTATAGTAAAACTTCAGTATTTAAAGTAGTAAAAACTAATTTATCATGCTTCACAATATAATCTGTTCCATCAGAATGGATGTGACCAGAGCTTTGATAAAGTCTATCCATTAGATTTAACCTGATGTTTTTAGGATTAACATCATACCTAAGGATGCGCATAGATCAGGTTGGTTTGGTTTTTTAATGGAATTAAACCAACTTGAAATAATGATGATTTCAAAAAAATCCTACCCAGCCTAAGAACAGTGAGCCAAATAGAATCAAAACCATGGATCCAGTTTTTTCAATTATGATTCTCTGGTTTTTCTGTTTCTATAATATAGATATAAGTAGTTTTTTTTGTGTGTTTATATACTTTAATTGTATTCTATGTGTGTGTGAAATATTGATGAAACTTGCACTAACAACAAAGTACCAAATCATAGTTAAAGTCCTTCAAGGTTTGTTTCAGTAAGATTTTAAAAAATATTTTATATTTTTCATTTTTTTAAAAAATAAATATTTGCTTATTAAAAGGTTAATTGGATTAATTATTAATAGAAAAAATAATGAAAAGGAAAATGGAAATTGTAAAAATAGATTAAAATTTATTTTTTTACTAAACAAAGAACAAAAACATCAGTGCATTAAAATTAAGAATAACATAATAAATGTCACTTAACCATCTAAAATAATTTGAAAAATTAACTGAAACAATTATACAGGAAAAACACAAATTCATAACCAATAATGTAAATGAGATATGAATACAAGATAATACGAGTATCTTTTTTTTACAAAAAAAATAAAGAAATAGAAACAAAGGAATAAAATTATTATATATACAATTAGAATTACTTGATATTGTGTATCTACAACCTAGTGAATTTTTTGCATCACATACGCCTAAAAGCTTCTTTCTTGTTTCTTCCTCTAACTAACAAGTTCTTCATGAGGTAATATATACTCATTTGTTTAGTAATTACAATATTAATTAGTTGTGGTTAAAAAGATTAAATTCAATAATCAAAGTGTAAATTTGGCATAATAAATGAAACAAATTTATTTTCCTAATAAATATTAGTAACTAAAATATTAAATAAAATAATAATTAATTGTAATAGTGTTAATAACATACAATTATAATCAGTAACAGTAAATAACCTCTAAAACCCTCCATAAATAGCCTAATTATATTGATCATCAAATTGATAGGCCATGTGAGTAAATGATTACTTATAAACCCATTTGTGTACTTTAATAGATAGAATTATGTTTAAAATGAGTAGAAATAAAAGATAAGGACAAATTATAACCCAACAAAGATTTATAAGGATGTTAATACAATAATTTTTCAAATAATAGAGTATAATTAAAAAGTCCCTAAATTATTTTGGCATTGAAGAACGAGTCAACAAACTTTAAAATGATTAAATAAGATCCATAATTAATGACTCAAACCTATTGTGTATGTTTCTCCTTTATATAGATATATATAGATAATTAACAACTTCATAATTGTTGACACCCAATTTCGTCCGGCTTAAAAATAAAAAAAATTAATTAAATAAAAAAATTAATTATTTATTTTAAAAATTAAAACTTATTAAAAAAAAATTATTGAATTACTTAATTAATTGATTACTTAATTAAAAAAATAATGATAGTAATAATGGCAATATTATTTTAGGGGCGTTCTTTTTAGTTTGTATGTTAAAAAAAAAAATGGGAAGAAAAAGAAAAAAAATAATAATAATAAATAATAATAATAAATTAAATCTAAATTAATTAAAATTAAAAATTATTAATTAATTAATTAATTAAAAAGAAAAAGAAGAAAAAAACAAAAATAATAATAAAAAATGGGGAGAGTGGCCGACAGAGGCTCCCCCTCCCCTTATCCCTTATCTTCTCTCGCATTCTCAATCTTCATCTATTCTCTCCCTCTCACTCAACGCAGACAACGCACACACACAGAAAAAAAAAATCTTCTTTCTCTCTTTCCTCTCCCTCTGGGAGCTTCTCAGCTAGCCTTCCATCTCTCTCTTCTCCCTCGACTATCTTCTCTCCTTCACCAACTCTCTCTTTCTCCTACTCTCGCACTCGGACGCTCTCAGACTCGGTTCCTCTCTCTCTTTCCTCTCTCTCTCTTCTCTTCCCTCTCTCTCTCTACCCCATGGCTGCCTCTCTTCTCCCTTTTCTCTCCGCGCCAGCCTCCCTCTAGCCTCCTTCCGCGTCGCCGTCCGACACCATCCTAGCTTCGCATCGCCATCACCTCCGGTTTCCAGCCCCGACGTCCCAGCCTTCGTCTTCTCTCCTCCACCGTCGCACCGCCTCCGTCGCCACCTTCCGCGTCGTCACCGTAGCTCCTCCCTCCCTTGCCGCGCTCAGCCACAGACGACGTGCCAGCCACCTCGTCGCGCATCCCTGCCGACGCGCCAGCCACCCCGTCGCGCCTCCCTGCCGTCGCGCCAGCCACCCCGTCGCGCCGGCCACTGCCGACGCACCAGCCACCTCGTCGCGCCCTCTGCTCTCCGCGTCGTGCCCCCTGCCGTCACGTCGCCTCCCAGCTGCTGAGCACGCCGTCGCGACCCCCCAGCGCCCCCTAGCCGCCGCCGCCTCGACGCCGGAAGGAAACAGAAGGCGAAGACAAAAAAAAAAACAAAGAAAAACTGACGCGTTTTTTTGTTTTGACTAAGTCAAAACTCTTTGTTTTTTGGGTAAAAATTCTGGTTTAGCCCCTGGTTTCCTTTGTTTTATCCATTTAAGTCACTAACATTATTTTCTTTGCAGATCAATCATTGACAGCATTTTTTTATCTATAGTTTTGTTTATTTTTGTTCAATTGCTCGTCTTATTATTTTGGATCATGAATTTGTTGATAAGTTAATATAAAATTGTATGTTTAAATTAAATCAGATATTTACTTATATATTGATTTTAACTTTTCATTGTTAGCATAAGTTTAAAACACATGTTTACATAACATATTTGAAAGATCATCTTTACGAGATTCAATTTTGAACGGTTTTTAATAAAATTCTAAAAAAAAAACTGAATTTAGGACGATAGTAAATCACAAAATCCATGTCCAGATGATTCGGTTAAAATCCATGGCTTGGATATTAACTGAAGTTGTTTAAATTAAAATTTAATAACGAAATCCCGATGGCGAATCGACTCGTAGTCCGGATCTGTTATGAAAGCCTATAATTTTGACATAATTTTAATTTTTGCTCATGAATTTATTGGATTTATCTAATTGATACTTTAACTTAGTTTTAATTTTTGCAATTAAGTCATTAATTCACTTATTTTCTATTATACTTTTGTTTGTTCAGCTAATTAAAAGCATAAATTAACTTAGGAATTGACATTAAGCTTAATTATATGATTAAGTTAAATAGGTAATTTTAATAAATAATTTATCTTTGGATTTATTTGATTTATTCATCTGAACTTTGAGTTTGTTTTGATTTACAATTCGTGCATTGATTTCCTTTTATTGTCTTTTCGTTTGCTCAAATAATTAAATGTGTAAATTAACTGAGGAATTAATGTTAAGCATAATTATATAATTAGATTAGATAAACTTTTTTTATTAATCTAAAATTAGTTTGACATAATAAAAATCACACCTAGGAAATATTCAGTCTACCTCTGCCATTTAATAATTAATTAAATAGCTAATAATAAATTAAATTTAAATTAAATTCCATGACCAGATGATTCGGTTAGAATCTGTGGCTTGGATATTAATTGAAATTATTTTAATAATAAAATAAAATAAAAATTTAATAATGAAATTCGTTCGTGAATCTTCAACTCGATTAAAAGTCGATTCAGAATCTCGGTACAATTCTTCTCTTATTCTATTTTTTTTATTTTATTTTTATTTATACAAGTCACTAACCTTTTTTTATTTCTACAGAACTAATAATGATCTTTATATGTTTATTATTATTATTTATTATTTATTATTATTATTATTATTATTATTATTATTATTATTATTATTGTTATTATTATTATTATTCTATTTAGATTACTAACTATTTAATTTTTGCATAAACTAATTACTAACTCAACTAACATCACTAACTATTTAATTTTTGCTATACTAACAATTAATTGTGCTAACCACTAACTTTCATTATTATTGTTATCACTAACCATTTAATTTGTGCTATACTAACAATTAATTGTGCTAACCACTAACTTTCATTATTATTGTTATCACTAACCATTTAATTTGTGCTATACTAACAATTAATTGTGCTAACCACTAACTTTCATTATTATTGTTATCACTAACCATTTAATTTGTGCTATACTAACAATTAACTGTGCTAACTACTAACTTTATTATTATTATTGTTACTAACTTACTAACTTTATTACTTTATTACTTTTTTATTATTGTTACTAACTTACTAACTTTATTATTATTGTCACTAACTTACTAACCTTTTATTATTGTTATAATTGTTACTAACTTACTAACTTTTATTTTTATTGTTGTTATTATTGTTAACGATTAAATCAATTAACATCATTAACTTTTATTATTGTTATTATTAATTTTAACCATTAACTTTACTAACTTTTGATAATTTTTATCATTGTTGTTAACAACTAATTTTTTTATTTTATTATTATAATTATTGTGGATGACCAAAAAGCTCCACTTTATTATTATTAATTGTCTTTTGGTGGTTAAATTTATTTCACTTTTAATTATAAAACAATAATAACAAATTAAAAATTAAATAAAAAGAATTTTATGTGAATAATTAAATTTATTAAGGTTAATTAAAAATCATTTTTAAAAGCCAATTATCTTTTGTTATTTTTAAAACACATATTTCTTTAAAAAAAAAAAAGAGAACAACAACAAAAATTTAATCTTTTATTCCTTTACTAAAATAATTGAATAAACATAAGTAAATCATAACTAATTAAAAGAAAATCCTTTTATGTGAATGATTAATTTTATTCTTTAAGACTAGCATAAATGTTTTAAAAAAAAAAAAAAAAAAAAGAGCTAATTATCTTTTATTATTTCTTGAAGGAGCAATAAGAAAAATTAATTAACTTTTTATCCCTTTTATTAAAATTAATAAACAAACATAATTAAATAATTCTAAATATACAAATCAATTCTTTTTCAACATATCTTTAAAGTAATGATATTAAAATTTAAAAATTCAAAAAAAAAAATCCAATAAAATTATAATTAAAATTAATAATTAATTAAATAATTAAAATTTAATAAAAATTAAAACTCCATGACCAAATGATCCGCCAGGATCCATGGCTGGGAAATATTTTTTAAATAAAGTATATAAATAATTTTTTTTTATTAAAAATAAAAACTTTGGACTAATATATTAATTATTTATTAAAATAATAAAATATAACTTTTTAGTTTTCTTTATTAATAAAAAGAACAAAAAAGGTAAAATTTTTGGGTTAATATTTTATTCAGTAATACTTTACTTATTTCTTTTAAAATAATAAAATATGACTTTTTTTAGTTTTCTTTATTAATAAAAATAATGATAAAAAGTAAAATATGCTTATTTCTTTTAAAATAATGAAAAGATATAACTTTTTGTTTCCTTTATAAAAATCTTAGCAAATGATTTCAAAAATAGAATAAATTCAAAAGGATTAAATTATCTCTTAAATATCTTAAACTTATTAATTAAAATTATTTATCAAACAAAAAGAACATAAAAATGAAATATAAATATCAAAACTTTTCCTTTATTTTTTTAAAATATACATATAAATTTTATTTTTTAAGATCCTTGTTAAATAATCACTTCTTTTTAGTTAATCTTTTATAAAAATAAAATATATAAATATCAAAATTCTTCTTTCATGTTTAAAATATATATAAAAATCTTTGATTTTTTTTTTTGTTAATTTATCAAATAAACTATTAAGAATTTTCTTTTATTTTTAAAATATACATATTTTTTTTGGTTTTCTTTATTAAAGATCTTGATTAAATAAAAAAGAACAAATATAAATCTTTCTTGATTAAATTATTTTTAATAAACATAAAATAAATCTCAAGATTAATTAATTAACTTTCTTATAAAAAAATTAATTACTTTTTAATTCTTTTATAAATTGAGTAATTATTTAAATAATAAATATCCTTCATTAAACAAGAAAAGATAAAAGAAAGGAAAGATAAAAAATAAGAAAGATAAGAAAAATAAGAAAAAGAAAAGAAAGATAAAATAAAAAGAATAAAAAAGAAAGAAGGAAAAGAATAATAAAATATAAAAAGAAATAAGAAAGATCTTTTAAAGATCATTAACAAAAACCTAAAATTTTAAAAGACTTACAAAAATAGTAATTAAAACAACAATTACTTCCATAAAAATAAAAAAAATCCATATTTACAATATGGATTAAATTGTTTAAATTTCACCAAATTCCGTGTCCAAATGACTCGGTAGAGTCCATGGTTCAGAATAAAAATCTTCCGTGTCCAAATGACTCGGCAGAGTCCATGGTTCGGAAGTATAAAATTTTATATAAATTAATTTAAAAATCCACATCCAATTAATTCAGTTAAAATTTCTAGTTTGAAAATTAACTGAATATTTTCTAAAAGCAAAGCAAAACAAAATTAGAATCAACTAAGGTGCCAATTTTGGGCGCTATAACAAAGTTGTTTTAGCGTAACCGTACTCCCGATCCCCGAACTCTCGCAAACCAATTTTAAGGTGTCCAATCGACCTGAGCGAAAACCGATTGGTGGCGACTCCAGAAAACCCGACGTTGCCACAATAATCCAATACATCTAATTTCAATATAATCCACAATTTAATCCATGTTTAAATGTATATGTTGTCAATATATTAGCAATTTAGTAATATCAGAATTTTTAATGCCTAAAGTCCTTTTTATTACAACCCTCTTAGCGGAAAGCTCGATAAGCAAAGTAAGTTTATAAATTTCTAGAGGTGTTCAATGGTTGGGCCGGTCCCGGGCTTGGGTCTCGAAAGTCAGGGCACCACTTACCTAAAGGCGTACCGGGTCCATGCTAGGCCTTACCTGGGCCTAGGCAGGCAAATTTTTTTAATTTTTTTTTGTATTTTTAAAAATTGATTTTCACACAATTTTTTTGGAAACTACATAGTTTAAGAGTGAAACACTACCACATGTGTGAAATTATATTAATTTTAAAGCCAAACGACACTTACATAACCTGAAATGGGCCTTACATAAGTCAATGACAAAACATTATATAAAAGTAAACTTAAAATAAAACCTAGGAGCTATACTGAACAGCAAAATCAAATACAAAGTAGGAAGATAATAAGCAAACCATAGATTTAAGTATCTACCTTATTGGGGTTTTCATTGTTAGAACTCTTTTGGTATTGCAATCATAATGCTACAAGACCCCAATCATGGTACAAATACAAACCTTAACTGCATCTGGTAATAACCTTGTCTGTTTTTCTAAAATTACATGTTTTTCAGTGCTAAAAGTCGACTCATATGCAACAGTTGAGACAGGAACAGCTAGAACTTCTTTGGCAATGATGGAGAGTATTGGAAATTTGTTGCTTCTTGCTTTCCACCATTTTAGAATGTCGGTCACACTATTCTCCCAAACCAAGTTGAGGTATGCGCCAACTTCATTAAGACCGGAGGTTACAGCCGGGTTCATTTAAGGAGTTTTTCCTCTAGATTGAATGCTAATGATGTCGACGATGATGAACACTTGACGGTAGAGGAAGTAGTGTTCCCTACCTTATCCTTATGCCGGTTAGCATAAATTTTAAATAACTCCTGTAAGTGTTCCTCAATAGTGACAATTATAACATGAACAAAAATATGCAACATTTTTAAGAAACTATAATAAGCATAAAATAGCTGATGTGTACCCATGATTCTAATAGTTCAGTCTAGTGCAGATGCAAGTAAATAGATTGGGGGTATATTACCAAAATATAAAATCCAATTATTTTTCATGGTCTTAACTGTGTTTCTTAAATAATCATCGCTCTTGTATTGGTTAAAAACTCATGTAATATTGACCAAATGCATTAAAACCTTGTGAGATGTAAGATAATATACACCGGAGCAAAAAAATAATGGCCTTATAAAAACATCATAGCACAGCAATGACTTTTGATTGTTTATCCTATATTTCTTGTTTCAAAATTATTTTCTTTTCTTTGACATTTATAAAGCATGTCATGTTTGCAGCAAATGACATTGCATCCATCAACATCTTGTAAGTCGAGTTCCATCGGGTAGGACAATCAAGTTTAAAATGTTTCTAGCTAAATTCGAGGCAATTTTCAAGACAATAAGCCTTGAATTCTTTGAAAAATTTGTTCCTTGACTTTAAATAATAGATTGCCTACCTGATGAGAATAATTTCAGTACTCAAAACTTGAAGACCTTTTTGGATAGCTAAGTTTAAAATATGACATACACATCTAATGTGAAAAAATGCGGCATCCTGGACAGGTTCTAATGATTCTTTCAATGTCTCAGCCGCAACATCGTTGTTGGATGCATAATCAAATATTATGCTAAAAACCTTTTCATGACAAAAAAAACTCTTTAAAACTTTCTGAAATAACTTGGAAAAAATGCAATGATACGCTTTTGAATGATTTAACTATCATTAATCCAATGTGTAGTGATGCAATAATAATCTTGTTATAGTGGTGAAGTCCACATGTCACTAGTAAATAAGATAGAATGATCAAGAGTAGAAAAGTATCCTTATATGTTTGACTTACCGGCTTCATAAATTTTAATGCATCCTTCTTAACAATACTCCTAGATATTCTTTTAAAAGCAGAGTTTAATTGTGATTTAATCAATTTTTCCATGTGTATATCTTCAGCTTGGATAAATGGTTTTCAATCAATATCATCCATTCTAGCATGCATTCTCTACAATTTTGTTGATTAAATCTAAAAATACCTGATCCGCCGGTAATAGCAGTTGCCTCCGGACAGAAAGTCGGATACTTATATTCCATGTGCCATTTGAGTGTTCCCGTGCCGGAGTTCTTCTTGTGCGTAAGCTTTGTCTTGCAATGTTTGCAATTTGGGAACCTTGCATCATTGCCATGACCATCATTCTCGAAAACTTGGCCAAAATGTTCTTAAACCCATATGATGAGCCTCAACATCTTACTTTGTGTTTGAACTTCGGGTTGATGGCTTGTTAGGGTTGGTTGAGAATCATCTCTTCGACCAATATTCTCTGCTAGCATTGGCTCCACCTCCTCAACATTATCATCAAAAAGTTGATTGTCGAGCTCCAAGCCATATTGACCCATATCAAATTGCTTGTCATTGTTGGTTTGTTGGATTTGAGCCCCACGGGTCGTCGGTCGGGAAACAGCATGAAAAAAAGACCTTAAACTGATACGGATGAAGAGCGTGAAGCCTTTCCCTTTCTCTTTGCTGCCATTTGTATGAGAATAAATTGAGAAGATGAAGAACTTTGGAAGTAATTATGAAATGATTAAGAAAAAATAAAGAAAATAAGGTTGAGAGTTTGCAGAAAATGAGAGAATGTATTCGAATAGAAAGAAAGCTTGTTAAGATTGGTGTGAAGAAATGGTGGAAATGGCCTACCTATTTATAGGGGAAGACTTTTTTTTTTTTTTTTACTAAAAAGCCTTTAGAATATAGTTGTTAGATGACAAAAAAGTAATTCTGGAGGTAAAAAATAGACTGCTGGCCGTTACAGGGACTTGAAGTGCCATTTTCTCTCTGTTTTTTTTTTAATCATACACATGCCGAGCCTACTTCCGAACTAGGCCATGTAGAGCCCACTTCAAGCATCTTTTTTCATTAAGCCCATAACTGCCCGTCCTTAGCCGTGCTTTATTTGGGCCCATGCCGAGCCGGGTTTGACCTGGTCATGGGCCAGGTTTAACTCGGGTAAGTCCCAACCTGCCTCTTTGAACACCTCTATAAATTTCTAGCTTAAATATCTTAATTAGAGGTGAATTAGCAAAAATCAAGTAAGTTATTTAATGGTTATTAGTTGGTTTTGAGTGGTTTATGGCACTGGGTTTACCCAGGGGCAAAATGATTATTTTGCACCTCGAAGGGTCGGGAAGAGTTTTAGGAGTAAAAATCACATTTTTAAAATGAAAACCCAAGTTAATGAAGTTTTTTAATTAAAATTTTGCCTTAGTTTATTTAAACTTATTTAGGAAAGAATTTTGCCACTATTCATTCTTCTCTTTTCCTTCATTTTCACACCCTTCTCTTCCCCTCTTTATCTCATTCTCAAATTTGCTTAAAATCATGATTTCTTGGTGAAATTGGAGAGCTTTTTTTATGCCCTAGTGGGAGGAGGCATGCTTTGCACTTGTTTTCCAAGTTTTGAAGCTTAGGGGGGCATTTTTTACCTTGGGCAAGTTTGTGCCCTTGTGTTAAGCTTCAATCTTTGATGTTTTCATGTTTACTTAGCTTAATGAAGTTTGGGTTTTGTTGGGTTTGTGATATTTTGGTGCCATAAGCCTTGTATTTGTCTTAGAACCTAGGAACCTGGTGGAACCATTTGGAACTTGAACTTCCATGTTTGTGGTGCTTGATTGTTGCTAGTTTAAGGTTAATTGAGGTAAGATATTTATGTTTTATACTTAATTGAAGCTATTCATAGCTTTTATGTGGTCGAATCCATGTGGAATTATGAATGGCATTATTGGTAGATGGTATTGGCCATGATGGACTAGTGATGTTTCATTGGCATGTGTGGTGTTTATAGGCACTAAAGACTTAGTTCCAATGGCACATTATGGCCCAGGGAGTGTTTACATATAGGTTTCGGTCATGAGGCAAAGTCCTTAGTGTGGCCAAGGAGCATAGATGGCTTGCACACAAGTTAGAGCACTCGAGCATAGCCAGAAACACGTTTTTAGAAGCTAAAGATACAACTTTAGGCTTAGAGAAATTTGCAAATGTCAGATGCCCTGGCAAGGACACATACTTAAGAGTGGGACACGTAACCTTAGGGCTTATTAGGACCTAAAAGATGCATCTTCAGTACTTGAGGATGCAACTTTAGGCTTTTCAGAATTAACCTTCTTGTGAGCTCCAGGTAGAGATGCAGCCTTGGGTTCTGAGAATGCAACTTTGATACCTAAATTAACTAAGGTCTTTTCAAGTCAATTAGGAGGTTATTTTGAAAACTATAGCGGTACCTTAGGAGACTCTAAGGTGAAAAGTGGTGAGAACTACCTTAGTACACCTGGGAATCTTGTAATGTGCTAAGAATTCTATCAAAGCTTAAGGTGTGAGCCAAGTTTTGGTGTTAGTTAAATGTTTGACTACAGTAAGTGCTAAGAAGTGAATGAAAGGTTTAGTGACAATTAATGGCCTAGTTAAATCTTTGGACTTAAGGTGCTAATGTGAAACTTTAGTGCACTCAAGTGGGTACCATGGAACCTAGTGAATACGAGTCTAACCTTGGTAATTTATACTCCACTAGGGTGAACCAAGTAATGGTGGATAAGCATATGCCTTGAGTAAAAGTTTAGTGCACTTGTAGCCTAAGCATTGTTTTAAGCTCACAGTAGATTACATATTACACACACACACACACACACACACACACATGTATCCTTAGGATTTTTCTCACATGTTAAAGTATCCATTACTGAAAATTTTATATTCTTATTCCTTAGTTTTTGTTGTGTAAATTCTATCTGATAAGGCCAGCAACCATTAAAGGTTGTTAGGCTAGGCTCACGAGCAGGTATTTCACTTATTTAAATTCTTGTGATTCTAGTTTTGTGATTCAGTTGTTAGATAAGTTATAGTACTATTTACAGTTGTTTATTTGGCCGACAGAGGTTAGTGAAGGACAAGGGAAGGCTTTTGGAGCTTGCCACAAAGAGATTGATCTAAATTGAGAGCTTAGTTATGGATCTCAGTAGTTTCACTTCAGTGTATAGTTATGTACAATAATTTGTCTCTAATGAACATGATTGAGTAGTTAGACTTTAGAGTTACTTTTGGGTATGAGAATAGTCTTCTTTGTATGGATGTTCATACGCGGTTGATTATGTATAGTTAATATCATAAATGTTTTGTATGTTTTGACGGTTTTAATGCTTGATTTTTTATGAAATACTATGGCAATGTTTCATGTTTATTACTTATTTTACACTTAAGTCAAAGCATTACTTATGCATGGTTGCATAGTAGGTTAATTAACTAGAAACATGAAGGTTTTAACTAGTACGTACGTAATCAATAAATCAATTGCGACAAGTGTGGGACATGTTCCTCTAGGTTTCCTGAGTAGGCCCATGAAGCGCTGTGCCAGCTTTTGCCCCATGAACTCTACCAACTCAAATCTTTTATCACCTAAACTTTGACTCGAGCTCACTTGCCTTTCAAATTTTGCAAATTAATATATTTTATCCCCCCCCCCACCCCACATACTAAATGAAACAGAGTAGCTCTTTAGATTATATGAGGATTGAAAAAAAGATAAAATGAAAGATGAAGGGCTAACAAATCATTTATCTCATATAAAGCTATAGTTATGCCGTTTTGAACAAAAAAATAAATAAATAAGGCTTTTTCCTTTCAAACAAAGCAGTTGCGATCTTCTAAACCTTAGTCATCACCCTAAAAATCCTTCCTAATGACTATCAATTAAATGGGTTCTTCAAGGTCTAGTATAACAAAAAAAAAAAAAAAAACAATGCTATAAGCTAAATTTGCTATTTTCTTTATGAGTAAAATGAATTAAATTAATTTTCTTTAAGCTGTTGATCTAAGTGTTAACAAAATTATTGTAATTATGGGATGACCTTTTATTTTTTTTTTTTTGTTCAAAATGACAGAACTAGAAGTTTATGTGGGTAAATGGTTAGTTGACCCTTCATATTCATTTTATCTTTGTTTTGGTCTCATATAACTTAAAGAGTCATTTCTATTTAATTTAAGTAGGCTAAGGGGTAAAATGTATCAATTTGTAAAATTTGAAAGGTGATTGAACTCAAGTTAAAGTTTAAGGGGTAAAAATGTACAAGTTGGTAAAGTTCATAGGACAAAAGGGGTTTTGGGCAGAATTTTTAATGTACATGTTCACACACAAATATATGAGCAATTTATTACATGTAACATTTGATGTAGGTTTAAATGTACATGTTTATATATAAATATATGAGCAATTTAATAATATCATAATTTTTTTTATATATTTATACATATACTCTCACCGTTCCAGAAGTTTTGATACATTTGACTTTTTATTGTATTTTGACTTAATTTTATTCATATTATTGTTTGTTTAAAAAAATCAAAAAAAAATATATTTAGAAACTACATATCTTAAATTATCATTCATATACAAAGATTTTTTATTTATATATTAAAATGCTGAAAATAAAAAATCCTAGATTAATTATAAAAAATAAATGGAGCAAAATTTTTAGGACGAAGGGAGTATCTATATATGAAACTAGAAACAACCCAAAAATTGATGACTCTTTTAGATGTAGAACTAAAGCACGAACTACAATATATTTTTACCTAACCCAACCTAACCTAGTAAGAGTGGTTTGAGTTGAGTTTTTTGTTTACTTAATTCGTACTCATCCCTAGTTGTACCTTACTTAGTAGGAGCCCTGATTCAACGTACTTTGTTGAATCAAAGTTTTTATTCATCCACCAATAATAAAGTATAGGGAGTTGGATCAGCTTCACTCCATTGAGCCTGAAACGATTTCATTTCCAAATTTGGCATATAACAATGAAATCCCCCTTTTTTAACATAATACAATTTAGTCATTATAGTTTTAAAAATATTCATTTTAATCTCAAGATCTTTAAAAAAAATTATAAATTTTCAAGTAAGTTTATAAAGTTTGAAAATTAGTTACTAAAATGGTGTTAAGTTAACGGCTATAATTTTAGTACTTTTGGTAAATTGATGATTAGTGTTAGGACTGATTTGAAATGCAAATAAGGTTAGGATTCAAAGTGTACTTTCCCCCAAAGAATAATGTTATTCACCATGCATTGAATTGAATGGTTTAACTTATGTTTGTTCTGACAGCATCAGACTATCAAATATTCATTTTTATTTCGAAAATCATACTAATGGTTTATTTAAATGGTTTGCATCGCAAATTATTAAAAGTTTATGAGAAAAAACAACTAACAAGTGATCTTGGATTTTTTTTAGCTCAATCACATTTTTCCCTTAGATTTCGTACTAATTAATTACGCCATACGTCTCCTAAATATGGAAACCTACATTTAATTTACTATTTACAGCAATTAATTTATAATTTTTTTATTTTTAAAAATTTAATATATAAATAAAAACTCTTTATATATAAATAATAAATAAAGACCTATAGTTTTTAAATATTATTTTTAAACTTTTCCTAATGAACAATAATATAAATAAATTTAAGTTAACCTTAAGTAAAAAAAAAATGAATTGTTTCAAATAATATGAGACGGAAGTAGTATTTTTTTTCACACTATTGACATCAATTTTTAAAATTAACTCATGTATGTAACTGACTTTTAATAAATTTAAAGTATCTAATACTAATTTTTTAATGGTTAAAGGGAAATTAAATTATCACTTTACCAGTAAAATGAAGAAAAAAAAACATGGGGACAGAGCAGGTTCCTACACTCGGGCGGGCGTAAGTGTTATTAGTACTAAATCTTAGGGAATACACCACACAAAAGCAGCAGTATTAGTTATTTAGTCATACATGCAACTGAATTTCTCCAGATTTGTTAGTTGCACTGTACAATGTGCAAATCAAAGGGAGCTCAAAAGGCTATACAATGTGCAAATCAGGTATTTTCAGAACGAATTTGTTTATTGAGGGAAAAAGATTGCTGGAACAAATAATGCTGGTAAATTCAAAACGAATGCAAAAGAATGATAAATTTCATGTATCCTTTACTTTCCCTTCTTCTTTCTTTCTTTTTTTTTTTTTTTTTGGTTGAATCCTAACACCTAATTCCATTTACGCTGCACAACTACAAAACAATATACCCATCCAGCTAGACCACTACCATTTTCTTCAACTGCAAAAGCATGTTCCTTCTTTTCAAGTCTCAGAATTGGGCCACAAAACTTTAATGCTAAGATTCCATTCCATTTCTGATGGACTCAAGAACTTGAACAACCTCAGCCATGCTTGGTCTTCTTGAAGGAACATCCGCTGTACATATCAAACCCAGCTTCATCACTTGAATCATTTCATTTTCTGCCAAACCGCGTAACCTTCTATCTAAACAATCTGAAGCTGATCCCCTCTCCAACAATACCCTAACATATTCACATAACACAACCACTTCAGTCACCGAGGGACTCTCAACTGGTTTCCTACCAGTTACCAGCTCCAAAAGAATAACACCAAAGCTATAAACATCACATTTTTCGCTAACCCGCAGACTCTGAGCCAATTCAGGGGCAACATACCCAACTGCATTGTGGAACTTAGTAAGACCATAGTTGTCTAAGATGGGAAGCAACTTTCCCAGTCCATAATCAGACAACTTGGCTTCATAGTTCTCATCTAAGAGTATGTTTGTTGATTTGATGTTGAGATGGAGGACCGGCGGTCTGCAGTCATGGTGAAGGTAAGAAAGTGCTCGTGCCGTTCCTAAAGCAATCTGAAACCTCCTGGACCAGTTCAACTCATGATTGCCAATACCAGTACTAGTGCCTGGATAACTCGATCCATGTAGATTATCGTACAGATTTCCATTCGAAATGAACTCTGATAGAATAAGCTGCATTGATGTGGACCAGTAGTAACCTTGAAAAGCAACCAGGTTGGGGTGATTAAGGTTACCCAGCCGTCCAATTTCTTGCTCAAATTCATCTTGGTTCCTGATCCTCCCTTGAGTTTCAAGCTTCTTGACTGCAATTGAGATCCCGCCTTCAAAAGTTGTTCGGTAGACTGTTCCTATAGAACCCCCTCCTATAAGACATTCCTTGTCAAGCAATGCCTTGGTGCCTGCTTCCCAATCCTCATATCTTGAAGGTAAACTTTTGCTAAAGAGAACCAGCTTCCCAATGATAACATTAGAATCTGTTGAACCTATTGGTGTGCTCTCAATAACAGCTGGCATATCCTCTGTCATTCTGCTTCTATGTGCACGGATGTTCATGATGGTAACAATGCAAACCCCTGTAAGGATCAAAGCAGCAGCTACTATGGCTATTATGACAGAAACACTGAGGACCTTGGCTTTGCCAGTAGCAGTAGCAGGAGTTGTGCCATTGCCAGAACATGGTGTATTCAAAGGGGAACCACAGAGGAACGGGTTGTTAGAAAATGCAGATGCTCCAAAAGACTGAATGTTTTGAAGACTAGGAATAACACCGGAGAGGTTGTTAAATGAAAGATTAAAATGTGTTAACATATCCAGATTGCCAAGTGAAGTGGGGATGTGTCCGGAAAGAGAATTATGTGACAAATCAAGAATCTGAACATTAGACAAATTCCCAAGCGTGGAAGGGATGCTTCCACTGAGATTGTTCCGATGTAAATCAAGGACTTCCAGGTCTGTCATGTTGTAAAGGGTACGAGGAATCTCCCCTTGTAAGGCATTCCCAGAAACATCCCTGCAATAAGATATTAGAAATATATAAGATTCAACTCATACAAATGGAATGAAAACTAGTGCATTTCAAATTGGATTCTACTCACAGTTCACGCAGTAACCTGCAATTGCTTATATCTTTCGGAATTTGGCCAACAAGGTTGAGATTGTGAAAATCCAAAATCTGTAGAAACTCTAGGTTGCCAAACTTCTCAGGAATTGTCCCTTCTAATGAATTATTAGCCAAACTAATAGCCAAAAGTCTTTCCAAATCCCCAACGCTAGGAGGAATGCTCCCGTTGAGCCTGTTAAACCCAAAATCCAGAACCCTGAGGCTCTTACAATTCGCTATGCTCAACGGGATCTCACCACTCAAAGCATTCCATGATACATCAAGAAATTCCATTCTGTGGCTACAGGCACCGATCTCTGGAATCTCCCCTTGAAACCCATTTCGAGAGACATTGAAATAGGTTAAATTAACATATCCAATAACACCTAATGGAGCCAGACCAGTGAACATGTTTCTGCTGATATCCAGAAAAACCAAGCTTCGGCATTTCAGTATCTCTTCACTCACGCTGCCACTCAACATGTTGCCACTCAAAGATACAAACTTTAACACCGAGATATTGCAAACTCCCGAAGGCAAGTGACCAGTAAGGTTATTGAAAGAAAAATCAAATCCTTCCAGATTTGCACAATTCATTATGGACACAGGAATTGAGCCAGAGAAACTGTTATGGGAAAAAGAAACATACTTTGTCTTGTAACAGTACTTGAACAAGGCAGATGGGATTCCTCCGGAAAAGCCATTCCTTGAAAAATCAAGAAACCTAATATTAGGCAAATCACCAATGAATTCTGGGATTGACCCAGACAGTGCATTGGAACTCACATTGATCTTCCATAATGTCTGTAACTGTGCATATTCCTGTGGGATGTTACCTGAAAATCGATTGCCAAACAATGTCAATACCCTCAAGGAGCTCAAACCAGACAGTGAAGGGGAAAGAACTCCAGACAAGCTGGTGTTCCACAGAACAATCTTGTCCACGAATCTATTAGGGTTGCAGAAGACTCCATTAAAATCCACACAAGGGTCTCCGCCAGGGACCCAATTTCTCAAGCTGTTGTAGGGGTCATCAGTGATGTTTCCTTTGAACTGGAGCAGGATTTCCTTCTCAGTGGCTGCTTCAAGAGCGGCCAGAGTGAGGAAGCAGAGTAGAGCATGAGAAGCAAGAAATTTGTGGATTCTTCTCATGCTCGATACAGCAAGCAGAAATCGGATCTACCCGTCTGGCATTATCGATTATTCTGCAGATTTCAAGAAGATCCGGCCACATTGCTCTTTGAATTCGACAAACTTTTGGTTTTACAGACAATCACACGCCTTTCATGACGAAGCAGCACCATTTTCATGTCCTCTCTTCTCTCACCGCAATTCAGCATTTCCCGCAGAACCCAGGTTTGCAGACTAATCAATAGAGGCTCAAAACAAAGAGAAACACCTTTCGGATTTCTGGGTTTGAGCTGAAAACTAGAAAGCCTGGCAGTTGAGCCCCGGTTAGTAATCAACCACAAACATTTATCCCAGAGCCCGATTACGCCCAAGAATAAAGAGAGGCACTAAACAAAGATGGAATCTTTCAGCTTTCTGATTTCTGGGTTTGAAGCAAAAAACTAAAAGAAGTACGGAAATCAGAGCCCTCTATTGTACAGAGAGCAGGAAAATGAGAGGAAAGGAATGGAAGGGGCCAGAAAGCACAGAGGAAAATGTAATGAAAACGAGTGGGAGAATGGAGAACTGTTGTGTCTTGGCTGGAAAGGAAGCAGGTGAGGGAATTTAATAACAACTTCACAAAGCACCAAATGTACTAATCTATAGAGCTATTATCTCTGCTTGGCGTTGGAGGGCACCAAGAGAAGACGAAGAACCACGTGCATGAGAGCCTTTCTCTCTCTGATTTCCACTCGAGAACAACATAATTACTGTTAATTAAATTAATTAACACTGATAAATATGCAAATGATAGTAAAGAAAAGCGAGCCACTCTGGCTATGGGGCCTCTTTCTTGTCTGTGATTTGGGGCATTTATTCTTCCCCACCAACCAGGCTTATGCGGAGAGAAACTAGACGGAACAAGAAGAAGAAGAAGAGGAGGAGGAGAAGCAGAAGTTAAAGGGGATCGAGAGAGGTTTGGGGTGTGTGTTGTTTTTTGGTCTTTTGTTGACTGAGCTGTTGCTTTTCGTTCCTTTGTTGATGATGAGGCAGGCAATTGAAGTTTCTTTGTATCCGTTTTGATTGAGACTGGCGAGTGGACACCCCCATCCTTTCTTTATGGCGTAGTCTTGGGTTACATAGATGAGCCCGGACATCAAAATTTTTCTTTATTTTTTTCATACTAAACCAAAAACTTTTTAATATGCTCTATTAATTTAACGCATAGAAACAAAATTGTGTATTATTTTTACTTTTACTCTTAATATTTTTGCACCTAAATCAATGCAATTGAAAAAAATAAATATTAAAATGATATTTTGAAAGGTAATATGATAAAACAAGTTACTAAATTGAAAATTTTACAACGATTTGAAATTACCTGAAATGAAATATATCGTAATAGTTTTTTGATAGATAGAGTACAAAAAAACTCATGTAATAATTTTTTTTTCCTCAGTCATTTTATAAGGTCAAAATATGTAATTGTTATAACTCCTTAGCTACCACTTTAATAATTATACATATTGACATCATATAGTATATTTTCATGCACTGTAGTTTTAATGATTTTAGATACAAACAAAAAAAATATACATGGTACATCATATGTAAGTCTAGGAAACATGTAAAGCCTTACGGGGGAATAACTCATCCTCACTTACCTTCACCAGCTAAAAGAAAAAGGAACAGTAAAAACAAATTTTACAGTATCGTGAATCCCTTACAAATTACATTTATATGGTTCCAAGACCCACGTATGCTAGCGTTGAAAATCCTTTGCAAATGAAGCAGTAGTAGTCAGGAAATGATGTTAATTACCTGTGTGAACATACAGATGCTTGAATTGGGGTGAGACATTAGTAGGCAGACATTATTAGGTTGGCTGTCCAGATACGTCTCAGGATATATTTTGATTCATTGATACAATTCTTGTGTTCCAGTTAGAGGCTTTATTACTCTAATATTTTTGTTAGAAACCTGAAATAGGATAAATAATCGGTTTGGGAATAATTTTTATTATTAGTGTTAGAATTTTAGATAATTTATTAATTATTGAGATAAAATTATTGAAGTTAAAAGATATATTTAAATCATTTTTTCAATACTTTAATGTTGATGCAAAAGGGTAAAAAAATAGTTGGAAAAGTAAAAGGTGTTTGATAAAAATTTCTCTTTTACTGGAGATGGCAAAATCAAAGGTTTAACAGAATCATTACTTGTTGCGTATACTCTAGTTTATGAATTTATTACTATAGAAACGAGGGGAAAGGGCCAATTTGTCGTTCGCATTTGTCTTTTGAGAGTAACTACGAGACTCTTGTAGTTTTTCTTCCATGTGTTAATTTGTCACTAATACTATGGTGTGGAGACATAGATGTGACAAAAGTTAAAAAATAAGAATAAACTAGTCACTAACTAAGTGGAATGATAATATAGAATATTTCGGTTAATAAATTTCTTGACAAGTTCAAGAACTATTAAAGTGAAAAAAATAGTAAAACTTTTAACCTGATCCCTGAATTTCTTTTTTTTTTTTTTTTATCTAACTCCTAGGCATCCTAGCTAAATTAAGATATCGTTTCTACCATTGGAGAAGTAGAAGTTCCAACATGTGAGTTCTTTGGGTTTGTGCTGAATGACATGTTGCCAAAAGAGATTGGTGATTAGTAATGACATTTCCACACTAGAGTGATAGGATCGTTTATGAAATTGAAAAGTGGGGGACTAGGATAAAGTGTCAATTTTCCTTTATTTGGCATCACAAGAAAGTGGTAACACATCATAAATTAAGGTAACAAGTTATGAATAATGGTACTTACAGGTTAGATATGTAAGGGAGGGGAGTAAAAAAGATAGACTTTTATATTTGAGGTAAAGAAAACTTGAAATTAACTTCAAATTTCATATTCATTCTCAAAACGTAGCAAAATTCCACAATAAAAAACAAATGTGGCATATTTTCCCCAACAACGAAACATAAGCAACAAAATTTACTTATATTTTTACAAGAATGACAACGCCAAGAAACCGAAAAACAAAACACGGTTGTGTGTCGTTCTAATTATTCAATCCCTTAAAAAAGTGTAGCTTTAATTTTCGTTTTTAACATAATCACGTGGCAGGTCATATTAGAATTGAATACACCAATCGTGAAACAAACTCCAACAATTCTAAGTCTTGCTTTTTTTTACCAGAAACTTAAATTATATAAATCTAAAAATTGTTAGTATGACAAAATTACATAAAAGAAAACCTTAAAATTAGCTTTAAACACTTGAAGACCATTTTTTTTAAATGAAAATTATTCTTAAGATGGATTACATAACATCGATCGCTTATCAATGACATTGCAATAAGTCAACCAAGTAAGCAAACGTGTGCAGTGCCAAAGTCAACCAAAATATATAAACAAGTGGGAACAAAAAGGATTCGTGCCATGGTGTATCATTTCGTTTTTGGAAAACAGAGAGATACAAATATTTGACCAGCTGTAATATAAGGGAGACGTAGTGTTATGGGTTTTTTTTAAGAAAAGAAAAAAAAACAAGAAGAATTTATTTTGATAAATGATATATTTATGTCGGCTTTTAAAACAATAAATAAAAAGAAGAATGGACATTTAATCCAGTTCATTATTTTCAGATAAAGAAATTATAATTTAATGAAATATTCCAAGAAGACCATTGATAAATGTGACTATCGCACTTGCAATCTTATCTTAATAGCAAACTTGTAATTGTATGTAATGTATGAAAGTATAAGGAATTTTAATACGATAGCTAATAAAAAAGCAGACTTTGTCAAACTATTCTTTTAAAGCATTTTTGTTACTTTTAGATTAGATAATGCATTAACTTTATTTTTACTGACTTTTTGTTTAGCGACGATATCATTTTAAAGCTAATACATTATCCACTTAATAACCAATTGAATAATTTTTTAGAAGATAATTAATTTTTTATGATTTTTTTTCCATATTCATACAAATAAAAGATAAATTAATCATGACTAATTAATTTCCAATTTTTTTTTTACTTTTTAATGTGTAAAATTTCAGTTGGTATAAAAATTAAGTGAATAATCAATGTAAATAAAAATAATATATTATTTAGTAGCACATAAACACTCAGATTTCAAATTTTGTAATATAATTTTGAATAAAAAATAAATGTGTGTTTCATGTCAATACTTTTTTTGGTATATAAAGTATTATGTATGTAATTGGAAAAATAATAGAAAGTAAATTACCTAACTAACCAGTCTTTTTTATAATATTCATTTATTACCTCTATTGCATTATCTTGACACATTTATTTTTCACGTTATTTTAAGTTTATTTATTTATTTTTTTTAGAACACTTTATTTTAGTTTCAAATTTGTAAAAAATACTCATTTATATCACCTCAATTCATGTTATTTCAATTTTTACCAGCTAATAGTAATGAATAAAAAAGTGTTAAAATATTTTAGAATGTTTTGAACTAATTTTTTTAAAAAAGGAATAATTCGATGAATCTCAAAGGAAGAAATATGTGTTTATACCATAAGACAAGATAACATTCTTATAGTATGACGGGTCATAGACGCGATGAACACATTTATATCCGTTGTCGTTACCTTTGAATTTGCAAATAAAATAATGTGGCATCGAAATTCGAATATTGGGATCCTGTCCCACTATCTTCCTTGTTTTCAAAGGCTTTAAGGCCTTGAGTCAGCATCAAAACCTGCCACATGGATAGACCTTGGTAATTTCAATAACCGCTTGTGTTTTACCGACTCCAGTTTTGTGAATATGACAGAATCGGTATTCAGATATCTTCCAACTGTCATTTAGCTCTCTAAACTTAGAATAGTGTCATCCAAATACTGCTGCTTATCAATATATTATATATAACAAGCTGATTAGCCCATCACGTTGCGTTGCTTGAAGGTTGTTCCAGCTTATTATGTAAACCATACCATATTGTTGGACTACACACATGTAATAAGATTCATAACCTTAACGTTTTGGGAGCAATGATTTCTGGCTCCGCTCCCGATAAAATCATAAACATAAAGCCATTTGATGACTGGCGAGTGACATGGTGGTGCTAATCTTCACCCCAATAGGAAAAAACCAAGAACTTTGATGGTAGTACCCTAATTTACAGCTCCACCGATGA
Organism: Aquilaria yunnanensis; assembly: GCA_039654915.1. Lineage (NCBI taxonomy): Eukaryota > Viridiplantae > Streptophyta > Magnoliopsida > Malvales > Thymelaeaceae > Aquilaria > Aquilaria yunnanensis. The sequence continues at coordinate 5,268,628 of CM077593.1, read as the reverse complement.
AATCACAGTTTCTCAAAGAGGGTGGTAAAATTGAAATCCTCCAAGAACAAAAGTTTCATTCGTTTGTATCGCTTTTGTTAACCCCACCACCAGGCCGCCAGGAAAGAGAAGGAATCAGGAACAAGAAGAATCAAGAAATATACGCAAAGAAAAGTACAGACAAGCCTGGACAGACACACACACACATACACTATTTGATGACCGTTGATTTGAAATTAAATGGCTTATCAGGTTATGGTCATTAACGTATCCCTGGGTTTTACTACAGTACTGTCGAGCCTTGACTTGTGTTTCCATTTGGTTTTCCCTGTAAACTAAACAAGTCTATAACTTTCACAACTTTTTAAATAAGTTTTATATTTTTATAATTTTTTATTTGAGTCCTATATATTAAAAAACATGATTTTTGTTGGTCTTATAGCCTGAAAACTTAACAAAAAATATTATATGATAGATAATAAACGTTAAAAATAAGATAAAAATATTAAAATTAGCCATCTAATTTTATAAATTTTTTAATTAAGTCCTCAGGTCCCTATTTTCTAGTAATTCACCCTTGGGTTCAAGAGAAATTCAGAATTGTGTAATTTTAATTAAAATGTGTAGGTTGGGTGTCACTTTTATGCCTGCAATTTTTAGAAAATGTTTAAAATAAACCATGTCCTCCTCCTCTTCTTCTTTTTAATTTTTTTCTAAATAAACTATTACATTTACTATATTTTGCAGCCATTGACCACTATTAGGTCAATGGAATATACCATAAGAATGAGGATATTACATCACTTGAGCTATTTAAAAACTAGCACTTTACCTACTTAATAATCACTTGAAGAAATTGTTTTAGAGATTAATTAATTATTTATGAGTTATCCAACTTAAAAATAAAATTTTAAAAGAACTATTTTAAAAAAAAAAGTATTTAAAAAATATTTTTTGAGATTATTAAATTATAGAATTTCATTTGATGTACAAGTCAAATGAAAAATTAAAAATGTTAATTAATAATAGTGTATTAAATAGCTCATTACTTAATATTTCACAGTCAATTTTGTAATATTCCATTGTACTTTCTGGATTCCATGATAAGACGATACAATCTTCTTCATATTAATTCTTCATGCTTTTATATAAGCTTGTAAGAAAAAATTATAAAATGACCCATAAGTATACAAAAAAAATGAATATATATATATATATATATATTGGCAGTAACAGTGTAATGATGGAGACTTCATTGATGATGAAAAAATGAATTTATAAACTAATGAATATATAGATAAATAGGAAGATTTATTAATTACAAAATTGTGAGGCAATATAATTAATTCATCGACATCTGAATTGGGATTGAGGTTGTTTAGCTCATACTATCCTACCAGAACTTGATCTGACAGTTGCTTGGCAGGAGGTTTTTGTTCCGCTTCTGACTAAGAATTCTCCATTTCTAAAAGTTTTGCATGTTTTTAATTTTTGATCATGGTTAGTGTTATTACTTAAAATAATGTATTTTTCAATCGAAAAGTGTGAAAATTATTCCTTATTCTTTACTTTCAGGGAGGAAGAAAAAATATAAGGGGTTTGTGCTTGAAGAACAACTACAACAGAAGAGAATATTTAGGGTTCTGGGAGTGAGTTGAGAGAAAATAAGAACCTAGTATTTTCATTAGAAAAACTATGAAGTTAGATGACTAATTTTGATATTCCTCATTGTTTGTAATGTTTGTTATCTACCACATAGGATTTCCGTCAAGTTTTTCGGTTATAGGATAAATAGAAATTATGTTTTCAAAGATATATATAGAACTTAAACAAAAAATCGTGAAGATATAGTACTTCTTTAGAAAACTTGTTAAAGTTATATGACCTTTTTTTACCTTTTCTCAGATTTCCCTAATTCCTTTTTTCCATTAAAAAAGGGGGAAAATTTGCTTTCACCTTGAGGTATTGGTCCAATTACTAATTTATTTGGATTTAGTATGATAAATTGTGACATGAAAAATTGTTACCGAGCTGCAGCCAAAATCATGTTTATGGAGTGTGATTTTTTTAAAATTTAATCACAAAATAGTGTTGTTATGATTTTCAGATTGTAAAACTTTTTACAATGTGGTGCAGTAGTAAGTTTTGGTGAAAACCGTAGCATGAACACCCCTAGATATCGGTGTTTAGTCGATGAGTAGAGTCAGGATGTGGGGTTCTGGATAAGGTGAGATGATGGGCAAACAGAAATTAGGGAAAAGAGAAGGAAGAAGGCAAGAGGACTTTGTTCTAAGAAACAATTGATAACACTTCTGAGGGCGGCAGTCTTCTAGCTGGTCCTTCACGGTCTCTGTTCCTTGAGCAGCTTGGCCAAACCCGTCACGTACTCCTCATCCCACTCGTCATTGTCTATGGGAGGATCCAATTTTGGCACCTCCATTGGCTCCGGTTCGGACGTTGCTTCGGCCTTCTCGCCCCATTCGTGGATGATGCCGGTGACGGTAGTGCTGGGATCCAAATCGAGGTCCGGGTCTAGAGCGGGTTCAGATGAGGAGGCATCAATCTCATGCACTCCAGACCAAAACCGATGAAGAAATTGTCGAATATAGTCAAATCCTGCAACCTCTTCAAAGAAGATACCTTTTCCGGCAATATCCTGGACAACTTGTTCTGTCCCAGATTGAGGGCCTCCATGGTGTATAGGCAGGCAATATTGCCCGCCAGGTGACCCACCACCGAGTTTTGACTTGTATCGAGATGCTCAACCTCTTTTGTAAAGCCCAATCCCTTTCAGAACGTATCCTGTATTCCTGTTAATTAGTTGTTGAGCAAGATCAGTTCCTTTATCTCGGAACCAGTTCCAATTCCCGACGGAAAAATCCGGTGAGATTGTTATTGTCCAAGTTTATATCAGAAGCTCTGTTTGATGTTTCGTAGATTTCTTCTTTTGAATTATTGTGTGGAAATGAGTGATTCTGGGGTCTTTAGAACTTCTCCATAAGTGGGTTCTGCGATCAGGTTTTGGATGATTTTAGTGAGCTAAGAAAATCTGTGTTCTAATTTTGCTGGAGAAGAATCAGATCTGGACTCGACAACGGAGAGGAAGGAGAAGAGGAGAAGAAAAAGGGGGAGGAATTTGAGAGGGTTGGGGAGAAATGAGAGGTGGCGCGGTGAATGATCTGAGAGGTGGGAAGCGGAGAGGATCGAGGTCATGTCAGTGGTGGACCGGTCATGTTCAAGAGGGAAAGAGATGATGGTGATGCATCTGCATGATCAACTGGGTTAAGGGTGCTTTTTGTGGGAGAGAGAAAATATATGGAACAGAATTGGCATTTGCCACTTAAATTCTATCAAAGTTAATTGTGAAAGTGATAAAAGGACAATAATTAGGACAAAATCTGGCACATTAATAATTTTAAAAGGATAAAATGAAAATTGATGACCCATTTAGGATAACATGAAAATATTAGAAATCATGAATAAATTTTATACCTTGAAAATTACGTCCATGCGTATTTTTTACTGTAGATGAATGTAAAATTCTACTACCAACAAATTGTATCTCTTCTGCATGGCTTTTAGCATATAGTAGTTATTTACTATGAGTAAAATTCATCAAGGGTCACCTAACTTATTTTTTTGTCCTAAACGACTATCTAGCCTTCAAGTTGTCCTAACGAGATACCTTTCATTCTATTACACGTCCTAATCAGATACTTTATGTTAATTTCAATGTTAAGTCTAATGAAAAATGCTGACCTGGTATAAAAAAATATTAAAATAAATCATAAAATAACGTTTGTAGTCTTCTAACTTTTCTTGTTAAATTCATCACTCTTCTCCTTCTCTTGCTTTTCATCGTCACCTCCTTCTGCTCTCCAGCCATCATTGTTACTGTAGCTTGGATGCTGCGCACACTAACTTCATCAACAACTACAAAAACCAGCCCTGTCTCTTTTTCTCTGTTCATAAATGAACTAACCCTTTATCAACAACAATTCCAGAAACCTAAAAAATTTTAACTTTAATTCATTCCAACACAAGGAGAAATTGGTTTCCTAAACCATAGGGTTATTGTTGCTCATTCAAAGACAACCAAAACCCATTCAACGGCTGACAACAATGACCATTGTGAAAGGCCAAAGATGACCGTGATCGTCGGGGTTCCATGGGTTTCAGCGGCAGCTAGTTTGTCACAATTGCTCATGATCTGGAGGGACAACGACAAAGATTCCAGTTGATTGAAACCCACCCTAAACTGTGACCTTTAGGGTTCCATGGGACTTTGGAGACAAAGATCTTGGTTGATTGAAACTAAAAAATCAGCGATGTATGGCATAATATGGAGGGCAGGAACAATTGACGACGGCTGGAAGTGGTGGTGTTCGTGGCACTAAAGAACCTCCAAAGCAAACTGCAGCACCGAATTGCATGATTTGGCACGATTTGCATGATTGAGGTTCAACAATTTGCAGATTCGAGATTTGGAAAAATTGAAATCGGAGACAGAGAGAAGTGAGCAGAGAAGATGGGAGGAGAGAAAGTGTGCCTTGGGTTAAATGAGGCATTTTTTAGCAACAAGATCTGCCAGTGACATTTACTAGAGGTGACAAGGCGGTGTCTGTAGCAAGAAGCTCGATGTAAGGGGGCGGTGGTGGCTGGTTAAGACTAAGGGTAGGCCAACGCCGTGGTCAGCAGTGCAGAAGACGTGATTGGTCCATCGATGGCAAGGGTTTGACTAAACTATTATAAAAATGAGTGATGGTTTCTATATTTGCATGAGTTAGAAACTTAGAATTAGTGATTGTAAAAATTTAGGGACTAAAGTTGATATTTAAAATTTATTTTAATGCTTATTTATGCACATCAACATTTTTCATTCTATTTAACGGTTAAATTGACGAGAAGTGGTTGAATAGGATACGTAATAAGAAAAAAGATACCTCACTAGAATAATTTAAATATTAGGTACCGGTTTAAGACAAAAAAATAAGTTAGGTAACCCCGGTAAATTTTACCCTATTTACTATTGTAACTTAAAAAAAAAAAATAGGTTTGTGTACAATTTACATTTGTTCTTTTATTATTAAACAGGTTTTTCCTTTCTTCTTTTTCTTTTGTCTTCGTAAACGTAATGTTATGTTGAAAGCTAAAACAGGTCGGATTCAAAATTCGATTAGTGGACCCCGGTGTGATGGATCCCAGCCTTTAGTTTATCCTATTCTATGCCAGGCTGGCAACATCAACGTCGGCCATCGCTTTAACATCAACGTTGGCCATCGCTTTAACTCTTCAGTCCATAGACTCCATACGCTTCTCTTCTTTATCTACGAGACCAGCAAAATACTATTGCCTCCTATTTCAAAAAGAGTATATCTTCATTTTTTTGTCGATTTATTGGTATGATATTTTTTTTCGATATAGGGCTCAAATTTAAGTTGTTAGATAAGCCATGTTATAGAATTTCTCATGTAAACATCTCTTACAATAAAATGTTATTTTTTTAAGAAAATGATTATAGTGTATACTACATCTTCCATCCTAGAATTTATGTTGCAACTTCAGTCAAGTACTGAATACTTTGATCATTTACATTCTGACCCTCATTGGCATTCCTATTCCATTAGTGGGTCTAGCCGTGCTAAGTGACTTTTAAGGAAGGCAAGAGCAGAATAGAAGCCCTCCATGATTGTCCCAATCTCATGTCCAAAATAATAGTTAGGCATACGAATAAGTGATGTTCCAGCAACGATCTTAATGTGAGACGACCGAAGCAAGCAAATGTTCAATCATGTGAACATGATTGGTTCATGTCCTACAAGGGTTAGGTTACGGATGTCGTACGATTAATTTTTTTCATGTGGATCCGTGGGGTGGGGGTGGGAGGGCCTGAACCCTGAACCGGTAGTGCCATGGCAGCTGAGCAGCATACTTGAACCAAGTGGAGCAGCTACTATCATAATGTTAAATAATGCGTTATACTGTTTGCCACAGATATGCAGTATAAATATTTTCGTATTTTGTCCTTTTACCATATGGTATATCACAGTATTTCGGGGTATATCACATATCATTTATTTTTTATATGCATTTTGTTAAAAAAATCACAGTATACCACAAATACTGCGTGATACATATTGTAGTATTTTATTTTTTACAGCTATTTTCTTTTCATTTTACATAAAAAATATCATAAATATATAAAATATTAAAATATAAATAATACACATATCATAAAATAGACATTTACTTTTATTTTTTTGTTACTCTTCTTAATTAATATAAAAATTTAATGGATGGTAGCAGCTTGAAGGTCTCTATAATGTTGAACAATATCCCTCAATTGAATTTCTAGTGTATGCTACCCCCAACTAAATATATTATATTATATAGAAGTATATTTTATTTAAATTTGACAAATTATGATGAGAAAAATTTGAATACATATAAAATGTGAAAAAATAATTATTAAATAAATTATGTCATCTTAAAATAATATTCTAACATTTATTTTTTTACAAACACGGTAGTTGTATGCAGCATAATATATGGTATACCTTAAAAATTCAGGGTACAGTATACTTAGCAGTAACGGTATTTAATATATTGACTGCTATTAAGACATGCACGTACAAATATGATAGTTGTTTTGTTTACTTTCGTTAACATAAGGCGCACAAATTCTTCCAAAACACACACACAAGCGTTTACAACCTTCTCTTGTTTTGTGTTCTACTCCACTACACATCAAACTGTCACCATCTCCAGAACAATTTGCTTAAAATTAATTAAGATATCAACCATAACCCTATCTAGTTAAGATCAATTAGTATAAAATTCATTCTGCTTTATCCAAAACAAACTCTTCCCGACGCAAGACCATGACTATCTACGCATAATTAAGCATGACAGAACCTAAAGTAACATCATTTCAACTAGTACCAAGTGCAAGAACATTTAACCCGACCATGATCTTAAATGTGCACGCCAAATTTTTATATTCATGACCTCTGTACATACAAGCCCATAAATCGTGTCATCCATCCACTTTCTCTTTCCTATCATATACAAGTTGAACAATGAGAGGAGAACGCTGAAACAGATGGCAGAAAAGAGACAGAAATTTGTTTAATAAATGGGTGACTTGCTAATAACAGAGACAGAAGCACTTTCTGTTGGCCGTTAGATGTTTGTCAAGCTGTCCATCCTCCGTCTTTACAATGATTAGTTAGACCCAACCCAGCAGATGAAGTTGTTCAATAAATGTAACTTCATCCAGGAAACATCTTGTTTCATCTAGGAGAACTGATCCGTCTTGGAGCAGATAATTTTGCCAGGAGTCCAAAGCAAATCTTACTGCAGTAAGAGCTCTTCCTTCTGCAGTCTCTGGAGCTTCCTTTTCGCATATATGGTGAAGACAATTGTTGTTAAGACAGTTGCACAGAAACCAACAACGTTGATTGCGATCTGTGGGGCAGAAAGGCCATGCCCCTCGTATGAAGCATCTGCTAATGTCTGTATCAGAATCCCTCTGCAAATGATTAACAATTCCATGAGTATTGCAATTTAAGATGAGCAAGATAATACATTACTTTTTTTGCATGATTAATCACACACTGGAAGAAAACAGGTACACAGAACAATTAGAAGATCCAGAGATAACAAGAGCACATGCAGCACAATAGACGGGCGATGAATCGTGACATCAGCAAAATAAGAAGAAGATATAGTATATCTGAGAGATGCAAAAGAACAGCAAACAAACAAAGACGGAGATAAATGCATTTCTTACAATCATTTCCAGTAGCAAAATTTTCAAGAATTTTTTGTCAATCATGTCTGGAAAAACTTACAGAATTTTTGGAGCTTATGTTTGGGAATGAGAATTTGGCATGTCAGCCAAGTGCCCAGCTACATCTTGTTAAAGTGAGGGAACTCTCAATTTCCTATGTACTGGTTCTAAATTTTGTTGATGCACAAGGCAATTGCACCAATATAAAAAACAAAAAACAAAAAAAAAAGAAAAAACATTCTCAAAATTCAGAATTTAAGCATATAATCACTGGTCTTGAATTCTCGGAGAGCATTTATAAAGCTCCTTATTTCTATTCAATGAGCAGTAAGTTATCATCAATTGCAATTCCCCAGTCCTACAGCTAAGGAGCAGCTCCTATGGGGAGAGAGCGGGAGGGAGGGAGAGAGGGGTAGAGAAAGGGAGAGAGCTCACGTGTATATCGCCACAAAAGTTTCTGGCACCATCCCCACAAGTGATCCCAGGATGTACGGACCATACCTCACATTGGTTGCCACTGCACAGTAATTGTATAGGATATAGGGGAATGGAGATATTCTAATCAATATCACAGCCCGAAGCTGATCCATCCAGTCTCCTTCACCAGCTGCTCTTAACATAGCAGCTTGCTTAGGATATCTTTCTAGCAAGCCCTACAAGCGGAAGGAAAATTGAAATTTAGCACCCACAAAAAGCCTAAGAGATACATACAAAAGCATGCATTAAGATAGAGGATTTGCCTGAAAGCACCGACATAGAGACAAAGAAAATTGATCAGAATAAAAAAGGGTAAGCGACATACTCGAATTCTATGAAGAAAAAGGGAGCCAATGAAGAACGGAAGTGATACACCAATTGCTGCTGCAGATATGATGAGTAGAAATCCAAAGCCATACCCAAATGTTATTCCAGCAACCCACATAGAAGGAGAAGATGGTAAAAGTAGAGTGGGGAACAATGCCACCGAAGCAAATACCAGAACAGCAAGTACTGGTGTGCTAAATGTTGTTGTTTCCCAGTTTATGATTGGCACAACCTCCTGCAAACCATGCTCTAGTTAGGTCTAAAGTTTTCTGAGAGAGGGAGAAAGATAAGCATAAAAATATACAGTTCTACCTGTCAATATGACAGCATTAATTACAATGAAGCTATTGGTGAAGATTGATGGAAGAGATAGGTATAAGCACTACCAGTTGAACACAGGCACTAAGTGTGCATTTGGCTGAGGATAGAGATAACCACCATCATTTGAAAACATGCATGAAAATGGTTTTATTTTGAACCTAAGGCGACTATCTGGCAATGTAAAAGTACACAGTGCTACTGAAGATTGCAGCAAAAAAAGATGAAGAAAAAGAAAAACCTCTGCCTCATCCAGCATAAAGATATTTAAAGAAAATGTCAAATAATTAGTTACAGTTCACAGAAGAATTGAATATACTGCACTTTCTTGAGGGTGATAAGCCCTTTCTTCCTACATAGGAAACGAAAAAGTACATAGAGAACAGAGCAATGCCGATGAAGAAAATCAAAAGAGTACTCAATACTCAATAACTTTTCTTAACTAGCAATTGTATCCTCTTCGGCCCAAAATATACGAAGACCTAAACCACCCATCTGGGAGTTGTCAGGCCCCTCCATCCATGACCCAAATGGTCCCTGAACACCTTTCTTGTCATTCCAATCTAAGGAAATTGCCTAGAGCACCTGGATTTTATCTTGAAGAATGCCTTTGAACACTCTTTACCACTTTCTAGCAAACAATAAATGGGTTGTTTCCTCCGCTGGAAAGCAACTTAAAGATGAGAATGCAATCAAACTTGAAAATATTGTGATGCAATAAGAATTTCATTGTTTAACTAGAACAGTTGTATATCTGAACTCGGTTAATCGTCTGATGAAACATGCTATTGGATTTCATTGTTTACTAGAATATATGAACATCTGAACTACCAAGATGAAATATAACAAGAAATATATTTTCATAAATTGACACAGACCGTGCAACGGTTACTAAGCAGGGCCTAGTTAATAGTTACAAGCATATTAACCTAAAACAAGGCATGCAACCTGCAATATGTTAAATATAGATGCTGCTTGAAAGTATAAATTAGGGATCACATCACGAGATGGGCGGATAGATGTCTGGAGATATAAGGTGAACCTGAGATCTATGCATTGGATTAACGACGGGGAAGAGGAACGGACATGCCAGGAAAATCCTTCCTGCTGCCTTATAATGATCAGGCACTCATCAATCAGGATATACGGAATAGGAACATAATCACCAAGCTATTTGGAAACAAGGTTGTAACAGGATGACCCACGTTCAGAACAAGGGTTTAACAGAGGTCTGAGAATATTACAAACTCTTCGTGAAGTTCAATCGCTCGAGATTGAGCAATGCAAAAGATCATGCAACTACGAAAGCAGCTAAGGCATCAGAAAATTCTAACCCACCGATAAAGAGAGGCAAACAAACAAAAATTACCCAAAGGCAAGCCCCATTGTCAACGATACTAAGAATTCAACAAAATTAAGAACCCAAACCAGAACAACGTCAATACCACGAAACCTAAAGGACGAAAGAAAAGCGATCAAGAATCAAACCAACCTTGTCCATGAAAAATGGGCCAACCCATTTGAAGACAATAACAGCCAATAACCCTAGGCAGAGCACCAAGAACACCAACTTGCACCAGTGCCACAGACGCCCAACCCATCTCCAAGAAAAGAGAGAAGCCGCGAGCAATAAACCCTCCGCCGCCACCGCCTCTTCACATCCGTCCAAAAGCAACTGCTCCTTCAATTGCACGCATTTATCTGTTGTATGACCGCCGTCAACCTCCACTGTCACCCTCAGCTCCGGCACCACCTCTCCCCCATCGTCGTCGTAGAAAGTCATCTAATCGGCGACTTTCAGTTTGGTTCCTGAGAAAATCGGAGAGAAAAACCCAATCCCGGCGGTGGGAGGGGGAGGAGACTGGTAGATGGAGGCAGACAATCACAAAGGGATGGCAACGGCAACAGCAAATCAACTGCTGAGATGCTTGGATTTGTATTTGTTTTTGTTGTTTTTCCGGTTTCTTTTGTGTTTCAGTTAAAGTAAACCTTCGAATTCTCCGTTTTGCCTCACTCGGTGCCGTTAATTACGAATCCGCCACGACGAGACAACGTCGATAAGTTTGTTAAGATTGACACGCGACGCTACGAGGGAGCCTGGAGTAATGGCGTGGATCGTAGGTTTTGCGTCATTGGTTTGTCGTGAATTCACCGTCACGGGAAGTTCAGTCGAGTTGGGCTGGGCCTTCTTTCTGGTCGGTTCCGTGACGGTGGCTTATTGCGTTGACACGCCCTTTTATTTTATTATTTTACTCCATTGCGCGCTCTGACATCTTTTAAGATATTGGTGTTAGGTAAAATTTATTGTTGATCCTTAACCTTTTTCCATTATCCTAAATGGGTCCTTAGAATTCATTTTATCCTCTTAAAATCCCTAATTTTCCTATATTTGTCCTAATCATGGTTCTTCTACTACTATCTCAGTTAACTTTTATGGAAATTCTATGAAAAATGACAACATTGATCATATATTTTCTTATTCCAACTCAACTCACTATCAACCTAGTAAATTTAGCACTTCAACTACAATCTCCTTCTCTCTCTCCCTCCCTCAGCATACTAGGCCGCGACAATCCCCACCCTGTTGGCCACCTAAAAGGTAAGAATTGGTCAGCAAAGAACAACAATAAACAGAGAAGAAGAATGTCGGAGAGATCTTTCTCTTGCATGTCAGGATCCAATAAAATTGTTGATAAAAAAAAATCCAATCACAAAAAGGCTTGAACTTTTATGTGCAAAGAATCAGAAGGAACAACCAAAAAGGAAAATAAAAGATGTGGATCAATGGAAAAGCCTCTTCATGCCAATCTCCTCACTCTGCTACAGGGATATATACCCTTCAACTATGTCCAGGTCTAAGTCCATAAAATTCAAATTGAAGAATATCAAAATCTGGAAATTGAGACCAAAAGCTCAATTTAATTCAACCACAGAGAAAATCTAACAATCGTACACAGTAAGAAATGCTTAAAAAATGTATTTACTTCTCTAATTCAATTTTAACTTTGAAATCAACCATGAAATAGATGAAGAAGATGACCAACATAAAAAACAGATTCGGTAAAACACATCTCAAAGGAAAATCTTCACCTGGAGAAAGCAAGATCAAACAAATCTTGAGCTCCTAGACCACACAAAATTTGACTTCAAAATCATTCTACCAGCCATTAAAACACAAACATGATATCTACTTAAGGCAGCTTCAGCTCAGGAAGCTGAAGGAACAGCTTCGAGGAGGTTGAAGGCTTATAACCCAAGAAACAGATAGTGAAGAAGAAAGGAAGAATGGGGAAGATAAGACGGCAATTCTCATAATACCTAAAAAAGGTTACATCAAGAAATATATAGTTGTAAATAAGACAGACAAACAAACGAGCAATGGAAAGAAATTTGATTACAACCGCCAAACAGCTCGCAAACCCATGCAAAATAGAAGTAAAAGAAACTGATGAATACCATGCAGATGTCCACCGTGGCACCCTAGAGCTCTATGTCAGCAAGTTTATTTAGTAGTACGATATTAAGTCTTTCTCCTTTTAAAACTCTTGTCCTCAAGAGTAATTGAAGTATGGAAAGTAAGCCTTCAAGCCTGCAAATTCTTCCCATGTTGGTTCCTCAGGTGCTGGATTCGACCAATGAACAAGAACCTTGGTAACAGCTCAATTCCCTTGGCGATGGATCTTTCTGTCCAAAATAGCTCGCCGAATCTTTCGCCCATCATCCTCGAAGTCGAGCAATATAGCTAACACAGGCTCAGCCCCTAATTTTCTCTTAAGAAGTAAGACGTGAAATACATTATGGATCCGACCCTCTGGTGGCAAGGCAAGTTTGTATGCCACTTTTTCGACCCGATCCATGATCTAGAATGGACCACAATACTTTGCTTTCAACTTCTGTTTCTCACCTCTTCCCACAGACACTTGTTTGCATTTCTGAAGCTTGAGATAAACCCAATCCCCAATGGCAAATTCCCAGTTGGTGCGACATTTATCTGTCTACTGCTTCATGCGATACTAAGCCCTCACCAAGTTACTCCTAAGAGTAGATATCATCTTCTCTTTGGCTGTCAAACTCTTGTCAACAGATTCTACAACTGAGTCCTTGAGCACATAAGGCACATGTATTGGAGGCTTCATCCCATACAAGACTTCATACGGATTGAGCTACATTGAGGTATGGAAGTTGGTGTTATACCATAATTCTGCCAAGGGTAGCCAATCCAGCCACTCCTTTTGGTTACTAGTCGTCATACATCTCAAGTATGTTTCAACACATCTGTTGACTACCTCACTTTGTCCATCTAATTGAGGGTGGTAGGCGGAAGACATATGAATCTCTATTCTTTTTCATTTGAATAATTCTTGCCAAAATGAGCTAAGAAAAATAGAATCTCGGTCAAAGATGAATGTCTTCGGCATTCTGTGTAGTTTGAAGACATGTTCCATGAAGGCCTTAGTTACTGTGGTGGTAGAGTAAGGGTGACCCAATACTATGAAGGGGGCGTATTTGCTCATTCGATTAACCACTACATAAATGACTTCTTTCCCTCGCACTTTTGGTAGGCCTTCAATAAAGTCCATGGTGATATCTGACCAAGGTACCTCAGGCAGAGGAATGGGCTGCAAAAGTCCTAGACATGCTACGTTTTCAATCTTGTGCCTTTGACATACATCACAATTTCGGATGTAGTTTCTAACATCTCGGTCCATCCCCTTCCAATAGCACCATGATTTAAGTTTTTTGGTAGTGACATCCACCCCTAAATGCCCCCCAACAGCCTCATCATGTATCAGTCGAATGATCTTTAATTGCAGTTGAGGATTTTGACCAACCACCAATTTCCCTTTTCTCCTTAATATTCCCTAGGTGTATGAATATTTTGGATGGGTGCAAGATCTCGAAGTTTATAATTCATAAGTGACTATAAGGTCTCATCATAGCTGTCTACAATCTTAGCCAATAATCCTATAGTAGTAAAAGTAAGAGACAAGCACTCTATCTCCTGACTTGGTAGGCGTGAGAACGCATCAACAGCCAGATTTTCACTTCCCCTTTTATATTGAACTTCTTAGTCATATGGCATCAATTTTACAATGAGTTTTTGCTGGACAGGGGTGAGGATACACTGTTCTAGAAGGAACTTCAAGTTCTTCTGGTCAGTTCGAATGACAAAATTCAAACCAAAGAAATAAGGCCTTCATGTTTTACTGCCATGATAATTGCCAGAAATTCCTTCTCGTAAACTGACAAGGCTTGATGCTTATGAAAAATAGCCTTACTCAGATATGAAATTGGGTGCTCATTTTGCTGCAAAATTGTGCCCAATCCATATTGGCATTTATCTGTATCAATCATAAAGACTTCATTGAAGTTTGGGAGAGCAAGGATAGGGGCTATACTTAAAGCCTTTTTTAGGTTCTCGAATGAGTTGAAGGCTACCTTAGTCCATGTAAAATTATGTTTTTTGGACCAGCGATGTAAGGGGTTGACTGATAACTCTAAAACCCCTAATGAACCGACGGTAGTACCCAGCAAGACCCATAAATCCACATAGTTGCTTTACATTCTGAGGTATAGGCCATTCCAATATTGTTTGGATCTTTTTTGGGTCAGTAAACACACTTTGTTGACTAATAATATGGCCCAAATACTCGATATTGAGCAGTCTGAAGTTGCACTTACTAGCTTTTATGAACAATGAGTGCTGGTGCAAGGTTTCCATTATCTTCTTGGCATACATCATATGTTCCTCCCAACTCTGACTATATATGAGAATGTTGTCAAAGAACACAAGTACAAACTTTTTTAAGAAAGGGCCGAATACCTCATTCATGAGAGCTTGGAAGGTAGAAGAAGCATTTGTCAGTTCAAATGGCATGACAACAAATTTGAAATGACCATGCTGGGTGTGAAATGTCATCTTCGGAATGTCTTCAGTCTTCATACGTATTTGGTGGTATCTGGATCAAAAATCCAATTTAGTGAAATACTTTGCCCCATGCAACTTGTCAAGAAGTTCCTCAATCACAGGGATAAGAAATTTGTCTTTGACAGTAACCTTGTTCAACTCCCTATAGTCGATACAAAGCTTCCACAAGTTATCTTTCTTCTTAACGAGCTTTATGGGGAATAAAAAATGGCTCTTGCTGGGTCGTATAACCCTTGCCTAGAGCATTTCTTAGACCAACGCATCAATGGCATCATTTTGAACTAAAGGGTAGTGGTAAGGTTTTACATTTATCGACTCGATTCCCTTATTAAGTATGAATTTACGATTGTGTGCACATTGTGGGGGTAAGGACTTAGGTTCTTAGAACATGTCATCAAATTGCCTTAGAAGATTCTTCATCTCATCACTCACCGACCTATTAACCACAATGTCAAAACGTTGCTCAATGTCGGAGTCCATAGCTTCTATCAGTTGTAAGGCGTAAACTTATCCTCCCACCTTTCTTGGTTGTGTGTTCTAACAAGCCAAACATTTCCTTCTCATTGGCAAAACTTGTTAGGATAGTGTGGCTGCCATGCAATGCCACCTTCTTACCTTGGTAATAGAAAGACATTTTGGGCATCTCAAAGTTCTATTGGATATCTCCCAATGTTTTGAGCCATTGAATTCCCAAGATTATTTCACTACCCCCAAAAGGTAATATGAGTACATCGGCTTCAAATTCAACTCCTCTCATAGACCAACAAAACCCTTCACATAAAAAAGTGTTTTGCATGATGGTGCCATTAGCCACTTTTACCCCAATTGGAGTGATATCCTCGCTTATACATCCCAAACATTTAGCCATAGATTCATCCAAAAAGATGTGTGTACTACCTGAATCAATCAGAATCTATAATGGTTTCCCTTTTGCCAAGCCCGTTACCCTTATGGTATTGTTTCCTGATAACCTTAAAAGTGCGTTCAAGAAAATTAATGGAACCTTGCCAACATCAGTATCTTAATCACCATTATCAATATTTCTATCGACTTCTATATCCTTAATTACTTCCTCATCATAAAAAATAACTCTTATTCTGTGCAGTTGCCCTCGGTTGCACTTGTGTTCTAGAGTGAATGGTCCGAGCACCAAAAACATTCGTTCTGAGCTCTTTTCTCAGCCATCTCTCGGTCTGTAAGTCTCCTAATCCCTCAATTAACATTCTTGGTGATTGTAGGTAGGACGAGTAATGCCAGCTTCTGCGTGGATAGTAGAGCCAGCCTTTGGGGTGAACAGGTAATAGTCCCTTGGCTCACTCTGGCACACAACTCTATCAAGTCATATTAACCAATTCCTGCAATTTGGCTAGGTGATGAGCATGTACCAGCATTTAAGGACCTAACATTCTAAAGGGCATCTGGATTTCAGGCTGTAATCCCGCCAAAAAGATGCTAACTATAAGTTCTTCGAGGAAAGTATAGGGTACCTTGTTTAAGAGCCGTGTCGAAATGATGCTAATATTCAGCCACCGTCCCCTTCTGTCTCTGATTCTTCAAATTTTCCATAGGATTTATGTAGGCAAGGGCAAAGCATGCTCTTATAGCTTCCATGTACTCCGCCTAAAAGAGGGGTACTGCTCTCGGCCAGTTCCTTATAAACCCTTGATGCCATTGTAGCGCTTCATCGCTTTGGTGGATCAAAGCCACCTGCACCTTTAGTGCTTCAGCCACTAAATCAATGGTGAAGAACTGTTTACAATGAAATACCCACCCATTTACGTCCTCGTCATTGAAGTGGGGAAAGTCGATTCGGCTAAGACGCGAAAAGTTCCACCTCTTAGTTGAATTCCTAACCATGGCTTTGGTGATGTTGGTGGTACTGGCACTCGTCCCTTCTGAATTATGGCCCATCAAAATTTGTGAAAAGGGCAAAGTGATGGCTAGGCTCGTGATCATCTCCTTGAAGGCCATTATGTCCATGCTCAAACGGTCATTCTGATCTCAAGACTGCTCCATGAACTCTTCAATGACCTGGTGCCATTCCTACGATCTTGTTCCTTCAACCATAGTGCTAGGAAGGTGCTCTGATACCACTTGATATCTATTTAAAGCAGCTTCAGCTCGAGAAGCTGAAAGAGCAGCTTCGAGGAGGTTGAAGGCTTACAACCTAAGAAACAGATAGTAAAGAAGAGGGAAGAATGGGGAAGATAAGACGCCAATTCTCATAATACCTAAAAAATGTTACATCAGAAAACATATAGCTGTAGATAAGACAAACAAACGAGCAATGGAAAGGAATTTAGTTACAAACACCTAGCAGCCCGCAAACCTATGCAAAATAGAAATAAAAGAAATTGAGGAATCCTATGCAGATGTCCACCGTGGCACTCCAGAGCTCAATGTCAGCAAGTTTATTTAATAGTATGATATCATAAAAGGAAGAAGAATGAATCGAGGAAAATGTCACCCAATACCAAACCTCCCTTAAGTGGTAGTCAAGAATCAAGGATCAACCATTCCTAAGTGAGATTGGATAAATCCTCAACTCTTAAATCCTAGCCATGCATTGAATTGGATTGATTCATAACATTCAAAGGCCACCCATGCCTCAAATTGGCTTTACCCACATAAAGTAGCCCTCGAATGTTAGTGATAACAAACAAAGTAAGGGATTTGGAGATGAAATCTTAGCTGGACTTGCATTCTTCAATCCTCAAGCCACCGAGATGGGATCTCAGGCATGCTGAAGTCATCAAAAGGCTTGGCTCGAGCAGATGGTCGATTTATAAGATGGAATAGGTAAGGCTTTGTGATTTGAAATTATTGAAGGAAGCGAAGCAGCGGTTGGTGAGGTTTTGCGATTTGGCATCAGATGAGTGCGATGTACTAGAAGGTGGAAAAGATTGTTAACGAGGTTATGGGATTGGGTTTTTTTTTTTGGGAAATTAGAATTGATGAGAAATAGATGATTCTGAAAACAAAGAAAAAATATTGTTAAATTTACATGTTTGAGGGTGTTTTGAGTGTGAGGAAGAAGATGTAAGGATTAAAGTTGAAATTTTCCCCAAAATTTTATTAAATTTAATTGTGAAACTAATGGGAGGACCATGATTAAAACAAAAATAGAGAGGTTAGTAACTTTAAGAGGATAAAGTGAAAGTTATAGACTCATTTACGACAACAATAAAAGGTTAGAGACTATAAATGTTACCCTATTTGTGTTAACCATCTGCATAGCTAGTAAAAAAGTTTTTACGCTTTATTTTTTCTAAATAAATAAAAAAGAAATAAAGAATATCTATAAAATGATAGTTTACATAATAATAGGAGAAATAATTTACTGAATAAAAATGTCATAAAAATTTTAGATAAAGCAAAATAATAGTAAATGTTGCAGAAATTATTTTTGTAGACAATCATTTTGCAATGTAATACTCTACCATTGTCCCAAATTTCTTGGAATATTTGGTTTGACATAGAGACTAAGAAATGAAAAAAAAAAGTTATGTATTATTTTCATTTTTACATTTTACTTTTTACACAAAAAATTATAACTGTATAAACTAAAATAATTTGTAGGGTAAGACCCAATTATGTTAACTTAGATTAATTGAAAAATACTTATTTTCATTTTGATGATTTTTTTGGAATCCACATAGTATAATAATCCATTGAATAAATTTTTTATAATATAAGTAAATTTTTATTAATTTGTTTTCTTTAGGTTAAATAAGTAAAACTAAAATAAAATTTTAACTATAATATAAAAATATTATTTAATGGATTATTAAACCTATAAAGTATTAGCTTTTAAAAGATATTGGTTCTAGATTAAAAAAAAGGTCATAAAAATAAAATAAACAATTTTAGATCAATTCATTTTAATGTTAAATGAATTTACCTTCATATTGTTAGGTACGTTTCTAAATATGAAAATGTTTTTAAATAAAGTCATTCTATTGCAATCCACATGATTTATTTGCTAATTCTGAAATACAGCTAGAGTACATACTCCAGGTTAATAGGATTTAAGTTTTCGCTAGAGGGAATCAAGGGAATCCATGTGTAATCTGAATAAATAAGAGGATTTTGGGAGATTAATATGGGTTAAGTTTTTGTTAGTTTTAAAATTAAATATAAATTTTTTTCCAAAAAGATAAAATATGTTAATTATCAAAAAGGATATTTTTAAAACATTAAATTATGGTAATTATAACGATATCATTCATTCATTCTCTTTCTAGAAACAATTGCATTGAAGCTTTTGCTAAATGTTATGTGAAATGTTCAATTTCATGCAGTAGGAATCCAATTTCATTCTATGAGCCTAATTTCAACCAATAAGAATCTAGTTTCATAATAGAAACTCAGTTTCATGCAATTGGAAAATAGTTTTATATATTAGTATATCAATATCATGTAATAAAAACTTGGTTCTATATATCATCATTTCAATTTCTTATTATAGGAACTCTGCACTTTTATGATATGAATTTAGTTGTGTACAATATCAATTGCATATAATAGAAGCTCATTTCTTACACAACATTATCAATTTTGCACAATAGAAACTCAGTTGCATTGAGAAATATCTTTAGGTTATATTTTTTCACAAACTGAAATGTTAAGTGTATCCTTATATTCCATTGTTGCTTGTGCACATTATGTTCCAAACAAATTTATTCATTTTCATACAAATAGTTCCTAACTTCACACAATAACTATCAGTTCCATACAATTCATTTCCAGTTTCATATATTACAAAAACTCATATAATAGGAATATAGTTTTATACATATGCAAGTCAATTTCGATCAAACATATGTATCACTTTCTAAATTCCAAACTTATATAATAAGTACCCAAATTCATATATAAATTTTGCACAGTAAAAATTCAGTTGCATTGCGAATTATCTTTAGGTTCTATTTTTCCACCAACTGAAATGTTAGGTGTATCCTTATATTCCATTGTTATATATGTACACTATGCTCCAAATAAATTTATTCAATTCCATATAAATAGTTCCTAGCTTTACACAATAACTGCCAGTTTCATACAATTCATTTTAAGTTTTATATATTACAAAAACTCATATAATAGGAATACATATGCAAGTCAATTTCAATCAAACATATTTATCACTTTCAAAATTTCAGACTTATAGAATAAGTACCCAAATTCATACAACAACTAAACAAACTGAAATCAATCAATTACTCTTGTTATGGAACAAAAAAATGAAATAAACTACAATACAAAATAATTTTTGTGAAGAAATTTCAAAATCCTACCCTTAACATGAATAACATGGAATCACCAAAAATTTGAACCTAGTCATGAGTTGGTTGAATCTCCCTGCAAAAATCAATCCTTTGCCAAAATCAAACCCACCAATAGAATCAATACATCATTCTGACTTTGGACTAAAATGACATACAAGAATGAAATTATTTAAAGAAGATCAATATATGAGAATATGGTGATTCTATATAAGAATAACATTAGGTGATATGAAAAATCAAACAGAACAATATAAAAAGGGGAAAAAGTACCCAAAAAAATCATTTTAGTTATGTGTCTGAACCAATTTCCTCACTGAAGTTTTAGTTTTGGTCTAATTACTCACTAAAGCTTGAATTGGATACTAATTATGCCACTAATGTAACTAACAATTGGACCTTTTCGTTAGATACTAGAAATTTTCGTTCGAAGATGATTATGTGGCAAAAAATCCATCCAAGTGGCATGCCAATTAGGCAAAACATGGCATTTGAGGAATTATGTGGCATTTATGGAAATGTGCGGCATTTGGAAAAAAATCGATCCTTCAGCTCCCTTGCCTCCATCATCGAACTCCTCTTTCATGCCCAAGCCCAGCTCCTTGATCACGCCCCTATACCATAGGCCAACCATCCTACCCAACCTCTCCCTCCCATCCCCGCCCTCCACAACCTCCTTTGAAATTGGTAGCTTGGTTCATGACTTTCATCAAAACATATGGTGTGCCTACAACTCAAAGCCAGACAGTGTACACTAGCCATCCTGTACTCGTTTGACACCACCGGTAGAGTAAAGGGCATGGTGCTAGCTCACAAGAATCTGATCGCAATCACAATGGGTTTTCACACGGTGGTGTGCAAAAAAGAGTAGTTGGCAGTGGTTATGTACACGATGCGGTTTGAATTTGGGAAAATGCTGAAAGGCATGGCAGTGGGTGAAGCAGTTGTGGTCATGGAACGGTTTGAATTGGGGAATATGCTGAAGGTATTGAAGGCTTTCCATGTGAGCTATGTGGTGACGGTGTCGTCGATTATGGTGGTGATGGCTGCCGAGAGGCTTTGATTTAAGTTAACTAGAGTAGGTTGGCTATGGGGGCCTTTGCTCAGGAAAGATGCCATTACTGCATTTAGGAGCAAGTTCCCTTCCACCATGCTCTAACAGGTTTGGTAACGATTGACAAAGTGGATGAGGTAGTATTGTTGGAGTCTTTAAAGGTTGATGGGTCAATTTGTATGATTTAAGAAAATTAAGAGTTAAGTTGATAATTACATCACTACATCATGATTTTGTTTACACGTTAGCACTATTAACGGCTCAAGAATGAATTTGGACCCGAAATAAAACATCAGTGAGGAATTTGGCACCACTTGAAAGAATGATGAGAAAATTGATCCTAACGCATAACTGTAGGGAGTTTTTTTGTATTTTTCTGAATAAAGAATGATGAAAGACACTATAGTCTCCGATTTTTAGGCCATTGTGAGTCTTTTACTATATTATGATTTATATGAAATCATGGGAAAATAATTTTTTTTTCCATGATTTTTGTCATTTGTTTTCCCATTTCCATATATTGTTTGAAACTACATGTGGAAGCTACTGAAAATCGCTAAATGGTATATACGAGCTTATTTTTTACCTTTACTTTGTGGCGGGTATTTTTTTCCTTAAATTTATCATTGAAATAAATATTAATAATAAATAACTAAAAAATTATTAGCTATAAATTTATGCTAATAAATTAAAATTTTACTTTGTTTTAATTTGAAGTTGAGTGTTTTTTATATCATGTTCTTATCATTCAAATGATTAGTTATGATCAAAATATAACACATGTACATGCTTTGAAATGATAAATATTTTTTGTGTCGCTAAAGAAGAATTTACTAAAAATTTTCACCTTCTATCAATTCAAGTTTTAATATTTAATATTGATGAAATGTTTATTTGAAAAAAAAATTTGATGAAATGTTTATTTGAAAAAAAACATTACTTTCAATTTTGGTAGTTATGGACAAAATTACTTTATTAAACCATATAAATTTTGAATTAAATAACTCATTCTACAAAACTCAATTAATAAAAATTAAAAAAAAAAGAAAAAATTGACTAGAAAAATTCAAAGACTAAGAGATGAAATGGAAAAGTTTTAGGTATTAAAATTTAATAATTGATGGTGACCAATGTTTTGCTCTAGAAGATAGTACATGAAAAAATAACAAAAAAAGTTCAAGACCGAAAGAGCACATAAAAAGAATATAGTGAAGTAGTTATTCTCTCTGTCCCAAATTTTTTATATCATTCACTTTTCAGCAATTAATCTATACTTTTTTATTTTCAATATTTTATCATATAAATGAAAATCCTTTATATATGTATGATAAATCAAGACCTATAGTTTCTAGCAAACAATACTACGAATAAATTCAAGTTAAACTAGTTAAAAAAAAAATCAAATAGAGCAAAGAAAGTGGGATGAAGTGAGTATTATTTACTAAGTCTGGGACTAAAACATAACATGGGTCAAACTTATTGGCTGAAATGGGAAAGGAAAGAAATTCAGAGACTAAAATCACAGTTTAACCATAAGAAAAAGTGAAATAGGCAAAAACTCGAAAAATTACAATATAGGCACCCAGGACAAGGTTTCCTTGAAAGAAGAGGACTGAACTTTAGAAAAAGTCAATCATGTCTAGTAGAAAAACAAATAAAAAAAATAATCAACACTATTGATAACCAATGTTTGATACTGTTTATAAACAGTGCAAAACTCACTGCTTTTAAAATATAGTTATAATATAATATACACACACCAAGGGATAGTGTAAAATCCTTTTTTATTTTTATAAACACAAAAATTAAAATTAAAAAAAAAAACGTAAAAGGAGTCAAGAAAATGCCTTGCATTAAATGTAGGAATCTTTCTTTAAACGGATCCTTTTCAGCTTTCCTAGTCCCAAAATTGGTGATTCCAGACCTCACTAATTGATTGGAACGTCCACTCCATAATTAAGAGCAAATACAAAGGATTTTCTGTTCAGAAAAAAAAAAGTGAAAAATACAAGGGAAAAAAACATAAGGGTCAGAGTGAAAAGTAGCACCTGAAAAGCCTTCGAAAAATAAAATAAAGATAGAGGTTGAAGCTAAGTAGAAGTGCTTGATGAGGGTGAGTCAACTTCACGGCACCAGTGGTGCTGCCATTGTGAAGCTCAATTATATGGTCGTCCGAATTAACAAAAGGATCTCCATTTGATTCATTAATTATGATTTACATGTTATTTCATGTTTTCTCTGATAACACAGTTCGTATTAATTTAAGTTAATTAATTTTAAAATAATTTATTTTTATTCTTATGTCTTTTTTTATCTGGAACTACTTATAATTAAAAGTCATGTAGCTGCAATAATTCATTGAAAATATAATTTTTATAATTTTACTAAATTTTTATGAAAATTTCTAGTTTAAGGTATTGAAAAGAAAAATTCATAAAAATTTAACAACATTATGAAAATTTACTTTCATATGAATTATTGTATCTACATAATATTGACTTTTAAATTAAATTAGTTTCAGGTTAAAAAAATATAAAAATAAAAATAAGTCAATTGGCTTAAATTAAAACGAATTGACTATCAGGTGCAATGGTGGAGCTATGGTTTAATTAGGGTGGACTATGACTCATCGGAAGATTTTCATTTCATCATTTATATATGTAATATATAGTACCAAAGATTTACATGCTATTAAAAATTACACAAATTTTTACTTTTTTGTTAAGCTTTGAGTGCTCCATCTTCTTTTTATTCATGGTTCTAATATGTTATTTATTTCTTATTTTTAGTGGTGCATTCCACTACACAATGTTAAGCTCATTTTATCAATGCATTTATTTTTTTGTGTTCATTTAGTTTAGTTGTTTCTTTTAACAATACATACACATACTTTTTCCTAACTCAAACAATTCCTTACTGTTAATTCTATAATAAATACATGAAGCCATTCTTTTCATTTTCTTCTGAAGAACAATACAACCTTTTGAATTTTTTTTTTAAATGTACTCCATCTATTTCATAAAAACTGTCTATTTTACTATTCATAATAATTATTTTATAATTTTATTTCTTCAAAATTTATAATAAAGATATGAATTTTTTATATGAAAATGAAAATTTAATATTGTAGTTCTAAATATTATTTTTTAAATTTTTTTTCAATACATATTAATATGAATATATTAAAGTCAAACTTTAATATATATAAAAAAAAGGTAAAACGGCCAACTAATACGAAATGGAATGAGTATATTTTTTATTCTAGGTAAATAAAATATTGCATTAGTTAAATCTTTTCTGGACCAATTTGTTTGCAAAAAATACTGATTTCTTAGTAAGTTTTTGAAACTAACTACCACCTAGTCATGGTGCATTTTTAAAATTCACTATTTTCATTTTTTTTATTTGGAGTCAATTTATTTTGAAAATGAATATTATATGTCTAATAATTAATTTAATAGTATAATTTTAGAAAGTTATTAGATTTTTTTTTGCTTACACAACCTTGAAAAAAAAAGAGGAAAATTAATAAACATTCATTTTTTTTGTAAACATATTTTAAAAGTGGTTTCCACGTTTCTTAAACTATGGAGTTTCAATAAGTAATAAAAGCCTAAATCAACAATCACACCAATTGCCCCCTTTTTTAGAAATTTGTAAGCATTTAAAAGTAAAAGTCAGATGCATCAATTTTTCTTATAAGAAAATAATTTGGTAAACAATTTAATATTGATTCACTCAATCATAAAATCTTAATTCGGCCACTAGTCAAGTGAGCTCGAAAAAGGTATAATGTTAAGTGTATATATTCCCAAATTTTGTGAATTAAACATTTATGAAATAAAATTAGACATCCATAAAATAAAATTAGGTACTCATCAAATAATATTAAACTTCATGGTATTTAATAAATTTTTTAGTAAATTTATTTTCATTTTCAGTATTATTTTGTAAGTGTCCACTATTACTTTATGAACGTCTAATTTCAAAAAAATATGAGAATATCTAATTTCAAAAAACATGAGAATACATACACCAGATTTAATCAAGAATGTCATCATAATGATAAACTTTTTTTTTTGTGAGTATGAAAGATGTTATGTCACATAAATATAGTATGTATTATCATGATTACTCTTACCATCAATACTTAACTACGATGAAGTCATTGTTAATGGGGTATATGACTTAGTAGTATGAGTAAAATTAGAGAAATAAATATAAAATAATGTCATTTATTTTAAGATACAATAATATCGTAATTTGTCAATTTTTATAGTATTAAAGAGTTTGAACTAACAGGTGAAATCTATAATTAGTGAATCAAACCAGGATTCATAACTGACCATTCAAAAAATCTGTAGTCGACTAGCACTGCCATTCTCTATCAACTCATTTTCTTCTGTTGTCTCTCCCATTCTTTTTTACTATTTCTATTTGGATCTGACTAGTTCTCTTTCAATTTTTTTTTATTACTTGGCTGACCTTATCCAATGTTATCTATCGGATTTTTGGTAGAAGCAATAATCTCCTTTAAATCTTGATATTCTAGAGTGATTCAAGACTCTCACAGAATATATCTTCAATTGAAGATGTGCAATGATAGATCTAGGCTTTCTTTTGGGTTCATCGAAATCTCAACTCTACTAGGGTGTTCCCATGCTTGGTAACGGATGTGGAGGTAGTTGCATAGAATAAAGTCATTTTTTTATTTTTTATTTAGATTTTACAAGTAATCTTTTTATTTTTATAAATAGTTTTGTTCAGCCTTCTGATACCTTGTTGGTTCTCACACTACTTAGTTACTGTTGGTTTAGTTTGGGCTTTGTTTCATTTATTTATGAGTTTTATATTCCAAATTTATTTTGACTTACTTAAAAGGTTCAGCTTAATCCGATTCTCTTCATTTCATTCAGTGTCGTATGATAAGTAACTTTTTATGATCAGTTTTATATTCATATTGTCTCTTAAATTCTTATATCATTGTTAGTTTGTAAGATATCATTTGATTTATTTTTAATTGAAATAAAACATTTTTTATTAAAAAAAAAACTAACCATTCCAGCCTGGCTTGGTTCTTATCCTTAAGTTTGCTCTCGAACACAATAGCATACTGAAGTTATTTAAGCATGAGAATCTAAGCTGGAATGGTTTGGCAAGAATAAGCAATACCGGACAATAATTCACACTCAATTAATGGACCTATAAAGTACTACCCATTGCTTCTGTGCCTATTTATTGTCTTTTTAGTCTCTTAAGCATATACATATTTTTTGGATAAATTGTGCTACTGGTACTAAACCTATAATTCCTGTTGTAAATTGGTCCATAACCTCTTTTTTGTTGTATATTGGTCCCAAAGCCTTTTAAGTCTATTGCATATTGATACCTAGTCATGCAAACTTCGCTACCCTGATATGACTGCAAAACAGCAAATTTTTAATTTTAATTTAAACTTTTCAATAACTGTCTTCAATAAATTCAAATTGTGCCATATTTTTTTTACATTTAATGGACCATTTAAATAATTGGCTTTTCTCCTTTGAGAATTTAGTTTCTATGCTAACCCAGTCTTCTCATGGGATTAGAGACCAATATGCAACTCTTTATAAATGTTTAGGACCAATATACAACTCTTTATAAAGGTTGAGGGTCGATTTGCAATGATAATTATAGGTATGGGACCAATGGTGCAGTTCACCCCACTTTGTTTGATAACCAGATTAACCATTAGCGTTTGTAATTGGAGGAAACCATTTAATATCACATAAAATTTATTTTCATTTTGGTTGGGAGAGATATTTTGTTTAATGCTAGTACTTTAATTATGCTCCTAACAGTCGAAAGTTGAAACTCTTGTTGGTAGTTGTTAAAACTAATCGCAAATGCTTGTCCTAATTAATCATAATCGATATTGGGACCTCACAAGGAAGAAAATGCTTTGCTTTCAATAGATATGCAATCAGCTAAATCTCAATCATAATTAATTGAAGTCAGCTGCGAGAATCCTATTTGGCTATAATATTATGCTGGACACTACTTTTCTTTTTTTTTTTTTAATTTCTGTTTTTAATACAAAGTACAACTGTACAAGAACATCAAATTATCAAAGTGAGTTTAGGTGTACTCTTATTTGTTTTATCATTTTGTATTAAAACCTACAACTCTCAGAACCAGTGCATTTCCTTTTATTAATCCTTAGGTATGGATTTGGGTTACCAATAAAAGGAAGTGAAGGTTTGCTGCTAAAACAAGAGAATATAGTATTGCTTGTAAGTTGTAAGTAGTATATAGTTAGACTATGATTTGTGATTGCGTGCGCTTGAAGTTATTGTGGGGAGGAGAGGATCTGATTAACTAAGTTAAAAGCAAACGAAGATGAGATGGGACGAGAGGGGAGTTTTTACAATACCCACCCTAAGAAGGGGCCACCAATGTTGAAACATCTCCCACCGTTGATTGCAGCAGGGCTTGACCGGTTAACCTGAGCTACGTGTGAGGAGAGGGGAGAGAAAAAAGAAAAAGAAAAGGAGACGGGAGAGAGAAGAAAATGGGGGCGAAAAAAAACTAGAGAAAGTATTGTATTGAACAAAAAAATTGTAAAATTTGAAAAGATATCTTTTTAAAAAAAGTAGCGAATAAATAAAAGCTTCTAGTTATTTAAAAATAAATTTATTTAATTATTTATAAGTAAAGTTATTTAAAATTAGTGTAACATAAATAAACATATGAGCGTTGCACAAAATAAAATTTTTGTCTACACATCTTCTCAAGTAAATGAAAAATAATTTACACATTTTTATGGTACATTAAAAGGGGGACAAATGACATTGAATCTTAAATCTCTCCGACACAAGTAAAAGCATTAACCACTAGGTCAGAATTTTAGTTGTTTATACAACATAAATTTAAAATGGGTAACGTCTACTAGAGGTACCTTAACTTTAATTATTGTCCTAAATTGGTATCTAACCTTTAGATTTATCCTATTGAACTACATAAATTTATATAGCGTGTTTCAATTAAGGTACTTTCCATCAATTTTTTTGTTACATTTGATGGAAATTGATGAAGTGACATTAAATATAATTAAAGTAAATCATAAAATAAAAATTTTAATCCTTAAAATTTTTTTAATCACTAATTCTAATCTAGAAAAACCCAAAACCCATCCTGCCCAACCCGTCCTCCACCGTTGACTAATCCATGGTCCATGTCCCCCGGAAGGAAAATCCATGGAACTTTATATTCACCGACACCGCCTAAGGGGGGTTCTCTCCATGCGACAAGGCCTTGGTGCCTCCGCTTGCTCCACAACATTCGGGGGTCCTTGCCAATCCTTAAACTTTTTAATTATGTTCCAATGAATTTACAATAATTTTCAACTTTTACTTTCAAATGCAAGTCCAATTCATTGTTGTTTATAGTACTAAATTGTTAAATTTCAAAAATTTTTATGTGTAAATGCAAAAATTTAAAAATTTAGGGACCCATTGTGTAATTATTATGGATGGTAAAAAAGAAATTTTTCAAAATTTAGGTACTTTATTGCAGTACACTTAAAATTTAGATATCAATGTTGTAATATCAACATTTACCTACCAAAATCATTAAATTTATTAAATATGGAGGGTTATTTGTTTTGGAAGAACCCAAAAACCCAAAACTTAACTGTATCCCTAAACGCAACCCTAACGTTAAAATGGGGAAGTCCAAAAAATTTTAAGAATACTTTTTATGAGAATAAAATATTTTCTTGCTAATTTTTATCCCTTTGGGTTAGTTAAGTTAAAAATTTTTAAAAATAAATACATACTTTGGACGAAACAAATCTTCAAATTTACAATATATATATATATATATATATATATATATATATATATATATATATATATTCTTTGGACAAAACAAATCTTAAAATTACTTTTTAAACTTCTTGCAGTATGAATTATTAATAAAACTATAATTTGGTCAAATAATCATTTTATATAAGAATAATATGCAATAATATACTAAACCCATAAACCTTTAGCCTTAACTCTAACATTAAACCTTAACGATAATATTAATTGTTGAATAATACACTTAATAAAATATTATTTTATACATGTGCCGATGGTACTCAAAATATAAAATTTATGTATGCTAATCAACTTAGTAAAGCAAATGAAAAGTAATTTACAAAGTAGTAGTAACATAGCAAGGAATTTAAAATTGACATTTGCCTACTAAGATTATTAAACCTAACCTCATGCCATAAGCCAAACCTAAACCCCAAACTGAGCACCTAAACCTCAAATCCTAACCTTAAACCCTAAACTTTTTACTTTAACCTTAAATCTTAACCTGAAACCTTAACCATAACCTTAACCATAGCCTTAAACCTTAACCATAAACTTAGCCCTTACCTTAAATCTATCCTTAAACCTAACCTACACCTTAAAGTGTGACGGGGTCACCTTGAATGTTACTTTGATCCTTAAACCTTAAACTTTAAACCTAACCTAAATCCTAATCTTAAACTTTAACCATAACCTAAACCCTAACCCTAACCTTAACCTTAAATCTTAAAACTTAAATGTAACTGAAACCCTAACCTTAAACCATAACAATAACATAAATCTTAACCTTAAACATAACCAAAATCCTAACCTTAACCCCAAACCCTAACCATAACTCAAACTCAACCCTAAAGTGTGGTCAGGTCACTTTGAATGTAACCTAAAAAGTGACTAGATAATCTTGAAGGTACTAAAAGTGTGATTGGGTCACCTTAAAGGTGAAAGGTAACCTAAAATGGTGACCCGGTCACCTTTTAGATACCCAAAATATGATTGAGTCACATTAAAAGTAACCTAAAAAGGTAACTGGGTTACTTTAAAAGTACTTAAAATGCAACTGGGCCACCTTGAATGTAACCTTAAAAGATGACCACCTTGAATGTAACCTTAAAAGGTGACCTGGTCATCATGAAGGTAACCTAAAATGGTTATTGGATCATTATAAATGCACCTAAAAGGTGATCAGGTTACATTGAAGATAATAACTCTAAAAGGTGACCGGGTCACCATTTAGGTACTTAAAAGTGACATGGTCACCATGAAGGTACCTAAATTGTAATCAGGTCACATTGAAAGGTGACCTGATCACCATGAATATACCTAAAGTGTAATCGGGTCATATTGAAGGCAATTTAAAAAGTGACCAGTTAGGTTGAAGATACTTGAAACATGACCGAGCTACCTTGAAAGTAACCTAAAAAGGTGACCAGTTATCTTGAAGATACATGAAACACGACCAAGCTACCTTGAAGGTAGCCTAAAATAATGATTAGGTCATCTTGAAGGTATTTAAAGTGTGACCAGATCACATTGAAGGTAACCTAAAATGGTGACCAGGTCACCTTAAAGGTACCTAAAATGTAATTGGGTTATATTGAAGGTAACCTTAAAAGGTGACCTGGTCACCATGAAGGACCTAAAGTGTAACCGGGTTACATTGAAGACAACAAAACAAGATGACATGGTCACCTTGAAGGTACCTAAAGTGTAATCGGGTCACATTGAAAATAACCTAAAAAGGTGACATGGTCACTCTGAAGGTACGTAAAATGTGACTGGATTACGTTGAAGGTAACCTAAAAAGGTGACCCGGTCACACTTCCTGAAGGTACCTAAAGTATGACCGGGTCACATTGAAGGTAACCTAAAAAGATGACCTGGTGACCTTGAAGGTGCCTAAAGTGTGACCACGTCACATTGAAGGTAACCTAAAATGGTGACCGGGTTACCTTAAAGGTACTTAAAAAAGTGACTAGGTCACATTGAAGGTAAACTTAATGTATGACTGGGTTACATTGAAGATAACCTGAAAAGGGTGACCTGGTCACCTTAAAGGTACCTAAAGTGTGACCGGGTCACATTGAATATAACCTAAAAAGATGACTAGGTGACATTAAAGGTACTTAAAGTGTGACTAGGTCACATTAAACGTAACCTAAAACAGTGATCTGGTCACTTTGAAGGTACATAAAGTGTGACCGGATCACATTAAAGGTACCTAAAGTATTACCGGGTCACATTGAAGGTAACTTAAAAAGGTGACCTGGTCACCTTGAAGGTACCTAAAGTGTGATCGGGTCACATTGAAGGTATTTTAAAAAGGTAACTGGGTGACCTTGAAGATATCTAGAGTGTTACTGAGTCGCATTGAAGGTAACCTAAAAAGAGCTGATCACCTTAAAGGTACCTGAAAAGTAACTGGGTTACTTTAAACGTAACCTCAAAAGGTGACTCAGTTACCATTAAGGTACCCGAAAGGTGACTGGGTTACCTTGAAGGTAACCTTAAAAGGAAACTCGGTCACCTTTTAGGTACCTGAAATGTGATTAGGTTACATTAGAGGTAACCTAAAAAGGTGATCGGGTTAAGTTTATGATAGCCTTAAACGGTGACTTTGTTACCTTTTAGGTACATAAAGTTTGATTGGGTCAGATTGAACGTAACCTAAAAAAGTAACCTAGTCGCCATGAAGGTACCCAAAAGATGACTGGGTTATCTTAACGGTAACCTCAAAATGTAACATGGTCACTTTTTAGGTACCTAAAATGTGACTAGATCATATTGAAGGTAAGTTAAAAAGTGACCCGGTCACACTAAAGGTACCCAAAAGTTAACCGGTTACATTTTTAGGTTACCTTTAAGGTGACCCAGTGACTTTTTAGTTATCTTCAAAGTGACTCAGTCACTTTTTCCGATTACCTTCATGATGACCCGGTCACCTTTCAGATACCTTGAAGATGACCTGGTGATCTTTTTAGGTTATCTTTAACGTGACCTGGTCACATTTCCGGTATTTTCAAAGTGACCGGATCACATTTTTAAGTTACCTTGTCACTTTTTGGGTATTTTCAATGTGACCCAATCACTGTTTCGGATTATCTTTAAATTGACCTGGTCATTTTTTAAGTACTTTCAAGGTGATTTGGTCACCCTTTTAGGTTACCTTTAAGATGATCTGGTTACTTTTCATGTGCTTTTGTAGTGAATGTATAGGTTTTGAGTTTAAGGTTCAGGATAAAGGTTTAGAGTTTTTTGGGGGGATTTAGGATTGATTAAGGATTTAGGTTTGTGGTTGGAAAGATATGATTTAGAGCTTAGAGTTTAGGTTATGTGAGGGGGGGGTAATTGTTTTAGGGTTTAGGGTTAATGCATAGATTTTGGGTTTTGGGTTTAAGGTTTAGGATTATGTTTAAAAATATGATTGATGGTTTGGGTTTGTTGTGCTTTAATAATATAATTTTTTGGGGGCACACTTAAAAGTATTATGGATTAATGGGTTTTAGGAATATTGAAAAAAAAAATCCTAGTTTTCTACTTTGTTTGTAGTTTTGCCAAGTATATGTAAATGTCTTACAAATTTGAAACATCATTTATATGTAAATAGTCTTACTCTAAGGTACTTAAATTAATAACCAGATTAAAATTTAGGCAACTAAATAAAAAATATTAATTTATTCATCACAAAGCTACGTTTACAAATCATCTATAATTCATTTTTTTTGTTAAAATTTAAAGTAAATAAGTTGATTTTTTGTGCAATGGACACTAAAATAATTTTACTTTTATTTAATTATTTTTCAAAAAAATTCATAAAAAAATAAAAAGGTTATTTTCCTTTTAGGTATCTTCTAGGTAAGTCATTTCTTTTTTTAGGTTTAGGTTGCTTAAAAAGTGACACTATGTGACCAATTATAGTTTTATGTATCTAGTTTTATATATCCAATTTTATGAAGTTTCTTCTATACCCAACTTAATAAAGAAAAAAAATCAATAAATTGAACTTATTTTTTTGGAAAATTTTATTTTTTAATTTCTTTTCAAGTTGAGTATACATGAATTATATATATATATATATATATATATATATATATATATAGGTGTTTCTTTTAAAAAATGTTCTTAAGGATCAATTTAATTATATTTATTTTTAAACAACCAATAAAAATTTAATAACATTGAAAAAAATTTCATTCAATTGGTTATTATAGTTATATAATATTAGGTTTCAAATAACATTAGTACGGCAAAAAAAAGTAAGAATAATAATAATCCACTATGAATTAATGTAGTTTATTTAAAATGACTTAATAAGAAAAATTTATGTTTATGGAACATTCATAACTTTTTGTACCACTTATTTTTTAAAAATATTTTGTTAAGGTGTAAGTTAGATAAATTTATGTACCATTCAATTATTAAAACTATCTTTCCAATATTTTTTATCCAATAAAATGGATTTTTTTTCATTTTTTTTCTTTTCTGTCTTGACACCACGTTTTATTTTCTTCTCTCTCTTCCCTTCATTTTCTTTCTATTTCTTCTCTCTCCTTTCTACCCGTTAAATCGAGTTCCGTTTTGATCTTCAGCCTTCAACGGTTGCGATTGAAGAAGGATTGGTGCCCCTTTTTCAGGGGTATTGTAGAAAGCCCCAGTTGGGTTCTCCAAAGAGAAGGGGAAACTTTGTTGTCCCAGGCTTTTAAGGGAAGTAACATTCTTGCCTACACATCATCATCTTAGATTTTCCAAGATCCTTTCACATTTTTTATATGCTGCTTTGGAATCTGCACTTTAGAGATAAAGCCGGCCAACAAGCTTCATGTTATTCGTTGGTTAGAATCAAGCACTTTTAGATTTTGGAAGTTTATGGAAATAAAAACCTCTGTTTACCCACTAAAAAAAAAAAAAACAACAGAAAACCTGCATAAAGTCACTCATGTTGGATATATACAGTAAAAATATCTAATATATATTATAAAAGCAGGATACACTTCAAGGTTAAAGAGATTTTCACTTAACAGACTACATATTAGATTGACATGTGGAATTTTTTATATTTTATGAAAGAAAATCACCATTTCCCCTCATAAATCTTATTGATTTACTCTTCATGCTTAATAAGCTGAGTAAAATAGGAAAACATGTTTACCATTAATTCAAAATTGATTTGTTTACACTTGATGAAGCAGTAATTGATAAAAAAATGGAGGCAGTAATTTAAAGTTCAAAATTGAGTTGTTTGTGGTCAATTTCCAAATACATCTTCATATTTTTTTCTGTTGTTTTTATTTCTCATATAGTTTTTACAGACTGGCGTTTGAACAACTGCAGGTCTAATCTTCACTTTTTAAACCTCTATTGGCGCAAGTGCTCATCTTTTTTTTCCCTTCCTTTCAAGAAGCTCTATATTTTTCATTCGATTGATTTTCTTATCAGGTAATGATGTCATTTTTTCTTCAATTTAATTTGATAATACTTCAAGAAAACAATGACCATTTTCTACTGTTACTTTCCAATTCCATGTTCCTCATATTTTTGTGATTTAGGCATGGTCTATTTATGATAGTCGATTTTTTTTAAAACAAAAATTGACTTCAGGATGGACCATCAGACACTTGCCATTATTGTTGTTCCTTCTAAAGCATGTAAGTTATTTTCTAGAAGTTTTTCTTGCTATTTTTTATGCCCATTTAGCACTTAATCTTTTTATTTTTCCTTGGATAGGAGACCTTATACTTAAAGTTTCGGCGAGTTTCGATCATAAACCCAAAAACCCAAGGTGTGTGTAAGCTATTTGGATCACCTTCCATTTGGATCTTTAATTCTTGCTTTTTCTCATATTAGGATTAGGTTTAACACATGAATTGCCATTGCCTTGGTTGTTTAGGAAGTTTTTCCTTATACCCCAAAATCGTTATTACTTACCTGTTGATATTTTAGAACTCCGACAAAGCCAAAGTGCGAAGGTGAGCATCTGACTTGTGTAGCTTGGAATTCTAATTTTTGCAGTAGTATTTAGAGCTATGTATAACTTTGTTTAGTCAATGTTCTTTCCTTTTTTAGTGCATAGGTCAACTTAATCTACCAACGGATAAGCCTTCTGATGTGGCATGAAAATCTGCCATTCTAAACAAATTGACAGGAACATTTTCAAAGGTATGACTATTTCTCTTTACATCATGATGGTGTATTTTGGACAAATATATTTATATGATAATGTTGCTGCATCTTTTACTTCCAATATTCTTATTATGCCCATATACTAAGTTTGTTTTATTAGGGAATGGTTTGTGTTTAAAGTATTTTTCCATGTCTGCCTTAACATTTTCTCTAGAAACACCCAGAATTTTGGAAAGATGCAGGGCCTTAGCTACTGCAATAATATTTCAAGAGCTTTTAGAAATTGGTAATCGGGGCATTTGAATAGGGATATGCAATATTTAAGGCTACAATGATTTGATCTTATTCTTAGTTTCACAAATAGTGTTGAGTTTCCTTACAAATGTGGTACATGGATAGTTTGTAACATTTTTTTCTGTATTTTTAGAAGGATTTTCTTGTAATGGTCATATTCATTTGTTTTATTTGTTTACTAGAATGTGCTGGTACATGAAATGTTGGGGAAAAAAATGCCACATGATGACCTAGATATAAATGATGCGATAGATATTGTTGAGCCTGTTAGTGTATATTTATTTGGGTAAGTTTCTTTATATTTATTTTAAGCACTTTTGCTTGTCGAAAAATTACATTTTATGCTAAAGTCTTATCATTGCCATACCTACACCTATCACAATATGTTTCAGACTCTCTATCTCTACTTTTACTTGTATCATCCATTCCTTTGTTTGTCTTTGCAATATGTGGGCTCTTGAAACATTTTACTAATTTCATGAAACTGGAATTGTAGTTTTGCTTTTTCTTATTGAACATGATCTTTCAAGGTTTTTACTAGATTCACTTTTTTTTTCCCTCTAATTTTGGGTACTTAATTTGACAAAATGAAAGCAAACCATTAAGCAAGTTAATGAGAGTTTTCCTGTGCTTTCTTGAAAATAAGGTTTCACAGTTCTTGTACCCATTTAGATAAAAGACTATTATATTTTTCAACAGATAATAATAATAATAATAATAATAATAATAATAATAATAATAATAATAATAATAATAATAATTGATGTAAAGAAAATCGATTAACAAGATTTATAAAAAAGAAAAGTTTGGGATTGAGAAATGAACTTATGTGAAAGAAATCAACAAGTTGCTAATTAAATGCTTTGTCTAATTTGCTATTGAAGATTAGGGTCAAATTTGTTGGAAACACCCACTTGAATGATAAGTTGCCCTATAGTTGTACTTGGATTTTTTTGAAGTTTTAATGGGTTATTTGTGTCCTTTATAATTTTTTTTTTATTTTGCCCTTGTGTATTAGCCTTATGTCAATGGACTTATTTTTTTCCCATTACTGAAATGATGGTTTTTCTTTATGTGACTTTTATGGGAACCTAATATGATTTCTTTTCTTAAATCTTGTAGAATGGTACGTCTATCAGAAATACATTTGAACATTTATAATCCAAGGAAGAAGTTGTAAGATCATTTACTTATTTTAGAATGAATAATGTCGTATTTAGAGTTGAAAAG
This sequence comes from Aquilaria yunnanensis, assembly GCA_039654915.1. Taxonomy (NCBI): domain Eukaryota; kingdom Viridiplantae; phylum Streptophyta; class Magnoliopsida; order Malvales; family Thymelaeaceae; genus Aquilaria; species Aquilaria yunnanensis. The sequence continues at coordinate 5,231,988 of CM077593.1, read as the reverse complement.
TAGAGTAACTTTGCACCAATTGTTAAAATGATGAGCTCAAATTTGTAAAACTCCTTTAGGCCCTTAAGTATTTATGAAAGATTATTAATTAAGAAGCATGTTCCCTACCTGACTAGTTCCCCTTTCATACTAGATCATTGTTGCTATTACCATTAATCCCTAAGGGGTGTTTAATGGGCCTTGCTGTAAAAGCCTTTCAAACTTATGATTTGATTACGCACCTTGGCGCAAACATTGAGCCGAACATGATTTTGTAAAACAAATAAACTTGAAGCTTTATTGCAAGACTTTGGGTGCTACTATATGTTTAATGCCATGATGTACATTGCCAGAGCTTAATGTTCGCAAATCTCAACTCTCCATATGATCTCTAACTTTGCTTCTTCTATTTGGTATACATTGTAATAAACATTTGTTTTTGTTTTTTTAGCATTCTTGAAGGAAAATAGAGGGTATGTTTTCATGTACCAAATCATGGTATCTTATCCAATATTTAACTTAATAAATTATGTTTTTACTAAAACTAAATAAAAAACATTCTAGCCACATTATTACTGACATTTTTCAACATTTATTGCAATTTAAGCTAATTTAAAATTTTGATCTTATAACCACATATATTTAAAATAATATTATATTATATAAAAAGTGTGTACGGCATATTATTTGTCCTATTACATTAATTTGAATATTAATATTTTAACCATGTATATGTATAAAAATATTAGACAAAAAGAATTATACTTTCATGTATGAAAAATAATTAAATATCCCTAATATATACTTTTATGTTTATTGCATTTTAGAAACTGATATGTTTCCTTTTTAAAGTATTTTCTATATATGAACATTTCATTCTCATAAAACTCTATATAGATGTAATATTCTTTCTTCTTTTCTCTTTTTTATTTTTGGTATTATTTTTATCACCGTATTATATCCATCACTCATTTCCTCTATTCATTTTATTTTGTATAGTTTTTTCTTTTATATGATTTCTGTCAACACTCTACATTTTAAACTAATGTAGTTATATTTATGTTCTTTTGTAGCATCCTAATTTTATAGTTTGTATATATAAGATTTGTCTTCAATAATCTCCATTAGTTAAGGTTGAATTTGAATAAAAATTCCAATATTTGATTATTATTACTCATACTCATATTCATGTTCTATATTTGTCTGAAATGTTAAATCTTTATCAACCATTATGTTGTTTATGAAAACAATTTTATCCATCATTTTGCAGGAATGGGGTTTCAAATTTGACCTCTATTAGTTTGGCTACGTACATGGTCAATAAATTCAAGTGAAGATTCATAAATAAAAAAAAAGTAATATATGATGCAAATACCCTAATTATTATAGCATAGTTGAGTGATACATTATTTTTTTTCTTTATAAATGATTAAATTATCTTCACTTTTAAAATAATTTTTCTATAATAATTATATATATACAGTTTTCAGGAACTCAAATCAACTTGTAATCTTGTGGCAATGCCGAGTATGCAAACTAGTTTGAGTAAAGTGGATAATCCCAATTCCCATTTAATTTATATTATTACCTTTATTTAAATTCTTACATCACAAAATTTAAATGAGAATTTTTTTCCTTTTTAATTTCTAATTTAAGCTCTCATCATACACAACTAAAAAATAAATTTTGAATTTTAGTTTATGGTAAGATATAGAAAGAATGACATAAATTACACATAGCTTAATCTCCATATGTAAAGAAATAATACAAAAGAAATAAGAAAAAAGGAGTAATTTTATAACTAAAATGGAATTTTAGTATGGAATTTTTCCTTGACCCTTTTATCTGAACCTATCATTTCCTCAATCGGGTTAGCTCTCTCGGTCAATCTGTTACTATGTTAGGTCTTATGCTCCATTTGACCTTTACAATTTTCCAAATTATGCAAATTTATCTCCAACTTTGAGCATATAAACCCCAAGCCCCCGTCTCCATCAAGGTTTAATCCACTATCGCTCTAACCTCCTCCTTTCGCCGTCCAGCCTAGGAATCAATGTCGTTGGAAGCTGGTCGAGATCTTCCACGCCCTTAACCACCTGCATTGTTTGTTAAGAAACTCGAGTCGCCTCCACTGTAATTCACTAAGCCCTCACCACTAGAGCCGAGCGCCCGTTCCCTGGTCATCATTCCTAGCTCATTGAACGGTATGGCAGCGGACTTATATAGCCGCCCTCGTCGTGAACTGAAGAGACGAGGAGAGTTAGACGGGTTTGTTGAACTGTCATATCTGAGCATGACTTGCCTATTTCTTTGGGGCTCCAACTTCAATTCCTTCTCTCTTCGATTCACAACGGGGTGCGGTGTGGGTCGGCTATTGTAACACCCCAATCTTGCTAACTCTTAATTGCCCAAAATAAAGGCAATTTTTTGAAATTGAGATCAACAATTTGCCTGTTAAAATTTTTAATAAGCATTTTTGTAAAAATTTTTGTTTTCCTGGTCAATTCTGGTTTAACAAACTAGGTATAATTAGCCTTAAAAGCTAAATAAAAGTCCATTTTATACATTCAAAATCTTACCATACCATGTATGAAAATTCACAAAACACCCTATGCATAACCGCTTATTTAGAAAAATATATTTCGTTCTTATTAATGTATATGACCAGCCCTTTAAAAACCACTGCAGGGAAGTTCAAGATCTTTCTTTGAGTCTAACACAACGATTCGCTTAGCCTGACAACCATCCCATTATCTTTCTGGGCGAAGAGAGCACGTGCAAGGCCCTAAACTCGTTGTTCTTCACCTTGGGTGTGTAATTTTCCACCAACTTTTGCCTCCATAGTTGCTACCTTTTTCGGACCCAACATTGGTGGGCTCTTTTCCATAGCTAACTCAAACTCTAGCTTAGAATTAGCCTTTCAATGAATTTTCTTGTGGATCTCTTGGTGGAAATCTATTCTCGTGGATCTCTTTGTGGAAATCCACCGGCTGCCAACGATACTAATTCCTAGGCTAGATGGCAGCAAGAAGAAGTTGGAGTGACGGTGGGTCGATGCTTAACGGAGATAGGGGCCTTGGAGCTAAATGCATAGAGTTGGGAGTTAAGTTTGCACAGTTTGAAAAAATTAAAGGTCAAATAGAGCATTAAGAGCCAACATGGTAATAGACTATCTCTGGAGTTACAAGGTTGTTAGAATCGGGATCCCATCTTAGATCGTTTTTTACACTACAAGATAAAGATTGTAGGATTGATTATAGATTCTAAGATTCTGAAAACAACTTCAATTTTTTATCCAAACAATATAATTCATAAAAAGGCTAATTATATTACAAATTCAATAAGTAGAAATGCTATAACAATAACACAATACAATTATTGCTATAACACGAAAACAAAAACAAGCTATCACAACAAGTAAAGCAAGCTAAACAAGACCAAGAGCAAGAGAAATGACAAATATTCCCAAGACTAAAACCAAAATTTAGTTATAATTACAATTTATTGAACAAAATAGCATCAATTTCAGCAAAATTCTATCAGCATGAGGGACAAAAAAAAAAAAGACCCAATGATCTTTTCACAGTTTTCCTTTAATATTTATGTGAATGAAATTTCCTTTAATAATTACCCAATGATCTTTTCATCTCAGTGTATATCGCCCACTATAATTTTCTCACAGTTAAATTGTCTATTTATTTTTGCGATCAAGTGAAATTTAATATTATTGTTTTGAATGTGGGCAAATTAACCATTTACAAAACTAACAAATTAAGATAATGTTTTTTTAGAATATTCTGTTAAGTTTTTTAAATAATATAAATAAAAAAGCCATGTAGTTACCATTGTTTAGGGTAAATTACAACATTTGTTCCCAAATCATATTTATTGATACACATAGGTCCCCAAACTAAAAATAATACCTCCTCTGTCTTACTGTCTCACAAAAGCTGTCCTATTTACTATTCACAATAATTAATTTATAATTTTATTTTTGTTGGCCCAAATGCAACCAAGAGGGAGGTGAATTGGTTGAATTTAAAAAATCATCGAAAATAATTTTTTAATATCTTAAACAAAAATGAAATTCAAGGATCTCAAATAAACTTATTCTAACAAAAAAAACACTACCAAAATGATCCTAAATTTTTCTTTGAAAGCTTGTTTTTAAGTGTTTTTAAAAATAAACAACTTCAACCAATAAACGAAGATAAATCACCAAGCAATAATCAAGCAAGTAGAAGGAGAGAAGCTTGAACACAAGAATTTTTTAAGAGGTTCGGTCTCTCATCTTGAGAGCCTACTCCTCTTCTCAAGTTCACCATTTGAGAGTTTTCTTCTTCACTATAAATCACAAGAATACACACTTCTTTAGTAGTTCTCTCTATCACAACCACTTACTAGTTTTCCTAAAGGCAAACTAGAAACATCACCAACACTTTTTCTCTCACTAGTTTTCCTAAAGGCTAACTAGAAACCTCACTAACTCAATCTCACCAAATGGTGTTTACAAGGTTACAAGGTGGTAAGAACAATATAAGCTTTCAAAGCTAGATAAACAAGTGATAGCTCAATCTCTTGGCATTTCTCAAATTCAAGCTCTTTAAAGATGAAATCTTTTTTCTAGTTGCCAAAAGTTGTTTCCAAAGTATATCTCCATGTTTTTATACTCATTTGGGAGCCAAAAAAACGTTGAAATCCTGCTGGAGTTGTCTAGAAAAACTTCTAAAAAATTGGTGACTGTTACTCTGTTTTTTATGCAAGAAAAGTTCTAGAGTTCGTGTTAAGTTCTGGGTTTAATACGTTAAACTCGATTTTGTCCTCCAACGATAAAAAACAGCTAGAGACAGGTCATTAAAGGCTCTGCAAGTTAGTCTAGGTGGCATCCTTTGATTCACCCGAATGATATTTCAAAACTTGGCTGAAATCATGTCAGTCGAAGGATTTGGGCGGAAGCTTTCAGACTTGCGAATAACATGTTAAGCTCAGAGTTTAACGCATTAGCTGATATCTAAAAATAAACAGCAGCTTCAAACTTCGAATTAAAGCCTTTTAACGTATTAAACATAAACTTGGGAGCTGGGAAGACTTGAGTGATAAAAAAACCTGTTAAACTATTTCTTTAATGGATTAAACATAAAACAATTTAGAAAAACTTGTCATTTGGAAACCAAACTTGATTCAAACATCAACATATTTTTTTGACCTATTAACTTCTCTTAAAAAACAAGTTTCCTCAATAAACTTAAAACATATTTTTTTGAAATAATACTTGAAATACTTGAAAATCAAGCACAACTTTAACAAATATATTTTAGCCCAATAAAATGAGATTAAGCACACTAAAATAGTACACTTGTTATCATCAAAATTAAATATTTGCCTGGAATAAATCCAACAATTTCTTTTAAAATTTATCATGAAAATATGAACTTTTTATATGAAAATGAAACTTTACAGATTATAGTTTCTAAATATCATTTTTAAGAATTTCTTTCAACACATATTAATATGAATATATTCAAGTTAGATTTTAGTCAAAAAAAGGTAAAAAGACCAACTAATATAAAATGGAGGGAGTACCACTTACATCACCCTTCTCACATGCGACATACATCTTTGCCATCCTCCACCAACATCCTCACACTCCCCACAACATTGCTGCAACCTCCATCGCCATCACATGCCTACTACATCACCGCCATCCTCTCCATCAACATCAATGCTCTACCAACATTCATCTTCCCCCTGGATCTCTCCTCTAATGCCAAAACCGAGATTTCCACCATGCCCCCATCATAGGCCGCACTGCCCCTTTTCTTGCATTGCCACCCGCCCGCTACATCATCGACGCCTCCGTTGCCATCCCTTCCATCACACACCAAATCACCATTGTGATTGACTAATTCCCAAAATCCCCCAGCAATTTTTCACCATTCCCTTCCAAAACGAAGCCTGCCCAAACAAGGCCGGTGGTTTCGCTCATTGTTCGGCAAAAATTCCGCAACAAAAAATTCTCCAAATTCTAATTGGTAAAATTATCTAATTGGTCCTCCAAATTCTTTCATTTAAGTCTTTTATGCACTCACATTACAACCTATTTCCCACCTAAGAAAAAATTTTGCCACGTGTGAGTCCACATATGACAGTCACATAAGCAAATAGTCCAACAACAACATCCATTGTGGACAAAGTTACGACAATGATATAATTCAGCTTGAAAAATAATGTCAGTGGGCGATTTAATTGTAAAAATACTATAGTGGGTGATATACGCTAAAGTAAAAAGATTAATGATTTATTTGCCCATTTTACCAAATTCTATCGCTGGGAGATCAAGTAAGCTTGGGTCAACATGTAATGTGTATCTCAGAACAAACTCGATGAGCCAGAAACCGTTTTTGTCAAGATGAAATCATGTAAATCAATACATGTTCCTTTTCAATCACCTGGTTAACGTGATACGAATCGCGGCTAAAAACATCAATTTCTGCAAACGTGAGATAAACGGAAACTTGCACTTTATATAACGATAATACACAATACTATATTAAATCAATTGAAAATGAACTGGCCCATAGGAAGTTTTTTTATACAAGTAAGTAAATTTAGGGTAATTTATAAAAAAACCATGAGATTGGATGAAAATACAGTTTACTGCTCTAGTTTGATGCTAGCATTGTATATGCAAAGTCGTATTGTTATTGATATCTGTAAGAACCAAAAAACAGAGTATTTTACATACATTTAAATGGACAAAAAATTGATAATCTAAACTATCAATTACTTTTTAGAAAACTCGTGTTTTATCAATAAGAATAATCTATTATTTTTATTTTTTGCTTATTTTTTTTCAATAAGAATAAACTATCAATTACTTTTTAGAAAACTCGTGTTTTATCAATAAGAATAATCTATTATTTTTATTTTTTGCTTATTTTTTTTCTAAAATCAATACTATTTGAAAAGTAACAATCTATCTACACTTTAATAATTTTTTTTAAGAAAGTGATTAAATTTTTTTAATTTTTTCCATACTCAATTAAGAAAAATAAAAATCAATAAAAATTACCTAACTTTTCCAAAAAGTACATAATTTTTTTTTTTGCATTTATTTAAGTATAAAGTTCCAATTAGTATGCAAGTTGTATAAAAAAAATTGATGCATAGAACTAACACACAGAGGTGGAGCTAAGGGGGTTGGAGTGTGTCTCACCCACTAATAGTTTTCTTAAACATGTGTGTGTGTGTGTGTGTGTAACAACATAACTAGTAAAAAAAAGTAAAAAAGTATTGATTTTAACTTTTGTTTCATGTAAATATTTATATCCAGTATTAATATATTACCCTTGGTTTTTAACTTGCGGTTGAAAATCTAATTTGTTTTTTGATTTTCTTATTGTCAAATTTGAATTGATTTATGATGTGAGGAAAAAATAAGTGTTCATATTGGCTCACAAATAAAATCTACATAATCAGTTTTATTTTTTGGGCATAAGAAATCTAGATAGAGAAATTATACAAAATAATGAGATCACGGCAACACTTTTTGACAACGTAAAGCTGTTATTTTTCACAACACATATAAGACACAATATAGGGCGTAAAGCGAGGTTTTCAAAACAAATGGAAAAAATGTTTAAATACAGAGAAGCCTTAATGACCCGTTAAGTCAATTCTTTTACTGTCTCCGAACTCCCAACTCGAGATGGCCTACCACCTCTGACTTCTGAGTTCTGACTTCTAAGTGTCACTAGAGTGTGGACGCCATGGAAGCCATTTCTTTTCCTCCTCACTCTATCATGAGCTCCCACAATTCTGGTCTATTGGGGGTGCGCTGCCCACAATTATCTCGTTTCTATCTGGGAAATTGCTTCGCTGTTCGGCAACCCCATCGCCTCAAAGCTCCGACCTCAATTTCCGACTTCCCTGCCCGTCTGGATTCGACTTGTCTGCGTAACTCGATCTTCATTTTCCTTTCTTGATCTTCCCTTTCCAGGTGTTCTTTAGAGAGTTTCTTATTTTGGCGTTCGTTTTGCAGTCCGAAGGTCAATATTTTTGGTGGGCAGATCCGGACCAGTGAGGTTTTCGGCTGCTTTTCCCCCACGAGCTGCTCAAGAACGTTTACCTGAATCTAATGAGGTGGCTCGTTTTTTTATGCTCAAATTTCTGATTTTGAATTGACCCACTTGAATGGAACTGCTATTTGGCTAAACAGATGAGAGGAACGGGGATGATCATTAGAACGTAGTGGCATGTAAAATTTTTGAAGTGATTTCTTTATGCCAGAATTAATTGGCCTTGTGTGCTTCGTTCAGATTTTTGAGAAGAAGAAGACTATAGTGGAGATTTTGGGGCAGTCAAATTCCATTCTGCCTCATGTGGTCCTTGCCAGCACCATTTTGGCACTTGTCTATCCACCTTCGTTCACCTGGTTTACCAGCAGGTACCCCGTACCCGTTCCAACATTCTTCATAGTTCATACAGTCTGATTGTTAAAATGGAAATGCTGTTTAATGGCCGTTTCTCTCAGGACTGAACAGGAACAGGTTATGCTTAAGCGTTATTTAAGTGCCAATGTAATAAAGAGAATATCTACTATATTTAGCAGAGAGGATGTATTATGCTAGTAGGTAATTGCTAAAACAAAGCTTGAAGTCAAATTGCATAACTTCTTTTGCTGGCTAGCTGCTAGCAGGCCACCTTTGAAATCCCATTTGCTTGCTCACTAGTCACTGCCTTTCACTCCTCTTTTGGTTTCATTTGTTTGGAAAGGGAGGAATAAAAATGGAAGGAAAATGTTTGATTCTGGTGGTTGTATTTATCTTTATGTCTCCCTTTTATCTCAGTCTGGCCATAGTTAACTGTACTAGCAGTATTTTCTCAGTGGAGCAGAAGGTGCTACTTTTAAAATATTAAACATTTGAGTAGTAGTTTGATGGACATATAAGATAGTTTATTAGGATGAGAGTAGTGTAGCAATTGGAAATCTGAGAAGTCAATTTTTGGATCTATTAAATGCTTATAGTGATTTTTTTGGTCAATCAGATGCTTATTTTTTTCTACTTAATCTCTCTTTAGGTACTATGCCCCTGCATTAGGATTTTTGATGTTTGCAGTAGGTTTAAATTCTAGTGAGAAGGATTTTGTTGAGGCATTCAATAGACCAGCTGTTATTTTTTCTGGTTATGTTGGGCAATTCTTTGTGAAGCCTCTCCTAGGATACTTTTTTGGCACAATCGCTGTATCACTCTTTGGTCTCCCTACTCCTTTAGGTAAGGTCTGTTAATCTCTACTGTTATCTTTTGGTCAAGATTGTGTGATATGTTATCCTTTCACTAACTGTAAGAGATCAATAAACCAGGTGGAGGGATCATGTTAGTAGCATGTGTTAGTGGCGCTCAACTCTCAAACTATGCTACTTTCCTGACAGACCCACCCCTGGCCCCTCTTAGTATTGTTATGACATCATTGTCTACTGCTACGGCAGTCTTTGTTACACCAATGTTGTCATTGTTGCTTATTGGAAAGAGACTGCCAGTTGATGTAAAAGGAATGGTGTCTAGCATCCTTCAAATTGTAATTGCACCTATTGCAGCAGGTTTGCTTCTGAATCGGTAATAAGCAAACCCCTTAAGATACTGGTAGAGTCTGATTTTTCATTGAAGAGGGCATTTACTGTCTCATCTTAATGTATCTCCAGGTTCTTCCCACGTATTTGCAATGCAATTCGACCATTTCTGCCTCCACTTTCTGTCCTAGACACAGCTTTGTGTGTTGGAGCGCCACTTGCTAGTAACGTTAATTCTGTTCTGTCCCCTTTTGGTCTTACTGTCATGCTGCTCATATTAGCATTCCATGCATCAGCGTTTATAGCTGGTTATTTTCTTCCTGGTTTCATATTCCACAAGGCACCTGATGTGAAGGCATTGCAAAGAACTCTATCTTTTGAGACAGGTTGGAGCTCTTCTCGTCCTCCAAATAGCACTGTGCTGGTGAACTTAAATTCTTTTAGCTGATTTTTTCCTACATAATTGTAAAGGGATGCAAAGCAGTCTGCTGGCCCTGGCGCTTGCCAATAAGTTTTTCCGAGATCCACTTGTGGGTGTACCACCAGCAATTTCTGTAAGTCCATTTGGTTACTTGAAAACTTTATTGACTATTTATGTGATCAACGTTTGAAGTAGATTTGCACGAGTCAATTCAACTCTCTTCTATGAGGGAAAGAGTATTTTCTCACTTTAGCTACTGAATAAGCTAAAAAGAAAATGTTTTCTGCCATTGTGTTTTGACATTAATATGATTCTTAAGATCGTATTTAATGTGAATAACTTTTTAACCTCTGGAATTGAGAATATGCCCCCATTAGTTTGCTCCTTGTACTCGATCAATCACCATGGAACTGGTCTGTTTAATTAAGGTGTGTGAACGTTGAAGTGTAGTTGAGTGGTGATGATGCAGGGCAGGGTCATGAAAGAAATGGTGGAAGATGATGCAGGGTGCACCTTCCCTTTTCTCCCCTTTTGCTAGATCACTTGTTTTGATCAGAAACTCGTTTCTATTGCATAAACATTTGAGTTAAAGGTTTCCCAATTGATAAACTATGACCATTGTACGTGCAGACCGTATTGATGTCCTTGATGGGCTTCTCACTTGTCATGCTCTGGGCGAAGAAAAGGGAATGAGAAGGCGCTGAGCTTGTATTTATATTGGCGTTGCAAGAGTCTGCCATTATCGCCATAAAATTAAGACCATTTCCTCTCAGAAGGCTCTTAAATCGAATGGTTAGCGTTGCCAGATTCGGTGGCTGGCTATTAATGTTCGTCTATTCTCTGTAATGTAAAAGTAGAAAGAATGACTTGCATTTGACACTCGGAAAGTCAAGGTTCGATGCGATAGGCCTTGTTGCCGACAACTTGTGCAATATAGTAATTTGGATGTAGGGTCGAAACTGGAAAACTCTTGGAGAACAAAAGTGACATGCACATGGTAGATTCAACGTCTCATTTTTCAGCCATTCATTCTTCAAAATCCTAATCCATTGTTGGGCAATCATCAGCCAAACCGAGGAAGCTAGAGTAGAAATACCATATTCAGGAGCAACTCCAACTATTCGGAAAACGTTACAGATTAGCCCCTTTAAACTGCCTTCGCACTGCCATAACTGCCGTTCAGGATAATCTGGCCCTTGGAAGTCCAGCAACCGAAACATGCTGGCTGTAGCAATGGCAACCACCACTTCACTATGTTCCTCCCTATCCACTTTCGGGCGGTTCCATCGTTGCCCGACATATTCTTCATCAGTAGCTCCTTCAAAGGTCCGAGCCCATATCCCGAAATCTGCCCGTGGCTCTTGTCCGACACTGACGGACCCACTAACCATGGCGGCTCTAGTCTGTTCGGGCCTGGCGCTGACCCTGGCCCCTATCGCTTCTGCGTCTGAGCTGCTCCCAGTGCAGCTGCCTTCTTCATTTCCTAGCGAACCTGCCAACGCCTTGTCCTTGCCCACATGGACTGTCCATGTATCCAGCGTTGTTGAATGGTAAGGGCCGGCCTTCAATTTCTTGTGACTTTTGCTCTTGGGTGTTGAATCACTTTCTTTTCCATGGACATTTGTAAAGTTCCGGTTCTTATTCTGTTTTGTTTTGCGGGTGAAATTATGAACTAGCTGTTTAGGGTAGTTTTGTGGAATCCTGGCGCATTCCCTTTCTAATTTTTGGTGTAGGTTTAGTATGTATATAGATAGGTTTGTGCAGTGTCAAATGCTTCTAGTTTTGAGAATGATTCTGGAATATTTAGCTGAACATAACTCGGTGCTCTGGTTTTATGGGGACATTTATAACATATTTTTTTTCTAATGGTTTATATGTTAAAAGGATGATAGCAATGGCTTTGGTATGGCAATATGGAGAGACATCTGGAATGGAATCATGGAAGGGTCTTTCTTGGGGTATGGTGAGTTGTTCTTCCTTCATGTTTCACAGACTTGATGTGGTTGTTCGCACATTAGAATATCTGAAGTGGCTCTCTGCCATGATATTTCTGTTGTGGATTAGTAGTCACTCGAGATGCTGTGGTGTAGGGTTTCTTTGTAACTCGAACATACATTGCTACATGGCTGCAGATCATATATGTCTTCGTAATATTCTATTAAATTATTTCAACAGACAGTGTCATGTCATTGTTGTATAAAATTAGTAGAACTAGGTTTGGATTTGTTCATCAGTATTTTGCGGTTTTGAGTTGTCCATGTGTGATCATCATGTAGCCAATTTGCTCATAGATGACCACTGTAGTATTAGCATAAGTTACTGAAGTAGCTCCAAATTGGCCTGGAGCCCAGTTATCTGAGATAGCAACGGCCTTGAATGAAGATGTGCAGTATAGCTGGCTTAATCCTACTGCGAGGATTCTGATTTTAGAATGATTATTTTTCCTAATATAGCTCGTGATTTCTATTTGTCTTCCTGCCATAAATTTTTAGGTGCCCCTGCTAGGTGGAGCACTTTGTGCATGCACGTGGCATTTCTTCTACAATGCTGAGTCCCTGGAGGTAAGCATGGGTATGATCATCCTCAAATTAGAGTTCATTTACACACGCAGAGCATTTCTCAAGAATAGACTGGACTAGGTATCTAGTTTTGATTGTAACCCTTAATCGTATTTATTATACTATCTTGGAGATCAAATCATATAGCCAGCATTTTATTTTCGTCTCCAAACTTGTGTATAAACACTCATATTCCAATCCTATATGGATCTGATTTCATCTACAAGGGCTTTATTTGGTCCTTTTTCCAGAGTTATGATAGTAAAGGTCTCAAATAGTAAGTGACTAATATTTGATGTTCAACATGAATACAGTAAGGTTAAGTAACTACGATAGAGGTTTTATGCGACAATAATGTAGTGAGTCACTGTATTTCATGTTCAATGTGTACAAAATAATTTAGTCAAAAGTTTAGGATGTTATTGGGGGTCCAGTTGACATATACCTCAGTATTTGTTATCTGGTTCTGGCTATTTAAGGTTCAGGCTTGATCAAGTTTTGGATTGTCTACTTTCCTGTTTGGATCAAGTTGGGTTTAATTTCACTAGGCAGGCCTGGGTTTTCCAGTCGGTTAGACTTGCTCCACTTTAAGTTAACTTGCAGTTAATTATATAGGAAACTTTTCATTGACTATGGTTGTGTTGGAAATTTGAGTGAAGTCATCATAACCCATTGGAGTAAGTATTCTGGATGATCCATCCAATCAACCGATCTTATGCTGGTAGTTGTCCGCACTTGCATTATATTCTTAATTGATTTGCATATTCTATTTCACATGACAATTTACTGTTTTGCGGATTATCAAATCTTAATTGAATTAAACTATTCTGTACCAAACGATAATGTGGTTGCTGTGATTGATTTTGGAATGGGATTTTAGGTGTTGGTAGCTCTGCAAGCAGCATTAACGGTTTTAGGCAATGTCACAATGTGTTTTGCGGCTTTCCGTATATACAAATCACGTGAACAACAATCCCCGAAAATCTGATGCAGTTGGATAACCAAACTTCAGGTCTCCATTAAAGCTTGTCCATGCAGTCAATCAATATTCGAGGTAAATAATGTTGGTAATTTCTAGCATAATCATTGTCTTAGATGTTACTTATTTGAAATTAAATTCATCTGTCTATCTTCACTGATTTCTTTCGCTGTGTCAATGCTTAAATTTGTCATGGAACATACGGTTGTCATTTATCGTTAGGGTTCATGAACATACTACAGTGATACAGAATGCCCAGTACCTGTAATACTTCTCATCTAGAAGTAAGGTGAGAGAAAAAAGGGTTGGAGACGAGGAGGTTAAAGAAAGGATTTCTCGGCATCCAAACAGCTAAATGTTGAACATTGGAAAAAAGAGTAGCTTAGAATCAACCCAAAACAGTGAACTTCTTTTGGATTTCAGCCATCAAAGAGAAGTTTTCTTGTTGAAGAAGACTAGCTTTTCTCCTTAGCTTTTCATTCTGTTCAATAATGCTTAGGTTTGCCAGATACAGCCTGAGATTCTTAAGCTCCATCTCCTTTCCCACCCTGTTCTCAAGCTTTCTACTGCATCAAGTTTTCGATTCACGAGGATCATCATGTAAAAACGCATCTGTGGTTAACAAAATCAAACCAAAGGTAGGAGTTGAATGCATACCTGAGATGCCTGTAAACTCGAACTTTGTGTCCCTTAGAATATCGAAACTTTCTCATTGAAGAGTTGATGAGATGGAATGGGGACAAGTTTGTGTTTCTCTTGCACATTTCTCCAGCTTGCCAAACAATGGGATTTGAGTTTAATTTCAAATGATAGGAGAGACAGAGATAGTGGATTGGGAGGTGAGGTCATAGATATATAGGTGCTCAGCTTTGTGATATGCTGATTTTGTTTCTGGTAGATGGGAAAATGACAGAGAAGAGGAACTACTCTACTCTTCAATGCAAATGATGGCAGGTAGACTCATGATTGCCAAGCCAAGCAAACAATTGATAAATGGTCAAGGAGAGTCTGTGAGATGGAAGTTTCCGTTTCATTTCTCCCTTCATATAATAAAATGCCTAACCAGAAGCTGAACAGATAAGCTATTTGAACAGATAAGATGATGTCCATAAATCTGGCATTAACTGGCTACTGATCCCCAAAGCAGTGTGTATTATTGAGTGGCCTTTTCAATAGGTGATCTTCGATTTCAAGTAGGATTATCTGACCATATAAGTTTTGTTATCTGTAAGATTGATGCGTTTATCGAATCAATTTCTATAATTAGTGCCAACTTGGGAATGATCAGGTTAACTTCAGCGGGACGGGAGGGGACCATTCCTGAAATGTTGCCTTGTTAGAGGCGAGGGTCATCTTCAAAAGTGTTAGTGGACTTGCTTTACACACACACAGAGAGAGAGAGAGAGAGAGAGAGAGTTGCGGATGTGTTTTTCTGGCTATGAATAAATAAATACTAAAAAAAAGTTTTAGTCAGAAGGTGAAAATTATCTTTTTCTTATTATTAGAGTTACGAATCATTGTTGAGTAGCTTTTCTCAGTTGCAGACTTTGATAGCTATGATGAATGCCAAAAGGGACTTAATCCAAAGTTTGGTGCTTTCCAAAACCTATGGGAAATGGCTATGATACTAGCATATACTGGTACTAAATTGTTTTATAGCATCTAATTTTTCAGGGATCCCTAGGCATTTAGTAGTAGTAAATTGTTTTGTATCTAATTTTCTACTCTAAAAAGTTCAAATGATAAAGGAAAGGGAAGTGTTTGCACTTTGGAAAATGCGAATCTAATCTAATCTGGATGTACGGGTAGATGGTTTACATGACAAGAGTATTGTTTGTTTTATTTATAATTGAGCCGTAAAGAGAGAAGAAAAATCGTTCTTTTTTTTTTTTTAGGTTGCTTCCCTTGTATATGAAGTGAAGATGAAATTGGATGGTTGAGTTGGGTTTGGTTGGATGGAACAAGTTGAAGCCCCCAACCTCGTGCGCCATTTCCTCCGTGACTTGTGACGTGTAACTCACAAAATCTATTTGGTGCCTTCACTTTGATTAAACTCTTCTATACGACTCTCTATTCCATTTCCATCCAATTCATCTGCGCTCACAGCATTTGATTTTCCTTTTTCTTTCTTTGGTTTTTTTTTCTCGGTAAACCATAGTAATCTATCACACGTTATACGCACCCATAGTATAATGCACTAAAAATTTGTAGGATATTGTTGTCAATCTTTACTCATAGTCTATATTTCAAAAAACAAAAAAAAAAAGTTAACAACTATGTGAACTTCAAATAAACAAACTAATTCGTGCCAACAAATCTAAAAAACATAAAGCTACTCTATTCCATGGGTCGAGCAGCCCAGGGCTATTACTCTTGCATGAATCGTCCCTTGGTCAGGCCCAATGATGGGCTCTAGAGTGGTACTACTGCTTTGGTGCCCAACTTACTCCTCTGTTGTCTATCGACTATAGACCCAGCCAGCTAAGTGTGGGCCGTGTGCCGACAAAAGATCTTTTCGACCTTTTTCCTTTTTCCACGTATTGTATTCAGCTTTTAGAAAAAGACTGAATCAACTTTTTTTTTTTTTTAAATACTGCTCATTGGTCAAATGGCTATATTAAATTAGGATGTGAGTTGCTTTGTACACCGACTCGCTCTTTTTTAGCAAAAGTGGCCCATTAGAAACCGTGTGGCCCATCTAGATGTTGCTGCGAAGGAAACCTTTAATTTCATCACATTTTTAAGTATAAATTCTTTGTTTCTTTTATTTACGTGTAAGTGCTGCCTTGGTGGTGGGATATTAAACTAATATCGCCACGTGGAAATTTATACCAAATTCATTTTACTTAAATTAAATTAATTCAAAATGGCTGAAATTTACATCTTGGTATCAACTTATATCAAATTGTCCCTGAACTAAGAGCAAGGGTTCAATCGCCCAAGCCTCGTAGGAGAGGGAAAAAAGGGACTCTTCTAAAATGAGATTCGTCTATGTATGAGGAGAACAATTCACAAGTATCATTTTGGTTCACAAGTTAATTAAAGCAAAGTATTGTAGCCCTATGGCTAAGAGAAAGAGGCCCATTTTTTTACCCTGTTCCCATTGGTCATTGTCATGCTTGTTGAGCAGAAAAAATAATTGCTCCCTCCGAAAGCACCCGTGAATAGTGGATGGAGTCCTTTTAGGTTGGACAATCTAAAGAGAAACTGTGGACATGGTAACCACTGCGCGCCCAGAAGGGATGGTATTGGTAGGGGCAAGCTCAAGTGTTAAAATCATGCACATATATATATATATATATATATATATATATATATATATATATATATATATTCTTCACTTACACATCAAAATTTAGTTGTATAGTTGGTGAGCAGGTGATGGGATGGGGATGGGATGTAACTGATGATAAGTAGAGCATATCTAACTCATAGCACGGGCAAAACTATTATGTATGCTTACGTTACATCTGTTAGGGTCAGGGGCTGACGATCATACTAAACAGGAAAATAAGTAATTTGCGTATGATCAGTAATTGGTCGTAGAAAGTGAAGCTGTAGTTATTTCTTGAACACAAATAATTCGATTGGAGAAATTATATACTGCTATATATATCATTACTTGAGCTGAAATATATGTATATGTTGAAGAACGGAAACATGATGAATATGCTAGTTGGTCCATAAAGTTTACATCCTACACCAGCATTGACCACCTCGCGAATCGTTTGCCTGTACATAAATTGTATAAGATTAAGAAGGCGGTGGCCTCCTCTCTTGGGGACGGGAAAGCCAAGGCGTTAGAGATTTTCTGATTTCAATCCTAGGACGGGTGCCAAAAATTACAAAATCCTAGAAGGGGAGGCGATCACGCCAAAAGGGGTTTTTTTTTTCTGGAGCAAATTGAACTTTTATACCATCGTTGATCTCAAAACAATATTATAATTAAGAATAGTGATACGGTAATCTTTAGTCTTTGGACGGTCGATGACCCATCCGTTAATAGATAATATCATTAAAATACAAACAAGTATGTGCATCACAATATTTGTTAGATTATTGTCTCTCATACTATAATCCACCCATTACAGTTTGTACTTCGAAGCAACGACTTGGGTATTACCATGAAACCTGTAACATTTATTCCATAACTAGCTCAAGCCTCATCACAGGAAATGTTTTTTGTATTGTTGGAGTGGAGGATAGCATGAGTGATTGACAAATAAAAAAAACAAGAGTTAGCATTTGATAGTTTGCATTTTCAGTTAGTTTTGATCAATTAGTTGTTAAAACGTTTAAAAAAAATTAAAGTAGCCATATTAAATTTCAATAGATATTCTTTTACAGATCTTATCAAATGTTTTCGTTTTCCATATAGGGTATTTTTTAATTAATTCATGTTTTTTAAGAAAACTAAATCTAATTATTTCATAATCAAAGATATTTGGTGTACTAATTGGACATTAAAATCTACATATACCCTAAAATTTTAAAAACTATAGAAAATTTTCATTTCTAGTTAATCGTATTTTATACCATGAATTGGTAATTAAGATTCATAAATACCTTAAAATTTATATATATAAAAAATCACTTAATCTTAATGTGTTTACACCGACGGATAAAACTTTTCATCTGGACAGCAATGGATAAAAAACTATTATGAGTACAGATAGATTTAGTCAAGCAACTAGACAATAAAAGCCAAGAAAGTATATGAAGAGCCCAATGTCATAGAGGACCTCTTTCTTCCATATTTCTCTTTTTCCTTTTTCTCATTATTTTCTCTTCATTAATCTTATCTTTCTATAAGATATACTCTTTGTCGTTTTTTCCTTGTCAATTTATCTTGGCTAATCAACTGTATCACTTGTTTGGAACTCTTGCCACCGCCAGCTTCACATAGATTTTCTGTCAATTGATAGTTTGGGTGGTGAGAAATTGTAGTGGACAACACTTCTCTGTTAGTCCTCAAGATTCCAAAATATTCAAAAAAGGTGACAATTTTATAGAACATCAAGCAGTTGGACTAACTCATGACGAGTTGAAAAGTTTAAGGGCTAATATGGCCTAAGTTCGAGATAAAGGATTAACTTGTACGAGTTAGTCAAATTAAAGGACATCTGATGTGTTTAGGTTCTTTTTCATCTCCTTGAATGTGTGTGTGTAGATTGTTAAATGGAGCAATTGGCAGGCAGTTAAAATTTAAAAGCAAATACTTCATCATTAAAGTTTGATTAATTTTCATCAAAAGAAATATTATTTTATTTTTATCGATTTCGATACTGAATTTAGATAATTTTACAAGATTTAAACCATCAAATATTCTTGGATCATTAAGGAAGATATACATCCCGTTAAATTTTCACAGTATTTATGATAAGAGATAACAATTAACACATGGTAATGGAGGTGAATATCCAAAACTAGTTGTTGTTTGTCTAACATTCATCAAGTATCAACGAATGTCCGCTGGTAAGGACGTAGCCAGGATTTGCGGTAAAGAGGGGCGGGGTGAAAAGCGTAAGTGAGTGTGAGCGAGTTGTTAATAAGTATAAATTTATTATCAATAATATAAAACATCAAATAATATATTATATAAACTCATGAAATTTGAATGTCTACAATAATTTAATTCAGAATTTAATACAATGTTCCTTCAAATCTCTAAAATCATCAAATATAAAATTTAAACTGAAAGTCTCTGTATTTTCTTTTTTAATATACAAAAGCAAACTATCGGCAAGAAAGTCATTCTCCATCTTGTTCTTAATTTGGCCTTCACAATCCTCATCTCCAACAGATTCTAAAAGCTCTTCCACTACTCTTAAACATTGACTGTTTTTGGGTTGACCTTCACTTTCTGGTAAAAATTTCTTCTTAAAGAAGTGGAATAATTTCTTTTACTTGCTAGTCATTGCTGTAAAAACAAAAATCTAATACTTAAATAATCATAAAATAGAAGAAATTTCTATGTCCTTAAACTAATTTACTTAAGAACAACAACAAATATTCTTAAACTTACTCTTCTACTTGTTATGAAAAATTGGACAAGAACAACAATGAAAAGAAAATTTTTATCATGATGATTTGGGAATCACAAGGCAATTGGATTTAAATCATCCTAAAATTATGCAAAAAAAAATTATAATGATAAATTTGTTTATAATTAATACTAACTTTTGTCTATGTTTCTTCACATGTTCTCCAATAACATATGTAAACAAGTCAATCACATAAATATTAAGTACAATACTCAATGTTTTATTACCATAATTCTCATTTATCAAGCAAAGTAGTATAAAGATTCAATTTCAAGAATAGAGGAAGCTATAAACCTGAAACCGGAAACATAGGAATTAGGATCTTACATCTTAACTTCACTATTGACTGATTTAGTACAGTTTATTTACAAATTTGAGTGAGCAATTGATAAAGAAACAAAGAATTCAAGGAAAAAAAAAGGAAAATTGAGAAAATGCCCGACCTCTACCATGACTTGGCTGCTGGATGTGCGGGGACTTTCTCCAAAAACTCAGACTCGAAGTCAGAGGTGGAGATGGATAGAAGGAATGTCGACGATGGTGAGAAGAAGCTCAAGCTGGTTGGGTCACTGTTGTCCGCCGATGAGCTAGATTGAAGAGAATTGTCGTCACTGCTGAAGAACAGAGGAACAGAGCATCAAAGCCAAGAGGCGTTGGACTTGATTCGTTCACAACTCGCAATCATCGTGTTTCTAATTCTGATTCCAATTAAATTTTTTTTTAAAAAAATAATATCCATAAAAATTCCTAATTAATTTTATAATTTACAAACAAGTACCTAACTTTAATATTATTATAATTTTTATCCTATTATATACTGCTAATAATTTTTTTTTAAAAATCTAGGGGGGGCTACAGCCCCTTCCTGCCCCAAGGCAACTCCATCCCTGTCCGCTGATAACCCGTATAAATTGTCTCTTACCGATTTTACCCCCTAAATAAAAAAACAAACAAATCCCAAGTCATGAATTAAAGTGAAAAATTGACTCTAAGTAACAAAATTTAGACTGGAAACATAACCGTTCATCCAAAAACTTGTCAAGAACGGCCTTGAAAAATGAACCATATTGCCTTAAGTATTGTTAATGGAGAATCTGTAAATTATTCAACAGGATACCGAAAGTTTATGATATGATATGGAATCGAGAATGCCATTTGCGAGGTGTAAGGTGTGCTGTTGGGGCATGAAGTACGAAATTGCTTTGTTGGTGGCTCAAATGCAATACTTCGAAGTTCAAATTGCAAGGGAGGTAATAGTGTATATGCCCCTTCTGCCCCGGCCTGCTGCTTTCTTTTTTAGCACTTTGAATTTGAATGCTACTGCAGCTGCAGGGGGCGTTGGTCAAGGTCCATTTCCTTTCACTTTTTTCGCCTCCATCTTTTACACAGAAAAGTGAGCTTTCTTTTCAATAATTAACCACGACTTTAATTTCTTCTTTTTGATGGTGATGGGGGCTACATAGCAATTAGCAGGGCTGTTGATGGATGCTGTTAGTGCCACGCCTCAATGGTTGGGTGTTGGTACCCCAACATGTGCTAGCCTATTCCTACCATTGGATGACCTAAATTTCATTTCATCAACTGTTGTTTTAGTCGCATGTGTTTGATCTACATCCCATAACATTCAAACTAATGAGAATTTAAATGAATCTTTGGTTGAATTTGCACATTGAAATAGACATAAACTTAATCCGGGATAATGAAAGAGGAGCCACGTAAAAAAATTCTCAGGTGCAAAATATGATTTTAGCTAGCTTTTCAATTCATTAGAGCCTCATATTTTTTTGGAAAATTGTTGGTGACAGATTGATTTAGGACATTTGATAAAGTTAGATCAAAATAATAGACGTTTTAACTTAAAGTTAACTTAATCCAAAATAACATATTTTCATTTTATATCTTTTTTTTTTTTACTTGAAACTAAATTTATTTGAAAGTCAATATTATGTAGATGTAAAAATTCATTTGAAAGTAAATTTTTATGAGGTTATTAAATTTTTATAGTTTTAGGCATTAAAAAAGAAAAATTTATAAAAAATTAATAAGATTATAAAATTATATTTTTAATGGATTATTACATCTACATAATATTAATTTCTAAATAAAATTAGTTTTAGGTAAAAAATATGTGAAAATAAAAATAAGTCATTTTAGATTAAATTGAATTAAGTTAAAATGAATTTGCCATTTTATGTTGGGTGTTGGACTATATAATGTAGTGGTTTTGATAGCCAAATGTTGAATGAAATAATTCTAGTTGCACGGGCTCTGTCTTAATCGTCCAAATAATTCTTACTTGGCAAAAATATCAAATTTGTCACTAATATTTTGGATAAGGAGTAGATATGCCACTATAATTTTTTTTTTTGCCCAATCTCCTATTAATATTTTAAAATAGGCCGAATATGCCACTAGCAGTTAAAAAATAACAAAGAATGGTAAAAATAGTAGGTTTTGAAATCTTTGGGTTATTATGCATCTTTAAAAAAATATCAGGACCTTTGAGATTTTTGTCAAAAGAATGTCTGATCTCTACCATCAGCATTTCAGCCTTGTCGCTGTTTTTATCACCATTGCCCTAGCCCCATCACCGCTTTTTCTCTGTCTCTGCTGTCTAATCTATTTGCCAGCATTTGAGAGAGAGAGAGAGAGAGAGAGTCTAATTATAAAAAGTCTTTAAAGTTTGTTAAAACTTGTATTATCACCCTAAAATTTTAAAATTTGTTATTTTTAACATTTTTTGTTAGCTTTTTAACATTTTATGTTAAATTTTTAACGGCCAATATCATATCCATTTGTAATTTGAAAATTCATTTGTATATTTGGCCATTTTAAAATATTAGTGGGAGATTGAGAAAAAAAAACTATAGTGACATATCCGCTCCCAACCCAAAACATTAGTGGCAAATTTGATATTTTTGCCTTTTCAATTTGAGCTTGAAATTTGGCCATTTCGATGCTTCTTTCCTAACAGCAGCCTGCAAGTTAGTCTCCATTATTATATCCACTGATCGTACAGATGAAATACAAATATGTTGTTGCAATAGGCCAAAATGCATATTTGATACCTTAATTTTTACAACTCAAATGAGTTAGTCCCTCAACTCTGGCTTAGTGCAACTTAGTTCATCAGTTTTGTAAAATATTGCAAGTTAGCCCATCATTGTATGGAATGGGATATAACATTAGTTTTTCTGTTGATGGCTGAACATTCACTTTTTTTCTGCCATCATCGTTGGCCTCTTTTCCCTAGAACAATTGATGTACTCTCCCATTGAATCCACCCTCGTTGTCTTGCATTTCCTTTAAAAACTTCATCTCCATCGAGCTTCAGCAACTTTGTGTGCAACCCACACCAACAAACCCTCTAGCTTTGCTCTTGTTTTCGACAACAGCAAAGCCCATCACATTGTCTATTCTCTTCCCTCACGTTCAACACCTCATATTTTAAACTTACTCTAAAAGATCTAAAAGCAAGGTAACCATATTTACATGGTTAGATCTTTAAACCCAAAGCCCCAAATAAACTAAAGTTAGAAACTTCCATTCTTTTTTCACTCGCTCAAGTCCAAAATCAAGGAACAAGATCCACAAAGAAATAAATACATAGTGGGTCTCCCTATCTGGATTTTTTTGTCAAGAATTTCTCCCTCTTTCAAATCAATCTTTTACGTAGCACCTTATCTCACACTTTTCATACCAGCACTGTTGCATCACCTTCATTTTCTCCCTAATAGTGCCTTGCCATCCTCCTCCTCTCCCCAGCACCATCACGCCAACCTTTGATTTCTTGTGCCACGAGCTCGGTAATGAACAAGTCATAAAGGATTGCTTAATAATTTCGTGTCAATCGATCTCCAATTTCATACTTCTACTTGAGGCATCAATTTCTTGCCCAAAATCCATCAGAAGCTCCCTTATGAACCAAACATTAAGGATTTCTTGACAATTTTGACATAATCAGTCTACAATTTTAGAGAATTTTGTTCATGATTTGGGATTTCTAACCCTAATAGTCTAGTAGAAAAATAGACCAACTTCTAGTGTTCCATACCACAACACCTCACCAACATTGTGAAATTGTCATACCTGTAACTTGCACAGGCCATGGGCTGTGACTCATGTGTAAGTATGATACATCAAAGATGTGAATAGAAAATGCAAGTTATGAAACATTAAAAGATAAGAAACTCACTAGATACCTTAAAGGCATATCAGGGGGGAAAATGAGAGAAGAAAAATGTTTTGTTCTTAAACAAAAAATGATTAAAGTATGGCTATGAAGGGTCTTGAGACAAGGACTCATGGTTTGGAAAAACTTAGAAGCATGAAGGAGCAAAAAATTTAAGAAGGACCATAAGGGGGACTTTGAGCACACATTTGTGTGCCTTTATGTGAACTTGAGGGCTCTAAACCCTAAAGCCCTAAGGGAAATTGTGTAAACTCAATGCCTAAGAACACGATACAAGTGAGGGCAGCTACATAAGCCCAGGAAATGTGAAAAACACATAAAAAATAACAAGAACACTTTAGAGTGCATTAGAGGACTCTTAAGTGCACCTTTGTGTGCAACCATGTGCTTATGAAGGCTCTAAAGCCTAATGCCTTGAAAGTAATTTCATGAGATGGATGCTTATCATTAAAATGAGAATGAGGGCGATAATGTGGGCTAATAGAAGGTGGAAAGCACAAAAAAACTATGAAAACACCTTAGAGGACACAAAAGTGCTCTTAGATGCACTTTAAGTGTGTTTATGTTCAATGCAAAGTTTGAGGGTCTAATTGGCGGAATTAATTGATGACGTGGGTACTCAATATATGCCACTTAAAGAGTAAAGCAGGACAAAATGAGGATTTAAAGGAATTGAGCTGCTTGGAGAAAGCTTTGACCAAAAATTAGGCAAAAGTCCATGGCAGCTTGGTCATTCGGCCACCATTTGCTTTGTAGTCTTCAAAGGCAATTTAATTGCAGCTTCGTAGCTATTTCCTAGCTGTTTCCTAGCTCATTTACAGCCTGCAAATACAGCAAACACAAACCAAAGAGTTGTTAGACACCGAAACACAAGCAAAACAAAAGACAAAGCAAGTTAGCCAAAACCGAGACTACGTATGACCTATCAACTATGGCATTCTTCATGAGCTGCTATCTTCTTGATTTTCTAATATTTTCTTACCCTCTAATATTTGGCCAAACTTCTACCAAGACACCCTATAGTTACTAAAAAGAAAGAAGATAAATAAGGACAAAAACATGGCAAATCTGAAGCATAATGGTGCATGATTAGCTTATGGTGGTGTCTATGTTTGTATTTATGTTCAATGATGTGTGATTAAGCTTCTTTGCTGCCATTTCATCCATAGGTAAGGACTTATATAAAGTTTCTTCTCCTGTATTTTGATGGGGAAAAACTGCCCTAGGTGACGGCTTAAGCCAAAGGAACCTAGAGGCTATATAATGGGCTATATGTGCATAAAGCACTATGATAAGTTAGCTAGTTTACTTTCCGCAAGCATAGGGTTTTTGTTTAAGTTGGGCCAAGCTTGATTAATCACCTGGAGCTCTATGTTAATTGAACCTAATCAAAGTGATCACATGAAGAAATTGGAAGAAAATCATGCTTGCTATGTTAAGGAAACCATGTGTATGTGGTGTGTGTGTTTATGTGCTTATCTGTTTGTATGCGTGTGCTACCCCTTATTTTATATATATGTGTTTTATGTATTATTTTGTATGTGTTGTTTATTTGTGTCTTTTATGTCTTTGGATGCAGGTTATTAAACAAAAGTGGAGGTTTATATATATAGCAATGTTATAAATATTATGAAGGCACTAGGTGCTGTATTGGGTCTTTACTAAGTACCTATGTACTCACGCCCTCTTTTGCCCATTTCAGGTAAAAAAGTGGAAGGGTGAAGGGCTAGAGAACCTTTAGGAGAGGTTTATGTATAGAGAGGTATATTATAGAGTTTATAGCTTATGAAAAGGAAGCATGAAAAAGTTCATAAAATTGAACTAATGATTGTGTTCTGTTGCTGTGTTTGTAGGCCTTAATGCCTGCTGTGGGAGTTGCTGTATTTGGCTTTATCATGTTATGGGCCAGGACTAGGAGAGTAATAAGAGAGTTATGGCCTAAGTGTTAGGTCAAAGTGACTGTAGGCTTAGAGACAGTTTAAGCCTTGTTTATACCATGCATGACACTTAGTGAACCAAACTTTTGTGTACATAACTTTTGGGCCATGTAGTCCTTTTTTGCAAAATTTAGCATGTACATATTTGTATATAACTGAGGGCAATAGGACTTAGTATAAAGCATAACCTGTGCCTTGTATGTATTTTGGCTTAAGTAAGCCATAAGCCCACCTATACTTATGCACCCCATATGCATTAAAAGAAAGATAATAAGATTGGTTAAGTAAGTGCATTTATTATAGTAATACATTAAATTGATAACTTAATGTGTTAAAGTGGCAACTTAACCAATTAATCAGTCCCACCTAAGCTAGGGTTAAGAATCCTGGGAGTCAGAGCCTAATTTACCACCTGAGAACCAACTGAGTGACTAAAATATAACTGTTTGATCTTAAGCTTCTGAAAACGATTAGGGTGGGATGAATTGGGCCTTAACAGAAACTTATATGACATCACTTGCACACTTTCCGTGTAACAAGGGGCTAAGTTGTTTAATATAGAAAAATTTGATGACTAATTCGTCATTAGTATCAAAGTTCGAGGGCTAATTTGTAACAAGTCAGAGTTTAAGAACTAACTTGGTTGAGTTTCCAAAGTTAGAGACTAACCGTGCATTTAGGCCTTTTCAATACCACCAAACCTAACAAACAAGAAGTTCATACTACTTATGTTTGAAACTCATATTGAGCATTTTATACTCCTATTATATACTACCATCATTTTATATACTTTCATCCATTTGATTTTTGACTTAAATTTTTTTCATATTATTATTTGTTAGCAAAATTTTTTAAAACTTATATCTAGAAACTATAAGTTTTTATTTATCATTTATATAATTTTTTTTACATTTATATACTAAAATGTTGAACTAAAAAAGTATAGATTAATTATTGTAAATAGTGAATAATGCAAAAAATTTGGGATAGATGGGTACTTATGTTTATTCATATGATTCCTTGTTTACCCATTTCATTGCTTTTTGTTTCCAAAAGCATTTAGATCAGCTGATTCTTATGTTATATATCGACTAAATGGTGAAAGTAGAGATTCTAACACTTCAAATTCTTGTTTTAAAATTTCATCACATTTTCTATTAAAAAGAGAAGAGGTTTTTTTTAAAAAAAATCATAAAATTAATTGATACATCGTATAATATGTCTTCTCACTTATGCACTATCTCTCTTTGATAAATTTATTTTATATTACTATTTTATCTGATAGTTCTAAAGTTTTAGCGGCTTTGTGAGGATTGATGACCTTTAACACTCTCTGTTCAAGCTTTGTTGGTACCCTCATGAGGTTAGTGGAGCTCTTGGATTGTTGTATAGTGCTGGTATGCCTTGGTAGCATATGACTCATGCCCATGATGCAATAGCTTCATTACTCTCTTCATTTAATATCTAGTTTTTTTTTTTATTTTGATTACCAAGAAAAGAAATGCTTATAAATGTGAGTTTTTGTCTTAAGAACACAAATATATTTGTTATCAAATATTTAATTTCTTGTCCTTGAAATCCACTGTAGCTGCTCGAAGAGGATAATGACCCCGACAATATTTCATATTGAATATATAAACTTTTGCCCTTGAATGCTAGCGCAATTGCTTGAAGGGGCATCGAGGTTAATTCTTGCCAAAGTTGAGTTCTAATTCCCCCAAGTAATTGTTAATGTGGCTCATAAACTTTACAAGTTTAAGAAACAAACAGGTTACCACATTTTCTTCCCAAATTATTATACATATTATTATATCCATAAAAAAAGGATGAGTCATATTCCTTTTTTTTTTTTTTGTTGTCCTAAAAAATTGTAGTGTTTCTTCTGTTAGAATGTTTTTAAAAATTCAATTTACCTTACCACTCTTATTTAAACTCTAACTACAAGAAATCAAACAAGATTTTTTTCTTAATTTTAGTTTCAGAGGTAAAAATGAAAAAAATAATATAAATTACATACATTTTAACATTTGTGTTCAGAGAAATGGTTCATCTTTTACGCAATAAAGAAAGCATTACTTAAATACTTATAAAGATACTTTTGAGTGTGTATGTGTGTGTACTGCCATCAGTTTAATTAGTCAACAAATCTTAATGGAGGTATATTCCTATGATCAACAGTTATCTCATTTTCCACTCATTCAAAATCTAAATTGGGACTAATGGATCTAAGAAGAGATTTTGTTTTCCCAAAATGTACTCTAGTTAGGACATGAATCTAGATATATAAAAGTCAATTTCCCATACTATGTCGGTATTTATTTCCATCATCAAAGTATTTTTGGTGAATGTGGATAGTTCTTTTCAAAGAAGTAAGAATACTATTAGGGCTAGGAACCATTAGAGGCAGTATTGGAAATTTGTGAGTGACCTTCAATAGGAGTTTGGGGACAACAGACATCCTTACTATTAGAGCTTATGCTTTAAGGAAAGGACTCAAGATGTCCCTTTATTCCCAAGTTTGCTTGCTAGCGGGTGAGATGGATTTACAAATTATGATAAATGTGGTGAACTTATCTTATTTCTCTTATATTAACTTAATAACCATCTTGTCAAATAGTGAGCTCCTGATGTTCAAGCTTTACATAGATAAAGTTTACCATGTTTTTAGGGAGGGGGTTTAAGCAACCGATGTGCTTGCAAATAGGGGGATGAACCTTATTTGGATAGCTATAGAAATGTTTACAAACTTTTTTTTTTCTTTTAGATTTTTTTTTAATAATGTTAGAAGAGTCCAACTAACCAATACTTATAAATTATGAAATTCCTACTTGCATTGCAGCTGATTCTGTTATTGTAGGCTCTGTAAGAGTATCTCCAACAGTTTATCTATTTTGTAGAATTTCTCTATTTTGGGAAATATCGAGTACTATTTCACTCTAATAGTTTTATTATCTTATTCTTTAAAATAAGAAATGAGGTGAAAGAGAAGAGTTAATTCCTTATATCTGCAGAAAATTTAAAATTTATTGTTTTCTCTCCTCTCTTTTCCCAGTTTACTTTTCGGTTCTTTTTCCTATCTACTTTTTAACTTTTCTCACTTGTCCTTAATATTATTGTTTTAAACATAAAATATTTAATTATTTTAATAACTAAACTTGCCATTAATTTGAATTTACCTTAAATGTATAATATTTAATTGTTGTATAATAAATGTAAGATTCTACAAAATGGGGAAGTTGTTAGAGTTAAAATAGAAATATTATGAAGATTTTAATTTTTAATTTCCTATCCTATAGAAATTATAAAGAAACTATTTGAAATGCCCTAACTAATCGGCTACTTTCTAATACAATTTTGGCCGGTTAGATAATGTCTGTAAGTGTAACTAACTTTCTTTGTTTAAATAGAAATACTCTGTATTCACCAAGGGATAAAAAAAGAAAAAGAAAAAGAAAAAGAAAAAAAGTATACCTTCACAATCTGATATCAGGGGTAGTGTAGTCATTTTACGTGGGTCGGCCCGTTCGCGCAATTAATAACACACCGTCACAAGACGCACGTATGGTTTGGTACCGCGTATAATTTCAAATATACAGGGTCATTAACGTAATTTGGGAAAGCTCCATCCAGCTCCCTTCGGTTTTACTTTTATCCGGGTCACGTTCCAAGCCGCCTCCACGCACGGAACAAACTCATTCATTGCTCACTGCCGCTGTTACTCCAAATTCCAATCCATCAGTTTCGAAGCTCCAATTTTCTCCCGCATTTTCTCGCCAGCTAAACGAGCACAATTTGAAGTTCGCTCTTCGTCTCCCTCTTGGTCGTAGACTCCGAGAGGCATGCGGGAGTGCTGCTGCTAGATATAAGAGATGGCCACAGGAACTGGTGGAAATTCCAAGAATGGGACTCAATCTCACCGGACTTCCCTCAAGGGAGCATCCGCCGATAGGTTGAGTTCCCTCAATTCCAATCCTTCCAAGCCCTCTCCCAAACAGAAATCGTCGCCCCACTCTGCTTCTTCGGGCCTCCGGAGGAGCGGCTCGGGCTCCGTCGGCATCTCTCCCTCAGCGGCTAAGGACGACGCTGGAGGTCAGTTTGGGTCCTGTATTGCTTCCGTATTCGATCAACTATGTGATATTTTCTGAATAATTATAGCTTGTTAAACACACTTGATAATTATGTGCAATTTAAAGGTATTTGCTATTTGCACTAGATAAAGGGCGGAAAATGTGTCTCTGCTTCGCACACTGGATTTTTTCTTCAGTAGTTTAAACCGATTTGGTGACATATTTGGTTATGATTGGAGCACATTGTGGATCAATGAACACGGAGTGGCAAATGGTGCCTCTGAAAAGAGAAAACATTAAGCAATTACTTCTAAAAGGGAAAGGAAATTATCAGACGGTAGCATCTTCTTTCAGTGAATATTGATAGGTCATCCTGATGGAATCAGCTGTAGCATGATATCAGATTGATCTTTTGCCGCATTTGTTTCTTTTCTCTTTTTCTGGAGGGTGGGTGTTAATGTGACGCTTCCATGTTTCTGCTTAGTTCCCGGTAGAGTTCGGGTTGCTGTCAGACTCCGCCCTCGAAATACAGAAGAATCCGTGGCTGATGCAGATTTTGCTGATTGTGTTGAATTACTTCCAGAGGTACTTGGATGAGTTATGGCTGCTTGGAAAACTTACCGGTGCAATTATCAATAATCAATTACTATCTATTCTCTTGATTCTCCCTTTCTGCTATAAATAACTCATTCATGACTTCTGTGGAATGTTATAGCCTATAATAGTTTGGGTGAGAATATGGTTTTGCATGTCAGAATGATCGTGACGTGTCAAAGTAGACATCTTAAATTGAGATGAACAGGAAAAAACTGGTGTAGACCAATGATCAGTTCGTATTATGTGATATGTAAACATTACGCAACACTCTCAGCAAGTGAGAAGTAGTGATTATATGGCTTATTTTACAATAGGTGGGCTTAATGCATATAGAAATAGTTTCATGCCACTGACTTTAGCTGGTCCACATCGAACCTTGCTTAGATTATTTGCTTGCATTTGTGTCTGTGGAGTTTCACTTTTCATCAAGTACTTTATTTCTCATACACTGTTTTTTTTTCATGTTATTTCAGCTTAAAAGGTTAAAACTTCGAAAAAATAATTGGGACACAGAAACATATGAGTTCGATGAAGTGTTGACTGAGTTTGCATCACAGAAGCGTGTTTATGAAGTTGTTGCAAAGCCTGTTGTTGAGGTTTGTATGGAAGAAAAATGCACTTCTCTTTTCGTTATATGTGTATCCAATTGTATATCCTTCTTTTCTCTAAAGACTGACTGTGAGTTAAAATGGCCGAATATAAATATTGATTAACAAGCAAAAATGTCAATTAATGCTTGATGTAATTTTATGTTTTCTTTTAAACTTGGAATGCTCTTGCTGCCATAAGCAAGGATGTCTCTAGTGCTACTTCTGCAAAGTGCTTGTGTACCAATGGCTTGATATTTTCCTAATATTCCACTGTCCATATAAATTTCCTTTTTCTGTGGTTTCTGTCCAAGTGCATTCATTCCCATGATTTGCTGTGTAGAGTGTTTTGGAGGGGTACAATGGAACGATCATGGCATATGGGCAAACTGGCACTGGGAAAACGTACACTCTTGGACCCTTAGGAGATGAAGATGCAGCTGACCGTGGAATAATGGTCCGTGCAATGGAAGATATTTTAGCTGATGTCTCATTGGAGAGTGATTCTGTCTCAGTATCCTATTTGCAGGTTGTTGTCATTTTAAGCTGATATTCTGTTATAAATATCTCTGTTGACCTTTTTAGCTTATTTGAACTTTGTTTCTTAATAAATTCTATTTGATCTCCCCCAGCCCCCAGTCACCCACACACCCACCCAACCATAGACACATAAGAGTTGATAAGTTGCCTTGCTAAGTTTCTCTGTCGTCAATATCTACAGCTTTACATGGAAACCATAGAAGATCTTCTTGATCCTGCAACTGGCAACATTTCTATTATGGAAGACCCAAAAACTGGGGATGTTTCATTACCAGGGGCTAAGATGGTGGAAATAAGAGACCAGTATAGTTTCTTGGAGTTACTACGGCTAGGAGAAGCTCACCGCTTTGCAGCAAACACAAAGCTAAATACTGAATCTTCTCGAAGTCATGCTATCTTGATGGTCAATAATTTGAACTGGATTATCCCTGTATTTGGAAAATATTGGTCTCAGTTAGTCTTATCTAGGCAGACTTTGTCTTTTTGGCCTCAGGTACATGTGAGGAAGTCTGTGAGAGGGAGAGAAGCAGACCTTTCAAGGGAAAATGGTAACTCAACCAGCATGGTTAAATCTCTAAACGCTCCCATAGTTCGAAAGGCAAAGCTAGTTGTTGTAGATCTTGCTGGTTCAGAGCGCATTGATAAGTCAGGTAATCTGTGCTGGCACTATTAGTCCCTGCACTTCGACAGATGGAACATGAAGCGTTTCCTTTTGTCCATTTCTTTCTATGATTTGCTTAAAGGAAAAGAGTAAATCCCTTTTTTCCTTTCAATTCCCTTGAGTAAGATTAATGATGTTGACACCTGCTTATTTGACAACATTGAATGGAGTGCGTCAATAGAATATTTTTTATGATGGCAATCACTATAATTTAGCAGCAACATCGTGGTAGGCAGAGAACGAGTGCATTTTCTTAATTTGATCATGTGAACCAAGCTAGAGCAACAAGTATGTGCTATTAATAGGCAGTTTCATAGGGTTGACAAAAGCTGATTCATCTATGAAAATAGAGTTCAGAATATCTTACTGCTAAATAGCATCTACAAATTATATTACTGTTTTCACCCCTTCTTCCATGATCATATTGTCTGTACAGTTTAGGTTAGTAAGTTTAAATTTCTATATTCTACACACGTACACACACAGACAAACACACACAGTACTGTCAACCCTTCATCTGCATTACAATATTTTCTGGTAACTTCCATTTCGCAGGGAGTGAAGGTCACACACTAGAGGAAGCCAAATCTATTAATCTCTCCTTGAGTGCACTAGGAAAGTGCATTAATGCCCTAGCTGAGAACAGCTCTCATGTTCCAGTTCGTGATTCAAAGCTTACTAGATTGCTTCGAGATTCATTTGGAGGTAAACTGAGTGGAAAGTCTGTTAACATTTTCTGCTAACATTTAGGGGCCATGAGCACCCTCTTTGATGTAACACAGGATCCATTTATGGCTGTGCTTCACTTATGTGCACATCATATTTACGTGCCTCTCTTCTTTCCTGTCTATCATTTTCATAGGTGTTCTGTATCAGGGTGTTGTTTAGTCTAACTCATTTAATCTTAACAGGCACTGCTAGAACATCTTTGGTAATAACTATTGGCCCATCTCCACGCCATCGCGGAGAGACTGCCAGTACTATAATGTTTGGCCAGAGGGTCAGTGACTGAGCCATCCTTTTTACTTGTATATGGTGTTTGTTTGTGATAAATGAATAAGATTATTTAATGCGTTACTTTCAATTTTAGTGATTATTCACTCAACTTGTATATTAATTGAAACTCTGTACTTTAAGAAGCTTAAAAAGTATTTTAAAATATTTTTCTAAAAAGTAAGTATTGTTTATTGTTTTTTATTTTATTGGGCTGGGTACAGAAAAAATATTCATAAAAATTTAATTACTTCCTAAATAAATTTTATTCAAGTGATTATTAGGTGGATAGAGTATTAATTTTACATTAAAAAAAATAGTAAAAATGAAAACAATACATTAATTAATGTATTTTTTAACCTAAAATAATCCATCCTGCTTTATTTTCTTACTTATAAAACACTGAGTGCATTTTGGTTCGTCAGTGTGAAAAAAAAGTAAAATTTGGATGTTTTCCCTTGTCCTTTTCTAGGCTATGAAGGTTGAGAACATGTTAAAACTGAAGGAAGAATTTGATTACAGAAGTCTTGCTAGAAGGCTAGATGTACGGTTGGAGAAACTCACTGTGGAATATGAGAGGAAGCAGAAAGCACTTGAAAATGAGATTTACCGTATAACCATAGAAGCAGAAAAGCAGATTTCAGAGGCTGAAAGAAATTATGCAGATGCATTGGAGGTAAATTGGTTATCATTATACAGCAAGAAAAAGGAGATTGTTTCTTCTTTTAATTTTTAATTTTTCCACTTTTTGGTAGATAATGTTATCTTCCTATGGCGATCAATAAGTCTTCGTAGCGTTAACCCAACTAGTTGAGGTTGACTAAATGAATCCTGTGTCCTCATTCTGATCAGTTGGAAGCAAATTCAGATTTCAGCTCTAAAAGAGCAAAATCTCTTTTCTCGATTTGGCTGTGGCAGAGCCTTATAATATGCTGCTCCAGTGCCAGCCATTGTTATTGACTTTAATGTTGTCATAGCAGAACATTGGGACAAGTTACAGTCCTCCCCCTTT
This sequence comes from Aquilaria yunnanensis, assembly GCA_039654915.1. Taxonomy (NCBI): domain Eukaryota; kingdom Viridiplantae; phylum Streptophyta; class Magnoliopsida; order Malvales; family Thymelaeaceae; genus Aquilaria; species Aquilaria yunnanensis. Next base: position 5,197,850 of record CM077593.1, on the reverse strand, counting down.
ATGTCTTTTTGTTGTAATATACACTTGTCAAACTGTTTGTGAATGTAATTTTAATTTTTTTTTTCTTCTAGAGTTCTGCTAAGCTATATGCAGTGTTAACTAAATTTTCCTGTGGCTCATTGTTTGGTTTTAGATTCAGATTCAGGTCCTAACTGAAGGTGCTGTAAAATCTGTGTTTTTATCTTGTAGAAGGAAAGAATGAAGTATCAGAAAGACTATATGGAATCAATAAAGAAGCTTGAGGAAAAGATGCTGAATCAGCAAAAGCAGGGCAGTGACATGAATCATAACAGAAGGGTACTCCAGTCATCAAGTTGTTATCCTTGCTGTATAATTTTTATTACGTATAGACTGCAAATTGAAGTTCGAGGGGTCATCTCCAAGTAGCTGGGATATTTTCATCCAACTAGGGAAAACTTTCTTGATATATTTCTACAGAAGTCTTTGTGCTTTTTCCCCTCATCACATGCACATGCACACACAAACACGCACTAACGTGAATGTTTATTTAGATCTTCAGTGTAGAACAGGCAAATCAAGATATAATAAAACCTTATTTGTGAAGTGTGAAACAATCCATTAATGGTCCAAAAATTGATAATGGAACAGTAAATTTTGTGGACACTATTTGTGACTGCTCCAGGTAGAAGGAAATGATATAGGGAACTATGGGCAGCATGTAGTTACCTTGACTGACTTGCCTCCAGAGACAGATCATTGACCTATGCGGTCATATCTTGATTTTATTTTGTCATTTGCTTCGTATTGGTGTGCTTGCTTGACTTCCCCATGTTAAAACTTGCCTTCTCTTGTTGCTTATGCAGGACCATATGGTCCCCATTGAGGAACATGCAGAGTTAAAAAAGCTTCTTAATAAAGAAGCTTCGTTAAGGAAAGCTGCTGAAGAGGAAGTCCAAAGTCTCAAAGGTCAAATAGCTCAGTTAAAAAAATCGGAGGTATATTTGGAACCTCTTACCTCGTTGAAAGTTAGAGTATAGTATTTCACTTTGTCTTGCTCTGCTTCATTGTCATTTGTAAATTTATTGCTCCTAAATTCTGCTATTCTTTCAATGTCGTAGGTGTCGGGAAATTCTGAGATCTTAAAACTCCAAAAGTTGCTGGAAGATGAGGCACGGCAGAAGCAGAAGCTTGAAGGGGAGATATCAGTGTTACAAAGTCAGCTACTCCAACTAAGCTTTGAAGCTGATGAGGTATCCTGTCATTGAGCACTTTAAATTTGGTCATGATATCCTTTCAATTCTGTTCGTCAAAATTTTTTTTCCTCACCACTCTCTGTCACTTCTTATCAGCAAAACTATCTTTATCTTATAAGCTTTAAGTGGTAAATCCTTCTGGAATCTCAAATATGAGAACTTCTGGGACAATTATAATAAGTCGGCATTTCCATCGTAGTCCTTTACTTGTGCATTTCATGCGATACATATTTATTCCTCCTACACAGACAGTATTTTGAACTAATATTTTTATTGTAGACTAGAAGAAGGCTAGACAGTGGTGGATGCAAAAATGTTCCTGGTAGTTTGGACACTCTCATGCCTCAAGATAGGCATTCAGAGCTTAAAGTTTCAGTAAATGGAGATAAAGCATCAATAGCCAAATTATTTGAACAAGGTTGTACTTATGTACTGATATTTATTAATTTAGAATAAAAAATATCTCATTTTCCCCCTCCCTTACCTCATTTTTCCCACTGAACCCTATCTTCCTGTAGTGGGATTGCATAAGATCTTGTCATTGCTTGAAGCAGAAGATGTTGACGTTCGGATTCATGCTGTGAAGGTGGTTGCAAATCTAGCAGCAGAAGGTTCTAGTCTACTTTTCTGCTCTTCGTGTGCCATTTTTCATGAATTTTTAACATTTTTTTTTTCCAGTATGCACATATTTTAATATTATTTCTTTTTACTCCTGATTTTACATGTTGACTGAATTAATTTTTTTCTGTCAGAAAGAAGAAACTACGGATATTCTATCTTCTGTTGTTCCCACACAACATTGCAAATTTTTGGTGTAAATAAATAATTTTGATGTACTGATTTTCTCACATTTACTTTCAAACTTCTTTTGCTAGCATATCGCTCTCTCTTTGCAGTTCATATTCTTTCATGCGAGTCTAAAACATTCAGCTGTATATGCAGAAACAAATCAGCAAAAGATTGTAGAAGCTGGAGGTCTTACATCTTTGCTAATGCTACTCAGAAGTTCTGAGGATGAGACCATACATAGAGTTGCAGCTGGTGCAATTGCCAATCTTGCAATGAATGGTACTTTTGAGCGTTCTCTTTTCTGGTTTTAAATTCTTGGTCAAGATTGCTAGTAGTGTATCATTTATTGATTTGAGTTGCTTCAATTTGAATTTCATGTGTTTCTCTTGGTCCCTTTTTTTCCAGAAACCAACCAGGAACTCATAATGGCTCAAGGAGGTATTACCTTACTGTCAAAGACAGCAGCCAATGCTGAAGACCCTCAAACTCTTAGAATGGTTGCTGGAGCTATAGCTAATCTGTGTGGCAACGGTAAATTGCCTATGTTCTTACTTCAATTTCATGATTACTGGTATTTTGGTGTGCATTGAATTGCATTCTTTGTAATATACCCCCATGCATCGTTATGAAACATCTTTCCTTGCCATTTCTGGCCTGTACTTAAAGTGATCATCAACCCACGGGATTAATTCTAGTGATAGAGATGAAAATTTTGAATTACCAAGGTATTATTGTTAGAGTTTTCAACCAAAGGCACTTCTGTCAAGGTTTTCTGCAATGCATGTTTTGTTTTATTCAAATCTCCAAGCAGGCTCTTAATTGCTCACCCTTCCACCAATTATCCACTTACTAATATGTATGGATGAGTTGGATTGTTTATCGGAGGGGCATCGCTGCCTTGTGGTTTTGTTCCTTTCGGTTCATTGGGAAGTAATATCTGTTCACTCTCCACTTCGCAAGGGATGTGATAAGTGACAAGCATTTTTCGATATTAAATTTTCAAATCCATCTTGCAGCCAGCTCAAGCTGTATTTGTAGTCAAACTGATTTTTCATTTGGAGTTTTAGCAGATTCAGAATTTATTTTCTGAATCTCTTATATTTTCTAGTTCTCTCATGGTCAGGTTTTTCTCTCTAGGTTCTAAAATCAGGCCGCATCATGAACTTGCAATTCAGCCTTTTGTTTCATTTCTTCCTCTCTCTCTCTCTCTCTCTCTCTTTTGGTTCCTTTCTTTTTTGTTTCTGAAAATATCTGTTTCTAACAGTTAATGATTCCTAACTGGTCAACTGGCAAAAGGATGAAATACAGAAGTTTTTACCTGTTTAATTTTGTCAGATAAGCTGCAGACAAGGCTAAGAGGTGAAGGTGGTATCAAGGCGTTGCTAGGAATGGTTAGGTGTGGGCACCCTGACGTTCTCGCCCAAGTTGCTCGTGGAATAGCAAACTTCGCCAAGTGTGAGTCAAGAGCATCTGGTCAAGGTATGTCATAGAAGATTTAAAAGCATCTTAATAGTTCGTCTTGCCAAGTATTGCACCTGTTCCACACAGATCTCCAAAATTTGAACTTTAGGATGGTATGCTGGTGTTATATTGAATGCAATTTCGCGAGGATTATCCATTCTATCCCTCTGGTAAGTGGCTTGCTTCCTAAATTGTTCAGGAACAAAAACCGGAAGATCGCTTTTAATTGAAGATGGAGCACTTATATGGATAGTAAAGAATGCTAATAATGAAGCCTCAGCAATCAGGCGCCATCTTGAGCTGGCACTTTGCCACTTAGCTCAACACGGTAAGGTGTGCTTGTCCCAAGAGATTATGAGAAGCTGATCCTTTTGAACATTTTAGTGATAGGCTTCAACTTCCTGAAATACAGGAGTGAATGAAAAAGACATGATTACTGGAGGGGCATTGTGGGAGTTGGTTCGTATTTCGAAGGACTCTTCTCGAGAAGACATAAAGACTCTAGCACATCGAACACTTACTTCAAGCCCCACATTTTTATCTGAACTGAGGCGATTACGAATAGACTATTGATAACTGGAACCAGAAAAAATGATCGAAGGTATGAGAAGAGCGTCGATCGGTTTCACTAATTTACACGAGATAGTCACTACCACTTGGTTAAAACAGCAGCAATCTTGTGAGTCGTTGTTTCTGTGGGGTTCCCCCTTCGAGTAGATCTTACAAGGAACCTTAATTATATTGAATAGGTTGTGTTGTTGCAAGCATTAAATATACTAGTTTTGAATGGGAACTGCTGTAGTTGCCCCTGCTCATGGAAATGTTTAGGTTTGTATATGAAACGGGTAGAGAATAGCAGCGGGAGAGGAGGGATTAGGAGCACATGGACATGTTTGTGTATAGAAGTTTTTTCATCCAAAACTTTTAATTTTGCATTTATTTTTATTTGGTATGTGGGACTATATAGCATTTTATTTAATTTCTTATTTGCTTAATTCAAAACAGGGGAAATGCTTTCTTACCAAACCCCAATAAATAAATAAATAAATAAAGAGAAACAAAAAGGGGTATAACTGATGAAAGAAAGTGGGTATCAGAAGATCAGAACGATTTAAGCCCTTTTGGCATGTTCATCCAATGAAAACAAACACTTAAAAAATAGCTCGACCGAATCTAATGCCTAAAGCTGTTCACTTGAAATTAAAAAGTTAAATGTTGTTAGGTAGTTTTCCATAAACAAAGTTCCGATTGAGACTTGGCTCAATTGGTAAAGGCCACATGGTTCACTTCAAAATATTGGCCAAGATCATATACTTAACTTCAAAATGTTTACTCTATTTGATTTCTTCAATCAATAATATCTTATTAGTAAGCGATCTATAAGTGATAAACCTCAATTGAGCTTGGGCTTTAGTAAATGAAGTGTCTAATTAATTTATATTCTATTGCTTAAATTATTTTTAGTTTATTGATTTTAAATTTGTACATCCTTTTTTTCCCCTTTTTCTGGATCGTGAACTTTATGGCTATCAAATTTTAAATTATATACTTTGAGTTTTATTATTTTGGTTTTTGTTGGATCAAAATAAAATGGAAAACATCAAGTATCACAAATAGAATTTAAATTGAAAATTGATAATTTTTACAGGAAACTTGAGTAGATTCATTTATCAGAGGATAAAACAAAGACAGCCAACTAGGGAAACATTTTCCCAAACCTTAAAGGCCGGAAAATCCCCACTTCGGCTTAAAAAAGGAAAACAACTACCCCTTTCCAATCCTGGGCACTGATGAGTTGCCAATCAAACACCGAACACGTTGGCCTGCCCAACTATTCTCTGCGTTGGGCACCGTCAGAAACAAAAAGAAACTTTACGATGTATATTTTGACTTCAAATGTTTAAAGCCATACTGCCATATATATAACTTTTTTAAAGTAATATTGATTTATCTATTCTTAACATATATAATTTTCAAATGTATATTTTGACTTCAAATGTTTAAAGCCATATTGCGTTGGGCACCATCAGAAACAAAAAGTAATATTGATTTATCTATTCTTAACATATATAATTTTTAAAGCCATACTGCCATATATATAACTTAACAGGCCTAGAATATCCAAACGCTAGGCAAAATACAACAAGAACATATATCTCATTAAGCAATACATAGGTCTTAAAGTTGATCCCAAAACTCCTACCTGTAAATCTCTTCTACCCGCTGCTCTTCGGAATATCTATCAGCTTCCCTAAACACTTTGTCGTCTTTCTTCTCTACTCATATAAATATTAGGAGTATTTCATTTGTTCCGAAATGTTTTCTCATTTATCATATTTTTCGTGTTCTAAAATATGATATTTTTTTAATTATATATATTCTTTCAAATAAACCATCTTTATTATGTAGATCTTATTAACAATATTTGTGCTGTCATTGTTATAATTATACTGGTTAATAAATGATAACATTACATAAATATGTCCAAGTTATTTATATTGCACATCATCTATAATATTTACAAAAAAAAATTGAAAATGATAAACAATTTGTGAGATGCATGGGTAGTAGTAACATTTTTTTTATCTACAATAAGTTGATATGTTAATTAGTTCGTATTACGTACAAGAAAAGACAAGTAGTATATATATATATATATATATATATATATATGAAATTATAAGTTCCTTTCTTATTATAGTCTGTATTTTCCGGCTCTAATAATGGATTGCATGATTTTTTTTTTCTACTATGAACATCATCATGACACACATATATGTTTGCGTGATCGCATCCGGCCATTCCATATGGATTACCTACACAAGTGTGTCACTTTATTTTTTTCGTCCATTGGGTGTTGAAGAAGTCCTCTATACTACTAAAAAAAACATGCATTTTACAACTGTCAAATTGTTGGAAATTTTCAACACAAAGAGCCGCTGAAAAGGGGGAAACAATTTTTCAACAGTCATCGTGTTGGAAAGTTTGACACCTTAGTTTTCAATAGGCAGGTTGTTGGAAATTTCCAATGGGAAAGGATGTTGAGAATTTCAGAATTTCAACTTCCAACTACTAGACCGTTGAAAATTTTCAATGCAAAAACCAATTGAAAAAATGATAAATTCAATCTCACTATATATTAAAACCATAATTTTTAATGTATTAGGGATATATAAAAATATTTATATAATAATAATAATAATAATAATAATAATAATAATAAAAAATCAAATATTTAATTATATATATATATATATATATATATATATATATATATATATATATATATATATATATATATATATATAACAATTTCATATATATAAATATATACATATATATATCATATATAATAATAATATGTGATATATATTATATGATATAATATGCCATATAAATACATTACATGATATATATGATACTCCTTTCGTTCCAGATTTTCTGCTCCATTTGTCATTTTTTGCCTTCCCAAATTCTTTGCACAATTTTTTTTTTAGTAAATTTTACCAATCAACTTTACACTTTTGCCCCCTCTCATTCTACACTTGTTTAGCAGATACAAATTGTTTTGTTTTGCCCTATTTTGTCCATTGCTTCTTTGATCTCCAGTGGCCATCATCGGCATCGTCGTGACACCATTTGTTTGTTGTTACCGGAATCACAAACTCGTCTCCTCGTCGTTGGAATCGCAAGCCCATCTTTTCGTTGTTGCCAAAATTGCTAACTCATCTCCTAGTTGTTGCCGGAGTCACAAACCCATCTCTTTGTCATCACTAGAATCACGAATCCATCTCCTCGTTGTCATCGGAATTGGGAACCCATGTACTTGTTGTCATGCCGGCCGAAACGATGACCGATATGCATGGAGAGATTTGACGCGGAGGAGGCGATCGGATAGAAAGGGGAGATCGGACGCGAAGGATCCGATTAGATGTGAGGAGAGATCGGATGAGAAGGAGAAATCAGATGCAAAGGATGTGAGGGAGGCAGTGGGAGCGACAAATGGAGTAACGGATCAAGGAGCAGGAAAGAGAGTTGGCTACAGGACAACGTCGACAAGGAGATTACGAGGGGCTGAGCTGCTGGTGGTGGTGAGGAAGGAAAAAAATGGGCCAGGGCTACAATTTTCCAAACATACATATTTTTTTATCATTTCTTGAACTGCCGTGTTAAACCCAAATAAAGCAAAAAACCCGGGGCGGAGGGAATACATTATTATGAATCTTAACTGTGATTTTTGGATTTTGTTAGTTGTGTTAATTTTGACCTGTTTAGGTGTGATTGTAGATCGACTTCTGCAGATCTGATTGGGCAATTAGAAGTGGAATGGTGAAACCATGCCATATAATTGTAGATTTGATCAAAATTTTAAGGATGATGGGTGTAGATCTGATCAAATTATTGAAATTTTGAAACTTTTTACTTTTGGGTTATTGTGCATATCTGATGCAATTTTTGTGATATTGAAATTTTGTAATTTTGGATTGATTTTGAATTTTGAAGATTGGTGCAGATCTATTCAATTTTTTTTTGTAAATATAATCATGTAAATATAAAATATATTTTTAGTAATTTTAAAATATAAAATATATTATCACGAGCTCTATATTTTTTTAATTTTCATAAAAATATTTTCCAATAGCCTGCGGCTTAGCAATTGATATATTTTCAATGACTTACACCCAATTCGTTTTAACTTTAGTCAATTGACTACAAAACGACTTTTTCTTATTTTTACAACTTTTTTACTTGAAACTAATTTTAATTAAAAGCCAATATTATGTAGCTACAATAATCAATTGAAAATATAATTTTTATAATCTTACTAAATTTTTATGAATTTTTCTAGTTTCAAGTCTTAAAAAAAAAATTCATAAAAATTTAACAACATCCTAAAAATTTACTTTCAAATTGATTATTGCATCTACATAACATTGACTTTCAAATGAAATTGGTTTCACGTAAAAAAGATGAAAAAGTTAAAAAAAGTTAGTTGACTTTAGACGAAACGAATTGGCCCTTAGCCATTGAAAATTTCTAACAGCCAAAGCCGTTGGAAAATAGCTTAACCGTTACAAATAATTTTATTATGTTAGGCTATTAGAACTCACATTCCATCTACCAACCCGTTGAAAATTTCTAACAGACAACTCTTCAGTTGTTGGAAATTTATTTTCTAGCCCATGTTTTGCCAACACGTGAATTTCCAACGGCCTCACGTTGGAAAATTGGGCTATTTGAAAATGACATTTTTTTTAGTGGTACTAAATGTCAATTTTCCAACACGGGGCCATTGGAAAAGGCTATTAGAAAATGGATTTTTTAGTAATGCTAAATGAGTCTTTTACATATATAAAAGATGTATCTCGCATGCTATCTACCCTACATGCATCTTATTGTGTGATTCAAATTTACTAATCCCACCATGTCTTTTCCCATCTCTTGCCAATCTCAACTTGCACCCTCCTCTTTCTCATCGCCATCTTCCTTCTACTAGGCCACCTTGTGCCTCAGGTTGTTATTGATTCATAGTCACCATTGATGTTAGACACAACCTACCCACCACCACCATCCAAGCTTGGTCACCTTAATCTGATTTTGAATGACGGTGACACATCCTTGCTGTCAATTAGCGTCATTTCCTTTGGTGATGTAAAGTTCTTCAGTTCTTATGGTTGTAAGGTTTTATGTGGGTTGAGCCTACAATTGTGGCAACATGGGATGTGTCTAGGTTAGAGAGAATAGTAGGTGTAGGCAGTAGCAAAGGCTTTGGAAAAAAAAAAGGGAAAACCATTTTTCCATTCCTTTTCTTTTGGATTTTTTGTCTAATAAATCCCCAATGTTATTTTAGGTACACATGTGCACAAGTGAAAAATAATACATACAAGGTGAAAAAATTATATGAATTGGTACCCAACCAAGGTTGTGGGCTTAGAGATGGAGGGAAAAAGAGAGAGTAAAGAGACTAGCAAGGAAAAATGAGGTTAAAGGTTGTTGGAGCTGTGTATTTGTTTAAAAATTGTTTGGTGTTTAAGTCATTAATCAGGCCAAGGGGAAGTGAGCCAAGGGTTTTTTTAGAGTAGCATACCACATGTTCTCCACCAAGTCCTAGATATATGCAGAGTTCTTTGCCAGTCAAGCTGAGAGTTTCCTTTAAGCTGAATTGTAACCCCATATAGTAAGGGATGAAGAGAATTTAGTTTTAGAATTAGAATTAGTCTTTTAATCATAGATTTGGGTATGTCTCTAGTAGCCCCATGAGCTTTATCGTTGATGGTTATGCATCACAAATATTGAGCATGACCCAATTTGATATCTTAATAAAAAAATAATGTAGCAACAATTTTAGTATCAAAGTATAACACTTACAAATACATAAAGACAACTAAATAAACATATAATCACAAATGTACAACAGAATATTCTTATTTACTAATAATTGAATGAATGAACTCATGCATATAATTTGATATATCAATAACAATAATGTGATCTCATTTATACATATGTCTCATGGAATCTATACATATCATTTACATTCTTTGTACATTAAGTTCATAGATATATATCTTTTATTTGACTTATACATATCTCTATTTTGACATGAAGCATATTCGGCACGTTAACATCTATTTTTTAATATTTAGTAACATTTTTATGATCTTATCTGTACATATGTCTTGCATGATTACTATACATCCCTAACTTTATTTGTACATTAAGTTCTTACATATTTATCATTTGATTTATACATATCATTACTCTATTACTACTAATCAATTTTTTTCCTTTTAATTTTTTGAAACCCCAATTTAATTTCATTTACAAAAAATAAATTTATGTTGTATGAAAATATGGATAATATGTTCAAAAATAAATTTATGCATATGAGAATGTTAAATGATTGAATTCATATATAAAATTGAATATATCAATAATAGTTTTTATTATTTTATTTATGCATAAATCTCCGAAGATTTGTACTTATCATTTGTTGTTTTTAATGGCATTTTCTCACTTTCTTTGTATGTCAGAATAATACACATATGTTATCCAATTTTGTACATGCCTTTGATTTTGACAAGAAGTACATTTTGACGTGTTCATACCTATTCTTTTATGAAAAGCTAAACTTGTATAGAAAATTGAACGTATCAATAACATAAATGTGATCTCATTTATAAATACGTTTCACATGATTTGTACATATTTTTTCCTTTTTTTGTACATCAAATACATACATATCTCTCATCTTTTTTGTACATATCACTAATTTTGGAAGGGATCGTGATTTGACATGTTTATACTTTTTTTATACTGGAAAAAATTGTATTGAACCACCTGAAGTTAACCTGAAAACACACTTTCATCCTTCCTTTAGGGGCTGCCTACACTTACTCCTTAAAAATCTAACACTGTTAGACCATTTAACAGTTAAACAGTCAAAGTTTATCAACTCGGCCCTTAATTTTTTGTTTAACTGTGCAAATTGACCCACAACTCTTAATCACTGCAACAAGGCTACCTCCGTCCTTGTTCAACCCCATGGCTCTAATTCAGTCCTTTCTTCACCCGATGGCTCCTCAAACACCATCAGCAACACACACCGACCAGATCATCTCTCTCTTCCAAACCCAAACCTGTCACTGATTTCTCCTTCTTTTTGTTTCTCTCATTTGAATCTGCTCAGTTAACTTCGTGTGGCCTGTGACTAAAAAAATCAAACCCTAGAACCACCATGTCCGACGTTGACCTTCCAACAGAAGCGTGTTGCCTCTACAACCTAACTCATTTCTAAATTCCGACACCAGTCCAACCCCTATCTGAATCCTGGCCAAATTAACAATGGAAAACGGTGGATCAAGGTCAAAACATAGCGAGCACGAGATGCAAAACTCTCCCCAATCAATCTGTCATTGTCGGTAGCTAGTGACACCTGGGAATGATGACATGGGGCGAAGTGGGACAATGACAGTCGGTTGACTTGACCTGAATGCAAAGATGCAAGTGATTTGCATCATCAATTCACGATCCAAATTCAACCCGGCACTGTCGATCGAGTTCTATAGGAACAAGTTCACGTTCCAGCTGGTGTTAACGCATTGGAACTGTGCAAACCTCTCCATCCACATCAACCCACCACCAATTGCCCTCTCTTCCCTTTACTTCATCTAAGTGGCACCCTACTTGCACTAGCCACTACACTGCCCCCTACGACTGTCAGCAGAGCCTACTGCGCTCTCCCCAATCAATTTGTCGTCACCAGTGGCTGTTGATGCCCAGGAATGGTGATGTAGGGCAAAGTGGGATAGAAACAGTAGATTGGAGCGGTTGATAGTGGTGGATCAGCAGCTGGACGTGGCAGTGATGCATTGGGAGGACGGAGACAGGAATGGAGTGATAGCTTTTAGAAGTTTTGGGTTAAATTTGTATAGTTTTGCAAATGTAATATTCAAATGGAGCACTAAATAAGTCTGAAAACTAGCAACTTGCTAGATTTTCAGTCTTATGTATTTCACCAGTTATCTATTATAAATCATATTGTTGCTGTTAAAAAAAAAAAAGAAGTTTTGGGTCAAGTTTGTATAGTTTTGCGAATGCAAAGTTCAAATGGAGCACTAAAGCACAAAGTAGTACTGATTGATGGCAGTAACAGCCCAACAGTGTAAATGCAGGTATCTCATAAAGGCTCATGGGCATAGGTGTAGGTTCGATCACACCTTAGAGAGGTTGTGCAATTTTCACTTTATACAGTGAATGATAGTTTTAGAAAACAAATGAATATAAACATAAGAGATAAGAAGCATATTATACATATCCTATATAAAACTTTATGGCAGATTGTACATTTTCCAATGTATACATAAGATTATTGCCTTTTTACATATATACATACCGTTGGAAAAAAAAAACATATATAAGAATAGGGATGACAAAATTTTCGGCCTAATGACCTGACCCAACCTATCCGAACCCAAACCTGATATAACCAGAAAAGTCAATGAACCGAATTTGACCGTGCCCAACCCGACATGAGTTCAAACCCAATTGAAGTGCAACCCGAGAAAACTCAAATAAAAATGTCTCAAACCCGAGACTGACTTGACTTGAACAAAAAATGATCCGATGACTTGACCCGACATAACCCGATTTTAACTCAAATCAACATAAATATATGGTCGGCAAATCTTTATCCTAAACCTTAAATTTTCTCTTTTGTTGCTTTCCATATTTAATAAGTTTTATATTTAGGGGCTTCTATATTTAATAACTTCCATTTTTCAGACACATTTATATTTAGTAAGTCTCATATTTAAAGACTTTAATATTTAATAAGTTTCATATTTGAGTTATTTAAAATAAGTAACCTTCATATTTAGTAAGTTTGATAATCTTGGTAGCCAATTGTCAAATTATAACATTGGTCCCTAAGCTTTTAAGTATAATGCAATAATGTACCTAAATTTTAAAAATTTTCATTTTAGTCACCATAATAATTACAACATAAGTCCCTAAAATTTTTTAAATCTTTACATTTTCACCCAAAATTTTTGAAGTTTTTGCAGTTTAATCACTAATAGAGTAATAGTGAACTAGGGCTATACTTTCTTTATCCCATTTTACTTGAAATATTTATTCGGACATAGATTTTAAGGTTTTCAATTTTTCTTCTGCTTTTTCCATTATTGCCCCCCTTTGGTCCATCTTCCGTCTCTGCCTTTACCCAAACAATCTTCATCAGCCATGAAACAAACTTAAGCACAACAGTATTCAATAACAGACATGGCAGGGAAATCAATCAAATTGTAACTGATCAAGCCTAAGAATCGAGCTAACCAAGTTTATTCCATAAACTATAACTAGAATTGAGCCAATGGAGTATAAGAGAATCGATCAAGCCTAAGAATCGGTGACCTCACGGGAAAAAATGGTCATTGAATTGTCTTGGATCTCCGCCATTGAATCGCTGTCAAATCATCTCCGATTATCTTTTTGATAGAATCTCTGCCATCGAATTGAGTCGAATCGTCGATTTCATGATGGTGTCATCGGACTCATTTGAAGAGCAAATCCAGTTGGGCCGGACTGAAGCAGATTGTCATTGGAAAGTTGGGACGGCGGAGGCAAACGAAGAACAAGAAAAAGACGAGGCTTGGGTTTGAGCACAGATAAAAGCGGGGGGTCGAGACGACGCTGAGTTAGACCCGTCAATTCTAGGTTTTGTATTCGCTGGCCTTGATCGTGGCATGGGACGGCGAAATCTAGCTTGATTGAGACCTTAATTGATCCCAGGTTCATCGATTGCGTGAGTCTATAGAGTTGGAGGAGATTGTGTTAGGGATTGTGACTAAAGATAATGTTTTAAAAGGGAAGTTTAAAGCAAGGTAATATGGTAACTTGGTTGTTTACAATTTGTTGAAAAAGGAAATGTTTTAACTTTTTTAGGACAGTCCAAAAATAAAAACATTTCATCCTTTTTAAGGAGTATTTTGTAATAATCTCATAGAAAAGTTGGATACCTTAGCAAATTTGTCGAAGCATAATTAAAAAAATTTTATAGATTTTTTATTTAACATACTAAGAAAAAAAATTAACGTAAATTAATTGTACAAAAAATTGAATTATTTGATTTAAATTTTAACCAAAACTAAATAAAAAATTGAATTGATTAAGTTATTTCAGCATATATACTAGTAACACAAATAAACCCAACTGGTTAACTCGACTTTAAACTGAAACCCAACTTAAAATTGATCTGACTTGTATTGAACCAAAACCCAAATAAATCATATTCAATGCAACCTGAATACAAAATATACTTAACTTGAAATCAACCTGAATCCAAATGACCCAACCTGAATCGATCTAACATGGACCCGAATTTATATTAACTTGATTTAAATCCAAACATGAATAACCTGACCGAATTTTGATCCGACCTATCCAATTACTATCTCTGCATAAGAACCAGTATGGGAATTCCACTAGTCATAAACCTCCCGTTTTGGTATGCGTCACTTATGGAATTGTCAAACGACGAATTAATTGGGATAAAATGGCGTGAAATGCGAAGTACAGAACAGCAAGAACCACGATTTCATGCATGAGAAAGAACAGTTTTCTTTTTTTTTTTAATTTTCACAGATGAGATAAAAACAGTAGTTGACTTGACGTATATAGAAAAATTAAGATACAGTTTGACCCTATCAAAAAAAGAAAAGAAAAGAAAAGAAAAGAACACAGATTGACTGACGTCGTGTAAATACGCATCGATCTCCACTGTTTATTTTCTCTTTCTTTTTCGTTCTTCTTTTGCTTTTTTGGGGGTAAAAAGTAGGAGATGAGATCTCATATCGACACGATTTTAATAAATTTCCTACAGAAACACATATTCTCAAGTTCTAAAAACTGCAAGAAAAAAAAAATACTAGCCATATTCTTCCAGATCATTTCGAAAAACCAAAAAACGAGAATAAATGAAAACAGCAAGTGAAATTAGAGAAATAGTTCTTAAATAGTAAGATTGATATTTCAGTAATAAGTTTTTACAATTAACGTTAGATTATCATAATAATAGTAAATACTATATGTAGCCAAACTATATATCTAAGAGGGTAATGTTGGCCGACATCATCACAAAGAAAACACAATTGCAATCGTGTGGATTGGCATAAAGAAGAATCAGGGACAGATATATATATGTTGGTACTTAGTACATTGAGAATTGAGGAGTTTGAATCTCGATGTTGGATATGGAAGGGAAGAGGTTGGGGGGTGATGTAGAAAGGAAAGCAGAGAGGCCCACTTTATCCTATGACTATGAGAGTGAGAGGGAGGGGCCTTGCTCTTGCTTTTTTATGGTTTGCCTCGAAAAGGAGCTGCTTCAGAGAGCAGAGGCACGCACGTGTGACCCAGTACTCGTTAATATTTCCC
This sequence comes from Aquilaria yunnanensis, assembly GCA_039654915.1. Lineage (NCBI taxonomy): Eukaryota > Viridiplantae > Streptophyta > Magnoliopsida > Malvales > Thymelaeaceae > Aquilaria > Aquilaria yunnanensis. The sequence goes on along the minus strand of CM077593.1, from coordinate 5,182,452 downwards.
TGTCTCCCCCTCCCAACAAAACCCTAAATTTCAGAAACATGGAATCTATAACGCCCATACCTCTTTGCTTGCTTCTTCCCATCTCTTCTCAATTCCATCCCTCCCCGCAAGCCGCCTACGTCCAACTTCTCCCCTCCTTTTTCCCTCCTCCTTTTCATGCACATCTTTTGACTGCTTCCGATGCACCTCAATTTTGACCACTATATGCCATGCCATCAATGGATGCATGTCCACCTGCCATCCCATCCGGGGAAGTGACTCAGCTTGAGCTACATAACAATCTAATGCTTCAAAGTGTTTATATATATTGAATTCCATTTGAATACTTCACTTCAAATATTCTGTAGCTCAAAACTCTTAAAAACATCCTATTATCAATCAAGTGCTCCATTTGAATACTGCAGATTGACTGAAATTAATGATTTTATAAGTATTAGTATTATTATTTTGGGTTGAATGTAATTAAGTTTTCATGTGTGCATGTATATGTATTTATGAATGCATGTATATATGTTTATGTATATTTGTGTGTGAATTTAATGCTTTTCAGAGAGTGCAGAGAGAAATCAAGACTTTACGAAACAACAATCTGGTCAGATATATAGAGGGATTTCATTTTCATTAATATTTCTTAATAGATATTGGTCACTTACTCATTTAGTTTCTTAAGATGCTGTTTTCTCGTCATAAGTGTCATAGCAACTTCTATAGTTATTTCTGTGTTTATAAAACATAGTTAAAGGATAGACCAAAATTAATATATATTCATTGGCCACCTCTCTGACAAACAAAGTTTACATGAAGGCAAATGTCAAGAGGAAAGGGGAGTTAAGCTTTGACTATTAAGCAGTTATTTTTTAATTAATTAAGTTGAAACAAATTAAAGAAACTAATCAAAAAACACAAATGAAATATTGTAATTGAATAAGGTACTAATTATATATATATGCATTAATTTTTTTATAGAGGCAGAAACTACTTTTCTCTAGGATGTTACTAAAAGCTCCAGTTAGAAAGGAGAAATAAAAAAGGACAAATAGACGGAATCTACACTCGGAAATACAAAGTTGGAGGAACAAATAAAATGGGATCCATTTTTTTTTTTGAAAAAAAGAGACATGATCTGATATACTAGCTACGGCACCAAGCACGATTAATCTCAGAATTTACATTGCACTCAATCACAAGAACCTGCAGGTTTCATCATAATTAATCTATCAGCTACTCATTAACCAAAAACCAAAAAAAATATTCAAACCCCAAAAACAACAATTAATAGTTTAAAAGTACGTATAAAACCCAGATGATTAAGCAAAACATGATAACCGATGCATTTCGCAACTCACTTCATCAGTCCTCTACCTAGTTACCACCCACCTCCTGATAAAATCTTGATCAATACGGCGGTCGGCCGCCGCTTGCCCAGAATTGCTGGTCGCTCGGCATTTGTATCGAATTCAGGAGATTCGGCGGCAGCCCGTGAAACAGCGCCGCATTTTGCTCTGCCATCATCTGCTGCTGCTCCTCCATCGAGGCGCCCTGCACTGCTGGGGCTGCCTCCTCCTCCTCCAGCGGAAGCCTCTCGTACTCGGCATTGCTGAACGACGCCGCCGTGATCACCACTGGCCCGGCGCAGACCAGACTTCCCACGACGCTCCCGCCCACCACCTGCCCCTGCCCGCCTGCCAAGTATATCGTCAGCCCTGTGGCAGACTGAGGCCCCGGCGGCGGAAGGAATGATCCCGCAAGAGACAAAATCTCGAAGCGGCCGTGCAAGGACACGACGGCCCCAGGCGAGGCCGGCTGGCGAAGGGTCACATTCGTGACTGTTCCAGTGCCACTCATGATGCAGACGCCTCGCTGGCGACGACGGGCAAAGGTGGAGACGCTGTCGACTATGTCGCAGCCGTCGCCGATCTCGATGAGGTGGGTCCGCAAGGCGTTGGCACTGTCCCTGGTAATAATAATCGGGGGCTTGGGCTTGTTCTTGGAGCCAGCAGGTCTACCTCTGGGCCTTCGATTGATCTCACCGCCTTCCACCGGGATTGGTAGGAGCGACTTGTTCCCGTCGCTGCTGTTGGTATCGTTGTTATTGTTGTTGTTGTTGTTGCTCTCATCGCGATCTCGCTTCTTAAGCCCGGCAGAACTGCTGCCGCTTTGTTCGTCTTCCGAATTCTGTTGCTGCTGGTGCTGATGGTGGAGATGGAACTGGTGCTGCTGGTGTTGCTCTTGTTGGTGGTGGTGGTGGTGAAGATTGAAATCTCTTATGTGAAAAGGAGGAGGAAGAGAATGGCCGTGCCCGTGAGATGTTACTGGATCCATATATATTGATGTATGTCTTTATTTCTAGTCCTAATTCCAGCTAGCTCGCCTCAACTTCTTTACATCAACAAATTGATCTGGAGAAGAATTGGGAAATTAACAAAGCTTTTTCACTTGCTCAATCCCAAGATTTTTTCAATAACAAGTAGTACTAATAATCCATGAGAGACAGAAAAAATTGAAAAATTAAGATATATATAAATGATTGAGAATAGTTTCAGCTAGCTAGCCGTTTTTAGCTACATGGGTATACAATAATAAACTTGCCTTGCGCAAAGTGGAGAGAAGATTGAGGAGCAGAATTGTTGAGAGGTGCAGACTGAGCCGGGCATGGTGGACTTGAGTTGTGATAATTCAGATGATGAATTGGTGGGGAGCTGATCAGCTCAGAGTCGGAGGAATAGAAATTAGAAAAGAGATGGAGATGGAGGTGGAGGTGGAGGTGGAAGGTGATGGGGTAGTGTATGGGTTAGGGTTAGATGGTTGATGGGATAGAGAAGGAAGAAGGAGAAGAAGAAGATGGGATGAGTTTGGTTTCGGTGTACACAGCGTGCCCTCTGGGCGGTGGATGGGTCCCCACCTCTCTCTCTCTCTCTCTCTCTCTTCCAATGTTCTCAATGCTCTTACATATTCCTAATTACTTTTAGATTATATGTATATATCATTACTAATTTTATAAAGATATGTATTGAAAATATTGATTTAAGATACAAAACATTAAACATAAATTTTTTAATACTTTTTTTAAATATTCTAATTGTTTTTATCATAATTTATAAATAGAATATATACAAAATACAATATTATTGTTACATTATGAAAAAAGAATATATAGAACAAAATTACTGTTATTTATAAATAAACAGCTTACTGATACAAACAAAAACAATAATCCAATAAAATATGTTTATTATATTTATTATTTTATATGCGTGCCTATGATACAATATTGAAGTAATTTGTTTCAAATTGAAAGAAGACAAAAAAAAATTATTCAACCATGTACCACAGAATACTGTGAGTTATATAAAAAGCAAAAAAAAAATTACTGATACATAAAATGCCGTGATATAACGCACGATAAACTCACAAAATGCAAAATATATATATATACCATGTAGGCATGTACAGCATACAAGCAATTTGCTACGTTTATTTCCTTGCTTTGTCCCATCTCTTTTCTATGCTCTACATACAATAATATAGACACTACTAGAAATATATATATATATATATATACTCATTCAAGACAGAAAATTCCAACGATTAGCCATTTGAAAACTCTAATTCTGACGAACAACCATAAAAAAAAGACAGTTGACTTCGTATATATTGGAAAACTATCTGTTAGGAATTAGGAAAATTTAATAGTGTGATGTGAGTGTAGCGATTTGAAAGTTATTAGGAGTATTTTATCAAAAATACATATAAAGTGATTTGAAGGGTTTTATACAGGATAATTATCATATACACCTTAGTGCAGTTTGTTTCAAATTAAATTTAGTGTATTATTGTGTATTTTTTTTATATAACGTGATTATTTATACAAATTGTCAATTTATTGAACCTTGTCTAAAATGTAGTAATTTTAAATCATTTTTGTAAATTAAATTAATTTTTATTATTTTTTAACTTATCCAACTTAAAATTAATTAAAAATAGATTTTCAACAAAAAAAATATTCTAAAATAACTTATCCAACTTACACTTAGTTTTAAAACCTAAATTTAGAATAAATTTTGTGGGCGCTGTTAACATTTAATTCTTGACGTATTAATTTTTATCTTTTTCTTGTAAACCTTTTTAAAAAACGTTTTATGTTAGTCCATCATTAGATGGAAATTATTAGTACAAAACTTGATTTATCAAGAGATAAAAGTACTCATTTAAATTATTTATTATAATTATGTATAAAAAATATTTTAAAATCTAAATTTATGAAAAATAATTACATGACAGTTTACAATAGAATTTTAAAAATTGTTACTCCCTCCGTCCCGTTAGTTTTGCAACATTTAGTTTCGCACGTAGTTTTAGGTTATTTTACTGTTTTCACGCGTTTTCTGGATTTGCCCCTCCTCCTTCCTCTTTGCCTTGTCAATCTCCCATAAAATTTCGCCTGCCACCGCCATCACATCTCCGGCGATGTCACCGGCCCTCCATAGTCGATCGAACGTTTGCTTCACACGGCCTCTGTTGTTGATCGCTCGACCTCCGTCATCGATCGACGATCGCCCTCCATAGTCAATTGCTCAACCTCCGTCATCGATCGCACCTCGTTGCTAGCGATCGGTATCCGTCCTCGCTCGGCCACCGTCATTGATTGCGGGTCCATCCTCGGCCACCCTTCGTCGTCTATTGCTTGGCCGTCGTCGGTTTCGCTTGGTCTGCATAGTCGATCTCCCGTTCGATTTGCTCGGTCTCTGTCGTCGATCGCACCATCCTCATTCACACCGACCTCTCCGCTCCAATCTAGCCCCTCTTTGTCTTCTTATTGTCCCTCTCGCCTCAAATCGGAGCTCCATCGCGCGTTCGTCGTTGAACGTGCATCCATCGCCGATCGTGTGTCCGTCGTCACTTGCACATCCCTCATCGATTACGGCTCCGGTGTCAATCGCGCATCTGTCAATCGCACCTCCGTCGATCGAGCATCTATTGGTCGCGCCTCCACCACCAGTTGTTGTACAAGCAGGCCGGAGGGATTGAGGGAGAGAGAATGTCTGTGTAATTTGTTGGGGAAAGGGTAAGATATGGATTAAGATAAAGGTATAAAGGTAAATGGGGGTGTAAAAATTACTTAAAAGGGAAATAGTGCAAAGTTATGGGACTGCCTAAAAAGGAAAATGGAGCAAAATATATGGGACGGAGGGAGTATTATACAATTATTCTAAATTAATAAATTTGGGATAGTGGTAGTGTGGTAGACTATAGTATGAAATGTTCAATTCAAAAAGTCTAGGACAAACAAAAATTAATACTTCTTCCGTTTCACAATAGTTGGCCTCTATTTCTTTTTTTGCAGTTTCAAAATAGTTGTCCCCTTTCTATCTTTCCAAATAAGGTAAATTTTTTATTACTTTATATATATATCATTTATTGAAAGGAGAGAAAGTTGAAAAAGTTAAAGAGTGAAAGTACGTGGGGCTCATTAAAAAGTAGATAAGTACATGTACTTTATATAAAAATAAATAAACTAATAGTTTTATATTAAAAGAAAGAATAGTTTTATATTAAAAGAAAGAAGTAAAAAGTAGAAAAGTCTTAATTTGCGTGCATTATCAAAGAGGACAGATTTTATGAGACGGATGGAGTAGTTTAGCATGATGATATAAGAAGAAGAAGAAGTAGTAGTCCCTGCACCTGAAAGATTTACGCCCCAAACTTACCACTTATCTTTTTCTAGGGTAAATTACATGCGCTACCCCCCAACCTTTAATTGTTGTTTCACTTCTAACCCTAACCTTCACTTTGCACGTTGCGTGTCCCCAACCCAATTAAAGTGTTTCACTTCAACCCCTGAGCGGACGGAACTCGTTAAAATTGACGGGAAATGCCACGGAACGCTTAGTTGGCACCGGATTGTCCACGTAGGCCCTAAAAATTGAATTTTTAAAATAAAAAAAAACCTCCTTGCCATCTCAGCTCTCTCTCAGCCCCAGCCCATCCCTCTCGCCGCCACCGTCTCTCCACCTCCCACGCCCCGCCGCCATGTCTCCCCCTCTTTCCCGCCCTTCCTTTCGGCTCTCCCTCTCGACCCTCTCGCGGTCTCGCGTCCCCTCCCTACCGCATTCTCTCTTGACCTCCCTCTCGTTCGACGGAGATCGTTCGATCTTGTGAATCGGAGCCCAAGTCAGAGTGCCTCCCGAATTGGCTGCGGCAAGAATTGCGACGGAGATCGCGATGAGAATCGCGAACGAAGATCACGGCGAGAATCGCGACAGAGATCGCAATGATGAAGGACGGGATGCAATAGAGATCACGATGATGAGGGAGGGGATGCGGGAATTGGGAGTGGCTGTTGTCATCTTTCCACCAATCGGGTGAGCCTGTCACGATCTTTGTGGCAAATCGATGGTAGGTTCGGGTGAGCGACGGCCGAAAGCGTGGCCGATCGCGATTGTGGTGAGAGTGGTAGAGAGGGAAGGAAAGGAGGGACGCAAGGAGGGGTGGCGAGAGGGTGGCAGGGAGAAAAGGTGAGAGGGCCGAGAGGGAACCGAGAGGAAAGGCGAGAGAGAGGGGGAGACACGGCAGCGGGGTGTGGGAGGTGGAGAGACTGCGGCGGTGAGAGGGATGGGCTGAGACTGGGAGAGAGCTGAGATTATAAGGAGGTTTTTTTTTTATTTTAAAAATTCAATTTTTTGGGTCTACGTGGACAATTTGGTGCCAGCTAAGCGTTCCATGACATTTCCCGTCAATTTTAATGAGTTCCGTCTGCTCAGGGGTTGAAGTGAAACGTTTTAATCGAGTTAGGGACACACAACGTACAAAGTGAAGGTTAGGGTTAGAAGTGAAACAACAATTAAAGGTTGGGGGTAGCGCAGGCAATTTACCCTATCTTTCTACGTCATTAGCAAATCATTAGTTGATAAGAGAGAAAAGACCTTTTTGCATTGAGACATGAAAAGACGTCCACAACACAGCAGCCAATCGCAGTGTGCTCGGGCATCCCCACCGCAATCGGAGTTCAAATCTTAACAATTGTATTGTGCGCCACTACAGTTAAATTGTGGTTTAATATCCTTCAAATTCTAAAACATATGTAGATTTCTTTTATTACTTTTAGTAGTTTTTAAATATTATACTATACCTTGCACATGCTTCTGAGTATAAAAAAATATATAATAACACACTACAATCTTGAATCGTCCACAAACTAGTTTTTTAATAGTTTACAAAATTAATTGATAGGTAATAAACATAGGAGTGCAAATCAAATCACTTTAGAAGAGAACGGCTTTCTAATCCTGCAGTTGCCGCTTAATCATAGCAAAATGAAATCTATAATATTTAAAATCTTTACAAATAAACATATAAAATTCTTGTGTCGTAAATCAAAATCATCATAGAATTGTAGCATAAATATGATGATTTAAATTGTTGTAATAATTGATTATTATAATTTGTGACTTTTTTGCTGCGATTATAATCTACTATGATTTTACTAAGATTATAATCTGCTACTATTTTGTTATGATTATAATCTACTACAACTTTGTGATGATTTGTAATGGTTATTTTTATTTAGCAACAGTTATGGTATTCATTACTATATTATATAAATTAAAATTGTGTAAATAAATAGGAATTAATTAATTGATATATATATGAGAAACTAGAAATATGTACAAATATGTTGTCATTTAATTACAAATTATAAAGAGAAGAATACAATTTATGTAAAACCCTAAAATGCCCCTAATGGTGTGGAGCTTGATTGATCATCCCACGCTCGCCACCTCATGTCAAGTGCCAACATCGAATTGGGGATAGTTGACTGGATCAAGGTACTTTTGAATGATCCGCTCAATGTATCTTTCATAAAATCAAATGTAATTAAAAATTATAAGAAATTTTATGTAAGGCACTAGAGATGTTGAAAATGATAATCTTTAAATACAACGCTGATTAAAGCTAATATTTTATCATTGTTTGCAATTAATTCCATGCAATTATACATTTTTAACAATTAAGTCCTTGTGTATTCAAATATGTTACAAATATGTCACTAACACATCCATATCAACATATACTAAGATGATGTTGCTTCTATTGTCTGCTTCATTTTCTTTTCTCCTATTATATCCTTTTATTGATGATAAAAAAATATCAACGTATACTAAAAATATTCAATTAAGTCCCTAAACTTATACTATCTTCGTCCTAAGTTCTCTGCACTATTTTAATTTTTTGATTAAATTTATTTATGTTAATATTTGCTAATTTTTTTTAAAAAATTACATTTAAATACTATAAGTCTTGTTTTAAATATAAATTTTTTTAAAATTTTTATCAAATAGTAATATAAATAAATTTAAGTCAAAAAAATTAAAATTGTGTAAAGAATTTGAGATAAAGAAAATACTAATCAAAATATGTATCCATAAATCAACAATTATGTCATTAACACATCCATACCAACATATACTCAATAAAATTGAAAGATATTACAAGAAATGTGAAACCTGGTGGAGAAAGATTGAACTTTGATGGAATTGTGACAAATCAATGACATGACAATGAAAAATAGCGAGGGCAATGACAATGGGTGTGGAGAAAAGTGGCGATAGGTTGTGAGGGTTTTGGGACTAATGTTTTGGGTGAGAAAAATGAGTAGGGGGCGGGGGGAAGAAGATGATCAAGCTAAATCTCAATAACTATGACAATTTTAATCATCACAAATGTTAACAATGATTTTGCAACAATTTTCGGGGAAAATCATCACAACTACATAGCATAAGTCTATGAAGATTACATAATCATCACAAAGTTTTCTATCCAGAATTTAGTGAATGGTTTTGACTTTTCATCACCCGTATTCTTTGCAGATTCTCCCACTAGACTTTTCATATTTCTGATCATTTGCAAAGATTTTGCTACAATTTTAGTGTGGTTCTACTATGCTTTTCTTATGAGTGGTATTAGCGATGTTTTATTAAGTGGAAATTATGACATTAATTATTATATTATATAATTTAAAGGAAAGTAAATCTTAAATTAATAGGAATTAGTTAATTTATATCAATATATTTATATATACATAAGAAATTAGAAATACATACAAAAACATTTTGATTTAGTTATAAATTATAAAAAGAATACTACAATTTAATCTAAAACCCTAAAATGCAATTGAAAATAAATAAATAAATAACTAGTTGAACATCACCACCCGCTATCAAATTAGGAATTAGAAATATAGAGAAAAAGCATAGGAAGGAATGAAGGAGGAGAAGAAAGGAGGAAGAAGAGAATTGGGCTAGTTTTATCACCTAACAATTGTGCCAAAACCACTACAAAATGGATGCAAAATCACGACTGAAAGTTAGTCGCTAGGTGTTTCAGTAGCTAATCAGTCGGAAGTAAAAAGTTCTATTTTTTATTGTGACTGATAGTCAACTGAAGGTTTCAATCACTAAAATGTTAGTCGCTTTTCAGTCAAAATTTTTTTAGAGATTTGATTTCAGTTGTCCTTCAGTCGCTTTTTTAGTTGTCAAATTTGACTCAGTCACTTTATCAGTGGCTAATTGATTTAGAAGTTTTGGATTTTTAGGGTTTAAGTTTTTTTAAAGTTTAGGATATATGTATTCATATTTTTTTTTTGTTTTAGGGTTTGAAATTTTTTTAGGATTCAGGGATATAGAATTAGGATTTAGGGTTTTTAAGGGATTAATGATATTGGACATAGATTTAGGGTTTAGGATTTTTTTAAGGTTTAGGGTTCAAAATTTGTATAAGGTTGGGGTATTAATTGAATCAATTTAATATTAGGGTTTTGGGATTTATTTAGGATTAATTTAGAGTTTTTTTATGATTTAGGGTTTGAGAATTTTTTTAGGGTTTAGGGATATATATAGAATTAGGATAGTTTAAGGGTATTTAATTAAGTATTAGGGTATTGAAATTTAAGGTATGAGATTTGCATTTAGGGTTAATGGTATAGATTAAGTTTAGGGTTTAGGGTTAATGGCATAAATTAGGTTTAGCATTTAGGGTTTAATTAGGTTTGTATTTAGGGTTTAGGTTTTGCTTAGGGTTTAGGGTTTAATTAGGCCTTGTATTTAGGGGTTAGAGTTTTAGGGTTAATGGTAGTTAGTTTTAGGGTTTAGGGTTTAATTAATAGGGTTTGTATTTAGGGTTTAGAGTTTAGGATTAATGGCAGCTAAGGTTAGGGTTTAGGGTTAATGGTAGTTAGGTTTAGGATTTAGGGTTTAATTAGGGTTTGTATTTAGGGTTTAGGGTTTAGGATTAATGGTAGTTAGAGTTAGGGTTTAGGGTATAATTAATAGTGTTTGTATTTAGGGTTTGGGGTTAATGGTAGTTAGGTTTAGGGTTTAAGGTTTAATTATGTTTTAGGTTTGAATTAGGGTTTGTATTTAGAGTTTGGGGTATAATTAGGGTTTAGGATTTAATTAGGGTTTGTATTTAGGAGAGTTTAGGATTAATGGTAGTTAGGGTTGGATTTTAGGGTTTAGGGTTAATGATAGTTAGGTTTCAGGTTTAAGGTTTAATTAGGGTTTAGGGTTTAATTAGGGTTTGTATTTAGGGTTTATAGTTTAGGATTAATAGTAGTTAGAGTTTAGGGTTTAATTTTAATTTCTTGAACTTATGTGATATAATTTCTTTATTAATTTTAATTTTTGAAACTATATATATGGAGAAAATTTCTTGAACTTATATATATTTATGATTGTACCACATAAGTGATTATATTTATATATGTACACACACATATTGTATCTATGAAAATATAAAGTAAAAAAATTGGAAAAATCATGAACATAGCAACTAAATTTCGACTATACTCATGTATGGATGACTGTGTTCATCTGGCTTTTGCGACTGACTTTGTCAATCAAGGTTCAGTCGAGTTGCAGTTAGAGTTCAGTTACTAAGCAGTTGGAATAAAAAAGGTTTAGTCAAGTTGCAGTTGGAGTTCAATCGCTTCAGCTACTTTCTTTTTACTTTCCGTCTTTTTTACCTGGTTGTTTCACCAATTTCAAACTCAACACTCTCACTCATCTCTCACTTTCATCTCTGTCCTTCATCTCTTTCAACCATTTTTCTTTCATCTTACTCTCGTCTCTCACTCTCATCTCCATCAGCCAGTTTGCCACATCCATTGCATCGTTATTTGTTCACCTTCCTGGTCCGCCATTCGTCATCTCTGCCCACATCGCCATCTGTTTCTGCTGTTTCTTGCCTCACCATTATCCGCCTTGGTCTTCTCCTTGACCTCGCCTCCATCAGCTTCCGTCTTGTTGGCCTCGCTGTTGTCCGCCTCCGCCTCAGTCTCCTTGAGTTGGTCTTCTCTAGATCTGAGTTTTGAAATTGTGATTTTTGAAATTTTTTGAACTATTGTATTGAAGTTTTTGAATTGTTCTCTGGGTCTAATTTTTGAATTTTTTTTGAATTTTATATTTTGGCATTTATGTTGACTTTTATTTTAATGTAAATGTGTTTTATTTAAAGTTTAATTTCATCATTTTGTTTATTTCATTATTAATATTTAAAATAAGATAATATTCATAGCAATTTAATGAAATTATCAATTAAATAAAAAATGAAATAAATAACAAATCAAATTAAATAATATTAATTAAACAATAATGATATTACATAGTAATGTTTTTTTTTTTAAATAAAAATCTTATTATAGTGACTGAACATGGTAGTCGCTAATATAGTGACTGAACGAGTCAATTGCAACCCACAATATTCTTGACAAATTTTTAACTAAAAGTTTCAGTCACGATAAAATTGCTACTTGAAAAAATGTGACTATCATTTATAGTAGCAAAGTAATTGCTTTTAGTCAATATTGCAACTAAAACATGATTGAACTTTCAGTTGCGATTTGCATCTGTTTTGTAGTGAACTATAGTACATATAAAATCATCACATAATTATAGAAAAATCTGCTACAATTTTTCCACAATTTTTTATTTTGACTCATAAAATTGTCGCATAACTGTAGCAATTTTTTCAACCTAATTTTCACGCTCTCTCTGTCAAAGGATATTATGACAATTAAATCATTACAAAATAGATCATTGCAAAATCGTCACAATATCATGTCATTGACTGGTTACTAACCTCTTTTGTGATATTTTGTGATGATTATATTTTGCGACAAAAAAAAAACTCATCACAATAAGGCATCGCATTTATCTTATTCTCTTGTAGTGAAATTATTATTATTATTATTATTATTATTAAAAATATTATTCTAATGTTTGAACTAATAATATAGAAAATTAGTGGGGGTAAGTAATTTTAAAAGGACACCAAAGCATAACTTTGACAATTTCTCCGACGTAAGTGTAACATACCCTTACTAAAATTGAACTTTGAAAGTTAGAATTTAAATGACTAATTTCTTCTATTTAGTTTGGGATGTTTACATGAATTTTTTTTTTTTGTTTTTGGTATTAAGAATCTTTACTAGTACAAGAGTATAAGCATTAGAAGAACATATAAACAAAGACAAGATGAAGTGTCTACTACATGAAATTTTAGAGAACTATGACAGCAATTTGACCACTTTTAGATTATTAGTATTTTGGAGTACGGTGCCACTCAAACTAAGCCCTTTTACCTGAAATCTCTCATCATCACATTGCCAGGTAAGCTAGGAAAGTGGGACTACATGACAAACTTTAGAAGTCTTGCATTATGAAACTGTTTTTTTTTTTATGACAGTTTTAGTCCTAAAATTTGTCTTACTTTTCTATTGAGTGAAGAAACATAACTACAAAGAGGAAAATTTATAATTTAAATAAAAATTAATTATTGAAGCATTATTATAAAATTTGAATTTTCTAGAATATTATTACCAAATAATTTAAATTAGAATTTCAAAAAATTTGATATAAAAAAATAAACAGTTTTAAGACTGATTGTCTTACATGGTTGCAGAGCTCTAGGACTCATTTGGAAAAGTAGTTTAAGGACTAACTCTTTATATAGCTCCAAAGTCTTAGAACTTTATTTATAAAAGTCAAGAGTTTTATGACTAAAATAGAAAATTAAAAAAAAATTCTCTTGAGTTTATTATCGAAATTGCAATTTCATAGGATGATATTAATTATACGTACGACAACCAAATTAAGGACCTACCTAAGCCGTGGTGCAAAAAAACTATCCCTAAATCCTAGCTAGATATATATGTAGGGATAGCAATTGGGTGGGTCAGGTCAGGTTTGGGTCAGGTCATTCAGATTCGGGTCTATTCGGGTTAGCATGAATTCGGGTCCAGGTCGGGTTCAGGTCAGGTCATTTGGGTTCGGGTTGATTTCAGGTTGAGTTGATTTTGGGTTAGGGTTGGGCCGGGTTTATTTGGGTCCAGGTTCACTTCAGGTCGAGTAATTTTAGTCTCGGGTAACTTCAGGCTAGCTTTCGGGTCAAATTCGGGTCAACCTTGGTGTTCATGTGGGTTACTGGTTTGAATTCAAAACGATTGAATCTATTCAAATTTTTTTAAAATTTAAATCAAATAATTCAATTTTTTGTGTGATTTAATTTAAATTTAAATTTTATTTTTTAGTATTTTTAATTAAGATATTCATAAAAATCTTCTTCATTATAGTTTAGTACATATTTAAGTAATTTAACATTGATAGTAATATTTGATTGTTTTTCTAAACCCATACTTTTTAATTATCATTGTACAGATTATTCAGATCTTCACCCAGCTATCACTCAGATATACACAACGACAATTTTGTTATACTTATGTTTCAATGAATTTTCTTTGAAATTACAACAAAATGCAAATCAAGTTCATTATCAGTGACTAAATTGTAAATTTTAAAAAAATTGGGGTGAAAGTGCAAAGATTTTAAAAATTTTAGGATCCATGTTGTAATTATTATGGGTAACTAAAATAAAATTTTTTAAAATTTAGGTACCTTATTGCATTATACTTAAAAGTTTAGGGATAAATGTTGTAATTTTAATAATAGCCTATTAAGATCATTAAACTTACTAAATATAAAAATTACTTCTGTTGGAAAAATCCAAATTTGGGATTCACTAAATATGGATGTTTTTTCCCCAAATAAGATACTTGTAATATATAGAAGTCCTAAAAAAATAGAAGTTACTAAATATGGAAATCCTTTCTCAAAATATGAAAATTATTAAACATGAATATCTTAAAAAAAGAAATAAAACTACTAAATATGAAAGTCTCATCTCCAAATATGAGACTTACTAAATATGGAAGTACAAAAAAATGAAAGTTACTAATAATGGAAGTCACCATTCCTAAATGTAAGACATACTGAATATGAAAGACTCAAAAACTGGAAGTTACTAAAAATGGAAACCTCTATATTTAGTACTGACTTAATATGGAAAATAATGAAAGAGGAAAGTTAAAGTTTGGGGTGAGGGTTAAAATCGGGTATTATCAGGTTTAGTTACCGGGTCATCTTGGGTTCAGGTCAGGTCAGTCTCGGGTTTGGGTCATTTGGGTTCTGATTTTCTCAGGTTTCCCTTTAATCGGGTTCGGGTTCAGGTCGGGTTCGGCACAGTCAGGTTCAGGTCGTTGACTTTTTTAGTCAAATCGGGTCAGGTCGGGCTTGGGTTCGGATGAGTTGGTCCAGGTCATCAGGTCGGGTCCAACTTTGCCATCCCTATATATATGCTACAGTTGTCCAACAAGAAAATTTCGTATGTATAGTATTGGTCATTTTCCTATTACACAAAGGTTTATTTTGTTTTCGGTTAATTATTCTTTGACGAATAAGACTTTCGTGCACGCATATGTGTTGGGACACACATTCGTACTTATATATGTTTATGTAGTTGCAAACATGAGTCCGGATTCGGTGAAATGGCCAAAGGTTTTGGGGAAAAGCTGGTTGGGGTACGGGTTTTGATTTCTAGACCAACTCTCCTTCAGTTCCTCCTTTAATTTGCATTTTTTTTCCTTTAGTTTTTCCTTTAATTCTCTTTTTTTTTTTCATTTTTTCTAATTTTTTATTTTTTTTTCAATTTTTTTGTATTAATTCCATTTTTTCTGTTTTACATTGTCTAGCTTTTTCCTTAGTTTTATTACTTGTTTTCTTTTTTTCGAATTATTCACGTTTTCTTTAAAAAAATCTCTACGTTCTATGTTTGTTCTTTACTGATTGCTATTACTATCATATTTTATGGGGATTTTTAAAAGAATGGATTCATGACATAAAATAATTGAAATTACAATGCAAATTTTCTACTAGATAAAAAGAATAAATTGAAATTACAAAATAATATTATCCTTTAGTTCTTCTTTAATTTGCATTTTTTTTCTTTAGTTTTTCCTTTAACTTTCATTTTATTTTATATTTTTCTAATTTTTTTTCATTTTTTGTAGTAATTCCATTTTCTGTTTTACATTGTCTAGCTTTTTTCCTAGTTTTATTTTTTGTTTATCGTTTTTTGAATTATTCTTGTTTTCTTTTAAAAAATGTCCACCTTTTTCTATTTCTTGTTGCTTACTAATTGCTATTGCTATCATATTTTTTGGGGGGATTTTTAAAAGAATACATTCATGACATAAAATAAAATAATTGAAATTACAATGCAAATTTCCTACTTGATAAAAATAATAAACTGAAATTACAAAATAAAAAATTGGCAATATAAAATAATAAATTTGTTAGATTAAAAAATATATATTCAAGAAATAAAAAGATTTGCATCCTCTATCTTTCGTTTTATATTTAACTTTGTTTGTTGTCTCCTAACAGCTCTAACTTTTTTCCCTTCTTGTACTTAAGCCCTCACACAACTGAATCTTCTTTGCTTGTACTATAATATTATGATTTATTAATTTTTAGAAGGTCAAAACAAATTTTTTTATAGAATCTTTCTTTTGAAATTCCTGCTATTGATACATCTTCTATTTTTCTCTTTAATTATAAAATTGACAATAAACATTTTTAATTTCATGATTACATGTTTCATTCCATATATAAAATCAAAATGAGAAACATTGATGTATTTGGATTGGTGTCCAACAAGCCTAGACACGATGAAAGAAGCTCTCACACTTTAATATGAGATGGGTCTAATTCTTACAACTATGATAAAACGTGGACCTGAGAAGTGAGGATACTAGTATGAGAGCTTCACTATTAACCAGTTCGCCAACTACAATCTCTTTCGCAATGTAAACCTAATATATAAGGCAAACTATACCTAGTTTGGGAATCTACTCGTAGCCCCTTAATTTTTTCTACTCCTATAGTTATAAATAATTTAAATAAAATTTTAAAAGTTAGTGTAATATAGTGTTAACAAAAGGGTAAATCTAGCTTCCCAAGGGTAAAAGTATAAGTTGAACAAAACCTCAAGTGTAAATATATAATTTATCCCCTAATCCATGATCCTAAAAATAAGGAGAAACTAGTATAAAATGGGCAATAGCAGTACCTTTGAACACTTTAAATTGGAGTGACACTAATACATTATATATTAGTTGTTAAAGGTTTGTGAACTTACCCAAGTCATTGCTCAAGATATATGCCCTTTATCCCATATTCTTTACACCATTTATTATTTTAGGTCAACTCAAATCTTTGCAACATTTTCTTATTTAGTAAATTATTTTATCATATTATCTTTCAACCTATCATTTCAACATTTAATTTTTTTGTCTTCTTAGTGTTGAAGGACACAAAGGTACAAGCCTATAGAACATAATCAATAGATCATGTTCAAGTATAAAATCATAAACAAAAAATGAGTCTATAGAACAAATCCTGTTCAAGTAAGCCTAAATGAATCCCATTTGATTACAAGTATTCATAGAATGCTTTTTATGACTTCTTGAGTTCTAGAATTGAATCCAAACTTGCATCATGTAAATGGAAGCTTCTAAATTCGTCCAGAAGACTAAACTTGATCCAAGTTTCTCTTTCCTCTATCTCAGTTTGCATTATTTCTTTATCCCATAATCTAGTTACCACCAATGACAAATTATCCAAATCATTAAAATAGTGGTCAAAACGTCTTGAGAACAGTGGCTAATTCACTCGATCCCTATTCCTTGGAATGGGACTCTCAAAGGTTAAGGTCTATATTCCCTGAAAAGATTACTCAAGAAATTAAGTCCCATAAGTCCTACTGGTCACTATTACCTGATCCAGGATTATGCCAAGGACAAGTGGTATACTACAAAATGTGGATATTCATGGTTAACATTAAAGTAGACATTTCATGTAGTCAATGGCGCAAACAATCTGACACTTCAGGGCTTCCTTGAAGACTTTGTGCTTTCAAAAGTCCTATCAAATTCAATCCTTTCATTTGGAAAAGTGTCCATAATGACTTACCCACTAGGACGGAACTGATGAAATGGGGAGTTGTCAATTCAACAGTGCAATGTGGCTAATGAGGATAGGGACCATTGCTGCACTCTAGCAGTTGTAACCCAAGTGTAGATTGTCGCAAGTAATAAAATATTGGAAGTTCGAGTGTCAAACCACAGGGAAGTGAATTAAAAATACAAATTACAGGATTTTAAGAGAGAAAGTATTTGATGTAAAGTGTGAACAAGTATTGATTAAAAATTGAAATTCAAGTAAAATAGTTAAGGTTAGGGGATCCACTTTTAATTTTAGCCAATCTTACCACTCAATTGAGATCCACACATAAAAGAGGTTCCAAAAGGGGAATTTAGTTAGTATTAACTTTCATCGATCTTAAAACGCCAACGCTTGCTAATGGGTTCAAGTATCCATCATGCCAACCTTTGTCGACAATAACTCAAGATTCCAATATAGCCAACAGAGCCATGTTCTACAGAGGGAATCAAGCAGCTTTTGTGCCAATGATTGACTATGATGAATCAAGACTCCCACTTAATAAGGAAGGAAGTTAAATAGATTAAGGAAGAAAATACTGTTAACGTTGTGATCCATTCAAATCAATCATAACCTCTATACCAAAAGCTTCACCCTTTCACCTTAGCAAAAAGAAGATTAGTTAGCCATAATAAAAGTAAGCAACATGTAGAAAGATGAAATGAACATGGATTGGAAAATCAAAGGAAGAACAAGAAGAAGAACGAGAAAACACTTGGACAGAGCTTCGGTATTGAAAACAAGAACAAAGGAGAAAATCTAAAAATGATGCAAGAACATGGAAATGGCCTAAGAAAATGGCATCCCTCACCCTCCCCCCAAGGTGCCTATTTATAGAGTTTTGGGGTGGGTGAAATGGTAAATATAAAATGATAAATATAAATCAATAATGGCAGGCCGCAACTTCTTTTAATTTTTCAACCATCCTAGACATCATATCAGCTCTTTCTCAAAGCACAAAAGTTGTAGATCTCCTCTTAGCTTCGAATCGATAGCTTGCTCATTCAAATCGGACATCCGTAGCTCAAGTTATGATTTTTCTACTGGAACTACTCTTCAGCACACGAAAGAACGAATGGTCTCATCTATAATCAGATTTCGGCAATGAAAACGATCAAACTAGCTTGCAGAATAAAGCAGAGTTGAAGATCTATATGTTGGCTTTCAGATGAATTTGGAATCACTCAGTTCTGATGCCTACAACTCCATATATGATTTTTTCTCATGAAGAGCTGCCAAGTGATGATTTTTACCTACATAAAAATAATTATTTAATATATATATTTTAATATTAATGAACAGTAAACCGCGTATGTACAGTGAATACTTGTATGAACAGTAAGTCGGTAAATAGTAAAAATGCGTGAATAGTAACTCAGTGGAAAAAATGCTTAGAATATAGAAATTAATCATACTCAAAGTGTATAATGATGATTTAAACCCTTAATAACAATACATTTATGAGTATTCATCAACCATCTTCTCTTATATTGCCCGAACTCATTGACAATTTAGTCTATGATCAATTCAACCCCTTCAATTCATGTCTTGGAGACTTTTCTAGATTGGTTGTCAAGTGATAAGAAGTGAGTCAAGATGGCAGACATGTCTACTTGATTGTTTGTTCGCCCTAAATTGGTGCATCTAGTTAAGCCACAATGAAGCAACATTCCAGGGAGTTTATAACAATGTTAATCACATCCTTTATAAGGTAAATGAGATCATGCAAGAAATCAGATTAGCTACAAAGAACTTAGCGTGGATTGCTCAAATCTCTTAACTAGCTAAATCAAAAGCTTGACCCATGCTCTATGGTTTGGGGAAATTTCATAATTGGCTATTTGTTAGTTATCTTTTGTGTGGATGGCTGCTGGCATACTGGTTTGAAATTAGGGGCATATGCATGGATGGTTAAAAATGCCCCTCTTGGGTATCTATTATCTCATAGCTTGTTTCTTGGGAATTTCCCACCTTCATTGCTTATGGAAGTGAAGGCAATTCTAGAGGTTGTTGCCTTTGCTAGCTCCTAGAACTTCCCTTGTATTACAATCATGATTGTCAATTCCTAAGGTTTAGCTCAAATTGCTGGGTTCACCCTTTTAATGCTCAAGATAGAGGCAATGGTCCAGCATATAATATCTGCATGCTTATAGGATCCTTCAAATGGGTGAACATTATAGTAGTCGAGAGATATTTTGTTAATTGTGCTCATGTGAAGGCTTCTCAGATTCTCAGATCTTGTTTTTCTTAGGATCCTCCTTTTCTTTATTTCCTTTTTGAGCACTAAAAAATACATTCACTTTTTTTTTATCTTTGTTGATTTATGATTAAAAAATGGAGAAATAGTAGAAATAGATAAACTTTTTCTTTTTCTTAATCTTCATGAAAAATTCAAATATTTTAAAAAATATACAAGATAGAATTAGTATATAAAACAAATCCTTAATGAAGACATATGAGAGAAGAGGAGGTATAGCAATATATAAGAAGTGGAAAGGGCATTTTTAATCCTAAAATTTTTTAATTTTACCTGTTAGTCCTAAAATTCTTTGATTTACCAATAAGTCATAAAATGTTAAAACTATCAACTCTTAGTACTAAAATTATCACATTTGCCACCTAGCTAAACTGATCACACAAATGGCACTCAATACTGTTAATTTCCTATATTGGCTACATGCTTTGGAGAAAGGTTAGTTAAAAGGCAGTCAACATGGGAAGAAAACAGCGTTAATTTCCTATATTAGGTAGGTGGTAAATGTAATAACTTTAGGACTAATAAAGTTGATATTTTTAATATTTTATGACTTGTTTTGAAAATAAAATATTTTTAGGACTAACTTAGTAAAACTTGAAAAGTTTTAGAATGAAAATGTCCTTTCCCCGTATAGAAATGATGGAAAGATCAGGGAGGGGAAGAGTGTACACGTGTATTAGAAAGGATGGATAAAAAAACCAAAAGCCAAACGTATTTTAAAGAATTGCATAATATAGGAACTTATTAAATTCCTATATATCTTCCATTACTTGTTTGATTGAAAACTCAAGGAAAAAAAAAGGCATAAGAACCCACTAAATTTTATAACGCCGACCATATAATAATATAAGATTAAGGTAAACAGTTCAGAACACTATAATACTAGAATAATGCATTTTGTATGTCAACTTTTGGAGGATGAATTTGAAGCTTTTTCCGTGATCGAGTTGCAAAATTGCTTGCGATTAAAATGAAATACAAATATCTCTACTCACCCACTCACTCTTTAATCAATTGTTTCGAATGCAGGTATGGCTACAAATGAAAAGGCAAGTTCATAGGGACTTTTTTGAAACTCCCAGTCTCCGACTATATATAATTAAAACCATAGAAGGAGAGAGAGAGAGAGAGAGAGAGAGGTGAAATTTGTTTGTTTGTTTGAAGGTTGGAGCGGAAAATCGAGAGTGGCTGCTGGAGGCGTGGAGGGCCTGAAAATGCCAACATATAAGACGCGTGAGTGGCGCTGACACGCACGCACCATCAGGCCCAGAGCACGAGCATCCCCCGCCCCACCGGCCCCCAGCAACCTCTCCCTCTTCCAACTCTAATATATGCTTTCCCTCTGACCATCTCCACCATCATAACTTGTCAATCTTGTAGAGTAGAGACGACCCTTTTGGCGAGTATGCAACCAACACAAAGCCAACTAATTATTAATATACACCTTAATTTGCTAATAGAAAATAGAGTAA
The DNA here is from genome assembly GCA_039654915.1 of Aquilaria yunnanensis. Classification (NCBI taxonomy): domain Eukaryota; kingdom Viridiplantae; phylum Streptophyta; class Magnoliopsida; order Malvales; family Thymelaeaceae; genus Aquilaria; species Aquilaria yunnanensis. Next base: position 5,161,330 of record CM077593.1, on the reverse strand, counting down.
ATTACCCTTTTGGATATGAGACAAATGACACCTTCACCTCAAGTTTGTAAATCTACCCTCACATGACCTACATTTTTTTCGACACCAATAGAAAAAAAAAAAAAAAAAGATAAAAGATAAACTGTTTTCTGTTTTTTTTATAGGAAAATTGATACTTTTAAGTTGCCCATTGTCTATTAATAATAAAAGGATTATTAAAAAGTTTAAAAATATTGAAAGATATTTATTAAATAATTTTAAATTTTAATTAAAATTTCAAAAATTAATGTAGATAGTGTAAAATTAGGAAACAAGAAAAAGTTATTCCAATTCTAACCACGGAGTAGTCATTAGTAGCATTCCATTTGTTTATAATTAAGGGGCAAAAACCCCATGTCAATGAAAAGATGCTCTTTGTCGGCCTTACTCTCCTTAGCGTTGGCGTTGCCCCCTTCTAGGGGTCCACTTTTTTCAGTTCTCTACCAGTCTCAGATGCTATTGCTATAGATCCCAATTCCTCCTCGTTCGTTCCCTCTTTTTCTCTTGGGTTGTTATCTCCCTGCATCTGGAGCTTTGCACCAACCAACAATCTCTTAATATTGCTACCTCTTTCCGAAAAAACAATATTTTCCTACTTGCTGGTTGCTAATATAGCGCTTCGCCTTCACCCTCAGCAACACCATACATAGTACCTAGCCATAATCTAAAAACCCTATCAGCTCCTTGGTCAGTGCGCGACAAGGGGAAAGCTCTTGAAATTAAAAATTTGAGGACCAAAGTGAAATAATTTTATACTCGGAGGGGCCATAAAGAGCGTCTTCCCACTTGAATATACATCATTTTCTATAGCAATAGTAAAGCAAATCGTTCTTCTGTCAACTCTTTCTTTTATTATATTATATACCTTCAATATATGTTTTTTCTCGCCACCTGAATTTGCGGTTCGGCATTATAGTACCTAAAATGGAGTATTTCTTTAAACTATCAGCAAATAAAAAAACACTAAAATGAATTAATCCTAAAAATTAAAAATAAAACCATCTGATTATTATTATTCAACAATCGAAAGAGTTTCCATTGACGATGACCTCCTATATTAATTGGTTACTAAACTTAATGATTGTTATTGCTCTCCCTAAGCCTCTTTATCAGACAGAAAAAAATTACAAGTACCACATACAGGGATAATTTTGTCCTGCACCTTAATTTGGTCAAAGTCTCCTCCATAAACAAATCAGCCAATCAAAACGAAATCAGGGGGAAAAAAACAATCTTATCCAATTCATGAGACGAATACCGAAGGTTTTAATAATGATAATATTATTATTAACATTAATGAGCAGAGATCAGCGAACGGGCTGGACGGAGAAAACGACAGATCGATGAAATAATTAATGAATTGATTAGCACTAATACGAGGGTTATAAAATTGAAGGCTCCATGTGAAAGGGCACCAATTGCCTCGAATCGGGGAATACTCTTCCCTCTAATCAGTCCTAATCACTTGCTCAGTGCTTCAAAGCTGCTGTATTAATCCTATCGACAGCTTGGGAGGCTCCCGCGTGATGGATTCCCCCATCTCTTGAGAATCTTGCTCACATGCAACCTGCCCTCTCATCTTTATTTCTCATTTAATTTGCATTTAATTTTTAGGATTCCTATCCTATCCATCTACCATGTTTGAGATTTATGCGCACACTTTTTTCAAGCTTGAGACTAAAGTTTCGAATTACATGACAAGTCATATTGCATCTAGTGTCATTGTAGCACCATCTGTAAGTAAGATATTTGGGGTAAACCTGAAATTTTTATGTAAGTGAAGACAAACTTGAAACTCGTCAGACATTTATTGAAATCAAACTCATCCCTAAACTTTGATTTATATGTAAGACATCAACTGCTAATTTATGATAACTCAAGTTCATTACTGATCAACGAACCATTCACTCACATGACACCATACATATAGATTATCCTTATGAAAAAGATAAGCATTTAGATATGGGTAAATTACAATCTATCCCTTGAGGTTTAGATGAAATTACATTTTTCCCTTTGCTGTTTCAAAAATATACACTTTGCCCCCTACCTTTTTAATACAGTCCGAAAGTAACTTCTAAAATCTTAATTTAGACGATACAATAGTCATCTTTAAATAATTTCAATCTATATGGTATTTTTTTATAATTAATTGACATTAAAAAAAATACTGCTTTAAAAATTGAAAGAAATATATAAAGAAAAAACTAATAATTTAAAATGTCCATTTAGTGTAAAAAAATACCATACATATTGAAATTACTGGACGATGAGTATCGTAATGACTAAATTAGGATTTAACAAGTTGCTATTAAATTGTATTAAATAGGCAGGGGCAAAGTGTATATTTTTGAAACAAGAGGGGACAAAGTATAATTTTACTTAAACCTTAAGGGACAAATTATAATTTTTCCTTGATATATACACATCAGAAACTTCACAAACCACATAAACTTCTTATGTAGGATATGGAGTGTCAAAATGGCCATAAACAAATCTAGAATCGAGATCCCAATAAGTGATGCATATGTACCTTATACAAAATATACATAACAAAATCAGGTCTTCGCCCCTATAGAACCAAAAGTACGATTTATACCACTGTATAACAGGGTTAACTTTCATACAATTTGTGATGACCCAAGTTTAGAATCAATCAATGTAATACCTACCTATACCACATGTGATAAGTGTTAGATAATCAAGCTCTTCAACCTAAAGTTACACTTAAAAAATTACACAAACTTTCCATATAAAATACAAGATGTTATATAACTAGAAAGAAATCTAGATGGAAGTGCTCCATTATTTAAAACATAAAAATCCATGAAGAACTCCAAAGAGCCTCTCCCGCGCCTAGGGGTGTTTATGACACGGGTTTGACTGGATTCGCCCTAAATCTGAACCACCCCATATAGATGACTGGGTTGCACATTATAAAACCGAATCGCACTGTATATCCTAAAATTCGATTAAAACCCAAACCGCATTTTCGGTTTAGCTGGTTTATCTTTTCTATCATATAAAACAATTTAAGTTACTTTACAACACTTATTTTAATGTTAATGCATTGTCATCAAAATCAAATAGTTTTATGAAACATCAACAATTCCATACTTTAGAGCATTACAAGCATAAAATAGCCTTAATGTTACAAAATACAAAGCTAGTATTTTTTAGTCCAAAGCTCCCACTACTTCTGAATTCTTCAGCTTTTTATACTTAATTCCTTCTTACCACACAAGGCTGTCAATGTTATCCCCATAGTTTTACTAGACCACTATAAGATTCTTAATTAGCCCGAGATGCAAGACAATACTTTTTACAATATAGTTTAGAATTACAAAATGCAGCAAACTCATTCAAACCTATCAAAGCAGTAAAAGGGGGTTGGGCTTAACTTTCTCATTGGTTAACAACTTTAACAGTTTAAATTAGTTTTTAACAATTTCAAAATTAAAACCCAAACCGCACTCTATATATATCAATTTTTAAATTTTAGAACTCAAACCACACTGTAACTCGCATAGCCACTGAATTGGATCGGTTTAGTCCATATGATTTCACTGGTTGGATGAAGCCCCCTACCCGTGCCCACCACCAACGGTATGAGTCAGGTCAAGAAAGAGGGAATGATGAAATTTATTGTTAAAGGGGGTTTGATGAAACGCTTGTAGCAACCTTCAGAACCGGGGTTCCTTTTTTTTCCCCCGAAAGTAAAACCTTGTTTCTTTACCAGCTAAGGTTGTCTTGACTTGCTAGTTGCTACTTTTATCATTCCTTAGGATAGCCGCTTCCCATTCTTGAATGTTAAAGCCTTCCCGGCCCATATATAATACATTCACCTGGCCCAAGTGTCTTCAGACTTCGTCATTTTCTGGGACAACTTTGTACTTCTGTCTTCTCCGAGCCAGATCCAACTGGCTAGGCCCATTTAGGTTGCTTTCAAAGAAGAGAAAATGGGCTTGTTTTATTCGGTTCATTTTATGGGCCTGGTTTTGCAATATAAGTATATAACAGGAGGTTTCTCGACTCTCTAATCCCAGTGAAATCATGATCTGATAACAAATTTACACTTCCAACATAGAAAATCTCTACCACCTAAACTATAAGATTAATATTATGAAACTATGTTGGTGCTTGCAGATTAGGAAAAGTAGCTATATCTTCATTTTTCACATAAATTAAGGTTGTGTTATAATATTATAATTATTTAGTGGTTTATTTTTATTCACAAAAACAAGAGGATTATAGTATCCTAATGATATGAGGAGCTATTGGATGACTAATTGTGATATGATGATTTTTTTCCAACTTGGAAAAATTATGATATGCGTGATTAGAAGTAGGGTCAATGAAAACCTTATGGTGGTTTTGCAACGATCTGGTTCTTGGTGGAGAATTTTACTGCAAATGGGACAAAACGTGGATGACAAGGTATCTTTTGTTTATGCGTAATTTATTGTTGTTAATTTGTTCTATTATTTTTATTATTTTCCTAAATTACTTTTGTAAGCCACTTACATGTCTTTCAACATATGGCCAATAGTTTGAAAACTGAACCACTTTTTGTGAAAATATTATAAGTCACTTCTTTTAATAAATATTTCAAGAGCAAGCTTTTCGCCAATACATATTCTCTGGATTTCCCTGCTGAATATATCTTTCAAAAGTGTGTGTTGGGTCCATCGTCACGGTCGATGTATGACTATATATAAAATATGTGTTAGTTTTGAGTCTTTTGACGGGGTTATTAAGACAGAATTAAGAGGTACACCAAGGATCCCACCCAATATATAATACTCCTATATATGTGTATGAACAATAATGATAACGAATTACATGAAGACTTGAACAACTAATCTCTTCTTAGTCACCTTGTTTACTTTCAGATATTCGTAATTTTATCAAGAATATTAGTCTTTTGTAAGTGCCATTTTGCTAATTAATTTCTTCATTCATTGTCTTAGAACCTAGATTTAATTTTTGGATAACAAAGTTTAGTTTCAGATCATAAAACTTGCTCTTCTCACAATATTATTTAACCAGTGAATTTTCTATATATGTGTCTATATATTCTCCCGCTTTAAGGAAAAAAAATGTCTAACAAAAAGGTCCATGATCCTCATTATCATGATCAAATATTCTATATATTCACTCTATCGTTCCAAAAGAATAACAGTTATGCTTTACACACGTATATAGTCTTAATTAAGGATAGGGATACATTAAAAAAAATTAATGACAGTAATGTTTGACATTGAGAAAAGAAAAAAAAAAAGAAAGAAAATTTTTTTAAAAAAATGTTAATTACAACATAATCTATAATGCACTAATCTGTTTCTTATTAAACACGCATATGAAGAGCGAGGGGACTAAAATATAAAGGAAATCTATGAAAAAAAATATAGAAAAAGAAAAAGATATGGACAAGGGCGACTAAAAGGGATATTAATTAAGAATGGATATGTGTGCTTTGTGAACGGGGAACAAAGTGGAAATTAAAGCGAAGTGCTCATCCGAGTAAGAGGAAAGAAATACTTTATGCTTGTACCATTATTAATTAGTTCTACATGCATGGCTACCCATACCATATAATTAAGACCCCATGGATAAAAGTTAGTGTGTAGACACATAAACTATACACATATATACATTAATAATGTATGCATATGTACTTATGTATTGTATATTTTCACCCCTTATTTTATGATTTACTAATTAGAATACAATTATGAGAATGGCTAAAGGATATCCCCTTTTTCCCAATTTGCTTGCAATATTGGCTTAGGCACAAAAATTAAGGTGCATAAGACTTTTACATCCTTTTTTCATTTTAATCGCCATAAAAATATCAGTAACTAACTATCAACTCATAAACTTCAATGGTTTATTGAAAAATTTTATCAAAGTGGAAGGTCTAGTATGCAATTTTCTTAGAAAAATATAAGCACAAAAATGAAAAAGAAAAAAGAATATGAATTAAATTACAGTTTCTAAAAAATTAGGAACGTTATTGTAATAATTTGAAAGTAAATTTCCAAATGAGCATGACATAGTAAATTGAATGCAGAACCTTACAAAATATATATGGAAATGTTATAATGATTTTAGGACTATCTAAAGTAGCATTTATTTCAATGAATATGTGAGGGAGGGAATAGTATTTTCTAATTTTTCAAACATGAACTTTTCAAACTTAAAAATAAATTTTGATTTTTTTTAAATACATTTTTTTCACTCAGAAGTACAGAAAGAAGAAATAAGAAAAGAGAACCTCCCTAGCTAGCAAAGATAGCAATTGGGTGGGGTTGGGTCAGGTTTAAGTTAGGTAATTTAGGTTCAAATTAATCGGGTTAGTATGAATTCGGGTCCAGGTCAGCTTCAGGTTACGTCATTTGGGCTCGATTGGGTTGAGTCAGGTTTAATTGGGTTTGGGTTCAATATAGGTTATGCCAATTTTAGTCTCGTGTAATTTCAAGTCGGGTTTCAGTCTAAACTTAGGTTGACCAGTTAGGTTTGTTTGCGTTACTAGTATATATGCTGAAATCACTTAATCAATTCAATTTTTTTGTTTAGTTTTGTTAAATTTTAAATTAAATTATTTGATTTTTTATGCAATTAATTTATGTTATGCTTTTTCTTAATATGTTAAATTAAAAATTCATAGAATTTTTCTTAATTATGTTCCAAAAAAATTTCTTTAAAATTACTACAAAATATAACTCTAGTTCACTATTACTCTATCAGTGACTAAAATGTAAATTTTCAAAAAATTTGGGTAAAAATGTAAAGATTTGAAAAGTTTAAGGACCCATATTGTAATTATTATGGTAACTAAAATGAAGATTATTTAAATTTAGATATCTTATTGCACTATATTTAAAAGTTTAGGGATGACAATTTCCTACTAAAATCATCAAACTTACTAAATATGGAAATTACTTATTTTAGAAAACTCAAATATGAAACTTATTAAATATGAAAGTCTTTGAATATGAGACTCACTAAATCCGAGTATTCTTAAAAGGGGAAGTTATTAAATATAGAAGCCGTAGATAGAAAGCTTATAAAATATAGAAAATAGTAAAAGAGGGAAGTTAAAGTTTATGATAAATGTTAGAATTAATTGTTAAGGTTTAGGATAAGGATTATGAATAAGATTAAGCGTTAAGATTTAGGGTTTAGGGTTTTAAGGTTAGGGTTTAAATATAGAAGGTAATAAAAGAGGAAATTTAGGGTTTAGGGTTAGAATTGAGGGCTTATGTTTAATGTTAGGGTTTAGGTTTATGGTAAAGTTTAAGGTTTCAATTAGGGTTAGGGTTTAGGATTTTGGATTTAGGGTTTAGATTTAGGTTTAATGTTTACGGTTAGGATTGAGGGCTTATGGCTTAAGTTAGGGTAAGTGCTCAGGGCTTTAGGATTTTGTATTTAGGTTTAATTTAACTATACATTAAAAATACCCTAATTCAAAACAATTGAAATTAATTAAATCAATTTTCAAACAAAGAAGAGAACCATATTATTAAATCAAATTTCAAAATTAACTATATTAAATTAATAATTTATTTACTAATTGAAGTTTGTGTGACAAACTTGGAATTTGAAACCCAACCAAATAACCAATCCAAGTATATATCCAACCATTCAACAAATTTGTGCGAGATTACAAAAAAAAAAAATTATGCGGCAAATGAATTTTTTCCTAAATGGATCTACTACTACTCGATCTGGATTAATCGATGTCCAATTTAATTACCGGATGAGACCCAATGTGTTATGACATGTTTCAAAAGAATGTATAACTAAATTTCTAAATTCTAAATTTCAAAAGACCTCAGCGTAAAGCAAATTATTTTGTTAATTTATTCTTTAAAAACCCTCAAATAAAAAATATTTTTATAGTATTTTAAAATTTCTTAAACTGTATGACCATAATTGATTTGTAATTTAGATAAGTAGGTAATATATAAAAAATCATAATTTTTTAAATCTCTACCGACCAAATATTTATGTTGATTTGAGTTAAAATTGGGTTATGTTAGATCTAATATCGAGTCATTTCGGGTTCAGATCAGGTCAAGTTTGGATCATTTCAGGGTTTGGTTCATTTCGAAATTCGGGTCATTTCAGGTTTGTATCATTCAGGTCAAGCTTAGGTTCAGGTGGGTCATGCCAGATCATTGGGTCAAATCAAATTTGTTCATCCCTATTAGCAAAAACGTGGGCTAGATAAACCACCCTTTTTGATACTGAAATGCAACAACAAAAATATAAGTTATGGATCAGGTAATGTATGTCTTTGACTATAGGAACCAAATTTGTTGGCGAAGGCCAAGAGCCTAAAATCTGCAGAAAAGCATTCACACCATTAGGACACAACACTACGACCCCATAACTACTATGACATATTGAGTCTTTCTAAGCTCCATCAACCAATATGACATTATGATCAAAAATAAGATATTTCTTGCCCCAAGCCTTACAAAGAATGGGTGGATGACTTTCTCTAGGTCCTCCCTTTAATAAGTTAAAAACTACAGCTTGGTTTAAGTACTCTACTTCTTGATCCCTTCGAAACAATATGCTAGTTGGGTCTGGAATGCATTCCCTTGAAGACCACATCATTTTGGCATAGCTAGATGCTTCAAAGACTGGTAGTTACCAATATCAAGCCATCAATTTTAGAAAACAATCTTTCAAATAATTGAATGATCTAATTTTTAAAGAAGTCATTTAGATCAGGCATGAACTGCAACAGAATATAATTCAATATAAAATGGGTTATAGGGCAGGATAATAACATATGAGAAATATTCTTATTGATATAAAACTTGAGAAGAAAGTTGATTCATTAATTGGTTCATATAAATATATCTTCCCATTTTTTGGTGTATTAAAGACATAATATGGGAAGTATTCTTAATCTCTTTACCCGACCTTCTCTGGCCCCTCTAGGCTATAGTCTACATTCAATCTTTAGTAGTTATGCGAATTAGATGCGGAATTATCAGATGTTATTGGAGTGAAAGAAGTTGGTACTTGTTTCAATCCAAAGAATAATGCTTGAGAAAACTGAAGATACACGATAATGATGTACCAAAATACACGAGAACCAAAATACACGATACACCTACCCTAACAATAGCTTTACTGAACATCCCTAAGATATGACATTAATATATGTTGTTTTATGCAATAAAAAATAATTTTAGATTAACATTTTCATGGTTCATAATATATTACCTCAGTTCACTTGCTTTTCCAAGAATCAATCAAACTCTAGTACCCATGATTTTATAAAGTTTTAATATAAGATTAATAACTGGAAAAAATACCAAATTTGCCACTAAATTTTTGGGTTGAGAGCAGATATGCTATTATAGTCTTTTTTTGTCCAATCTCCCACTAATGTTTTAAAATGAGCCGGATATGCTACTGAAGTTTCAAATTAAGAGTGATTATGCCACTGACCGTTAAAAATCTAACGGAAAATGTTAAAAAGCCAACAAAAAATGTTGAAAATAACAAGTTTTGAAATTTTGGGGTGATAATGCAAGTTTTAATAAACTTCAAAGACTTTTTGTAATTAAACTCACTCTCCCTCTCTAGAATGCCAACGGAGAGATTAGATAATAAAGACAAAGGGATGGCAGCAATGGGGTTGAGGCGCTGGTGACAGAGACAGCAATAAAGCTAAAACCCTCTTTTAGCAAAAACCTCAAATGTCCTTATATTTTTTTAAAGATGCATAATAACCCCAAGATTTCAAAATCGGCTATTTTTATCATTTTTTGTTATTTTTCTAATCGGCAATAGCATATTCAACCTATTTTTAAACATTAGTGGGAGATTAGGTTAAAAAAAAAACTATAGTAACATGTTCGCTCCCTGCTCGAATATTAGTGATAAATTTGATATTTCTGCCATTAATAATTAGTACATTTGGCACCACTCTTCTTTAGTTTGGTTATTTGTTTGAGGGAGGAGCTATTTTACCTTTTAAGGGCACTCACAAAATTTGAGCCGTGAGCCTTGGTTAATCTATTTTTAAGTTGGGTTTTTGGGCGTTGTAACCTTTAGCTTTGGTTGGTTTTATTCAATATTAGTCCAATTACTTTAATGTTTAAGTGGATATTAATGGTCCATTAAACCAAACAAAAAAAACATGGTGCTTGCATGAATATAATTACTTTGAAAATATCACTAGCAATAATAAATTATTGAGGAATGTCGAGTTTAGTAGGGCAAGCTTATAACTAAATAAGACATCAAAATAGCATCAAACAAAATAAATTATTGAGGAATAATTGAAGAGTAAAATAGGCCAGGAAATTCTACTATAAGATATTGCTGAGATAAAAGTGTGTATAAACGTGACAAGTCATTTCATTTGCATTCTCAGGACGCACTACAAATCCCCCCTCCAACTCTCTTCTCATTTATTGGCCGCACCCGAAAAAAGCCTCCACCTTCTTTTACAAAACTAACACCAACACGAAACTCATGCACCTCCCAGCAATCTTCAGTCTTATCCCAAACATATGCCACGAATGTTCCATCATTTTTGTCCTGGCAACTATCAAAGAACCAGCAGGCCGAGCACGGATCTAGTTCCTCCAACGATATGTCTGCTACAGCAAGAGGAGGTTGCTCTTCCACTCTCACAACGAAACGGCATACAACAAACTTGAAGAATATCTTTGTTTGGGAGCTGCGGGCGCAATGGGGAATACTTCTTCCCTTGGTGGCGATGAACATAACGGGGTTCGCTAAGATAGTGGTAACTACAGCGTTTCTTGGTCGGCTAGGTGAGCTGCAGCTGGCCGGAGGTGCACTTGGCTTCACCTTCGCTAATGTCACCGGCTTCTCTGTTTTGAACGGTCTTTGTGGAGCTATGGAACCACTGTGTGGGCAAGCTTCTGGGGCCAAAAACTTCAGGCTCCTTCACAAGACCCTACTAATGGCTACTTTCTTGCTGCTCTTAGCTACAGTGCCTATTAGTTTCTTGTGGCTATCTGTGGATAAAATCCTCACACATTTCAATCAAAACCGAGACATTTCGGTTCTGGCCAAGTCTTATCTTTTCCATCTTCTACCAGACTTGATTGTCACTTCCTTTTTGTATCCTCTCAAAGCATATCTAAGCTCACAAGGCGTCACTCTCCCTACAATGTTTTCATCAGCACTAGCCCTTGCTTTCCACATACCCATCACCGTAGTTCTGGTCAATTCTAAGGGTCTTGCTGGAGTTTCTATGGCTATATGGCTAAGCGACCTCGTAGTTGTCATACTTCTGGGATTATATGTATTGGTTACTGAGAATAGAAAAGAAAGAAAATGGCAGGAGGGAGGGTGGCTGGAGCAAGGTACCGGGGACTGGCTTCAGCTGCTCAAGCTTTGTGGTCCTTGCTGTCTCACCACGTGCCTGGAATGGTGGTGCATTGAGATCTTAGTCTTGCTCACTGGACTTCTCAGAAATGCCAAAGAGGCTGTCGGAGTGTTGGCCATCGTGCTGAACTTTGATTACCTGCTCTACTCGGTGATGCTATCTCTTGCAACTTGTGCATCCACTCGTGTGTCAAATGAGCTCGGGGCCAACCAACCTGTAGCCGCACACCAGTCAGCCTATGTATCTTTACTAGCAAGTGCCGTTTCAGGATTTGCTGGGGCAGTGGTGATGGTGGGGGGAAGAGGGCTTTGGGGGCCACTGTTCAGCCATGATGACAGGATCGTAAGAGGTGTGAAGAAGACTTTGTTGCTGATGGCTGTGGTTGAAGTGGTTAATTTCCCATTGGCGACATGCGGTGGAATTGTTCGTGGAACAGCTAGGCCATGGCTAGCCATGTATGCAAATCTTGGAGGGTTCTACCTGGTGGCTTTGCCCCTATGTGTGATATTGGCCTTCAAAATGCTGCTTGGGCTCCATGGGTTGTTATTGGGATTGCTGGCAGGAATGGCTATATGCTTGCTGCTGCTTCTGGTGTTTGTTAGTAGGATAAATTGGGATGTAGAATCTAAAAAGGCACAATTACTAGCCTCCAGTCCACCTGCTGTCGAAGACACTGAAAATCCTGAAACAGAGGAGAAAGTCGAGGGTACCCCAAGTATGAACAGATGAGCTGAAATTCAGTGTTATTAAGGCTTAGGAGCTTGCCATGACGAAATTACCCTTGCTCCTACACCAGAAATGAGAAAACATCTACCATCTAAAAGTTAAAGACAGATATTGGCTTTGACATGACAACCGTAGTTTGTACAACAATTCGATCCAAACGAAACAATCCACTCAGGATCATGTACTCATAATGACTGGAACTCAATCTATAAACACAATTTTCGTTGTTCGGACTGCCTGCACTGGACAACTATTTCAGAGTTTGTGATTTCTCCATTCAGACACTCGAGTAATAACCTAAGTGCTGCAAAATTCCATGGAAAATATCGAAGGACTGCTAATACATAAACACAGAACAAGTGAGAGGTTAAACACAGAACAAGTGAGAGCTTAGCTTTAAGCCATCTCGAAACTTCAAGGCAGCTTTCATGATATAAATCAAAATCCAAGATGGACTGTTGGGAGATAGACCATAAGAATTAATCAAGTTCCCGAAGACAAGTATTACCCATATACATTTCCACATTCATGAATCAAACTTTCAAGTTCTTTGGCTTTCTCTTCGTTGAAGCCAAGATTAGCCAATATCTTCTGACCAGGTGATTCAACTTGTGACCAAATGCCAAGAAGAAGATAACCGGTTGTCACTTCCCCATCTTCACCTGCATTTTGCAAATTAACTGCAGCATTCAGCTTCCCACAGAAGTTAATAGTTATGGTGAATATCTTGAAAAGTGCCCATATGCAAATCCTTTGAAATGTGTATCATTTTAATGGTCAAAGTTTCCATGACAAGAATTTTGTCAGGATAATTAATTGTATTCTCAAACCAATGTTGCTTGTATATATTTATATATAGTTTTCTTTTGCCGAAGATGTTCTGTTCATGTTCTCAGAGGAACAACAATATATATGTTCTGGCTAGAGGCCTATCACTTTCTTTGGGAAGAAGGCCACTTTGAATCCTAAAAATTTCAAACATTTTCTATTTCAGTCCTCAAAGTTTGTTTTTTGTTTAAAGAAAAATGAGCACTAACTAAGACTTTGCAACCATGTAAACAACAAGTTGTAAATTTACTAGCATATGGTTATCGAATAAAAATTCAATTTACAAGGAAAAACTGATGATCAAAATTATCCATTAACTGTCACAAAGTTATCGCATAGTTTAGATTTACAATAAGTTACTGTACACTTTAAACTAGAATTTAAAGAAGTTAATGTCATACAATTACTGTGATTTTTCTTTTTCCTTTTGGTCAACAACATAATGGAAAGTTTTCAGACTAACTATTTTCACGATTGTAAGTCTTAAGGTTAAAAAAAAGGGGGAAACTTTTAGGACTTAAACAGAAAAAGTATGAAACTTTTAGGACCAAAAGTGTTCCTACCCCCTATCTTTTTAGGAAACAAAAGAGTAAGCCATAAGGTATTTTAACTGGGAATCTGATTAAACGTACTGCTCAAGAACCCTAAAGCTCTTAAAATAACAGCAAATGAATGCATAAAGAAAGCCCCAACCTGGCTAGAAAGATAAGAAAAGAATAAACAAGTGCCAAACTTACCAGATTTCAGTTTCTTGTCAACAGCCCAATCAAGCGCCTTTTTAGCATCTTCAGTCAAGGGAGGATGTTCATCACAACGGTTAAATATGTCACCCCTTCCTAGAAGTTTGATACTTTCATCCCGTGCCTTCAAAAGTGTTATTCCATTTGCGCGCAAAAACAGAGAAGCCAAACTCTTTCCTGCAGACCAATTTAAATGAGCAAAAAGTATATAACTTTGGGGGCAATATTGCCATTTGAGGGCACTGGTTTACTTAATGATATTATTTTTCATGACAACTTAGGTGGATTTCTGGACAGCAATAACTGATAACACATTACACAAATAGTTAATCAAAGCTTTAAAAATTAAAACCATTAAAGCTTGGTAACACAACATGATGGGATGATTGCTGTAAGACCAAACATATCAAAACATGTAAAAGAAAGGGAGATAACAAATTTGATATTCTAACTAAGAAAAGTACCTAAACCTAAATGAGGAAAAAAATGTAGAACAATAAAAGAGAAACTCACAAATGTAATCACCCAACAACTTTTTGTATTTCAAGAACAAGTGTCATTTTTGTTTTCCTCTTGACATCCTTTATATCACCAGAGAGCAGCCCCGACAAGAAATATAAACCTTCAAGACGCAACTGAAGTACTATTTTTTCCATGATACCATCAAATACATGATTCTCAGCATCATTTTCCATGATACCCCTGTTGATTTCGCAATATCAATCTTGTAATGGAACATGACCATAGCATCTATTCCATCTCATCATCATTTCATGATACTTTTCTTTGCATATGGGACAGTTTTTAAATTTCATCTCGTTATTCCCTAATAGGAGCATTGCATCAGGAAGGGCATCCAACATAAAACTTTTGCCACTTTACTTTTGCAAGAACTTTAAGCAGTTAATTGTCATTATGAAGTTCATGGGAGTGACCCCAACATAGTAGGTGCAATATGAATATGAAGAATATTTCAATTGTGAAAATTGCAAGAGTCTTGGTTAAATTTGTATGTTATGATCGCTTGTTTAGTTCTAAAGTGCTTCTTACTTTTGGTGAATTGGGAAATACTATCAAGGGAAGTGCAGACCAAATACATCTTCAATTACTCAAAGTCTTTAACAGTCAAGTAAAAACTGATGTAAAAAACTTAGATTTAAACTACTGTTTGTCATGGAGGAAACCATAATCACTAATAATAATCAATCAATGTTTCTTCAGACTAATACAACAACCAAAGTGTCATCAACTGCCAAGAATCCCACTATAAAGAGAGGTGTGAGCGAGACACTAGCCTACAGCTCTTGGCTTTCATAAGCATCAGAATGGTACTTCCATTCCAAAAACAAGATTGTTATCCTAACAAAATCAAAACATAACCATGCCAGATATGGTTTGCGTCTGACACCCCTATAAGCGGCCACATAACATAACCTAAAGAATGTACCAGAAACTCAGGTATACAGATTGTAAAATTGTATGCACTAGGTCGAACATGGCTTTCACTTCCACACAGAGCAGCACAATCACTACAACATAAGAGAAATCAATAACTTACGAGCAACACGATCAGCACAAGATAGAAGCTGAAACTTGATAGGCTTAAATGCTGACCAAAAGCATTACCGTCAACGAGAATGCCCATGAGAAGACTTTCGGTCCCAGTAGTTAAGTACTTCAGTTTCCTTGCTTCGATTTCTCCCATTCCAAATGCCTTTATTGCGGCTATAGACCATCTGCATCAGAACTCCACCCTCACAATTCAATTCGAACCACCCAATTCCAATAAGAATCCAAAAGCATGAAAATTTAACAGAAATAAGACAGAAAAGTATCACAAATAGTCCGAGTGTTACTCACGTAGAAACTTTGTCAGCAGAAATAGCCCCTTCCGGCTTCCTGCAAATAGAATTGGCTTCTGTTAAGAGATGACAGGAGAAGAAATAATTACGAAAAATTTCAAGAAGACTCGAAACTTTACATATTGGGGCGACTATACGAGTCATTGGCTACGACATAAGGATTATTTGGGAAGGAAAGTCTTTGGCTTGAGGTTCGAAGAGAAATACCGAAGCCCATCCATGGATTTTTAAGATTGCCGGAAATGAGAGTGTGAAGTTTCGAATGGGATTTGATTTTTTCTTCAACTTGAGAAACGAGTTTCGTTGTTGAGGGCAGATTGGTGAGCGCATTAGCAGCAGCCATTGGATTTGATTGCTGGAACGAGGTAGAAGAAAAGAACTGCGACTTCCTCGGCTTGTACTTGGATAACGAGAGAACTTACGCTACAACGGCGTCGTTTTATTGTTACTTCCAATTTTGCCACCCTCTACGTTTTTCACCCCAATCATTTTAACTTAAGATAATTGATTTTAAAATAATTTATTTTTATTCTTATATTTTTTTTATGTGAAACTAATTTTAATTAAAAATTAATATTATATAGTTATAATCATTCATTGAAAATATAATTTTTGTAATCTTATTAAATTTTTATGAATTTTTCTAGTTTAAGGTATTAAAAAAATTCATAAAAATTTAACAATATCATGACAATTTAATTTCAACAGATTATTGCATCTACATAATATTGATTTTAAATGGAATTAGTTTCAAGCAAAAAAGATGTAAAAATAAAAATAAGTCAGTTGACATAAGTTAAAACAAATTAGCTCTTTACATCTTTCTCTGTCTTTTTTTTTTTTTTTTTGACAGAATACTTTGTAGTCTATAGAGTAGCATTTCTTGAATAGAGTAACTAAAATCTTTTACACATAGATTTGTCAAGTTATTCTGCAAAATTCTCTATTTTAAGATAAGTGAGTCAGTCACCAAATATCTAGGGATTCCTTTTAATCATGACATTTCAAAAAAATATATTTCCTCTGTTTCACAAAGGTTGGTCCTTTTACATTTTTAACTAAAATTTGAATTAAATATATTCATATTAATCTGTATTGTAAAAAATTTAAAAATATATATATTTATAAACTAGAGTCTTTAAAGTATTATTTCCATATAAAAATTTTATATTTGGATAAGAAATTTTGAAAGAAAAAAAAAAGTCATCAATTAATTGTTGTAAACAGTAAAGATAACAAGTTTTATGAGACGGAGATAGTATCATTTAAGTTTCTAAAAACAAGGGTTGATTCAAAACCCCATTCAGTCATCTTTCTCCTCTATCCCAATTTATATCATGTCACTATTCCATGTTCCAGTAACAACGAGCAACGACATCTCTAAATCCATGGTGAAATTTTGGTGGCGAGGCTCAAATCAGAATCAAGGTATTCATTTCAGAAATCGATTCCTTGTAACTCTTCCCAAAGGTCATCGATGGCTAAGCATCCATGACATGAGAACTTTTAATCAAGCCCTCATTGCCAAGACATTTTGGAGACTCATGCATAAAATTCAGAACTCCTTAGTGCTTTGAGTTTTACAAGCTAAATATGGGAAAGGAGAATCTTTATGGAAGGTCAATTCAGGTCCTAACTCAATAGTTCTTTGGACAAGTTCACTGATCGATTGTGACTTTCTCAAGTCGAATTTATACTAGAATATTGGCATTGGGAGCACTATGGATGTTTGAAAGGGTTATTGGATTCTAAGTATTCATCTAGAAAGGTTGGCCTAATTTCGGCTTGATATGAATGAGCTGGAAGCTCATGATTCTATTCAGAAAGTCGAAAACTTATTTGAACCTTTTTTATACTAGATGGAATATTAATCTTATCCATTCTATTTTTTATGAAGAAGTATCTAAGGCCGTGATTTGGTTGCCTCAACGGGAATTATTGATTGGCCGATTTGGGTAGGAGCCAAAGATGGGATCTACACAGCCAAGAAGGTTTATGTCTTTCTTAGCTTTGTACTATAACACATAACCCAAGTGAATCTAACCGATCTGCAATCCATATATTCCTAAAAAAAATGTGGTCTTCAAATATCCCAACTAAATTTAAATCTTTCGTCTGGAAGTGTATGAATAATGCCCTTCCAAATAGGGTAGAACTAGCAAATAAAGGCATTCAAATTCAAACTATATGCCCTCGATGCCAGGCTGCTAACGAGTATCTCTTTCACCTCTTCATTCATTATGTTAAGTCAAGAAGCATTTGGGCTCACATCCATGGTGCTGTTCATCCAAATTCTAATCAAGATTTCAAAAGATGGCTTGTTCAAAGCCTCCCAAATCATGCCTCATGGCAGTCTGAGTTGAGAAATGAGATTATGATTACCATCTGATATGGTTGGGCTAGAACTCTATGGTCTTCAAGAACGTGGAATGGAATATGAAGGTCATGATTAGCAACAGGAATCAGCTTACCAAGGAATTAAAGCATGCAAAACATCACAAATATTATATAACAAAATCCTTTTTGTCAAGGCCACCTCCCCGCTAAAAAATGTAAAGCATTTCAGTCCCTATTTCTCCCCCAATCATCTTTTATATGGATGGAGCCTGGGATTCCAAGACCAAAAATGGAGCAATCTCCTGGTCTTGTCATGATCCTTTAGGTATATTATATCAAGATTTTTATTGTTCAACAGGGATCATGTTGTCTACTCTATCTGTTGAAATAAAAGCGATTTTATCTGCTTTAAGGACAATCATAATCAGTAGGATGGATAATATCACAATTCTTACTGATTGCCTAGTTCAGTTCTTCCAAATAGTAGACTGTAACCTAGCTTAGCTAGAAGTGGAAGTAGATATTCGTGAAGTGAGGCATTTGATTCACCTTTTCACAAAAGTTTCTATCTTGGTGATTCAACGCTCAACAGTTGATCGAGCTCATCGATTGGCTGCTGTAGCTCTTAGGTCTTATGTTCCCTTATAGTTTTCTTATTACTATTTATGTGTACCAAAAAAAAAAAATCTTTCATGCAAAGATTTTTTTTTTAATCAAAAATATATGCAAAGACTTTTGATCAAGTTGCCATTGTCATTTACTATTTCTATCTCACTCATATGATTTTTTCCCACTATTTGTTGTTTGTGTTTATGTTTGAGTTGGTAAATTATTTTGGAAATGGAACATGTATATATGAATTTCTATGAAAATTTAAATAAAATATTTTTTCATAAATATTATTATTTTTTAAAAATAACAATTCTTAATACTCAATACAAAAAAAAATTCAATCCGTTCCAATTTCAAAAAATGAATAAATAATATCAATTGTGGGATTGAGTAAGAATTGCATAACTACATTTCCTCCCAACCCAAACTACTAAAAGGAAATTGGTATAAAAAATCTAGTGCACGTCAAAGTTTTGAGGGAAATAGAAAGCTTTGAAAAAAAATTTTAACTCTAATATTTAGGTTCCTCAAATTTTATGAATTTATGGGTTTGTCACTAAAATAAAACAGTACACCTCGTTTGGTTACTAGGATATATCAGGATGGGATGGGATGATACCGGATGGGAAGGGATTAGATGCTGCAATATTTCTTCTCATGTTGGTTGCACACATGATAATTGATAAATTCATCCAATCTTATGTTTGGATGCTTTAATGGATAGGATAAACATCTAAACCTTTTGTTTTGGTAATTTTTTCATTATCATATGCAAGGATACAATTTGTTTTGAAGAAAAACTGTGATAAATTTTTATGGTGAAGCACGAGAAATTTAATAATCAGGTTTTAACTTAAGTTAATTTAATTTGAAATTGTTTATTTTTATGTTTAATTTTTTTTACTTGAAACTAATTTTATTTAAAAGCTAATATCATGTAGGTATAATAATCCATTGAAACTATAATTTTTATAATCTTATTAAATTTTTACGATTTTTTTTAAATTTTAAGCATTAAAAAGGAAAATTCACAAAAATTTAATAACACTATGAAAATTTTACTTTTAAATGAATTATTTTATCTATATAATATTTACTTTCAAATAAAATTGATTCCAATTAAAAAAATATCAAAATAAAAATAAACTATTAAATTAAGTTGATTTAAGTTAAAAACGAATTTTCCTTTGTTGACCTATATGATAATAATTTGAGAAGCTTTAGTTGTTTCATCACCCTACAAGACGGAAGTAGGAGTAGCATAGGCCCAAGCAAGGATAGCAATTGGGTAGGCCGGATCAGGTTTGGGTCAAGTCATTCAGGTTCGAGATTAATCGGGTTAGCATATATTCGGGTCCAGGTCGGATTATTTGGGTTCGGGTTGATTTTGGGTTGAGTAGATTTTGAGTTCGGGTTATGTCAGGCCAGGTTTATTTGGGTTCAGATTCAATCAGGTCAGGTTATCAGGTCTTTGACCAGATTCAACTTGATTGTCGAGTTTACTCGGTTCACTGATGCATAAAGCGAAATGGCTGAATCGATTCAATTTTTTTGTTTAATTTTGATTAAAATTTAATTTAACTACATATAAAAAAATAACATAAAATTTATGAGAATATATTAATATATAATTTATTTAATAAAATACTCTCTTTGTGTCAAGTCGTTTATAACATTCACTATTTAACAATTAACCTATGATTTTTTATTTTCAACATTTTAGTATATAAATAAAAAATTATTATATTAAATAATAAATAAAGACCTATAGTTTCTAAATATATACTTTCTTAATTTTTTTTTGTAACAAATAATCTCCCTCCATCTCATTTTATTTACTCTATTTAACTTTTCTGACCAATTTAATTTGAATTTATTTATATTATTGTTTATTAAAAATTTTAAAAATATATTTAAAAACTATAATTTTTTATTTATCTTTCATGTATAAAATATTTTTATTTATATATTAAAATGTTGAAAATAAAAAAATATAGATTAATTATTAAAATATGAATATTGCAAAGAATTTGAGATAGATGGAGTAATATAAATAAATTCAATTCAAATTATTTGAAAAATTCAGATATTTCAAAGAATATGGGACAAAAGGGGTACTATAATTTCTAAAACTTAATTATTCTTATCTCTCTATTACTGTATCACTATTCGTTTGCCATAGCTCTTACTCGTTCGCTCTACAATACAAAATAGATCAACAAAATTGAAGAAACTCATTCATATATATTAAATCATAAATTTTCTAAAGTTTTTTTTCTAACCATATATTTTATGTTGATTTAAGTTAAAATCAAGTCTCGTCGAGTTTAGTCATCGAGTCATTTAGGTTCGGGTTAAGTCGGATTCGGGCTGAGGTTTTCTCAAGTTTCACTTCAATCAAGTTCAGGTTCCGGCCGAGTTTGGTGCAGTTGGGTTCGGATCATTGACTTTTCTGGTCAAATCGGGTCAAGTCGAGCTTGGGTTCAGTTGGGCCAGGTTAGGTCTAATCAAATTTTGCTATCCTTAGGCCCAAGTCCAACCAAAGTTCTAGCATGAAGCATATTGGGTTAAGCAGAATTATGAAATCCACTTGAAACAAAAGCTCCATTGCCCATTAATTTTGCTTGCAAAGCAGCATTAGATTTAATATTGGCTATTTTTATTAGACTTAAAGAAAGAAGCAAGTGTTTTTTTTAGAATAATGAGCAAGTTCATTGCTCCATAATCAAAATTCATATGCTAAATAACAAGAGAAAAGTTGATTTGTTTGTCAAGTTTAACATATAGATAATACTAATTGCCTAAAACATGATATACTTTGAGGGTAAATCATAGGTTTTCAACAATAAAATGGGCCAAGTTTGGGTTATGCTTAACCTTGAGGAGGTTTTTATAAGTTTTTCTACTCAAAGTATTAATGAAGTATTGAGAAACCAAAGAACTAGATTGAAAGGACTGTCGAATTTGAAATAGTGGAACTGAAATTTATATAAAGTTGATTTGATTATGATATATATGATTTAGGGGTGTTCACCGAAACCAGTTAACCTATAACATCGAATAAACTAATCTGCACCAAATCTGACAGTATTGCAGTTTTATGAGATTTTATTTATGGTTCGGGTTTAGAAAATCTTAAAACTGAACACTATATAGTATGGTTGACCCAACTAAGCAAAATATATTCAAAACCCTAAACTCTGAACTCAATATCTCTTGAAACCTATAAGTCTAACCCACATAATTTCTATCATAATAATTCTAACCCATTAGGCCCAACCTAATCTATAATAATTCTCATTTCTTTTTGTATGTGTCGTTTGTTTTGTTCCTTGCTTGGCTGTTTTCCTAAAGCTAATTTCTAATTTTCTAAAGCAAATATAGGGGTAAAGGCGAGACAGAGACTCGAGAATATGGGAGAAAAACAAACTCATGCTCAAAACAATTGACTCTATTCTGACTCTGTCCCAGTGCGATTATTGTCTACACTGTTCAAGATGCTGCTCTACGATTCTTCTGTTCAAGCTTGCCTTTCTTCACAAGCTTGCATTTGCCTGATATCCCTCTCTTTCTTAATTTCTTATGTTTTGGTTTATGAATTAGATTGTATTTTAATTTTTATTGTTGCAATTGAGTTTATATTTTGTACTTGTATTAATTTATTTGGATTCAAAATTATGAATTTGTGATGTAAAAAAAACTGTAACTAAATTATATTTATGTGGTACTTTTTTTTCAAATTTATATACAAAATAGTGTGGTTAAAATTTTCAAATTATGAAACCATTTGAGGTTTACTATGTTTAGATAAAAACCGCATAAAACCATACCAAAAACACCTCTATTATTTCAAACCAACGAAACAGCCAGCTTGGAACTCTGGAATTCAAAGTGTTTTAACTTGTACGGATGTTAATGGGCCTTTCATCGTACTTTCCCCCACTTCCCACCAACGAACTCGGCCCACAATTCTTTAAATTGGGCTGTACGTTTTACTTGGACCCTTAAGTGTCCATTTAACAACCTTTTTGTCTCATAAAGAATGTCTATATATATCTTGCTCAAGATTGGGGTAGAAACGAACCAAACCAAGTTTAAACATCTTGGTTTTGAAGCTTAGTTTCTTAGGAATTGGCTTGATTCGAGCTCAGACTCAAGTTCAATGAACTTGAAAAATGAGACCCGAAACTCACTTGAAAAAGTTCGGATTTGGCTCGGTAGGCTCAAAATTTGAGTAATATAAATTAAAATATTTTAGTTTAGGTATATTAAAAATAAAATTAATATTATTTTTGACAACATTGTCTAAGCCTGACATTATTCAGCTTGAACTCTTATTAAGTACAATGAATTTTTTTTTTTTTAATGTTGTCAGCTTTTTTTTTTTTAATTTTCAAAAAATAGTACCATTTATGTGTTTCGTTTTGGTTCGGCTTTTCAAATTTAGTTCCACTTACTTTAATTTTGCTTTTTTATCTTTTACAGATTTACTCTCACATAATTTTCTCCAAAAATTTTCTGGAAAAAAAAAAGCAAGCTAATTTTCGATTTTCTTATAATTAGTCTGCGTAAGCATGCGTCATGTTAAAGTCAGAGAAGCAAAAGTTAGAAGTAAAGGAAGTAGAAAAGCTTGGGCGAGGACTTTTAACAGAATCGTCTCCTTTTATTGAGATGAAAAGGGGGGGGGGGGGGGGGGGGGGGGGGGGGGCGTTATGGGGGTTTGCCGACTGATTAGCCAGCGGAGGGAGACAAAAAGAAGATGAAAATCGGAAGCGGTGGAAGATGATGAAATGATTACAGAACCAATCCACCAATATCAAACAAGATCAGTTGCTTTTATAGATCATGAAATCCGAAATTGCACGGATGGGCTGGCTGTCCCTCCCTGTGGGCTCCTTTCCTTCCTCTCCTTGCTCGTGGGCTTTATTGCACCATCCACACAAATCCAGTGGCGCCCACTTGCAATTTGGGCCCGTTGTTCCTCTCAATTCTCGACTCCCGATGACGGGTTTATCGATGATTTTTTCCCACAGCCCCTCCCCTCCAGTATGGTTCAAGATTTTGATTAGGATCACAATGTTCTGGAAATTGACATTCCCATCCTCCAAGTATAAAGTTGAAACTTGGAACCGCAGAGCATTTTGATTGTAGGGGTTTAACTACCCCCAAGTCAAAGAAAATAATATTTACTGTAACCACCCAAATTAAGAATCGGTTCATCAAATAACCCTATACCACTACCACATGAGTTATCGTTTTCAAAAAGAGATGTGTATTACATATCGCATAGATTTCCCCATATAAAAATATGAGTATTACGTTACAGTTACAGAAAAGCTGGTCAAATTAAAAAATGGTAGTCTACTTGTGTTGTGAGAACTGACAAGAGAAGAGGGGACAAAATCTGTTATGGAGCGGGTAGCATGTGCAAGACCTAACAAATCTCGTGAGTGGTGAGCCCTTGGTCGGCCCTAGTTGTTGTTGACCAAGCTTTGCCTCCTGTTTTTCTGTCGGTCGTGGACTTATGGTTATGGGCTGTCCGGTTCAGTTGCTGAGTTTGACTCTCCTTTTGGGCCTTTTACTCTAGATCAGGAAGTATATTCTAAACTAGTACCCCTCCATTTCTCCCAAAACTTTTACTTCATTTATTTTTTATAATTAATTTAAAATTTTTTATTTTTAATATTTTAATATATAAATGAAAAATCTTTGCTAATGAATGATAATTCAAGATATGTAATTTCTAAATATATTTTTTTAAATTTTTTTTCTAATAAATAATAATATAAATAAATTCAAGTCAAAATACAATCAAAAATAAAATGGAGTTAAAGTTTTAAGACAAAGAGAGTAATATATCGTTTTCTTTTTAAGTTCAACCTGATAAGATATAGAAGTATATTTATTTATTTCATTCGTTAATCTATATTTGCTTCAAAATACTCTGCACAGCCATAGTTTTGGTTTCGATTCCTGTTTAATATGATTCGTTTACATTAGTTCCAAAAATACTATTTTCAAAAATAATTTGGACTGTATAACTTCTTAAAAAATTTGTATTTCTTTTACAACTCGCAACTCTTGATAACTGGTCGTCGTTAACATCAACATTTCCCGTTTGATTTTTCGTTGCAAGCAAAAGGAAATTTTCTTTTGGAGTCTAATGATCAAATCATGTGTCTACTTAACTTTCTGCATCTAGCTTTAGTCGCTCGAGAGAGATTAAAAAAAAAAAAAACAAGAATGTGGTTTCAATCACATCCTATAGTTGTTCCGCTGTATAGTTGTATTTAGTTGAGGGGTGCGCTTTTTTTGTCTAAAAATGTACGAGGGTATTATAGAGTTTCTAAAGGAAAAGTTATTTTTGGTAATATTATGACTTAGATTCAGTAGGATCAATTGAATCTATTAGAATTTCACATCACGTTATCCTGCAAGTAGAAAGGTGAATAATTACGTGCATTTAGTGTCACGAACAAAATACATGATTAGAATTATGTCACGGTCACAAAGTGAAGATGAATATTTCACATAAACAAAGGCGGAGCTAGAATTTTAGGATGAGAGGGGTGGAGTTATAAATTTTTAATATAATATTAATGAAAAAATAAAAATAAGACTATTCAAATTAAAAACAAATATTTTCTAAACTTATACATTAGGTCCTTATGATTATTCAAAAAAAAATGAAACTCTATATTTTTGTAACAATTTTAAGCATCAACTTCATAGCATATGGTGGGCATTAATGTCAATCACAAAGAGCTATAATTTAAAGTTATTTAAGAAAAGTCAAATGGTAAATATATCTTATGTAATTGAATTCGTGCTTTTATCAAATATAAATCATCTATGATCTTATTTTTGGAAAAAAAAAATTGAGTTATTTCCTTTTCAATGTAAGTAATCAAGTAATTCTTCAAAGGGTATTAATTGGGTCCTAACCCAATTAACATGAGGAGCGTTATATCACATAACTAATTAGAGTTCAAGTTCTTGCTTATGTAAGAATATTTCTTCGCTTTGCAGTTAGTGGGTGGATTTATATTAGGTAAGTGTATTGGTTAAATTATATATATACACCATTTATTGTGATCTACAAAAAAACAAACCTTCAGAGCTCATTTTATATGCTAATTAATTTCAATTTTCAATATATCAGCTCTTAGAGTCTAAGAGAGAGATAGTTATTTTTAGGCTCTTCTGATATATACATAAAAGTATAAATTTTTACATGAAAAGTAGTTAAAAACAATAGTTTGATAAATTTTTTAACCACTTATATATACATATATTATTGTTATTTTACATTTTAATATATTTCATAAAACATATAACATATATATAAGGGATAATTACAATTTGGCCCATGAAATTTAGGTGAAATTACACTTTGCCCCTCCTATTTCAAAGATATACACATTGTCCTTGACTTTTTAATACAGTCTTATAGTAATTTCTGAAATTTTAATTTAGCCATTATGGTAGTCATCTTTCAGTAATTTCAATTTATATGGTATTTTTTTTATAATTAATAGACATTTTAAATTATCAATTTTTTTGTTTCTGTATTTCTTTCAGTTTTTAAAACACTATTTTTTAAATATCAATTAATTATAAAAAAGATACTATACATATCAAAATTGCTTAAAGATGACAACGGATCTAAATTAAAATTTCAAAAGTTACTGGTTGACTGTATTAAAAAAGAATGGGGTAAAGTGTATATTTTCGAAACAGAAGAAAGATAAAGTATAATTTTACCTACACTTTAGAGGGAAAATTGTAATTATTCCTATATAATATAATAAAATTATTGGGGGTGGCCAGGGACTGCATATAAAAGTGGATTTACAAAGTAGTATTAATTGGACAGTACAAATTTAATTAAATCTATAATAATTCTACATTTTGTTTGTGATATTACACTATACTCACTCCGTTTTGCATTAATTAACCATTGTATCTTTTTATATGGAAGTTTGACTTAAGCATATTTATATTAATATGTATTAAAAAAATTCTTAAAAATAATATTTATGAACTTTAATCTTTAAAGTTTCATTTTAATATAAAATATTTATATTTTATGATAAAATTTTTTAAAAAATAAAATTATAAATTAATTGATATGAATAGTAAAATAGTCTATTTTCATGAAACAGAGGAGTATAAGTTTTTAAACTTGTATGTTGAAGTTGTAACACATTGCTGGGTGGGAGAATTAGTTGTACCTGTCCACCAAACCATCAACCCAGGTAATTAAGATGACGTGGACAATTAAAACCTAACCCCAAAGGCCACGTCGCCAGAAAAGCTGATTACATCGAGGCAATCCCAGAGATTAACAAAAAAAACTTTATCGACTTACTGTTACAAGAAGCAAGCAACTTTTGTTCAATGTTTAAAAACTAAAGATATGTTTGTATATTATTTTGTCGGCTAATTGTCAAACCACGAGGTTGCAAAAGAGGTATATATAATTGCGCATGGATTTGAATGTTTGGGTGTGATGAAACAAAAACGTCAAAGAATTAATGTTTGGACTATATATTAAACAAATACTAATCCTCCATTTTTCCTCCACCGCCACCGCCACCGGAGCAAACAATTGTGACAAATTAAGGCCAATAAACCAATAGAGACGACGGAACTAATAAAGTTATAGCACAGCCTAATTAATATATAGGTCATTTTCCTTGTATACAACTAAAGTAAATGAAAGATGACTTGTACACTTCACAATTTTGAGATGAATTCTTTCGTTGAACGATTTTAGCCACCGCCGGTGCTTGAGTCACCATTTTCCCAAAACTACCGATTGTCACAGCAATATTGCTCTTCAGGTTTGCAGAGTCAGAAGTAATTAAGGCTTTGTAAAAAAAATTAGTGGGACTTGCATTGCATGGCAAATTAATTGGTAGATGTTGCTAGATGTTACAGGTCTAATCATTGAAATGTTCGAAATTCACCAACTCTAGAAACACAGAACTTAATTTCCATACATTAGTTGCCTCTCGCTTATCATGATAATAAGACTGATTTTGTGATAGTTCATTATTGTCAGAGACCTATTATGATCATTGCGTTTGTTTCCTGTAAATAATGTCATAGTAGA
The DNA here is from genome assembly GCA_039654915.1 of Aquilaria yunnanensis. Lineage (NCBI taxonomy): Eukaryota > Viridiplantae > Streptophyta > Magnoliopsida > Malvales > Thymelaeaceae > Aquilaria > Aquilaria yunnanensis. Next base: position 5,133,697 of record CM077593.1, on the reverse strand, counting down.
TTATTGACGGAACGACTATACCATATACATTTATAATGGTTAGAATTGCGTAAATTTTACAAGACCAAACCCCACCTACAAACTCAATATGAGCCGCACCGAAGCTCAAGACCTAGGGAGCTTAAGCAATAACTATTACTATAAAATCAAGTTATGACTTACAGACAGTCTAAATTATAAGTTCAGTTGTTTTCTCTTAATCATATTATCAATCTGTCAGCAGTATGCTTTTTGATGTCCGATAATGGTGGTCACCAATCTAGGGTCAGAGCCAAAATTTTAAGTTAAAAATGGGGGGGGGGGGAGGGGGGGACGAACTTCATTTAAAAAATGTTAGAGAACCAAGAAGTAGAAATATTTCCATAATGTAAAAAGAAAATAACAAAAATAATTTAAAATCGATTAAAATGTTATGTTTATATGTTATACACTTCCAAAATAGTAAGTAAAACTTACTAAATCTCAGTTTTCATCCATATAATGAATTGATGATCATAAGCTTCAAATCCATATCAAATCTCCAGCTTCTCAATCAATGGAAAATTAGTTATGTTATTATACATATACACATATTCGATTAATATCACATGGCAAATAAAAAGATATATACTACCTTGTGCATCTTGAGGTGAGCATACATTTCTTTCAATGCATAAAAATAATTTATTATCTTGTTTATTAAAAAGGTCTCAACAATCTCTCTTTCAATATAAATAATCAAGTGATTCTTGAGAAAATCATCATTCATGCTACTACCAAGTCCTGTTTTCACAATTTTCTAAAAAGGCTTGTTTTGTTGTTACAATTAAATAAAAAGAGTCAATATAAGACTAAACAATCTGTTCACTAAAAGATAATTTTTTTACTTTCATGTTTTCTTTAGTCTTCTACACAATTCAAATATTGTAGATACATTTTTCAACTATGGATAATGGGGCATATTATGCTCATAACACAGTAGCTGATACTTCAAATGAATCTTTTATTATTCAACAAAATTTGAAGGATAAAAACTTGTCAAGTAATCTACATATGTTCTCAATATAAAAAAACTTATAAAAATCTCTGGGATCCAAATCAACACTAAAAAGAAAAAGCTCTGCCATCTGTTTACTAATTGACTTCCTCTATTTCTCATGAGACACACCTTGGTTAAATGCAAAATTTTGCAAAAAAAGTGGAAAAGTTGTACTTTTACATTTCTAACTTTTTAAAATATAATTAATTAATTTTTAGTAAGAGAGTAAAATTAATTGTTTGATGTTGGACTTTTCCTACATTTCTCACATAAATCAACTAAATGCATTTATGTATAATTTTAGTGAGATAGAGAAAACTATTACCATTTTACATATATACTTCTTAAAATTATTATTATATTTTATAATTAAAAATATGATAGGGTCATAACAGATATAATGTAATTTTTTTTATCTTTATTTTTACATATACATATATATAATACATATAATTTAAAAAAATGTTAGGGGGGCCGGGCACCTCCCAGCCCCCTATTGCCTCCGCCACTGCACCAATCAGCCACCATACCAAACTTGGTGACCAATAAACCTGGTCGCCTAGCTAGTCAACTATGATAACACATGAGAACCTCTTTGTTTTTTCAATAATAAATTTTAAAGATTTTTTGTTAGATTTTTTTTTATTGTTTACTAATTTTTACTGATTTTGTCGAATTTCTTGGGAAGGAATAAAAGCCTTTAACATAGGGAGAACAAAAAAAAAAAAAAGAACAATTTCTTTTATTTTGTAGTTTCTCAATTTGATGTGGCCAGTGGCAGTTACAGAATTTTTTTTCTACAATGGGCAAAGTCAGAACTACGTAGGTGACTAGGTCTATCACCCCTAGTAACAACGATGGCCGCACAAGGCTTGGGCAAATATCGGACAATGGAGGGCATGCAGTAGCTGCAATGGATGTGCTAAGGCCACTCAATTCTCATCCCCTACCCAACATGTTTCTCCAACTCTCATAATCCTTTACTATGTCCATCATGTGGTGTCTAATTAGAAAATGAAAATTGAGATCAGAATTTACGGGATTATGAACGAGAGAGTCAAGAGAGAGTGCAGGGTGGATTAATTACAAGTCAATCCTTAAGTTTTTACTTGTTAATGGACAAATGAAGGTACAATAATAGGATAAGGACTATATTAATGTCCTTATCACTCATGCAACTAAATTTTTAAAAGTTTAGAGAGTTAGTAAGGGCATTGGTAGGTAAAAATAGCAGAAAATGACCTATTCTTTAAAGATATATACGTAGGCATCCAAAGATTTACAAATTGCCCCTATTACCCCCACTATGGAACCATCACTAGATGTCAAAACGGAGTATGAGACTCAAACCTTTAAAAAATTGGAAGAAGTTGCCAAGAAGATGTTTGCCAGAAAGAAGGTGAAAATTTGCCATACCGAACGTTGAAAAGGCCAAGGAAGAACATATAGAAGCAGAATCTTCCCCATAAGTGAAAGTTGCTAGAAATAAAAAGGAGTCTCTTGCTCCAAAACAAAAACAAAGAGTGTGAGATATGGAGAAGCATGGGCTAAAAGGTCAAAAGATTTGAGTCTATATGGCAAAGACTTTGGAAGTTAATTATTGTTTTCAATTTTTATGGATTGCCTATATGGTCACCATTGATTGACAAGCGATCAGTTGGCAACCAATTCTGGTGACCACTTGTGCCCACTTTTGGGCAACCAATGCGGTGATGAATGGTGTAACAAGGATTTTATCGATCCTCCTCTTGGTAGCTAAAAACCTAATTTTATTGTAGTGTTATTAGTATTACAAGCATTTTCATAAGCTTGCTTGCATATTAGAAGATCACTACTCTTCACAACGTATTACATTAATATAGAGATGAAAATTTTGTATATATGTTTCTTAGAAATATCATAGTACATAATTTTTTGCTCAACAGCCATGTTAAATTAAGTTAATTAGGGTATGCCATTGATCCGATTGGAACTTATAGTAGTTTTACTTTTAGATCGCCTGCAAATGAAAGATTAATGTTGATACAGGGATTTGAATATGTGTGTGTGTGTGTTTCAAATAAATTAGAGATGTTTTAGGCAATGTGTACATGATGACAATACAAATTTCAAAATTCATGACTTGACTTATGTTAACTCAGTTCGAGCGAGTGATGATAACATGCTAATTTAGTGAAATAGCAAATGGCATGAACCTAACTTGAACCGAGCTCACCTTTACGTTAGTGAATTTTAGAAGGTAACAAAAAATCAAATTATCTATTCTAAGTATTATAAATGAATAAACAAGTTTTGAGAGAATTTTTTTCCTCTAAATAAGATTTGATGCAGTTCAATTCAAGCGAATTAATAAATTTGTATTAGGTGACAGGCTGTTGTTATCTGTCATTTAGATTAGTGTGAGCTCATAGAATTTAATTCTGTTTGGGAACAGATTTTACAATTAGTGTTAGAATTTTGAATAATTTATTTTATAGTTGATATGAAAATGCTCAAACTAAAAACTAAAAACTAACTTTAGGTAGCTTTTTTAAAGTTCTAACACTAATTGCTAGCAATAATATCAAATGGGTGCTAATTTCCCTTCATTGATACCCTCAATATAGCCACCACATTAGAGAGATCTTAGAACGAAAGGATGTCTTAATTAAGTGAGAAACCAAACCAAAGCAAGGGTCGCGGAGTATATGATCAATATAATTAACGCCAACGCAACCCAACCCAACAACATACAACTGGATATTAATTCGAAGAAATATCTTTTCTGATGAGAAAGTAAGCATCGTAAATTGACTTTAAGTATGCAGGCAATTTTCATGTGGTTCAATTCTTGACAACGAGTTCAGTAGCGTCCTTGTTGTCCTGTCCACCCGCAACAAACGGTTTCTCCAGCTGGATCGACTTGATGTTGCAACTGCCTACATCCATCGACCGGTTACATCTCCATTTCCCTTTTAAAACCAAACACAAAGCACATGGCCCAAACTCAAAGCCGTAATATTCTTGAAAGCTGCCTCGATCGCCTTCTATTTATAAATCATATGTCTCGCATTTATTTTCTTCTCTCCACACACACATATACATATATAGATGTTCACAAGTATTAATGTCTGCATGTGGCCGTAGGAGGCTAATCGGAGTCTCCTCCAGGAAAAGAAAAGAAACGAAAAAAAAAAAACAGCAGAGAAAGTAAAATCAAGACGTGGCAGGAGACACGATTTAATTATATTAATTTCATTAGGTTTCCAAAATAAATACTTGGATTCCTTCATCCGTTGTTGTAGTTAAATTGTACTCATATTCGCATTTACTAGCATTCGAATCGAAAGCTAGCAACTCGATTGGACTAATTATTATTTTCATTTCGGGAACTTCTCACGTGTTGAAATTGAGTTTATGCCCTAAATAGAAAATAAGCATTAATTATTAAGATGCGGAAAAGAACGTCTAGCTTTTTAATGGTTCTTGTTTACTCATGCAGGCTTGCACCTACAAAATATACATAAAAAGAAGTTTTTTAAATGTTTCTCAAGTTGGTGGTGGGTGACTTAATCAGTTAGTAAAAGATTTCTCGTGTTCACACCAACAATTAAAAGTGTCAAAGGGAAACTAATATGCAAACCTGAATCCTGCTTTTCATCTCCAAGCACACTCATAGGTATTTCTATATATAATCAAATAAGAAAAACACGTTAATATTGATCATAAATTTGCAACCATAAGATAGACGTGTTCCTTTAGTTATTTGAGTTGTGGGTTTCTGTATTTTGGCTTTATTTTTTGGGTTTTGCTTCTTGATGTTGGTCTTTTTGAGTTTAGAAGTGTTCATATCATCATTTTTCTTTCTAAGATATACTTGTATATTTTGTTTCTTCTTTTATTTTTAATAAAATCTTTGATTGCCCATAAAAAAAAATTGAAAGATGATGTTCAAATATTTAAAACTATTAGTGTTGCCGTCATTATGTATTAGAGGATATGAGAAAAAAGCAATAATTACAATTTGTCTACTGAAATTTAGGTAAAATTACATTTTACCCCCTCTTATTTTAGAAATATACACTTTGTTCCACATCCTTTTAATACAGTTCAACAGAAACTTTTAAAATCTTAATTTAGATTGTATGGTACTCATATTTAAGTAATTTCAATCTGTATGATATTTATTTTATAGTCAATTGATATTTAAAAAATGTAATTTTCTATTTACAAAAATAACAGAAAGAAAAAATTGATAATTGAAAATATCAATTAACTGTAAAAAAATACTATACATGTTGAAATTACTAAAAAATGACTGTCATAATGTTTAAATTATGATTTTGGAAGTTATTATTGGGTTGTATTAAAAAAAATATAGAGTAAAGTGTATATTTCTAAATTATGAATGAATAAAGTGTAATTTTACTTAAATGTCAGGAGATAAATTGTAATTAACCCAAAAAAAAAAAGATGAGAAGTTACATAATGTAACGTCATCGAGACACGAGGACCGGAAGAGCTGAGTGGTTATAAAACATGTATGATGCAAGGAAATTATCAAAGTACAACTTAACTACTTCAGTTGCAAGTAAATGGAAGGGAGGATCTGCTTTATTAACATCATGAAAGTGGGTCAGTGACTGATTAAGTCAAATCCATTAATTTCAGGCTCTGTCTTATGAAGTTTAGAGTAGAAAATGGGTCATGCCGAAAACCAGCCTTGCAAGGCAAGCCAGATCATTAGAATTAACGTAACAGCTATTTGCTTCAAGCTTACGTTAGCTCTGCATGGTCCGAACGGGAAACTGTGAACGTCGGATCGGAGTTGGACGGCTGGGAAACGTGTCTGTTATCATCATGAGAATCTCATGGAGGAAAAGCGGAATATACTCCTACAGAGACACATGTTCGTGCAGCAAATTGCCCTTTTCTTTTCATCCGTACGTGTAATTTAATTCTGGAAATAAATAATTAAGCGTTACGCCAATTGGTTGGATTAATTTTTCTGGCTCCAACGTTAATTTCGGTTATTAAAAAATTTTAACGCCTGACACTAATTTTAAATAGTTGCATGAATAGAGCTAGGGAACATATTCATTGTATTTAGAGCTGACATTTCCACACTTGTTCCCATACTCAATTATCACTCCGGTTTTAAGTTTCAGCACTTTTACTTATTTAAATTAAAAAAATGACTCATTTTAAGTTTTTCTCCCTCTAAATGGTATACCTAATTAGGGATAGAGTGCCCTTGCATGAGGAAGCTGTGTTGTACCAACAAAATAAAATAAAATAAAAAACAGTAGTTGTGCAGTTGTGCGTTGCAGTTGCAGCTGCAGCATTTCCGGCGCGTTTATAGGAAGCAATGCCAATGGAGGAGGAGGAATGGTCACGTGCTTGAATTTGACCAGATCTGAATTTGGCAATCTAAGTTCACGGCCAAGATTTTCTCATGAGAAAAATCTCGACAGTGGAGTCCCACTCTCCGTATAATCCGACTCTGGACAACAAATGGATATATATATATATATATACTACACTAATACTCCTCAAACTATGTTTTACGTTGCATTTTTGTCTTTCTGGTTTCACAAATAAAACGTTGCACGGTTGTTTATGGCACTGTCGAGTGACATTGTTAATTATTAAATTTAGAAGGTAGGAAATTTATCATTTTAAATTTAGGAATTTTAAAAATTCAATCTGTCTTAATAAATTTTTTAAAATCCTAATATTGATCAAAATTTGTTTTCAATTTGACCTTATATTTTCATTCTTTGTATTTTACTAATTGATGAATAGTAGAAAAATGACCTGGTCCATCAAAAAAAATGAAAAACAAAACAAAACAAAACATGGCCCGTTGTTTAAAGTGACATTCTGGTTAGAGAAAAACAAACAGGCAAGTAACCCAAATTCCCTAGTAGAAATTGCTCAAGGGACATAATCAATCAAATGTATGGTGTGCCATTGAGAATGTTTGAGTAGCTTCTGTGTACACCTAGTGCATTTTTATGAGTTGAATATATATATATATGGGCTTTATGACTTAAAGTTTGGCAGTATGTTTTTCAAGCTATATCACTTATGAGCCTATAAATTTAGCTATCTTTAAACCATGGTTATTTAAAATGAACTTTAAGTCTTAAAACATATGCTTTTATGACTTTAGAAGTAAAAATTGTGTCAATTCGGAGTAAAAATACCAACTATGGTATAAAATGATAGAAATGCATCTTGAGTCTTAAGAATGTAGAGATTAAAAGGCTCTATGACTCTAGGCCATTGGGTCATATTTTATGTAGTTGACTTAAAAAAGACAGTATGCCAAAAAATTTATGCTTGTTTCCCAACCCAACCACTTTTTTTTTAATATTTTTTTCTCTGTTTTTTTGTTAGCCTAATCCGTGCGGTAAATATCAACTCAAACTATTAGGTTTGGGAAGAACAACCCAAATTATGCTAACTTTTCCTCTAACACTATGGCTTGAACTCAACCCGATTTTACAAAGGGCTTGACCTGATTTACAATTGAAAAATTTGTATTTGGAAGCAAAAAATTGGATTTGTCTTGAAATGAATAATTTTCTTCATGTTGGGTTCAGGCAGCATTCATCCTTTTCGCTCAATAGACGGTGACTGACAATTTTCATCGTCTTGCACAAGAGACAACAACCTTATAAGGGTAAGATATAACAAGTCCAGCAACCTTAAAAGGGTAAGATATAACAAGTCCAAGTATCAATTGGCCAAATTTGTAGAGATATTGCATTATAACAATTTTATATTATACAACCATTTGAAAAAGCAAAAATATAGGTGGCCTAAATACTCTGAAAGTCCCTTAACCTAACTAACTCATATGTGTCAGTCTCTTAACTCAAACTCAGTCTAAACTAGTTCTCTTACTTGGCAACTCTTCACGAGTTGGTTCAAAGGCTAACAAAATTGCTCACATGAGGTCACGTCATCGTTCAAAGGCTAGCTATCATTTTTACTAATAGCTGACTGATGACATTAAAAAAAAAATGAGGTAATCATAGGTTTTCAAATCTCGATGAGAAAAGTGTAATAACACCTAAAGTATAAGGGATAACTGTAAAAAAAACTCTTAATTTTATATTTGATATCCACCAGGGAGATATGGAGTGCAAGAGACAACCTTGTTGGACTTAACCTAAAATGAAAATAATGTTATAGGCCCAGATTTGTGTATCTAGAAAAATCTTTAGGTAAATGGCACTCATCGTCCTTGAACTAAGACCTATGTTATGGATTTGTCGTGGGACTAAAAAATGTTATACCGTTCATCTTTTAACTATGAAAATGTTACACTATTCGTTTTACCATCAAATTTCCTTTTAAAATGGATGGAGAAAAAAAAACACGAAAAACAAGCTTTAACCCTCGAAAAACTTTTCATTTGCCTTAGAAATCTTAAAAATTTTATATCTCACAATCAAACCACAATCTCTATTGTAAATGAAAAAATCTGTAAGTAACTAGTATTTTGTCTAGCCGTTACTTACCTATGATCCCACAGCTTTCCAATGCTGATCGAATCGTGTTGCAGTCTTTCATCTCGAAACTGTGTTTAGGTAACATGTCTTTCTCCCCTCTTTCCTCTTTCTAGTCCCACCACTATTTAATTTTTGACTGCTAGAATCTCAAAATACCATAATCTTTCGACGTCCTTAACCAAATGCTTCTGACACAAAAACTCATTGGCGTAATCTTTTTCCACCCTCTAATCAATGTCATGCAAGAACACATGAGTTACACCCAACCATTTCGGGCTCCTCGCCATCACTGCTGTTAAGAATATTGCCCTCATCCTACGTTGTGCCTTTGCGAAATACCCCTTCAGTGTGTTGATCATGATCATGTCCCATTCCTTGTCATAGACCTTGTCTGGAAGGTTCTCTAGTGCCATGCATCGGTCGTTTCATCAGAGGAACGTTCTCGATGGCTAACACTCTGGTTCGGACTGATAATGCTGGAGAAGCTTATCTGCTTGAGAGAAATTTGTACGGTATTGGACAAGTAGGCATGGAAGGTAGGGCAGAAGTTATGGAGAAGCGAGTTAACCTAATTGGGTTCTTCCTCGAAGAAAAGGGTGCGTCACCAGGGTTGAAGAAGGTCCACATTAAGGAGTCATGACCAAGGTCGAAGATGAGCAAGTTGCAAAGGGTGTGCTTCTGAAGGACATCTAAGGAGATGGAGATCTCCTCTAGGTCTTGCTGGGGACACAACCATGGAGGTGATGTATTGGACGATGGCACGGAGCTACAGTGGCATGGCGAAGTATTGGCAACTACAAAAGGAGCAAATGAAAAGGTAATCGGCAATGCTGAGAAAGGCTGATATGAGCAAGGTGCCTTCAATAAAACAGAATATTGTCACTAAGACGAAGTATGTGTTTTGGGAATTGAACTGACAACTCATTTCTATGTTTTGGTGATAAGAAGAAGAAAATGGTTGAAGTAAAACTATGAGTTCGGGTTATATGGGTGTTCACAATGTGGGTTCGAACAGTTTCACCCTAAACCCAAACTGCACCATATATATGACCGGTTTACATAATATAAAATCAAACAGCACCGTTTACCACAAATTTCAATTGAGAACCAAACCGCATAGGTGCAGTTCAGTTTGGCATGTTTATTTTTTCTATCCTATAAAACAATTTAAGCTACTTCACAACACTTGTTTTAATGTTAATATATTGTTTTGAAAACTAAATAGTTTTATAAAACATCAACAATTTCGTACTTTAGAACATTACAAGCACAAAATAGCCTACTTGTTACAAAATACAAAATAGGCTAATTATTACAAAATACAAAATACTTGAGACGCCAGTTTGCACTCAAATACAATTTTTCCATGAATCCTTCACAATTGGCACTTAGGCTCAGTTGCAACATTTAATGACAACTCTACGGTGAATTAAAACAATTAGGGTTATTTCTTATCACATACCTAATTTTGCTTAATTAGGCCACTACTCTTATCACATACCAATTTGTCTGTCGTCTACAATTTGTTTGCAATAGAGAGTGGGAATATGCCATGAGTTCGTGAACATGGGTGGTCTTTCTCAACAGTCTCTGGCCATGGACTTTGTAAAATATGACAAGCACTACACTTGTCTCGGTAAAACCTATAGACTAGTATAGTACGACAAAATATATATTATGGGTTTGTTTACTTTTACCTAAATCTGTTTAATTCATTTCATTTGATCAATTGACTCTCATTTTCTCTACTTATTTGTTTCCGCCCTGTAGCATGAAATCGGGAAAAGCATAGACAAGTGGCATGGCTCATTGCCAAGTCCTTGTGCTAAACTCAGATTTAATCAGCTTAAAAATGTTCAAGCGCCACCAGTCAAAATCACAGATCAAGCAAACAGTGATCAAACAACATCAATCAAAATAAATGGAGCAACCTCAAGTTGTTTCCAAAAGAGTTAATTCAAATGCCCTAAAAAATATAAACAAAATCAAATATTTTCATGAAATGAGTACTTAATAGGACAAACCTTGAGAAAAGCTTTCACTTTGTAGCCGTTATAAGAGGAAAAGAAGAGAGGCTGAAACCCGAAAGATATGAGGCTGCGATGCTAAGACGAAAGGCTGCGACTTGTGATTGCGAATGCTGATGTGTGCACTCGAGACTGAGAGATGAGACGTCAGGCTGAGAGAGGTTGTGACTTGAGAGTGAAAGAGTGAGAGGCTAATAAAGTATATGCCAGATTGAGACGGAGTAGACAAAGGGCAAGGGCGTGTGACATGGACGTGGGGTGTGCAGCAGAGACATAGAGGGCCTGGAGGTTGAGATTTTGAGAATGCAAGAATGGAACTGTGGAAGGGTAGCTGGGCAGATCGTGCGGCAATAGCCAACACTCAACAGATGAGGACCAGACCTAATATAACTGGGTTGAACTTAATCTTGGACTAGAAAAAGGGATGGGCTAATGGGCTTAAGTTTCCACCAAGTTATTAAGCGTATAGGTTTGGTCCGGTTTTACCGGGTTTCAAAATTAAACCTGAACCACACCGCATATACATCAATTTTTAGTTTTTAGAATCCAAACCACACAATAACCCACATAAAACCCATATAATCAATGGGTTGATTCAGTTTGGTTTATACAGTTTCACGGGTTTCACAGGTTGGATGAACACCCCTATCGGGTTAAATGGTTGAAAGAAAGTGGATAAGGTAGTTTGATTGTAAGATATAAAAATTTTGAGATTTCTAAGGCAAATGGTACTTATTTTTCACTTTTTTTTTGTTCATTTTAACTAGAAATTTAACGGTATGATGAATAGTGCAGTATTTATATAATTACAGGATGAACATTATAACACTTTTTAGTTTGAGAATGAATCCACAACATCGGTTTTAGTTCAATGATGATGAGTGTCATTTACCAAATTTTTTTTGATATTTAAGTTAGTAATAATATGAAAAAGAGTATAATGAATTCAGTTACGAGAATCAACTTACAAAGGGTTTTCACGAGAATCCTGTTATAGATTAAATGAAGTGTTTGATAAGGAAAGAAATCCATAATTTCACATACTAGAATCTCGTAGCTACGATTAAGTTCAATTTAGAAGCAATTAATACCGGGTTTACAATGAGAAGAAAATGATCCAATGGACTTCTAAAAAGGTGTGTCTGCCCCCAATATCGTATCAATGTTATAATAGTGAATTTATGACCTAAAACTTAAAAGAAAAAAAAATACTTATTGTGTAACATTGATATTTAAGTTGATAAAAAAATATTGATGAGAAGTTTTCACTTTTAAAAAGTGTTAAATGATAAGCTTTTTCTGTTAACCTTAATTTTAGATATAATGCTGTATTTGCGTTGAAAATTGTAAAGTAGTTTCAAATTTACTTAACCAAAAATTGGCGCAAAGATTTAATAGGAAAACAGTGCAACTAGTGAAGTAGAATTAAAATGGAGGGAAGCGCTGAGGTGTCATCCACGTGTTACCTAGTAGGTGTTGGCTGTTGATCGACCCGAAGGGCCTGCGAGAAAGCACAGCCACGGCAAACCTTTTTCTTTTTGGATTCCGCCAGATCTTTCCGTTTCGATTCACCGCCCCACTAAAAGACATACTTTACGCGTCGGCCCCACCAGTGGCCGGTCTTTAATTTCTCTCACGAAGTGGGCCCATCCGTCTTCCGGTTTGGCGGGAAGCAACCACAGGGGCAGGGGGTGGCGCTTTTCATTTCCCGCCAGATCTTCCCGCGCCTCATCACCCCCATTTCAATTTCCACGCTCCAGACGCCAAAACCTGTCGCTTTTTAACCGTCGCGGGAGGGATGGTCTGTGTGGGCCTGCGCCAGGTGGCGCCATCTGAATGAAGCAATAGAGTGATGGATGGCGGAGGAGGGTGGTCGGGGCGCGGTGGCCAGCAGGTTTGGACATCGGAGGCGAACGTCTTCTCTGCCAGGCCCGCACCTGATCTCCAGATAAAATGTGGGGCCCGCGTGTGTGGTGGTGAGGGGTCGTGCATGACAGCAATTCGTTGCATTAGCTTTATGTTACGCTGGTCTCATATATATATATTTATCAAAAGTTTCCGGATCGGGGACATATATATACACTAAACATTTTAGAGAAACTTTATCAAACAGCCGGGCCTAGGTTTACTTAAATTAGTTAGTTCATAATTATGCGTATTTCTTGGCTTGGGTCACTCTTGCCAGAGCAAGATGAGTAGAAATCTCAAAGAAATTTGAAATGGGAAATAGTCTTAATTTAATAAACAAGGGGGTTTTTGGTTTCTGAGCCAGGAGGGCAAGGGCGCATGGGCAAAGCGGTCGGATTCGAAATCTGCGTGCCTGCAGCTGCACATGCATGACCACGGCCAACTCCAGACCATCCGCGTAGTCTTCGCTTCAGTTCCCGGCCAATTAAATGCGAGCACGTGAGATGTCACTGTCTTTGTAATCCAAATGACTCATTTGCCCTGCCCTTCACATGAAGTTTGTGGATATGTTTATTTGTTTAAACTCCTTCATGCATCCTTTCGTTCGAGTCTTCCATTTGTACAGTGTATCAGTGGAGGTGGTATATTGTATTGTGCACACATATCTAATTATACGTAACACAATTTTAATAAATAGGTTGTGAGTTGCAGTTATTTTAAATAAAGAATAGAATATATTATTTTACCCAAAATGCAATTGCCTTTGTTTTCATTCTTATGAGCACTTTCTCAGGATATATTTAAACTATTTAAAGTGCGACGCGATAAACGGAAAAATAGAAAGAAAAAAAATACATAACCGTCAAATTCAAAAAATTAACAAGCTTATAGTTATAGCTTAATGCCATGATTTGACTGAATACATTCTAGACAATGGTGATTCTAATACACCAAAATAAACTTGATTACTTAAGCAATGTGCAAAAGTCAATGCCGTGAACCCATCTAAGCAACAAACCAGTTGATAGGACATGGCATTATTATAACCATATTTATAGGAAGCTTAAAAACAATCTAGTCAACATTAATACTATAGGACTCATGAACATTAACATGTTTCGCATTATGGCCTATTCATGAGGTTGTTCGTTCGTCCAATACACTCATTTTTCACAAACCAGAAACGTCTTTAACACCTACTTCTTACAACGTCGGATTATATTTTCTAAGTACACTATCTTATCTCTCAACCTACAACATACATAGACCAGCTACATGTTTAATGGGAAAATTAAAAAAAAAATTTATGTGGTTTGGTCTAACCTATATTTTGCTTTCTCTATTTTTAAAAACCTATATTTTACCCATTGTTTACTTTACAGTGTCCGATAACAATTTTTGAAATCCTAATTTAAACTATCTGATAATAATATTTCAGTAATTTTAAAATTTTTGATATTTTTTTATAGCCAACTAATCATTAAAAAAATACTGACATATATTTATAAACAGGAAAATATATTTACAAAAAAAATGATAATATAAAATGTATATTAACTATAAAAAAATATTAAGGAGATTAAAATTACTGAAAGATGACTATCATATGGTTAAAATACAATTTCAGAAGTTTTTATCGGATAATATAAAAAATAAAAAAGATAAAGTGTAGATTTTTAAAAATAAAGAAAACTTCAAGAGTAATTTTAAATTTTTCTATGTTTAATTCATCTGTACATCGACCATATGATGTGTCCACGTTTGTAACCTTTCATGCAGTCAGGTGAATACATCAGTTCTGCACATTTCATTATCGAACCATTAATCAACCATCGCAATTATATATTTGACTGCCCCCGCTCGAGGGGATTAGAAACCCATGCTTGATGTTTTGAGATCAATGGCCTTACCAACCTCTCATAAAATTAATAAATTCAAACTATCTCTAACTTAAAAACTAAGCATGCATAAAATGATGCGAATAAAATTTTAGCATTATTGGTGTAAATCACACTATTAGGTGACTACCTAGACTAAAAATATTAACCTTGTGTTATGGATTTTTTCCCGGTCCTTTCAATAGCCAATGAGTTTCATCTAGCTAGGTCCACCTAGCATTATTGGATTTATATGAGATAAAATGACATGCATCTCAATGATATTTTTCATTTATTTGATAAATATAAAATATTATTTGAAAGGAAAATTTATTAAATGAGCCCACTGATTTAATAAAATATGAAATAAATAATAAATAATTAAAATTATTGTTTCCATCAATATATTAAATTGGAAGTCCACCAAGCACTTTATTGATAAAAGCCTCAAAGGTCAACTTTAAATTTTCATTATTCTATTTCAGAAATCTGCTATACATATAATGTAAATTATATAGGGATTTCGTGCTACGAAAAATTCATCCACCCACCATTGTCACCTAAACTAAATAGTATAATTTCTGATGCACCTTACTCTTACAATAAATCTAAATGTTAAAAAAAAACCATAAAATACTATGACCAAATGTTGTGTCGACATATTTCTAACAGTCTATGAGAAGAACTTATTCGACTATTATGGTTAGTATATAACTTCTTAAAGTTTTACCATTCTCTGATCAGATAACGCTGAGATTTACATACCAATAAATGTCAAAATAAAACTATCTGTGGTGACACATCTATAAACGTTTCAGTGCATTTATAAAGGTATGAATGGATATAATCGCTTATTGTCATAGCATTTAGCCTGGTAACGATGCTGGAAGAGTCAAGAGTCTAGAAAATGTTACCAAGAAAATTTTTTAGCTTTAACATTTTAAAAATTTAATTAATCTTCGCTATTAAAATGTCTAAAATTCTAATTCTAATAAAAAAAATTATTCCCTTACCCGTTAGCAATCCAGCTTACTTGGGTGCAATTCCTTTTGTTCTAATCCCTTCGACACCCAAGCTTTGGGTGCATTTGATAGTAAAATTCCCTGCACTGGATAATTGCTTACTTGCCATCAAAATTAATTTGGTGTATCTAGTCATGCGTTTGTCAAATTTGTCATGGATTATATATTGAGAAGTGAAATAGGAGCAGGCTGCAATTTTAACAATATTTCAGCCCCCAAATATCGAGTTACGACCCGAACACGGACCTCCAGTTATTCGTTTGGTATTAAAATAACTTCGATTTTTACGATGCCCCCCTCCCCAATTGTTACCCAATCTACGACGTTTACAGTGGCAATTTAAGATACTTATCTTGCAAAATGCCAAACTTGGATATAGGTTTATAACAAACAAAACCGTTGTATTACACGAAGAATTTTATTCTAACCTGTTGTTTAGTGTTAGAGCCCGGTCGTATAAAACGATCCGAGTGAAACAACAAACCGGGGCAAAAAGTGCAGAAAAATAAAGAAAATTAAAGGACAAGTAACCATATATCAAGTAGAGACATTAGTAGGTTGGATTTGGGTCAGATGATATTCTTATATCTAATATATTGTGTTAAATGTCTCTTTGATATCCTATTATTCATTGGTCAGATGTGTAAGCCAACTTTCAAATGAGTTTGGTAGGATAACACTCGTAACCCCATCATATTTACACAATAAGTGTTCTCATACTTTTGGTGTTATATTTTTTTTAAGTTAGCCAAGGAAACACAAATTTAAATAGCATATAATAAATAAATACCATAAAAAATAAAGTTAGATGAATAACTAATATGATGTAGGAAAATAATAGAGAAAGGTGTCGACAATCTTTTTGTTAGATGATATTCCTATATCCAATATGTTGTGTTGAGTGACTTATTTCATATCTTATTTCTCACTGATCAGATGTATAAGCGAACCTTCAAATGATTTTGGTAAGCGTAACACTTATAATCCTATCACATTTATACAATAAGTGTTTTCAAACTTTTGGTGCTATATTTTTTTAAGTGGGCCAAGCAAAACACAAGTTTAAATAACATATAATATATAAATATCATAAAAAATGAAGTTAAACAAACAAAAACTTTTACTTTGGTTATTGATGCGATGTAGGAAAATAATAGAGTAAGGTGCTGACAATCTTTTTCTTTTTTAATTAGCTGTGGATAAAGTTGGTAGGGGTTTGGATATATACATCATACACAGATACATAAACACACACATACAGAAATAAAATATGGGGCTGGTCAAGCCTAAATGTGCAATATTATACCCAAACTAAAAAGGTGAGAAGAAAATAAAACTTACATTCCACCCAAGTCCATTTAATTTAAAAAAAAAAAGAAAGAAAAGAAAAGCACACTTGAGTTGGAATGTAGCCAGATCCCCGTCATGGCTAGTTATGACAGCGGAAAAACCAATTCTTTGGCTGGGCGGAGGAATAGAAGAAGACCGGCCGTTGAACCTGACAGAAGAAAAGCCGACGGAAGCCGTCATGATTAAGGTCGGCACAATCGCAACTTAATCGTCAAGCGATTATTATGATTCCCGTTCCAAGCTCCCGCCACGTGGACGGCCCCTCTTCGTCGGATGGCAGGAGGAACTTTTTTCCTGTGGAGTCGAAGTCACGCAAAGGACTTGTCAGCCAGCACAGCTGGCGTCCGAGCTGGACTCCCGAACCACCACCTTTGCGCATCCCCGACGCGTGGCGCTTGACCGGGGCAGTTGTAATGGGTTAGGAAAACATTGGTCAGCGAGGGTAGGCATTACACATGCCGCGCAACCTGTTCTCAAACATGAGTAATGTTCTATTTGAATGGGTTCAGAGTGGGAAAAGAAGAATTTTCCTTTGATTTGGCCTAAAAAATCATTGAAATTCGTGAAATTTTATTAATGTTGATGCCGTATTAACAGAAGTCATAGACTACAAACAATAGAAAAGACAGCTTGAGATAGAGGATAAGGTTGTAACGTTTTATACATTGAGGGTGAGCAAGTAGTTTAATGTATATATTGGGGAGGAGTGGTGGCAGTTAACTTCATTATCTATCTCTCTAACTCGCTGCTTAACTTAACTTACTTTCTCTCTCTTTGCGTACAGTAGAGGCGTGATTTGTATACCAATAAAGAAACGAAAAAGAAAGAAATTAAAAAAATCCTAGAGAAAAAAGGAGAATATCTTAGGGCAATATATAAAGGAGTGAGAGAGAGAGAAAGAGAGAGATAAAGAGCCTAGAAGGTTGAGAGAGGTGAGGACAAGGCGTGCTTTGCGCTTGTGGAAACGAGGGGAAATTTCTTAGCTTTGTTTTCATCTTTTCCTTTTCGCCTGAGAAAACAAGAAGGCAAACAGGCAAGAGTTTGTTGGCGTTCGTTATTTAGCGATTTGGTCCAAGGATTTCTAACAGAAGAACTTTTCTCGTCTCTGAGGCCCAGACATTTGGCTTCAGTTTTCGCCTTGCTTGGCTCTTGCACACAACACCAACAGTTGCCTTGCCAAGAAAGTTCCGGCTTACGAGTGCTCTTTTTCAGTTTTCGCGTCTGGATCCTCCTTTCATTCCGAAAACAGAGAAGGGTCTGAGGAGGAGATGGAGTGGCATGCTTGCCTTGACGAGTATGAGAAGCTTGTTATTAGGATGAACACCCCCAGGTTTGTCTCTCTTTCCGTCTCAAATCTTGTGCAATTTCAACCTATCCTGCGGATTTTGCTTTTGGGTCTCACTTTTTCTTCTCGGAACTTGTTATTTTGGCCCTCTTGTTTTGTCCCCTTTCTGGGTTTGAATTTTGGGGAAGATGGTTTCTGCTTCTGTTTTTCTTTTCAGTTTGAAGGCTTGATTCGAGTTTTCCCTTAGTTGCTGCCTTTCTTTAGAATCAGATCTCACCTGCTCTAACTGGGGCATCACAAAATTTTCTCCCTGAAATACAATATTTTTCCGAATATAAAATATTTCCAATTAGTACAGGTATTACTTCACTTTCCCTTCGTTTTTATTTTTCTTTTGTTTTTCTGGTTCCGTGTTTGGTTTTCCAGAAAGTTTCCAAGTTTCTTCATAGACTTGTTCTAACATGTCCGACTTTTTGAATTAGAAATCCAAGTGGGAACGGAAAGAATTTATTTCTGACTTGACCGCCACTTGTTCCCTTTTCACAGGGTCGTCATAGACAATGCGGTTTGCCCAACAGCGACTCTGGTTAAGGTTGGTTTACACGAAAACTCGAAAGTTTCACAACTGTTCTCTACTTGGTGCTCCAAAAAATTTTTCTATTCTGCCTGGGTCCATGTTTTTCGCTTGGAATTTTTTTTTCCTTTTCCAAGTGGTCGACTCAAATTTGTCTCCGTTTCACAGGTCGACAGTTCCATAAGACATGGAATTCTGTTGGAATCTGTTCAGGTCTTGACTGATCTCAATCTCTCAATCAAGAAGGCTTATATTTCCTGCGATGGACAATGGTTCATGGATGGTAATAATCCTTTTCAATTTTTCGCTTTCCTTTATTTATACAAGTTTATTTTAAGCCCCCTTGACCTAACTTTTTTCTTTTAATTTCTGGGTTTTGCAGTTTTTCATGTCACTGATCTAAACGGAAACAAACTCACTGGTGACAGCGTCATTAGCTTCATCGAGCAGGTCAACTTTAATTGTCCTTCAAATCTAACGCAAATGTGTGAATTTAATTGCCTTAACTATTAGGGTCTTGAACTTTAATCGCCTTAGTCCTTATCCTGGCTGTAGCTAAAACTGATTGATTTACTTTTTTTTTATTATTTGATTTACTTACAGTCTATTGAGACCACACACTATGGAAGAACACATGGGTTTAATGGTCTAACTGCTTTGGAGCTGACGGGAACCGACCGAGTTGGTCTGCTATCTGAAGTATTCGCAGTTCTCGCTGATCTGCAATGCAGTGTGGTGGATGCCAAAGTGTGGACTCACAATGGACGGATTGCCTCGTTGATATATGTAAAGGACTGCAATTCTGGATCACCGATTGAGGACTCCCAGCAGATCAACCGGATCGAGGCACGTTTAAGGAATGTGTTGAAAGGAGACAATGACATTCGCAGTGCCAAGACATCAATCTCTGTTGCTGTCACACATACAGAGAGGAGGCTGCATCAGATGATGTTCGCTGATCGCGACTATGAAAGACAGCCGGTTTTGAAGCTTAGGGCCGATTCCCCGGTTGTCAATGTGCAGAATTGGGCAGAGAGGGGCTATTCTGTGGTTAATGTTCAGTGCAAGGACCGAACAAAGCTCTTGTTTGATGTCGTCTGCACGTTGACAGACATGCAATATGTTGTGTTCCATGCCACTATCAATACAGCTGGAGACGCAGCGTATCTGGTACTTGAGAGTTTATTTCCGAACCTTCACCTAACTCAGTTGTGTACTGAGATTAAGCTTTAACTGGTTTTATATATACTATAATTGACTTGACTCGAAAATTTGTTGTTTGTTTTAGGAATTCTACATAAGACACACGGATGGAACCCCGATCAGTTCCGAGGCTGAGAGGCAGCGAGTAATTCAATGCTTAAAAGCTGCAATTGAAAGAAGAGGTTCAGAGGTATGCGCTTAATTCTATTCAGATCAATTGTTTTATGGTCATAGTGATTTCGGGAGATTGACATGTCTTTTACATGGTTACAGGGTGTGAGGCTTGAATTATGCACATCAGACAGGCAAGGTCTATTGGCAGATGTAACCAGAACATTCCGAGAGAACAGCCTGAATGTGACACGGGCTGAAATATCAACCACCGGAGACATGGCTCTCAACACATTCTACGTAACGGATGCGATCGGCAACCCTGCCGATCCAAAGATAATCGAAGCAGTCCGACAGAAGATCGGTGTGAGTGACTTGAAAGTGAAGGAATTGCCTGTGGTATTCCACCAAAAGTCAGGGGGAGAAGAGCAAGCAGCAGGGGTTGGTGGGACTGTGCTGCTTTCACTTGGGAGCCTAGTGAAGAGGAATCTATACAATTTGGGGCTCATCAAATCATATTCTTAAAGAGCTTGGGTTAAATCTCACTTGAGAAGGAAGATTGAAGATTTGTTGTGGTTCACTACAGTCTTGGTTGGCATATTCTTTGCTTCATGTTCAGGGTTTGTGTACATAAGAAGAAAGGTGGGAATTTGGTTATAGTAGTAGTAGTAGTTGTTATAGTTGGGATTTTGTTGGTTGGATAGATAAGAGAAGTGGGGGGCACACATAGGGAGGCAGCTCTACCAGAAATTTTTTAATTGATGGTTTGTTTGGATTGAGGGGAGGGAATTAAGAAAAGAAAAACAAAATGATTTGAAAAATGTGAAAGGTGATGGTGGGGTTTGTGATATACGGAGCTGTAGGTTGGGTTGGCAGACGCGGATGATTGGGTAGATGGGCAATGGTTTTATTGATACTATTATCATTATACATTCCCATTTGTACATATTTTGAAGAATTATTGATTAATATTAATGGTTGACCAGAAATTTCTTTTCAATCTCTTTGGGTCCAAAATCCAATGGTTTGAAAGAACCTGAAGATTCTAGTGATGATTCGATTCAATATTTTGCGGACACCGGGGATCCTGCTGTTTGGATTAAAGTGACTTGTTTGGCAAACGTTGTTGTTTTTACATGCAAAATTTCCACTTTAATTAGGGGATAATGATGGTGTTATATGTTCACGCTCAACCCATGAGCCCACGCAAGCTGTTCAAATTTCACACTTTCAAAAGAAATCTACCATTGTTGCCTTCAAAGGAAAAATAAAATAAGATCAAATGAAATAAAATTGCCTTTCTACCTACCGAAGCTGCATGTATGAAAGTACAAGTTTATTACTGAAACAAGATCTCAAATTCGAGTTCTATCGTCCAAGTCTTCTAATTGGCAACTGAATATTGTGTTTTTTCTTCGAGAAAATAATAGTAGTAGTTTTGGTGTAATTCAATCCATTAAAATTTGGCGAACTTATTTGTCTGGTAATTGAAAGCGCTGGAATTTAAATGGAGCAAGGAATAGGTGAGCAAGCTTATAACTCCTCCGAGATAATAAATGTGGTAGAGGTAACAAACATACAGTACAGGCATTGCGGAATTTAGATCACAATCGCTAAAAGCTAAACTGCGTGGAATAGTAATTATCGCCAGAGCAAAGGCATCTCCTCTTTTTTAGATTACTGAAAAAGTTAAAGTAAACAAAACGGAAGTCAGGAAAAATACTTTTTAGATCTTGTTTTTTTAATTTACATGTCATAAAGTTCATCCAACGGTTACTTTTGAAATTTTTATATACTCATAATATTATAGAAGATGACATAAAAATTACTACCTCCAACCCATATTGTTTAATTTAAATACAAGAATTATATTTTTTAAATATAATTTTTAAATTTTTTTAATCAAATAATAATATAAATGAATTTGAGTCAAAGTTAATTAAAAAAACTAAAATGGAGCCAATAATATAGTACTAGGAGTATTATCTTACTTAATCTACCATATACTTATAAGAATCCATTGACTCTAGACCGGTTCTTTATTAGAGGTGGGACGTAGGCCGGGTTGACCCGGTCCAGATCGGGACCGGACTGTTAGTCAACCTCGGCCCGGACCGGGCAAACCCACCCTAGCCTGCCCGGAAAAAGACCGTTATATTGTGGGCCGAGTATGTGCCCAATAGGAGGAGGAGATGGAAAAAAAACTGCCCAGGACCAGCCAAAACCCGCGAAACCGCCCCGCCCCGACCCGCCACGGACTAGACCGGATTGGCCCGTCTCATGCCCTAACGGCTCTATGGCAACAACGGCAACCTGCAGAATTTTTTTTAAAAAAGGACTAATTACACAACAGGCCTTCCAACAGCTTTCTGCTCCATTTCAGCCCATAAATTTTCATTTTTACCCCTCCCAGCAACTGAATTTTAAGGACTTTTTGGTCAAACTAATTTTTTCCCTCCCCCTATAAATACCAATGTCATTTTCACTCAATCTTCACACAATCACTCAATCTCTTTTCTTCATCTACTATATTCTCTCAAGTATTCTCTTTATTTTCTTAATCTCTTCCAAATTTCTTACTAATCTCTCCATAATATCTTCATAATCCTCTCTTGATTTTACATTAATCATTACTATTAGTACATGAGGCATGACTTCAAAAGGAAATGACAAGTCAATAGAGTTCATCTTCCCGCACCACCGGCCTCTGAGCCTTTGTTCCGTCGCTGATCTCGGCCCACCGATAAAGAAATTTCAATTCAAGAGTTTTACGACAATGATGCCGGAATCGATATGAAGAATTACAATTTGGGTCTCGACGATCAATTATCCGATGATGAAGTGGAAGAGTTGGATGCGATGGCGTCCGGGAATCCGTCAACAGAACTGACGCCTACAAGTCATGAACCTGCCGGGGAGGAAATTCAAGTACAAGGTAAATCCATGAGACTAACTGCTTGGATTTGGGAGCATTATGAGGTCATACACGAAGGGAAGTCGAGGTACGGGAAATGTAAACATTGCAGGAAAAAATTGGTGCATAAAAAGAATTCCGGCACTGGAACGCTAAAGCGGCATATTGAAAATCAACATCCTAACATCCTCCCTAGTACCGAAACTAGTTTTGGAGGACAAACACAACTTGAGTCTACAATCGGCACCGATGGACAAGGTATATTTCATTTTAACCAACAATCTTGTAAAAAATGTATGTAAATTGGATGATGCTTACCGAAAAACCTTTTTCACAAGCTAAAGATGCCCACCTAGAATCTTGGATAAAATCATAATTAAATCCTACATTTAGAAAAATATCTAGGAAAACTGCTAAGAAAGAAAGCTTTAGATAATTTGAAGCCGGAAAATCAGATTTACAAGCATATTTTTCTGCTCTTAATCATTGTGTGGCATTTACTTCTAATATGTAGATATCACCTATAGGTCAATCATTCTATTGTGTTACTTCTCATTGGATTGATTCTGATTGGATAATACAAAAACGAATTTTTTCATTTAAGGTTATTGAAACAGATCATACTGATTATCAAATATTTAATTGCATCTTACAAACTTTACGTGATTATTTTTGTACTGATAAAGTCTTGTGCATTTCATTTGATAATGCTTCAAATAATGATGTGATCGCTCGTCTTTTATGTCAAAACTTAAAACCACCTCTTAACGGTGATTCTTTCACGTTAGATGCATGTGTCATATTTTGAATATTTGTGTCCAAAAGGGTTTAGAAGTTCTCCAAAATGAGATTTTGCCTATTCGAAACTCATTAAAATATTTGATGTCTAGACCTGCTGTTTTTCGTGAATTTAAAAGTTTTTGTATTGAAAATAAAAAACCATTTTCTTAGAAACGGTTTAAATTGGATTGTCCAACCCGCTAGAACTCTACATATTTGATGTTGCAAGATGCATTACCGTATGCAAATTTGTTGTCACATTTCATGAATTTAAAAATGGGTTGTGAATTTCTTACGACTGAAATTTGAGAGAAATGTTCCAAAACCAGTGAATTGCTTAAGTTTTTTTACGAGGCAACTGAATTTTTCTCTGGTGTTTACTACCCAACAAGTTATCAAGTTTTGTTTCATTTAGTGAACATCACATATGCTTTATAATAGTTTAAAGATGATGAGTTGTTAAAACCGACTGTCAAAGCCATGCGGGCTAAGTGGCTTAAATATTTCGAAAACATTCAACCTATCTTTTTAGTCACTTCTTTATTTGACCCGTATGTCAAATTAACGGGCACAACAACACTGCTTGAAGGAATTTTCATACTTATTTAGAAATATCTCATATAAATGTTTTGGCTATGTCTGCTTCTGCTTTCGAGTACTTGCATTATTTATATAAGTTATATTGTGCGCGGCATTTGGATAAGGTAAGATCCGAAGCTCCTCAAACCGAGCCTCCAAGGAGATCAATCTCCTCAAGATTCAACCCGGTCCTTCAAATACTCAAACGACCCCGACCGATAACATCTGGATTAGCTAAGGTCGATGACTATCTCAACACATCGTTCGAGGCAAGCGACCTCGACATCTTAGAGTGGTGGAAACAAAAGAGATCAAGATTTCCGATTTTGTCGATAATTGCACAGGAGATTCTTGCTATTCCAGTATCGACCGTCTCATTCGAGGCAGCGTTTAGTGCCGGAAAACAGGTGATAACAGAAAAACGGTCAAGATTGACACCCGACGCGGTAGAAGTATGCGTGTGCAACCGAGATTAGGGCCTCGCAGCACTCCGGCAGCAATACCAAAAAAGTTCGGATGGAGAAGTAATATCCGATACCGAGACTTGAATTTTTTTTTTTCAATCATACATGTAGTTTGTATTTGATCTGATTATGCTGTTCAGTACAAATTATAAGTTTCTATTATTTATCATTTCCAGAACATTTTTGCCATTTCAAAATATAAGGCCCGTTCCGATTATTTGTAAGTGTCGTTTGGTTTTTTAACTTTATAAAACTTACACTGGAGGTGGTGTTTTTTCTTAAAAATATTTATGACTTATATAATTAATAATGGTTATATATATATATATATATATATATATATATATATATATATATATATATATATATATATATATATATATATATTAAAAAAAAATGAAACCCGCCCCGCCCCGCCCCGGAACCGCCCTGCCTACAACCCGGCCGAGCCCGGTCCTCAAGACCTAGGACCATGATCGGATGGTCCCAGGCCGGTCCTACCCAGTTCCCACCTTTAGTCTTCAGAGGCCCAATGCTATTGTGACAGGATTATCTCTATTAATTATAAGCTGCAATAAATAAGAAAATGGAAATAGTTGGATGTGATTTTATTGTGCATCAATTAAGGAGGTTTGAAATAACAATTTAAAAGCAAAACATTATTTTCCCTCCAAAAGTTCAAGAGTCCAGGAATTGGAATTAGAAAGTGAAAATTCAATCATGACAAGAGTTTAGGAACTAAAATTTTGATTTTTCAAAATTAAGAAAGCAATTTATTAAAATGATTTGTTTTTATTTTTGGTTTTTTCTTCAGTACCATCTTCTATGATTTATATATCAAAATTTCTCAAATTCCTCTTGTTTTGTTTATGATGCATATATTTCTTTGTAGATAATTGTACGTCTAACAATTGTAAACTAAAATTCTAAATTACTATATAACCATGTACTTATTTGTAATGTACAAAATGAAAACCAAATTGTACACTTTCGTACACTTTAAAACTCAAGTGTACAATTTTATACATGAGGATAATTTGTACGAATCAAAATTGAAATGTAAAATTTTGTAGGACAGAATTTGTACACTTAACAACAATTAAAATATATAATTATTGACAAGCCAATTATTCTAGTGTACGAATGAGTACAGTTCTATACCTTGATATATACAATGCTTGTACTTATAGCCAACACTTAAAATCAAACAGCACAATATAATTAAATTAAAATTAATACATGTAATAATATTTTTGTAATGTATAAGCTTGTACTGATAGGTACATTTGTCTATTTGTGGGTGTATATAATTCAAATGACATTATTTTTAAAATTATAAAATACAAAATCACTGAATATATATTTTTTAGTTTATTAATATGTACAACTATATACATACTAGTACATAACAAACCTCCACCTTCATTTTTTTACCAATTCACACGGTCACACATATATTTGTAAAGTAATATCCACATATATATAATTTAAAATAAAATTATTTTTCAATTATATATATAATTGCTCAAGATCCATGAGCAATTATTGTCAAAATAGAAATCGCCATAATATGCTCATTGTCCTTTAATAGTATTAATAAATATCGGTTTCAAAAGCATTTGTCATTCAATTAATTTAATGATAATACTTAATTCTACATTCTTATAAAGTGATTATTATGCGCTACCAATATCCTCTAATTACCTAAAGGGTAATCTAGTCCAAATTAATTGGGTCTTTGAAAACCTTGTCTACCTAAGAAACAACCTACTTTTATCATCTCACTCAAGCTAAACCGACTATTTAGTGACAGAGGAGAAGCCTTGCATGTAAACAAATACTTGAATGCTATCTCATTACAAAAGTTTCAATCAGACAAGTTCTAAGTTTGAGTTTAGGTCATTATTATATTGAATAACTAATTTGTAAGTTCATACACGTGTCTTTTGATTTTAAGGAAAACTCTAATTTTTTTGCACATATTTGGCCTTTGGGAGAACGAAAAGAGCCACCAGCGAAAATGCCAAATTTTGTGCTCCAGCATCGGTCGTTCAAAACTACATACTTTAAGAAACAAATTTATGCATTGCTTTACTATTTTTTTTTATATAAAAAGTTATTCATCTCATTAACTATAATCCATACAATATTATAAATAAAACACAAAACTACAATATGGGTGACAATAAGCTGAATTTAAGTAGAAAAAAACAGACAAGCCCGTCAGCCCTAATTTTTGAACGTATTTGTCATTAATTATGAGATATAAATGAATATAAAACATTGTATGTATTATATCTTAAAAAAAAACAATCTATGTATTATACATAAATAAAAATTAGCAGTCAACTCGATCATTAGTTTATTAGCCAAAATGCACATTTGGACCATTAACTTTGTTGACTTAAACGAGCTAGTCCTTTAAGTTTAACTCAGTGTGACATAGTAACTTTGAAAAATTAAGCAAGTTAGTCCTTCAATTTACGGAGTAGCAAATAGCATTTCTTTTTGCTCCTCGCCGTTGGCTTATTCTCCCTGCGCCGGCCTAATCTTTTCCCCAGCACCACCTGATTTCTTCCTTAGCATCATCCGATCCCTTCCTTAGCCCTTTGAGGTCCTCCATGGCAGTGTCAGGTAGAAATCATCTTCACTCGGTTGTCATTTCTTGACCTTGCAATGAAAATCATCAACCGATTGCACGACAACCAAGGAGATTTGCCTTAAACGTCGTTAAAAGTGGCCCTCAATGCCGCAGTGAAACCATTGAGATATTCTCCCCAACACTGCCATGTCACCTTCCTCTTTGGCGTTGTACCGATGCATCTTCCTCTCTTATTCTAAGCACCATCACATCGTCCTCTATTCTTTCAAACATCGTCGTGTCACATTTTCTTCCCTCAAGCACCACTACGTTGTCCTTATCTTTCCCTAGCATTACCGTGTCACCCTCCTATTTAGCGTTGCGCTGCCATGTCACCCTCTCTTCACCCCAGCACCACTGCATCCTCCTCATCTCTCCCTAGCACCATTGCGCCAGCCTTCAATTTAAGACTCCACGAGCTCCTCGATGAATCAATCATCGGGGATTTCTCAACAATTTCATGTTAATCGATCTCCAATGTCAGATTTTTGCTTCTGATTTGATTGGACGGTCAACAACACACGATTTGGCCTCCTTAGATTCGACTGAACGTCGTCTCCCATATGATATTGGGCTTCACTGTCATTGCCACCATCCTCGCATTGTCTCCGCCCACATCAGATCAGTGCAACAAATCAAAGGCAATGTCATCCTTACCGCCCTTCATGATCTACTGTCTTGGAATAGAATTAGGTCAAAAAAGAAAAGGTTCCAGTAAAATAACTAAAGCGATTTTCCTTTTCGTCCCTCATTAGACTAACTTGCCATATTTTTTCTAGTTGAGGGACTAAGTCACATAGTTTATCAAAGTTAAAAGACTAAGTCATTATGAGTCAAAGTTTAAGGACCAACTCATGCTAGTTAGCAAGGTTGAGGGACCAATCATGCATTTAGGCCTAGCTTATTTTAAAACTAAATGCATTTTTAGTCCATGAACTTAGGTAACCCAGGCACTTTAACCCCTATACAATAACTCGGTCCAACTTGCCCCCCTAAACTTATGAAAATGGAATAATTTTCCCTTTTGTGTGTCACATGCTCATCACGTGATTTATTGAAAATGTCATTTAAAAGTCAAGAACGTAGAACATTTTTTCCTCCGGTATCTTTCTCTTGGCAACATTTTTTGAGAACCCAAATAGAGGCAAAGCAGCTTCTTAAGAAATTTCCAAGAAACAAGACTCACAAATTCACAATGAGATCAAGAACATCTAAACATAGAGAACCCAAATGCCATAGAGCAATCTTGATGGCCACCATGGCAGCATGAATCCAATTATTGATCTTTGCCCCTATGGAAACTCACTAGACCCTGAAAATAGACACATCAGCTTCATGCCTTGATGACTCATCCTCTTAATCATCATTGAAATCTGAGACGCTTGTTAGGTGTATAAATTGTTGGTCAAACTAGTTGAGTTTTTGTCAACTTTGATATCAACTCAGGTTTCAATTTTCATTATTTCTTGCTTTGTTCCTTCTTTATGCAGGTTGGAGAGTTTTTTGAAAGTGTCGGAAGAAAACGGGGAACAAGCAGAACAAAATTCGGGTGCAAAAAAGCCAACCCCTGCAATTTACTTATGGCAACATGCAAGGATGTAGCCAAAAATCATTGCAATGGGGCAAGATAAAAGCGTGAGTGTGGGTGGGTTGTTAACAAGTATAAATTTATGATCAATAATAAAAAACATCAAACAATGTTATATATAAACTTAAGAAATTTGAACGTCTACAATAATTTAGTTCAGAATTTAACACGGCGCTCCTTTAAATTGTTAAAATCATCAAGTATAGAATCTAAACTGAAATTCTCTACAATATCTTTTTAAGTATACAAAAGTAGACTATTAGCAAGAAAGTCATTGTAAATCTTGTTTCTTAATCTGGTCTTCACAATCTTCATAGCTAAAAAAGCACGTTTTGTAGTGACAGTTAACATAGAAAGAGTCAATATCAAATGAATCAATATGTCAATCATGATTATTTGGGAATCATAGGGCAATTGGATTTAAATCATCCTAAAATTATGTAAAAAAATTATAATGATAAATCTGTTTGTAATTATTACTAACTTTTGTCTATGTTTCTTCACATGTTCTCCAATAACATATGCAAATAATTCAATCACATGATTATTAAACACAATACGTAATGTTCCATAATTCTCAAACAAAGTAGTGAACAAGTTATTGAAGAATGAAGATTCAAGAACATAGGAGCTATAAAACCCGAAAAGATAGGATCTTAGCTTCACTATTAAATGATTAGTACACTTTATTTGCAAATTTGAGTGAGCAATTGATAAAGAAACTAAAAATTAAAGGAAAAGAAAGGAAAATTGAGAAAATGCCCAACCTGTCACGGCTCGGCTGCCGAACATGCTGATGTTTTTTTTCCCCAAAAATTCAGACTTGAAATCGAAGGTGGAAATGGACAGATGTGGGACCAGGATGCTTGTGCTGTCAGTGATGGAGAGAAGAAGCTCAAGTTGGTTAGGTCACCGCTGGTGAGCTAGATCAAAGAACTCATAGTCATCACTGAACAATAAAGGGAGGAGCTGGTCTGCGAATCACGAATTCTACTGGTTGGGTGTTTATAATTCTGGTTAATGTTAAAACTTTTAAAGAAGGGTAAAATACAAAAAAGTCCCTAGTTAATTTTATAATTTACAAATAAGTACCTAACTTTAATGTTTGTATAATTTTTATCATATTACCTACTACTAATAAAATATCTTAAAAAATCTAGGGGGCGATAACCCCTCCCCGCCCTACTGTGGCTATATCCTTGGTGACATGTCACCAAAGGCCTAGGGTGCATAGCCAACGTCGATAACTTTCGGACTCCCATATTCTTCTCAGTGACATAGCACCAAGGGGGTGGCGTCGCGTCACCATGGCAACACGTCATCTCTATTCAACACTTTGGTGATGCAACGCCACTCTTTTCCCCTGTTTTGGCAATATAATGCTATTGATTTCGTAAATTGTGGTCCCCCACCCCACGTTTGATGTCTAGCTTGCCATTGATGGAAATATTTTATCCACAGAGTTTGGTGAGACAAAAATACAATCTTGGAAAGGTTATAGCAAATTTTTGGAGCTGCAATTTCTTGAAAAAGGGCCAATGTTTCATACTCTTCTTCTTCATCTTCATTTCCTTGAGGAGCTAGGAGTCTCGACTTCAAGGGGGTTTTTGGGTTCTTCTTCTTCTATTTCTTATTGTATTATTTATGGATTCTATGTCTTCCATTTTTATGGATGTTTATATCTTGATTAAGGAGTAGTTTTCTTAATCTCTATAGGATGTACTTTTAACATTTGCTACTTAATGTTGTTTTGAGGTTGTTCATGGAAGTTGCCTTTGTATTGTTCTTTTATTGAGCTTGTTCATGTATGTGATTGATCACCTTATACAAGCACTTTAATCACATGTTTGTCTTGAGAGAGAGAAATGAGTGGTGGAACTAGGGAAGAACATAGTGTGTTTGTTAGATTAAAGACAATCAAGCTTACCATTAGGTGTAATTAAAGGGTTAGGACTTAAACTACCTTAATTTGAATTGTGAGCTTGAGAAAGGCTCATAATTAGACTATAGGTAAGCAAGTCTTCACCTTGATAAAAAGAGGTCTTGATTTTAAAATCCCTACACCACACTAAGAAACAACCATAGTTCCTCATTCTAACTTAGGTAGCAAGGTTAAGTAGTGACATCCTAAGGGGATTGCTTGGTTTATAAATTAATCTAATCTAAGTTTGTTTAAGTAAGTGTAGAGAGCATTCTCACTCATATTGCACTTTGTTTCCATTTTTGCATCTTTAGATCTTTCACATTTCAACCAAAATAAACAACATTTGCTCTTGTTTTCATTTAGTAATTGAGTAGTTAAGATTTGCTGTTTACTGTGGAATCGAACTATTTCTTGGGACAATACCCAAATTCACCAATTGCATACAACACATTATACACTTGCGGGTGAATTGGGAATTATGAATTTAAAGCTATTATATTCACAATAATGCTTGACCTGGAATAGATAGAGGAGTGGTGGGAGGTCGATTCAGGATCACAATAATCTTGATTCGATTAAGAATCTAATGGAACTCCTCCTGCCACTTCATAGCCACCTACATCAAATTTTGGGTTCTCATAAGCTTTTCACCGCTAAAATTCGGTTGGACCAATATGGTAGCATTTTAGAATAAAGCAACAATCTTAATTATGAAGTTAAAGGAAGTTTCTTTTGAAGATATCACATGATAAGTATGTGACGCATATGAGGTAAAGTACCTACTTTCATAAATTCAGGGAGTGAGTTGGATCAAGGCATAGTTCAGGGGCTAAAATGTTCAAGTTCCACAAGTTCAAAGACCAAAAGTACCCTTTAATTTATTATTGTGTGAAAATCATTTCAATAATATGAGCAATATAGATTATAAAAATAACATTTATATTTTTTTTTTAAATATTATAACTAGCCGTTGTCTGTTCCTTATCCAAAACTATGAACAATCTAATACAACTACGAATATATATATATAATCCCTAACTTCGTTCTTTTCTTTTAAACAATGAAAACTCAAATTAATTAGGCACTGATTAAGAAGATAATGAAAGGAATACCAATTGCCGACCTAAATAATAATATGATGAAAGTTTGGGCAACTCAAAACAACTTGTTTTTGGGTATGAATTATTTTTTCCTTAAAAGAGAATCTGCCACCTTTAGTTATCTTGCTTTCGTTTGTTTATTTGTCAAATTGCGCGTTGAAACTTGAAAGTTGTCAAAGAAGGCAAAATTATAAGACCAAATGCTGGACTACGCAATATTCAAGTAGGTGCCAAAGAACTCACCTTAAAGATGTCTTGAAGGTCTTTTCACCCCTGTGCACCAAACCATTATAACTTTTTTATTTAATAATAAGGAAACATTTACAAAATAAGATATTGAAAAAGTACTGAGATAAGGTAAGAGTTCATTTACCTATTTCCCAAAATCTAGAGGGTGCCTGATTACAATTAGAACCAGAAACTTACCATCATTATGTAAGTAGGGGAAAAAGTTTCAAAAATGTCCTTGGCTCTATTATGCTGGATGCCTAGGACACCAATTGTCATTATTCAAATCTTCCCGTATCCCTTATCATATGTACCCCATTAATAGTATGGGTCAACCATTACTGAAATTCTAAAGTTAAATATATTTGTACACAATTTAAACTTATGGTAAACGAGTTTCTCTTGTCATACTTTACATTTGAATTCTTCTGGTATACATAGTTCTATATATTTATTCAAAAACATCACATATTAGACGTGGATTTGTGTTGTAGCAAAAAGTGAAATTAAATACAGTTGTATAACACATGGTAAATTATTTATTGTAGTAATCCGTTACATGGAACACATTGTTTTTTTTTTTTACATTTTATTTATCTATTGAGTAGTATATACCATGATATTTTATAGTATTTCACGTACTGACATTTTTTTTTATAATTTACTATTGTATACTGTGGCATATAAGTAGAATGAAAATGTTTTCTTTTCATATTTCATTTTAAATCAAATACATTAATGAATCATAAATACATAAAATGGTAAAATATGATTGAGACATATACTATTATATATATTTCATTTATTATATAATTTTTATATATAATACCATATTTTATGTGTATTTAATTTATATTCAAAAAATTATGATGAAATAATAATAATACAAATAAAATATAAAAAAATTTATATTTAATATTTTTGTTACAAAATAACATTTTATTACTTTTTTTTTCTTCTGAATTAGTAACAAACCAATAATGTCTTACATGATATACTATATGATATACCTATAAGCTAAAGAGTATGTTATATCTTTGATATCGGTGTTAAAAACATTTACCAAACACAACAATGCTAAAAACCATAAAAAGTTGCTTCATATCCTGCACCTGTAAGCATGTGACATTTGTTGGAGTTTCCTCTTGCTTATATGGATATCTTGGAGACTTTGTTATTCATTAACGTCAACCTCATTTCATGACTTAAAAATAACATTGAGTGAAAGGTATCGGTTTTAATAAGTGATGCATGATAAATCCTAACACTTTTCTATCCCATTTTACATATATACATCCTAATATGGTTTCAATTTAATTTGGCTGCGCAACTCGTGAAACCCATATTATATTAGGTTTGCTAGCCTCTTTGTCTCCGTTCTCTTCCATATAACGGCTAGATTATGTCCACATTACTTTGAGCTTGTAAACGTACTTTAATTAATGAATCTCCCTATGTTAAGTTTCCAAAAGAAGGTTGAATGAGTTAATTAATGGAAATGAATTATAGTAACCATAAATGAGTAAGTTAAATATGCATACTACTCTCTCTCTCTTTCGCTCGCTTTCTCTTTCTACATGCTGCCAATAGCATCAGGACCCTGTTTGCCCGCCATCGACCCATCAACATTAAATTTTAGCCCCCCTCCCCCCCAAAAAAAAACCCAACAAAGAACTAGTCCTCTTAATCCATATACAACCGCCCATGGATACAGACTCAACATGAAGCAAAAAATCCATCACTAAGAAGAAACAATTTGGCCAACCTGCCTTTCACCAGTGACCAAATCGTACCTTTGCTAGGTTTATAACTTGACAGCTATAACTGTTCTTAGACAGGAAAACCAACAAATTACTAGCTTGCCAAATACCCTATATGACATAAAACCCTACATGAACATGCAATGAACTCATCTGAAGTATTCATTCCACTTAGACAGGAAAACCAACAAATTACTAGCTTGCCAAATACCCTATATGACATAAAACCCTACATGAACATGCAATGAACTCATCTGAAGTATTCATTCCACTTAGACAGGAAAACCAACAAATTACTAGCTTGCCAAATACCCTATATGACATAAAACCCTACATGAACATACAATGAACTCATCTGAAGTATTCATTCCACCACTGAAACAAGTTCAAAATATGTGAAATTCTAGGCAAAGAAATATTCAAACAATGCACTGCCGCCCACCAAATATTAGCAACAAAGCAAAATAAAAATAACTGATCAATCAACTCCATGGATATACTGTAAAAAGGACAAAAAAACATTTATTTCATCAACAATACCATGCTTGAATAAGAACTCCCTTCCCTTGTAGCCACTTTATTTTGCAAGTGCTGCCAACAAAATAATCTATATTTGTTTATATTCCAATACTTTCCTTTATAGTATAAAATGTATATGAACGTGTTAAATCTCACTTCCTATCAAATTAGAGATATCTACAAGTTGAATTATTTGTAAATTATGTATGCATTATGTGACACATATTTACAAATGAAATCAAAGATGTGTCACTAATAATTCAATTGTATGTATGAATTCAATCTTTCATCCTAAAAAGAGCTGTGAACATGTCAAAATGCGTTTCACACAAAAGTTAGACATATGTAAAAATTGGATGACAAATATGTATAAATTCCAATATACAAGTAAAATGAGATATATAATTTGAGAAAGATCATGAAAATATATATAAATATTGGAATACCTATGTACAAATAAAATTCTGAAAACTATTCTTGATATATTCAAGTTTATGCGTATTAAGTATTTTTAAACACATTATTGCATATGCAAATTAAACTTCAATACTTTACATCTTTTTCATAAGCGTTATCTCATAATTTGTGCATATAATTTTTCTTATGTGTACATAAATTTATATTCTTTTGAACATATACTATATATATTTTTATTCAATTTATACATAGATTTTTATTTTTGTAAATAAAATAAAAATTAGGCTAAAAATTAAAGCCTTTAGAAAACACCTCATTGTTGGAATTTCCAACCGCTAACTGTTGCTAAAAAGAATGTTGACAATTTCCAATGGCCTTTACTATTCCAACATATAAATGGTGTTTCAACGGGTTACCCATTGAAAATTTCCAACATCTATCCCATTAGAAAATATCAACAGTTCAATAGTTGGTGACTATCAATAAGAAAGCTGTTGGAAAATGCCAATGACCTAGCTATTGCAAATTTCCAATGGTTTGGTCGTGGGAAACTACCAAAGGCCTAGCCATTAGTACTTTCCAACGGCTTAGCCATTGGATGTTTGTAACGGTTGCAGCCGTTAGAGATTCTTTGACAATTCCAACAGCTAAAGTTATTGGAATGTGTAATCCTAACAACACATGTCCCATTAATTAATTCAGGAACCTTAACCAAATTAGGTGCAACACAACCACATAAATCAACAAAAATGCAACACACAATCTCAAAAAATCCACAAGTAATGTTATACATAATAAGGTTAGTGACATTACGCTAACTAACATCGTAACAATAGTTGGACAACATCAATGTATATAGTATTTCAGTCATCACAATGGTGGACTAAAGTTTGATAGGACATAAACAAGTGAAATACCTTGTTCAGCAGGTAGTCAAACAAACCCCATCTCATCATCATCTGATCCTAAGTCATCCAGATTGTCTTGAGTAAGTGCAGGTGGAAGAATGCCATGTAATCTACATACATTCTCTAGCTCTACTTGCTATCTTTTCCTGAGATGGTCTAGCTTCCGCTCATGGTATGTTGCCTGTTGTGTTGTATGCTATACTACAATCCGTTGTACTTATTCGTTAAACTCAGCTGTCTGAGTGAGATTAATAGGTGGTGCAGGAGTCAACAACAAATCATAGTGTCTAGGCACAACATGTTGCTTTGATCCAAGTCCGAAAATATGCTCTTTCTTCCTCCCACCAGTTGTCGCACACAAAATTGCAGCCTCATCAATGTCTTGTGACCTTCCTTCTCCTCCACTTACTGCATTTATTCCTTCATCTCAGTCATGATCTTTGCCTACACAAGTAAAGGCATACATCGGTTATTAGTATTGGATTTTACCTATGGTATTTAAAAATCTCACAGTGAACTTACAGTTACTTCTTTAGTCCATTTGTTATCATATTCCCTAGTCTTTTTCTTATGGGTTTCCTAGATGACATTGAATAGGCCAGGGTCTCTCTTATCTGGGTCCTTGTCCTTTTACATTACTTGTTAGTTAGATGTATTTAAGTAAAATATCAATCAATTCAATTGTGTCTAAATGAGTCCGGGTAATTTACAATTTGTTTTCAGTATGCATTAATCAAAAGCGAGTCTTATGCATAAGTAGCACTGAATCCTTAAACCGCAAATTCTTATATCTCCTACACGGACAACATATGTTTTCCCCATTCATATGGTTTAAATTACTACAGATAAATGTTATAAAATGTTCAACC
Organism: Aquilaria yunnanensis; assembly: GCA_039654915.1. NCBI lineage: Eukaryota > Viridiplantae > Streptophyta > Magnoliopsida > Malvales > Thymelaeaceae > Aquilaria > Aquilaria yunnanensis. Next base: position 5,097,129 of record CM077593.1, on the reverse strand, counting down.
TCTGTCTTTCACTCCCTTTTGTTCCTAATTTGCTATAATAAGTAACGATTGCTATATAGATGACTATGTTCTCATTCCATGATGTGCTACAAATGCAAACAAGTTACCATTCTTCCATCCCCTAAAACCGTGAACAAAGTAACTAACAATACTAATTATATATATGCAAAAAAACTTAATTTTAATTCACCCATCACAAATCAATAAATTAGCAAGCAGAAATGATGTCTCACACATGGAAATATTTTTAATTAACCCATATTTATTGATAAATTAAATATGTTTCTTATTTTTTATTTGTTATTTTTAATTAACATATATTTTTTTCATATTTAGAAATTTCAATTTATTAAATAGATCATACAAATGGTGTTTCAAATATGAATTAGGCTAAATTTACATTAGGCTTGATAGCGAATTTTTTTTTTTTCAATGGAAAATTACTTGATACATATATCCACACATATAGCACAACAACTTAAAAAAGTTAATGAAAACAACCAAGATATAATTTTTTTAATTCTTGAAATTAATAAAAATTAAAAAAATTCAAGAAATTTCATTCATCAAGGGGTAAACCAAAGATCTTAATTCCTAGCAACAATAATAACATTCAACCAATATTTAATACATTTCACGACCTACATTACTTAATTTTTTTTTCATTTTCACAAAAAAAAAAATAAATCCTTCAACGACTTACCTCCAAATCAAATCACACAGGCTGGATATTAGTGGGTAAGTATCCAAACTGTGGAAACAAGCCAAAAATTGAACTCATTAAACCCAAAAACTCAAACATATCAAAAACTAAAAAAAACAAAAAAAATGCACAAAATAAGCCATAAAAATGTGGTCCAAAATGTGTATATAGTCCTCCAACTTGGCAAGCTCGAGCGAGTTAGTCCATTTTGTTTGACTCAGTGTAAGTTAGCCCTTTAACTTTCCAGATTAAGTGTGGTAGTCCCTAAAGTCTGCTAAACTAAATGATTTAGTTGACGTCTGATAAAAAGCGTCCAACTTGAAACCTTGTGACTTAACGCCATTTGTTCAAGTGGCTTAAAAATAGAGGTTTGGGCTAGAGAGCGACCGTTTCAATGGCTCTTCGATGGAGATGCGAATCAACTTCAACTCCCATTAAATCGATGAAATCAACCTCGACGCTCTAACTCCCGTCTAGCGAATTGACCAATTTGACGGAGATGCGGCCCATGGTCTCGCCTCCAACGGTTCTAGTTTTGTATCACTCCTCCTCCAACAATTCTTGAATCTTCAACCCACATTCTCTCCTCTGTTCGTGAAATCGAGCCCGATGCTCTCACTTCTAGCGCTCCAATCGGCTCCCACTTTTGGCGTTCACATCGGCTCCTACTCCAGCGAGCTAATTGGTGAATCGACTCCAACTCCTGGTGAAACAGATGTTCAAGTGGCGAGGGACCAACGGGATGAGATGCGAGGCTAGTGGGAGATGGGAGATGAGACCAACGAGATAGGAGGAAAGACGAGACTAACGGCTAGGGGAAGAGGGAGGCTGGTAGGAGAAAGAAGTCAATGGCAGCAAGAAAGAGATTAGGTGACGCTGGAGTTATAAGCTGACTGTGAGGAGAAAAAAGAAACGTTGTTTGTCATTTCATTCATCGAGGGACTAACTCGCTTATTTTTTCAAAGTTGAGGGACTAAGTCACATTGAGTTGAAATTAAATGACTAACTCACTTGAGTCAGCAAAGTTGAAAGACCATATGTGCATTTTGGCCTAAAATGTGTAGACTTTGCTTCTTTAGCTGAAACAGTCTAGATATACCAAGTTAGGCCAAAAACACATCAAAGGTGGAAGCTAGCAACCGAATGTGCAATTTGTGCTTGTGAGTCAGAGAGGGGGGGTGGGGGACAAAGAATCGAGAAGAAGACGATTGGCTGTTGGAGCTTGAAGGTGGATGTTTTAAATTTAATTTACCAACAGCCAGGCCATTGGAAAAGGCCTGGATAAACGCACCATTTATTAAATAAAATTTGCAACGGCTTTAACTATTGAAAAAGTAAATGAAACTGTCTCCAACATGCTAGTCGGTGGAAAATATAATTTTTATTCCATGCCTTTTTTTTTTCAATAACTATATCAATTTTTTTGTTTATTTTATATATAACATAAAACAATATTGTAAGGGAAAAAATATGAAATTTCAACTTCCAATGGCTTAGCCATTGGAAAGTTTGCTTCCCCTATTTCTAATGGTTTTTTGTGTTGGAAATTTCGAACGATCTGACAGCTTTAATTTTGGTCATTGGAAAATGAAAATTTTTTTTGTTTTGAAACCACACTCCCATCAAACTCGAAGATCTTTAAAAATCAAACAACCAATATATATATATATATATGAGAGATTTGAATAAATTATGAGATTTATAATTTACATACTTAATAGTATGTATAAGTTCAATTGTTCTAATATTTTACATTAACAAGTTAGAATATATGAAAATTAAAATTAAAATAAGAGAAAACTAAAGTTTGAAATATTAATCGTAGATTCTATATATATACGTATGACTTATATGATACTAGCTATAGTTATGAATAAATGCATGGATGCATATTAAAATAGTGAGAGATACATACTAATTAGGTTACAAGTATGTTTAAACTCATTGTACAATAAATGTGAAAGATATGTACGAATCATGTAAATATATGTATAAAATTATTGATATATTTAATTGTTTGTACAAGTTAATATTTTAAATTTTAATGTATGAATCCAATCTATAAACAAAGTGAAGGATATGCATAGAACGTCTAATATTAAAACAGTCTACTATATTATTATATGTATGTATAATTGTATCCTTTGTACTTATTATTTTTCATTTTGAGTCAATGCATTTTAAATTAAGTCAACTTAGTATGACTTAGTCCCAATCTCTAGTTTTGTCTCACTGTGACTTCATTCCTCTCCATCAGGCTTACCCTCCGAACCAAAAATCCTGATTCCACCAATGAACGTGTACCAAACTTTTCCATTATAATTAGATAAATTATGGCAAGCTATGGAATTTATTTTATTTTATTATTTTTCCACATAATATAATTTTCAGTTACAAAACATGGAATTGAAGTTGAGACTGGTTGATTGGTATTTAAATAGTATGAGGTATCTTGACAACTTGATAGTAACAAACAAACTACTCGTGGGTTTGTAAGTCTCTCCTTTAAACCTTCAAAATATATGAAGTATGAACCGAGCTTACATACAACCGACATGCGAGAATTTGAAAATGGCCTTGTTCTCCTATGCATCTTCTCTATGAGTTAGTGAAATTTTAGGAACATTGTGATTGTCTAAGTATGCCCATGGGTGAAGTTTTTAATCTTTTTTAGGTTGATTAAGGAGTGCTAAGATTAACCTCCCGAAATAGACCACTACTCCTGATAAGCCTGTGACACCGGGTGCCGAGGAAGTAAAAGTCCGGTTGGGCTGGCAAGTGAAACTTGGAGGGGAAGTGGGTGGTGGCTGGAGGGGTCACGTGCCGGCAAGTGCGCCAGGGAGGGGTCAAAGTCATGTGCCTTGGGCAAACAGCCAGCTTTAATCCATCGAACAGCTCTTCTTTTCATGCTTCTTTTTCCCTCATTCCCATTCCCTACAACTGTACATGGTTGCCTTGCCTCTCGTAATTTGTGGTACTTTCCATGCATGTCTCGCCCCCCGCCTCTTTCTTCCTGGCTTTATTTGAATGACTTCTGTCAAATTTCGATGACTATATATTATTGTTATCGATCCAAAGAGTTTGCACAAGTTCGTGTAAGATGTTTTGTTTGACCAAAAAACTGATTTTATACATGTCAATGACTACTCTCACTACATCCACAAGAAATTTATGTGTGTACACATACACTACAAACATGCTACATGTATAATAAAATATTTTCCTTAATTTTTCAGAATCAGTTTCAGAACTTAGACGGCCTAAAATTAAATGGTAGGCCAGAAAGCTGGAGCAAGTGGCTTATGATTATGAGCGGCTGCCTAAATGAATCCTTGTTCCGGAATATGTTCTTGATTTGTTTATGCCCTGTTTTTTTCGGCCGTTGTATTAAGTTAAAACTTCTAAGGTGCCCCGGCCCTTGGAGATCAGATTATTGGACTCATTCTTTATCATAAGTACACCCAATTCATTTTAACTTTAGTCAATTGACTACAAAATGACTTTTTTTTATTTTTACATCTTTTTTACTTGAAACTAATTTTAATTAAAAGTCAATATTATGTAGCTACAATAATCAATTGAAAATATAATTTTTATAATCTTACTAAATTTTTATGAATTTTTCTAGTTTCAAGTCTTAAAAAAGAAAAATTCATAAAAATTTAACAACATCCTAAAAATTTAGTTTTAAATTGATTATTGCATCTACATAACATTGACTTTCAAATGAAATTGGTTTCACGTAAAAAAGATGAAAAAATTAAAAAAAATTAGTTGACTTTAGACGAAACGAATTGGCCCTAAAATTAAACCTGCCTTTGGAATCTCTTTTTATCTCATGTGCCCGTTGCGTTACTTATTTGAACATAAATAGATATGTGTATGTGTTTTTAATTTTCGAAATCACAACATATAATTCGAGAGGATGTCGAAAATTAATGTACTGTTATTAATAAAATATTCCAAACTGGTGGAAGAATAATTGCTAATTGTACGATTGTTCCTTATTCCAGATGTGGTAGCAAGAGTTGGCAGCTTACCTGGTCCGGCAGGATAACTTTAAGCGAAGGCAAAGCAGATTCTTCTTGGCCTACTTTGGTTTCTAGATCACACTTACTTAACATTATTTGGGTACGCACGTAGCTTAGCTAAAGTATATATGAGTGTGAATTTTTTTTTTCTGGTGAAGTGCTACATCACCAATGACGTGCTTGCCACGTCATTCCAATTCCAAATCCAACACTCGGCATTCGTCTTTTTTTCCTCTACTTTTCCAATTTTCATGAATTTATGTATATATAATGTTTGACATATACTATAATCTTAACCTGAACATATATAAGTTGAACATATGATAACTGTTCTCACTTTTTGCATTGTCTATTATTTAAAATACTAATTGAAAGTGAGAGATATTATGAAACCAGTGAGATAATATTTAGGAATCAGCACATATTTTTTTTTGGGCTTTAACAAATTATAAGTAGCGGTTGACAATATCTAAATCAAATTGCAATATTTCTCCCAAGAAGCAGATATGAAGGAAGTTTTCTCTCTAATAGATGGCTCTGAAGATTTGAAACCAGAATATATATATATATATATAGTACGTAGCATGACGAACACGCTTACGTTATTAATCATCCAAAGTCGACCATATGATTCGACAGTTTAACAATTCTTAATAGAGCACCTTTGAGCAAGTTATATAAATTACACTTAATACACACAATAGCGGCCCCCAGGCCCAGCCGGCTGGTGCCTGTCGAGGCAATTCATGCTTTCTATGTGATTCAACTTATTGCCAAAACTTTGATTCCATTTGATCGCCCGTACAAAGTCTTTCTTGTTTTAATTTTAAGGGTGATCCTAGCTAGCTACAGGGGATAGGGAACTCAAATTTTAAATATGGGTTCTTATTTTCTTTTTTTAATAAACTGTTGTGGGACATTATCTTTGTCGGATGTTTGGGAAATGGGTAGGATCTTTTTAATGGTTTATAAAACCGATAAATTTGAAAATTTTTAAATTTGTTCTGGCTTGAATTGAAGCTGCTGTAACTTGTGAATATAATATTATATTTGTCAAAGTGTTTGACAAACAATTTAAAGAGTGGCTTTTTGCGTAGGGAGGAATCTATTAGTGTGTGCATGTGTAATTAAGATTCCTGTGTGTTGGATTCGTCTGCTTGGAGCATATTAATTAGCCGCATGTAATCATGTCAACTGCAGCGCAAAGATTCGATTAATCCAATTTGCCCCCCAAGAGACTAGAGTCTTAATCAACTAATTAGTTGTTATTGCGTGGGCTTTTGATTAATTAAAATAAAACAAAAGGTCAGTTTTGTCCGATTCTTTGGATTGTGCCTTCTAGCTCTCGCTGCTTGTCCGATTCCATGTCTTTAATCGTGTTTGTTCCCTAAAAAGGTCGGAATCATTATTTAGGCTTCTGATAACAGACCTAGAAAGAATCAATTTCCTCTTTAGTTCAACCTTCCCCTCTTCATGGCGTAAAGATTGGGATTTCTTCTCTCTTTGTTCTTATTTTTTTTCTTTTGGTTTTCACTGAAGTATAAATTATTTTATTCTCATTACCAGAGATTCCACTGTTAAGTGAGGGACGAAATTGGAAGAACAAGGACAGTTGAGCTTCTGTCGCCCGCTGGGTGGATTGGTTTCGTGGACTGGGCCCTGAAGAGTTCGAGAATATATAGCTTCAGATTTGGGCCTAATTGTAACACAACATTATTGATCCTTCCAGGCTTTCTTGGGTTAGTCGGCTATGAGGATAATTATAATGCGGACTCGATCTTGGACGCAACATAACATCCTTGTAGCTGTTCTTGAGCATTGGGAGGGATTTCCACTAAATGGGTCATTTAGTTGAAATCTGATTCTCGGCCTTTACGTAGGATTTGGAATTCTAATGACTAAAACTTACAGAACCCATGAGGCATGACCATTTCTCTAGTTGCTGGGTATACCTTATTTAGAACCATGGCCCTTCATAATTTGATGCAATTGAATGGCCCTGGCAAACCATAGAGAGTTTCCTATGTAATTCAAAGAAAAAAGATGGCCCAACTGTCCGTCATAATGACAAATTGGTCTGGGCCATCAGGTGTAATAGAGTTCATGGGGTGCAATCACTGTTAAGGGATATCACTGTTTGTAATTCATTTTTTTAAACTCAAAATCATCATTACAAATTTATATGGAAATGTGCTACTATTGTTACAATTAAGAGAAGGGGAATAACAGTTTTCTCAAAACTTGAAAGGCAGTTGAATAAGTTTTTGTGGCATTATATGGAGAGTGAGAAAGGCGGAGTCGAACACTAGACCTTCACAATGTCCCCTAGACCTTAGCCATTATGCCAAGGGTCAGGGAGCCAATATTCATTGAGCCTTTATCAAATGCTACATTAGTGTTAATCTTAACAAACCCTACCCCAGGTTTAGACCAACAATGAGTAACACCTCCATTAGAGAGCCTAGCAATAGACAATTTTAGCACAAATCACTATTCTAAAAAGCTTTGCTTACTCTAATGGATCGCTTGACTAGAATTTAGTTGCTTATGTTTGAAAATGGAAAAATTAATCATTAACCAAAATTTCCAACAAACAAAGATGACTTTGGACAGGAAAGCTTGTCCATCCATGCTACCACCACCTATAATAATAATGATCAACTCAAAAAGCCACCTGTCAAAAGTAATAGCCTTTTCATCCACAACATAATCCAACATACCAAACCATGCACGTTTACTCCATTTGCAAAGCAGAAGCATGTTTTCCACAGTTTGTGGCTCATAGCAAAATAGACGTTTTTAATTTCTAGTTAGATGCCACTTCGCTTTGTTCACATTATTTGCTAAACAATTTTAACAAGCTCACCATATGAAATTCACAAGTTTTGGTGGCCCTTTAAGTTTCCACAAATGTTTCCTCAATCTAGGATCCGGGCAATGAGATGTAGATGGATAAGGAGACACAAAGCACCTTATGTTGGAAATTATATGTGGATCACATTGTCAGATTCCCAAATTTTTCATATGGCTAGATTAAGATGTCAAGACCTCCATACATATTGAAGAGTTTCAGAATGGTTTGAAATTCTTGAGAAGATATTATTTGTTAAATTTGCCTTACATCTAGAGTGTGGGCTTCAATAACTATCACACTTTCTTATTTCTCATATGTTGGGGCATTACTCCAATGAGCTGAAGAATCCTACCTAATCCCAAAAGTCATGGATTCCTCCAAATAGACACAGTTTTTCCATCTCCTATTTGCTAGTAAAAACTCATTTTTACAGTATTTCTTCCCTCCAGGATGCTTGTTCAACCACATGAAGCTCTTGATCCCTTTTGAGCACCCATGAAAATAAAGTTAGGAAAATAGAGCCCTTTCAAAATTTTTGACCCAAAAATTAGAATCTCAAGGATTCTCTAGGCTAACTTGGCTCACAATACATTATTAAATTCTTCAAGATCTTTGAAACCAGGGCCTCCTATTGCCTTAGCCTGAGTGGAGTACTCCACTTCTTCCATTGAACCTTGGACCTATTCTCAGACGAACCCTACTAGAAGTTTACAGTGAGGGAATTGATCTTGTCACACCAGTTTGTAGGAAACTTAAAGCATGCCATAGAATATGTATGGATGGCAAAAGCTATTGGGTTAATTAGAATTTCCTTACCAGCATGTGACAAAAACCACCATTTTCAACTTTGAAGTTTACTGGTAACTTTGTCTTTCACAAATCCTGGAGGCTTCATTCTTAGACCTCCCCCTATATGGTAGGAAGGTGTTTTTTGTTTCTTATTTTCAGAAACATATTATTTTTTTTCTTTGCTTCTTGTTTTTTTTTTCTCTAAAAGTAATATCATTTAAAACCTAATACTATTCATATATGTAATTACTTTAATAATATATTTTAGAAATTTGTTAAAAATTTATTAATTTTTTAACTCATTTAGCCTAAAAAATAAAAAATGATAAAAAATGCTTTATTTTTACAAAAATATTTTAAAAGTGTTCTTCAAATTTCTTAAAAACTAGTTTTTTAATTAATATATACTATGAACAAATAAACACTATAAATAAAAAAAAAAAAATTACCGCATTACTAATGATTCCAAAAGAGTAAATTGCATAAATGATCCTTAACCTTTAACTATTGTTTCATTTTAGTCCCTAACTTAATGAATATTCTGTTTTGATCCTAAACATATTAAAAAGTTTCATTTTGGTCCTAAATATATTAAAAATATTTCATTTTGATCCCCATTGGATGAAATATGTTAACTTAAAATATTTGTTTCATTAAAAAATTTTAGATTATAATTAAAACTATTCAGTAACTATCTTACAATAAATTTAATATGTATAATAATTTTTTTATAGTTAATAGAAAATTCAAATCATTTTTTTATTTTTTTAAATATAACTTATTTTATTTAGGAAGAAAAAAATATTAATTTAAATTTTCTATTTGCTATAAAAAAATATTAATCTGTTTAAATTTATTGAAATATAGTTACCAAATATTTAAAGTTGAATTTTAAAATTTTATATCAGACAGTTATTTTGAGTTAATAAATTTCACATTTGTGATAAACCAAAACTAAATAATTTTAATAGATTTAGGACCAAAACAGAATATTCAATAGGTTAGGAGCTAAACAAAATGATAATTAAAAGTTATGGACTATTTACGCAATTTACTCGATTTCAAACTTTTTACATAATTAAAAGATTGAAACCACGATTGGCCCATTAAAAAAACTTATATAAACACTTGTCACCAAATATACGCTAACCATCATTATTAAACCTCTAAAGTCAAAATTGAAGAATAACCAAATATTTTTTTTACTCCATTCCTATTTTTAACTAAAATTTGAATTTATTTTATTTATTTTATTTCTTTTAATTTTTTAAAAATTATATTTAGAAATTATAAAACTTATAATTGTTTAATATAAATTTTTAAGTTTTTTATCAAATAATAATATAAATAATTTTAATTCAAAAAATTTGAGATAGTGGGAGTACTATTTATTATTATTATTATTATTATTATTATTAAATAATTAGAAACAAACTAGTATTGATTTGAAGAAATTAATAAAGGCAACGTTAAAACATTTTTAGAAAATCTTGTTGCTCACTACACCAGCAAAGGATGTCCATGTCCATGCCAAGGCCATTTCGGGCTCTGACATGGGGAAGCCATGTGAGGCCCACTAAGCAAGCTCTCCCTTCCCTTCAAGTGGTAATTTCTTAAGCAAAAACCTTTTAAGTACTTACTACTTACTAGTACTAAATTTATTTTCGTTTTCGCCATTCCACAAGTTATTTAAAGCAAAAGTTAGGCGTGATTACCGACCATGAAAATAAAATAATAAAAAATTAAAACTTGAACTAGGACTCAATAAAATATTATCATTAATTCTAAAATATTACGTGTCTAAGATTATAGTAATATAAAGCTGAAAGAAGAAAAGTTGACGCAATTGTTATTCATCGACATTGCCACCATAAATTTATAAAATAATCTTTAATAGTTTTGTTCTTATCTTAACCTAATTTCTTTATTATATATTTCTTGTTTCTGGTAACTTATGCACCAGTCTAGCTCAGGAAAGATGCCTTTCATTAAATTTTTCGTGCTTTATTTATTTAGTATTACTTGAATAACCGAGGGTACTAATTTTTTTTTCCGTCAATGCAAATTGCAAAGTGGTCCAACCTCACAAAAACATTAAAATAATTTTTATGCATCATGATTAGCCACATTTTCACAAATATTTAATAAATTGTCGTGGAGAATAATCAGGCTTGGCTTTCACTAATTCAAACCTATGGCCCATGTGATTTTCTTTGTCCTTGATCCTTCCCTTTTTCAAAAGAGTAATCATGATTTTATTTTATTTTGCGTATATGGAATTAGTAAAGTAATTTGAAACTTTGGAAAATCATAAAAATTTAAAATATTTTTGTACTTGTATTATACTAGCTTGGGTATATGTACGTATGTGTGTATAACAATTTCTTATTTTAAAAGTTAAGGTTGGCCAGGAGATATTTTAAACTTTTGTGAATGTTGCTTTCATACTGTTCAAGGGTTACTATATATTTAACTTAAATTTGATTTTGTAAAAAAAAACTTAAATTTGATAATATTTACACTTTCATCCCAAAGTTTGAGTATCCATGATCTCATATTTTTTCATTGCATGTCATTTGTTAACATCAACTTTTGAATTCCTAATTTAAATTATCCAATAATAGTTGAGAGTTAATGAATAAGTTAACAATTTAAATGCAAAGAAAATATTTTCCATCTATTACTGCTGAAATATATAGTACAGTAACGAGAAATCCTTGGACCTACTATGTGAAGAGTGTAAACAACACTAAATATTGGGGGTGATATCAAAGTACTTGCAGAGAAACAAGTTCTGTGTTGTCTCAATAAAAGGTAAATGACATCAATTGTCCTCCTCAACTATCACCTATGTTTCACTTTTATCATCAAACTATGAAATGTTGTATGATTCATCACAAAATTATAAAATAAAAAAACATTGCATCTTTCATCATTCATCTATTCCTTCTGCTAAACAGTAATAGAAAATAATTGAATTGTAACCAAACAAAATATTAAGACCGAATTGAACAAGATAGCAAAACTGATGGCCTATAATAACCAAAATACAAAACTAAAACTTAAATTTTAAGAAAAATAGAGAGATAAAAAAAACAACTAAAATTCAAAGACTAAACAATAATAGGAAATAGAAGTATTCATATCATATTTCTATATGTTTTATTCATTGAAAAAATATATAATAAGAAAATAAATAGGTACAAAACAATATATGTAAATAAAATATAGTATTAAATAAGAGTAAGAAAATAAATTAAAAAAAGGGAAAATAAAATTTAAGAAATTAAATTTAAAATAAAAACCATAACAGGATAAAACATAAACAGAAAGAGGTAAATAATAAAATAATAAAATAAAAATAATATAAAATATATAGTAAAATGAATAAGTCAAATAAAAAAACTTTAATAAATAAAAATAAAAAATATAAAGTATGAATTTAAAAAATCTTTAAAATTTTGAAAAATTAGTAAATGAAAAGAAAAAAAATATACAAACAATAAATGTAAGCAACAAAATAAAAATATAAATACAAGGGGAAAAGGTCCATATTTATTTTTTTAATTTTTGTGTGTTCACATTTTCATATTTTACTTATTTGTTTGACTTATCGAAAGGATAGGGTAAACCGAGTGTTCTTCACTTCTTTGTATTAGTAAAAAATGAAATGAGAATTTGTAAAGATTATTTAAGTCATTTGGCCATAATTATATCATAGTCACTCTCTTTGTATTATTAAAGCTATTTTATTTTTTTATTCTTTTATCTTTTACTTTTTTTGAGTTACTATTTTTTTGTTCTTCATTTTTTAATTTATTTTCCTGTTATTATTTAAAAATTTATTTTTATTTTATTTCTACTTATTATATTTATTACAAATAAAACGTATACAAATATGTTAGGATCATTAATATTTTATATTATTAATTGTGTGTTAATTTTATTTTTTATCTCTCTATTTTTTGTAAAACTTATGTCTTAATTTTGTAGTTGTGGTCGATTTTTTTCATTATACCTTAAATTTTACTATGTTATTCTGTTTGGTCATAATATTTTTTCTTTTTCAATTCAATCCCTTTCTGTAATATTTAACAGTAGGAATGAATAGGGGATAAATGATGCAACATTATTAAAGGTTTAGGACAGATGGTGTGTTACTTCATATACCTTGAGGATGAGAGTGTGTTATAATATTTTTTTTATTCATATTTTTAAAACTGAATTTAAAAAAAACAAATGGTAACTCCTATTTGTTATAATAAGTCATATTTGATCGGAATAATTATGAAATGTGTTAACTTTATTCAACTTCTTTTAAGCATGGAAATTTTTTTAAATTTGAACTCATTTGAATAGATAATCTTAATGAAACAAATAAAAATAATATGCTATGGTAATTATTTTAAAATGAGTTTACTCGTTCTTTTTTTTCATAGAATAAATTATGTTTAGAGAGTTTCATGCATTTGGATATTAGTTTCTTACAATTGGTTATCAACTTAAAACTTTAAAAATTCAGTTTTATATATTGATAGTTTTTGTTAGACTTTATAGAAAAGATTCTTTGGAAAAGATTCAATTTCGTGTAATAGAAACTTAATTTTGTATGGAATGAACTCAATTTTATCTAATAAGAAACATTTTTATTCAATAGATATCTATTATTGTACATCAATATTTTTATTTAATGTAAAATGGAACCCAATTTTGTATATCAAAATCTCCATTGCCGCACTTATACAGTATGAACATAGTTTCATAAAATAGGTTACATGTTTTACACAATAGAAACTTAGTTGAAGTTATAAATTGTGATCAGGAACAATTTTCCTACATTGTATTTCATACTTTCAAAACTTCACAATTATATACTACCATCCGAATTCCATGCAATTCATTTTCTGTTTCATGCACATTCAAAATTCAAAACTTATACAACCGGAATACAGATACATATATGAATCAGTTTCATATAGTAGCAACCCAAATTTATGAAATAGTATCCCAGTTTTTCCCCTTTTTTTGATTGTGCAATTATTGTATTATATTCTTTACAAACCCAAAAACATACGTAAAAACTCATAAGTGTACATATATATTTGTGTCCTTTTAAAACCCATGAGCATATACATATCTATGTGTTTTTTATAATAAGAAAACATACACATAAAACCCAAAAGTATACATATATATCTGTATACATGTCTATGTGTTCTTTATAATTAGAAAATGTACACATAAAACCCAGAAGTATACATATATATTTTTAACCTTTACCTAAAAGTATACATATAAAATTTACAACCATACATATATATTTATGATTTTTCACAATTCCAGAAATAGATATGTAAAACCAAGGAGTATACAAATATATTTTTGTTCTTTACATACCCAGATATACATATAAAACCCATAATCATACATGCATAAAAAAAATCTCAATCATATATACAAAGCTTCAAATCAGAACATAAACCCATTTTAGAATTAGAGTAATTATAGAGTACGCCTGATGTAGCTCACTACTTCATTGCTTTTGCGTTATTTATAAAAATACAATCATATCCTGAACAGCACATTTGTTTGAATGGAACACTAATTTACAGAAAAACATGTTTGTTTGAAGGAACAACACACTTGTTTAAAGAGAACACCACTTCACAAAATGGCACATTTGTCAAAAGAAAACAACATATATTTCTAAAAAAAAAACAACACTTCACATAACATCACATTTGTCTGAATGAAATAACATTTTTTATTGAATCAAATAAAATTGTTTATGAATAGTATTTCTTCCGAAATTAATAATATTTTATGAAAAATCATATTTGTAAGAATTGAACAACACTTCTTACTAAACGGAACAATATCATTTACGAACAGCACTTCTTACTGAATGAAACAACACTTATGATTGAATAGAACAATACTTATTTCTAAACAAAACATGTATTACGAATAATACATTTTATGAAATAAAAAATATATTACAGAACAACGCATTTATTTGAATGACATAACACTTATTATTAAAGGGAACAATACTTATTATTGATCGGAACAATATATATTATGAATAACATATTTTACGAAATGAACAACATATTTCAGAACAATACATTTGTATGATTGGAATAACATTCATTACTGAATGGAACAACAATTATTACTAAATGGAATGACACTTATTACGAACAGCACAACTTTTGAAATGAAAAACATATTATAAAAAAATAGCACATTAGTATGAATGGATCAACACTTATTACCAACAATACATCTTACAAAATGAACAGTATATTATAGAACATCACATTTGTATGAATGAAATATCACTTATTATTGAAGGTAACATCGGTATGGAATAAAAATTATATTCAACTCTAAATAAATGCTAAGTCCTTCAACACTACTATTATAAAAATTAATAAGCTCTTTCAACTAACTCATTATAGTTGTAATTTTCTTCTTGTACACTATTAAACTTTGATTTTGAATACAATAGAGTGACTTTAGCTTTATGAACAACATCTTACAGAACATCATATTTGTCTGAATGAAAAAATATTTTTTTATTGAATCAAATGATATTATTTACGAATATTATTTGTTACAAAATGAACAACATCTCACAAAATAGTACATTTGTTAGAATGAAGCAACGTTTTTTTTTTCTAAAAGGAACAACATTTTGCAGAATTGTAAATTTGTTTGAATGAATAACATTTCTTACTGAATGAAGCAACATATTTACGAACAATGCATTGTAGGAAATGAACAGTATTTTATAGAATAGTAAATTTATCTGAATGGAACAACATTTTTACTAAATAAAATAAAATATTTATGAATAATATTTCTTACGAAACGAACCACATTTTTCAAAACAACACATTCGTATGAATCAAACAACATTATTTACTGAAAAGAACAATATTTTTTAAGAAATATTGTAATTTACAGAACAGCACAATTATGTGAATGAAATAACATATCTTATTATCATGAATAATATTTTGTAGAACAACATATTTGTGTTAATAGAACTGCACTTCATATCAAAACGAATAAAAAATTTACAAATAATATATCTTACAAAATGAATAGCATATTACAAAATAGTATATTTGTATGAAGGGAACAACACTTCTTTCTGAATGAAACACCTTGGGGACACAAAGACTCATTTAGAAAAAACAAAATAAAGAATCAAATAATAGTAATAAAATAGTATAAAAATAAAAAATAGTAGTAATTGATTTAAAAATCTATAAGTAGAAATAGGTGGAGTAAAACCAAGCATTAAATTGAGATGTTTTTAATTCGGCTACATTAGTTTATAAACTCACCAGCACTTTGTCTTCTTATTCTCACTTAGTACTCTTAACCACTCATCAACACTTTATGAGGTTGCATTCATCAATCAGCTTATTGCTCTCCTTCAACTCCTCCAAATTGGTGGTTTCCTTTGCCGTATTAAGTAGTCGACCGTTGTCCAGTATGACTTTTGGATGAAAAAATCAATATCTACCAACCTAATCTTATAAGGTTCTAGCAATGATGATGTTGACATCAGGACCAACGACGGTGGAGTTGGGGCCAGCTAACGGAGCATGTTGTAGAATCGTGTTTGTTAGAGACAACATTTTGCCATGGGTGGATAGTCCGCAATAGCATAGCAGATAGATGACAATAGTAACTAGATGAGCGGAGGTATAAAGATGATAGGAGAGGGAATTAGGAAGCAGAAGAGAGGAAAGAAGAATGGGTGAAAGGAGGGAGATATGAGCAATAATTGAGGAGGAAAAAGTGATGGTGGTAAACTTGTAAATAAGCTCAAAATGTGGGAGCATCACATACTACAGATATATTTTATCCTCACCTTTAGAATTACATATCTGTTTTAGTTGCATCAAGATATAACCATGAATTAGCGAACAAAATTCTCTCACAACATTACCTTGTTTCAATCTTTGTAGTTTCTGTATGAAACGATGATGGAAGGATATTAGGTTTGATAAGTGCCAATCATTGTTTGAAGGAGAAAATGAGTGAAAACAAGGTGCCAATCATTATTTTATAGGAGGAAAAAGAAGCGGTCGGTCTGTGTCAAACTGTTGGGTAGGCTAGGGAAATTGTGCCTATGTTCGCCCCCTCTTTCAATGTTACGCAGCCATATTTTGAAATACCAATGAGATTTGGAGGGTTTCAATTTTGTAGAGATCCATTTGAAAGTGATTAGTATAAAATCCTGTATCATTCCTTATTTTTATCCCATAATTTTTTGCTAGTAATATTTTCTTTTAAATGGGAAATGGATGACTGCAGTAGATGGTTCTTAAGCGTCTATTAGGTGGAGCATAAGTACCAGGTGGATCGTCTCATCATTTCATGGTATTCCATGTTTCACCCCATAGGGGTGTAAATGAACAGAGTATTTGGTGAACGATTCGGCAATAATTTGTTTATGTTCGTTTATTTAACTAAACGAACAAACATGAACATATTTTTCTGTTCAATTAGTTAAACGAACGAATATAAACAAGGTTCCGTTTATTCATTTATGTTTATTTATTTATTTGTTAGTTTATGTCTATTTGTTTGTTTATTTATATATTAGCTAAGCGTTTATTATTATATATATTTTATATATCATACATTTTTATTAATATCCACATACTTCACACACATATGGTTATGCCCTAATATCCTCCAAATTAATCTATTATCTTTGTTTCTCTAAACATAATTAGTCATTTCTCTCACAGCGTGAACCTGCTACAGTATCAAATTGAGCTCCATAGTCTTAATCTATAATCTCTTTCACGATCGTTTATTGCTCTATTAGTCATTGCTAGACTCACCCAAATTCAAATTGGTAGTAGCTATCAACTTTAACTGTTCGTTTTTGTGTTCATTTTCGTTTATTAATAAATGAATGAATATAAATAGAGAAATTGTATTCATTTATTGTTCTTATTTGTGTTTGTGTTTGTCAAAAATTAAATGAATGAGCATGGATATGGTTTGTTCGTATTTGTTGTTCATGCTCATTTGATTCGTTTACAATCATACTCCAAGAAAGAAAAAAGGAGAAAAAGAAAACAATGTGCCCCTTTTTAACTCTCATATTTCCAATCATTCCCGCCACTATAAGTTTGCTCTTAAATGCATCTCAATGTCCGGCAATTTTGGTTCAGTCTGGTGCCAGATATTGATATATTCTAAAAAAATACTTTTTTTCCCTAGATGTGAAACTTATCTGCACTGATAATATTGATAATTTCAGTCTTAACAGTTGCTGTAACAATTGCGAAAAGACATGTAGGCAATTTTAGACAGGAAACGAAGATGATGAAATTCGTGCTGAGTTTTATTAGATCTCGATGAACTGAAAACATTAAATATAGTGATTTTTATTCTTTTGATTTCTCTTATACTTCCGCTCTCTTTTTTGAGTCGCTAGTTTGGGGGAAAAACATTTTCAGACCACTATTTCAGCAAATTTTCAAGTTTGGCACCCAATGACTAACCAATACCATTTTGAATGTTTTATGGGTGTTTGGGCACAAGAAAGGTTTAACGGCACAGTGGCCAGATTCATAAAAAGTTCAATGCTCATTTTGATATTCTTTTCCTATTTATGTTCAAACATTAGCTATAATGTCCGAATTCAATGTAAAAAAATTGTTAGTTTATCCTTGAAAAAAAATGAAAGGATTTTTTTTTCATACCTACAAAACACTATATGTTAGAAAAAATTTGAGACAAGGGATGAAAACAACCCCTTATGCACTTAGAATTAGTCACTAAGATAATACTTTTTAAGTTCAAGAAATTATTAGTTGATCCTCATGTTGGTACTAAAGTGGTAGGGGTGAGCATTCTAAAAATAAAAAAACTAAACAAACCAGCTGCCTTTAATAAAATGAAGTTTTCATTTTTGGTTATTAAATTAATTATTGACTTCTAAACTAAAAGGGAATAAACAAACATGCCAAATAGCAGTAAGTGTTTTTCCATTATCCCTATTAACTCTACTTATGTAAGGCAATTTCCCTCTAAATTTAGATTAGATGTTATTAACTTCAATTTTAGGTATAGAATGTGTAGAATAGATCTTTGCAGTGGCAGGCAGGGGCGTATCTATGAAGGGATGGGGGGTGGCAGCCGCCCCCCCTAGAATTTGAAAAAAATTTATGGGGTAGGTAGTATGTGATATAATTGTAGGAAAATTAAAGTTAGGTACTTATATGTAAGTTTTAAAATTAATGGAGGACTTTTAGATGGTTTAACCTTTTTCTAAATGATTTTAATGATCCGGTGCGTTTCTTTTGTTCACCTTTGGCCAAAATACATCTTCAGCCCTCAAACTCGGATGACCAAGACACATAGCCCCCTGGACTTCAACTTGAGCTAACTCAGCCCAAAAACTTGGTTAAAGTAGGTTAGTCAGCTCATTTGACTATCATGTGTGGTCACGTGATTTTAATAAGTACAACAATGTTTGCCCTCCCGAGTTTGGTGGCACGAATAAATCCTTAGGGTTAGAACTATAACTAAATATAAACAAGGAGTAAATTTGTATTTATTTTCTACAGATAACAACAAAAATAAAATTATAAAACATCTCCCAAACTTTTTGATTTCTTCCTAAACTATCCTAATTTTATAAATGTTACAAAACACCCATTGTCTTCCTTGGGACTTCTCTGCCCTATTCTAATCCTTATTAAATGTTATGCCCAGATATCCCCAGGTAAAGGGCACCGTGTTTCACAATCTCCTCTACTTCAATTAGTACTACTACCATCCTTCGCATGGCCTCATCGCGTCCTCCCACATGGCAGGTTCCAACTCCGGAGGAAGACGAGTTGGATTCTGCAGAAAACATGTCGAGACACAGATGAGGTGAACGGCGTTAAAGACAACAATCACATGACGGCACGTGTGGGTCAAAGTGGTTGATTGACCCGTTTAACCAAGTTCAGGGGCTGAGTTGCTCCGAGTTGAAGTCCAGGGGGCTAAGTATCCTGATCATCCGAGTTTGAGAGCTAAAGATGTATTTTGGCCTTTCCTTTTTAGTTTCAGTCTAGAGCTCCCCTGTTGTTGCGAATTGTGAATATCGCTTGCGATTTGCGAGGCAGTCAGGTAGAAGACTCCGCCGTGCGACGCGCACGAGATTCACTCAACAACCGCCAGTGGCGGGCCAGCCCCCTTGCCCCTTGGCGTCTTCGCTCTTCGCCACTGAAGCTGATCTAATTTTCCATTCCGATTCCAATAAGTGAAGGAAGGCTCCGACGTGCGAAGCGAAGTCGCGAACGCGATCGACAACCGCCAGCTGCGGGCCACTGGGCCAGCCCCCCTCGCCCCCCCTACTCTATAATCCTGGCTACGCCCCTAGTGGCAGGAGATTCTTTTCCAAATCTCTTTGACCCAAATGATCGGAAGCAAAGTCGGTACTTCTTCCACTTGCATTGTCGTCGTCCACTTCCCTATGAATTTTCAATGGTGCCTTGCATGCGGCAGTAGCACAACTTTGTTCCTCACAAAAATGGTTTTATTCGGCGACGATGGATGTGACTACAATCTGGTATGGTGGCTAAATGACCTGGTTGTGTGGTGGACATGGCACACCGCCTCAGCCTACTCTTCATTCTTCTACTTCCGCCAGTCACCACTCTTAAGAAAGGAGGAGAAGCTATGTCGCTGAGTGAGAAGCAAAAGACGAAGCATCAATGGGGGAGAGGGGAAGGAACACAAGTAGAGATTTGGTATTTTATTAAGAGTATTTTTGGCATTTCCCTCATATGGTGTACAACAGGTAAGGTTTGTTCAAATAGGCCCCTTTTGAAAGGCCAATATGTTGGCCATTAGATCAGTTATTGCAGCATGATCTTTTTTAACACATTGTATTTTTCTTTTTTCTACATATAAGTATCTTTACACATATATTAGGGTGTGAGATATTATCTATAAAGTTAGAGAAAAATCTGCATACTTTTTAAAATCTAAAAGGTGTCAAGCTATAATTTAATAGTATTGGTGCATAATGCAACTGATGGAATTTAATCTTTGATTGGGACCATCAACATCCTAACTCTTAGTCATTAGGTCAAGTGTTGCAAAACACATTATTTTTCTAAAAGATCATTTATACAATTCGTCATATTGTTTGTTGCCATAGTCAATTTTTAATATAATTTTTTCATAAAATAAACACAAAATATATTTCAAAATTTCACAAAAAAATGATTTATTCAAATTTAATGCAGACTTGAAGAAATTTCATAACTTAAACGTAAAAATTTTCAGTTTATCCACTAAAGATTTTGATAACTAGTTTTGAGATTTTTTAAGTAGTATGTCAGTTTGTATTATTGGAATATTATATTCGATATCGATTACTAAAAGATAAGGTGTCTTTTAGTTACAAAATTTTTGTTTGTAACTGGTAATTGAAATCTCTTACCATGAAATTTAGTGTTCAACACAAGTGGTTTAATTTTAGTTACGAAATTATAGTGACGCAAAAGCCATTATTCACCGTTTACATAGTGCGAGAGTAATGGTGACAAAATATGTTACTTGTAACAAAAATAGTACCTTTTGGGACGAATTTAATTTTCAAAATTGAAAAAATGGTCGCTGAATACCTATTTTCTTGTAGGGAATCATTAAAATTCAAGTCTCCTTTTATGTTTCCCTTGTATGATGTATCTACTGGAAAAATAATCAAAATTAAGAAAAAAGGAGAAGAAAGAATTGTAAAATCCATATAGGGCCACTTTTCTTTCCGTTTTCTTTTCATATCTGTTTAAAGTTTAAACTGCTTTTTCAGGCAAACTAATAACTATTTCCGAATTAAAGTTGAACAAGAAAACCGATGTTTTCTTTTCTTTTTTTTTTTATTACTTTTAAATTTTTATGACTTGTTTTTTTTTTTTTTCCATAAATTTGTTGTTTTGCTTTAAGGCGGGTATAGCTGAGCCGGCCCCGCCCCTGTGAAAAGATCAGGCTTGCTTCTACTTAATTATTTTTCCCTTTATCGGCAATTTCTTTCTTCAAGCCTTGGCAACCTAATTTTACTTGCCACTCACTCCAAATAAAAGGAAAATACTTTTCACTCAATTGTCTTATTAATATAAGCCGTATTTATTATTTAACCTCCCCCAACTTTGCCTCTTGTTAGAGAAATTGGAAAAGTAAGAAAGAGAAAAGGAAAAATCGTCTACCCACTTTTGATTTTCTCTTAATTTAGTATTATTTCTTCACCAGATTCCAACCAAAACACAAATATCAATATCTTAAAACAGTACAATAAAAAAGTATTGCCCATTAAAGTCCCCAGTTATTGTATTTCCTTTTTATATATTTTCTTTGTTTTCTTTTTAACCTCAAATTTGGACTGTATTAGGAAGCCAAATTAGCTCAGCATCAAATCCAAAATCATCTCTTTATGATCCCAATATTTTCTGGCTTCAAAATCTAAAATTTACACAGAACTCAATCTTTTCCTTCTAAATTTCTGGAAATATTTTTCGGAAATTAGGCAACTCCTGTTCTTCTCTTGCGGTTAGTATTTTTGTTTCCTTAATCTCAAAATCAAAAAGAAATACAGGCTCTTTTAGCTAAAAGAAATCTGTCTAAAGCTTCTCCACTCCCCTACATACTGCTACTAATCTCCATGTAATTTTCTTTTTTTTGTCCATTTGCTGGATATTGTACTCAGAAATCTACACTTTTCTTTTCTACCCTGTTCTTCCTTTTTCTTTTATTTTTGAAATTTAATTTTCACAATTAATCCTGTTTCAAGCTCATGGAGCGCAAGTTCCGAATGAATTTCTGAAAAAACCTCTGGAGAAATCCCGGGGAAAATACAAAATTTAAGTTTGAAGCTTTAACCATGGAGTCCAGGGAAGCAGTGACTAATACCAGTCCTACAGCTGGAGTTACAGTGGTGGGATCCGATGCCCCATCCAACTACCTCATAGCTCCGAGGTCCGACAACTCGAACTCGAACGCGGCTCCTGGATCAGCGCTGCTCCCTCCGTCGCAGACTGCGGCGCAGGCGGCAGCTCCGCCGTCTATGTCTGTGGGACTGCCATTGAAGAAGAAAAGGGGACGGCCCAGGAAGTACGGACATGACGGTGCAGTCAACATGGCACTATCTCCCAAGCCAATATCGGCCGCAGCTCCGCCGCCGATTATCGACTTCTCCGCCGGAAAGCGAGGGAAGGTCAAGTCTCCAACTTCATTCTCAAAGGCCAAGTACGACATGGACAACTTAGGCAAGTGACGATATTGGTTAATTTTCTAACTTACCCTTCTTATATTCTACGTTCAGGTGGTGTGGTTTGATGTTTCCTGAAATTCTTTGTCTGAATGGTCATTCTTTCTGGTATTTCTTTGTCGCAAGTTTAGTGTTAAACGTAAAAGGTTTGATTTTTAAGTTTGTGATAGTTGGCTGGACGTGGGACCTGTAATTGGATTACAGACAACCCTACTTTGAGATCTATATGACTATATGTCAAAGAATAGCGAGTTTTAGTGTTGCTATGTAGGAAAGATGGAATCTTCTGGTCATGGGATTAAGTTGCCACTTGGCATCGTTTACCAGAAAATTTCGTAAAGTACCATTCTTGGGCTGTTTAGGTCTTAAACTGCTTGGCTTCTCGGAAGTCTAGCTGGAGAAACAGGGAGGTTTGTTTGGATCTTGTTTGGTAATCGAGATCCTGTCCGTGCTTCGTTTTCATTGGAACATAGAATGAAACGATTTTGCTGTTACTTGTTAGCATTTGACAATTTGTGCCAGTTCAAGGGCAAGGCCGTGTAGGGGTTGGAGAACAGGTGGCCCTGGGTGGGGAATAGGCTGTTGGTTTAAGGGTTTCAGCAGTGCTTGTAATAACATAAGTACTGCCTCTCCTCTCCTCTCCTTTTTCTTTTTCCTCTTCTTTTTTAACCCTTTCATGAATCCCTGCTTTGGTGGAACCCAGACTCTCCAACCGGGCTAGGGGTCAAACCCTTGTCACCCACTTGGCAAGTGCATGACATGCTAATGAGACTAAGGTCCATTCAGCAGCATCGTGTACATTATGTGTTTAAGAACATATCAACAATATTCTAATCAAGAACGTCATTACATATGTGCTTCAAAACAAACTAGTGGATTCTTTGCCCTTATTGATCTAGTTTCTATCTAAAGGTTGATCAATTCTTAAGCAAAGCTGAGCCACATGGCATGTTGCACATGTGAAGTCTAATCTGCTTCCCTGCTATCTTGGGCCATTGATCATTAAAAAGGGAAACACGTGTGATATGAAGACTTATGGGGTCTCCTTTCTAACCTTAAATCTCTGTTATCATTAAACTACTTTAGCAAATAAAGATTGTTTGTGTTTCTTCTCTTAACTCTATGAACTTTTATACCAGCTTGCTTATGCGCATGGCTTGAAGCTGATATGCCAGTCTTTCTGCTTTCTGTTGCCTTCTAGTACACTTACGTGCAAAACTTTGGCCATTGTAGGTGAATGGGTTGCTTGCTCTGTTGGTGCAAATTTTACACCTCATATCATAACTGTTAATGCTGGTGAGGTATGTTGTGATCATAATGCAATAGATGTTTTTGAATTTTAATTTACATTATATGTGGCACAGCAAGAAAATTATTTTCTGATGATAAGTTCAAATCAAATGCTGTGAACACAAGGCCACCGGGTTTTATGACTTGAAGCAATTAGTCAAGGCACATGAATATTATTGATAATCAGTTTGATTTTGGCTTACTGTATTTTTTCCCTCTGGAAGTCTGTGACTCACATATGTTTGATTGGTAAAAGAAAACCAGAAACTTGAGATCAGGTTATTCACTTGTGTAGATTACTCAAAGGTTGAAGTGGAAGATTTTCTTAATGTATCAGCAAGGAGGAGCGAACTGTAGAAGTTTCTAAAATGTTCAATTGTTCTTGCAGGCTTTTCCTTGGATTTAGGACTTTTTTTATGTAAGTTTGCCAAGTTTGGATTTTCACTTTTGCTGTTTCAGGATGTGACAATGAAGGTTATATCATTTTCTCAACAAGGGCCTAGAGCAATATGCATTCTCTCTGCAAATGGTGTTATATCGAGCGTTACTCTTCGCCAACCTGATTCTTCTGGGGGTACATTAACATATGAGGTAATTTTTTTTATTCATTTCAGTAACCCAACATCCTAAAGTTCTTATTGTTTGGGATTGTGTTCAACATTTACTCAATCATACCGGCAAGTAGCCCCTAGAGGATCATTCCTTTGAAATGATATCGGTACTGTGGAAATTATGCATCTGTTGTTCCATATGTACTAAGTAAAAGTGCCTTAGTCAAGTCTACAGATGAGGTGATGAACACATTTTCAAGCAGATGTAGGTGTATTCTGGAGGGTTTTTTTTTAATTGTGAGATCTTACTGGGTTATTGACTTTTGAAGCATGCCTTAGAAGGTTTTATATGATGCAGATGCCATTCTATGTACACCTTTGATGTACATGTAAAGGGGATGAGATTTCCTCAAGAATAAATATCTGAGAACTGTAGCTCAACGAGATTATAGTCTCATGTGATTTTAAATACCCAGTTTTACATCTTTGTATACGCTGGCGAGTCATATTTTTTGGGTACATGTTGATTTTGGCTTTGCCTTGAAATCACAGTACTGATATTCCTGATATTCTTCAGTCTTCTTTTTATTTCTTAATATATAAGGTGAAGATGTTGGTACTTGGTACTGTCCTTCCAAAGATTTGGCAAAGAATAATCTTACTTTCAATACTGGTTTTGGACCGCTTAAATCCTGAGATCATGGATATGCTTTCAAGAATATCTGATTCCACTGTGTTATTATCATTCTATTGATTTTGCTTCATCCTGATTCCAACCATAGTAATACGATCTTGATTTAAGTTGAAAATGCTCGTTAAGGATTTGTAATGTACAGTATGATTTGAAATGCAGAGTCTTGCTTCAATATGATTTTCAAAGATGCATGTAGTCAGATTTTGTTACACTTGCCAGCTACATATTGTTTATTGAGAACTGAGAATGAGATCGCATTAGATCTTCACACTTATGGCTTCTCTGGTACAACGGACATTTTTCATCTGCTATGGTGTTGTATTTTCATGCTTTTCAGTTGAAAATTTTTCAGCTGCTCTGGTAATAATGTCATTGTTTCCCACCTTTATTTCAGGGTCGTTTCGAGATTCTGTCCTTGTCTGGTTCATTCATGCCAAATGACGCTGGGGGAACACGGAGCAGATCTGGTGGGATGAGCGTTTCATTAGCGAGTCCTGATGGACGTGTTGTAGGTGGAGGGGTTGCTGGTCTCTTGGTAGCTGCAAGCCCTGTGCAGGTCTGGCCTCCATTTCTGTTCACATCAGCTTGTACATGTCACCTATTTGTCCCTTCGAAGCTAAAACTTATAGATTCAAACCTTTAATCTTTGAGATGAGCCAGGTGGTAGTAGGCAGCTTTCTGGCCGGCAACCAACACGAGCAGAAGCCTAAGAAACAAAAGCAGGAGCCTGTCTCAGCTGCAACACCAATGGCTGCAATTCCCATTTCCACGGCAGAATCATACCGCAGTGATACATGGTCTTCATTGCCATCGGATTCACGAAATAGGCCAGCTGACATCAATGTATCCATGCCTGCAAGCTGATCTTGCGCCCCTCCCTGCCCATTCTGCATTATACTATCCAGCACTAACAACACGCACGGCCGACAAATCCCTGCTTCTGGAGCTTCACAGCTAGTTTGTCCTCTGTAACTTATTCCTCCTTATATCCGCCAGCAGTGGCATATGTTTTTATTTATCTAAGTTTTTGGGGGATTTATCTTCGCCCCCCTTTTTTCATTTTTTGTTAGTGGTTGATTCAGAATAGGCAAGTGGTTCTGTTGATGTGTCAACGGTTAGAATTTGTAGGTGTAGCGTCGGCGTTGCTCCTAGAAGTTGTTTGTTGGAGCTTTATTTACAGAACAGCCGTACTTGGCTTGCTTGTTGCCAATGGTCTGTCTATGTAGTTTTGGCTGCTAGCTTAGCTACCTCTTGTATCTTTGGGCCTTTCTCCACATTTTCGAGTTTTTAATTCTACCTTCCTCGGCCTAGCAAGTTTTACATGAAATTAATGGTATTCAGTTTCTTGTATACATGTATTAATTTTCGAAAATAACTGGCGATGAGATGGGTTCATATTTTCCGGTGCATTAAGTGGACCTTTTCTTACAAGACTTTCTGTGCTCATTTTCAATTCCTCGAGGAACAAGTTCATTAAAAAACAAAACAAAACAAAACCGTGTGTGGTTTAAGTACAGATAGATGACGTAGACGTGCTTGGTTGGCTTAGCGGCTAGCACCAGTTTGAGTTGGGTTGAGTTAAGATCACCCACAATTTCGGCCTGTTCTTGTTCCCTTCCCGGCCCGCTACCTTTGAGAATCCTTATGGTTTTGTTTTGTTTGGGACACCATGTTACCACTTAAATTTCCATTTTACCAATTTGCACCACACTTCCAAATCAATCACACTTAGAACCATTCTATTGTATAAAACTACCCTTGCAAGTATCATGCACCCGTGTGTAAATAATTTTACAGCGTCTCAATAATTATAAGACGGAGGAAGAATAAACCTATTTGTTTCTGGGTACTTACGCTGTTCTTATTTTCGAACCTTGCATTTCATGGACTTTTGACTTTTTTCTTTTTCTATTTTTTTTCAGAGGACAGAAAACACAAAACAATTTTCAATATTTTACGCTGGAACACTCCGCTAGGATGTAGTCTTTCGTATGCTTCCCAGTTTATATAACCTAACAACATGGTTTTACTCAATTTCCTTGTGATTTCATTACCAACACATCCTAATGGTTAGTTTATTACTTTGGATTTTTGTCGTAAGTTACTTGTATGTTAGGTTGAGCTGACCTAAAAGAAGTATAAAGGCCCAACTCCATAGCCAACTCCCTTCTGTCCTGTACAAACCAAACAAGGAAACCTAAAACCCTCTTTCTATCTGCATGAGGTTTATTTGGAGACGAGTTCCCACCATTCTATTTCTCTGTGTAGCTCTTTTTCTCCTTTCTAGAGCTTTTTCATTACTCTCTCATCTTAGCAATCATCTCTTATCATTTTCATTCTTGAACGCCCTTGTTTTCGCCATTATTGTGGGAAGTCGTCGTCTGTCTAGTAATGAAACTAGTGAAGGCATGGGATTTTTCCAGTCTTTTAATGAACCCGGGAGTTTTTCGGAAGATATTGGAAAGATGAATGATGAGGAGGAAGAGGAGGATGAGAATGATAAATATGACGGTGATGTCCTTTCGGATGGCTACTATGAAGATGATGATGACAGTGACGATGTTACAGATGAATCCGAATCAGAAGGTGAAGGTGAAGATTATGATGATAACTTGAACAGCAGAATTGAAGACTTCATTGCTAAGGTCACAAATGGATGGAAGGAAGAAAAGCTGAGGGAGAAGAATGACAGCCCAAAGTCCCCTTGAATTGGCAGAATGGTAATAAGAGATAATTGCCTCATTCATTTCAACAGCAAACAAGTCCGGCTTCTATCAAGTTTTTGCATACATTCTCTCATCAACAACCCTACTGTTTTTGTTCTATGGGGGTTTTCTTCATTTTCTAATTTATTTTTCATATTTTGTATATCATTTCGTACCTTCAGTATAAACAATGGGTGAAATATGAATCAGATAAAGGAAGGGAAATAGTGAAATATGAATCAGATAAAGCAGGGGAAATGTTCTTTCTTTCGTATTCCTCCGCACTGTACCACCATCTAAACTAGTAACCATGCAATTAATTGCAAAATCATTCTCATAACAACAAGATGAGGGAGACAGGTTCAGTTTTTTCACTGAGCTATAAAGCAACAGGACATTAAATTCCATAGGCTCTGCTCTGTTTTGATACAACCGAAGGTATCAATTGCAAGAGCTAGCCCATTCAATTGACGAACATCTGATGTGCTAACCAAGACCTGCTGATTTATTTTTGCGAGGAACCTCTTCCGAAAGTGGCGGAGGTCTGTAAACGCGATCAATGATTCCATACTCCACAGCTTCATCGGCATCAAAACGTTTAGTATAATACAGATCCTTAGCAATCTGCTATGCATAGATTACGTTATAACAGATACATTCCACTGTAAATCATGATCATGATCATAAAAATTGACATAGGCAAAGTCATAGTAGAAATGTTTAACAGAAGGATATTCTGAGGATCCGGCCAACAGACTAACCTTCTCAACAGGTTGACCTGTATTCTTAGCCAACTCACTGTAAAGGTAATCTCTGATCCTAATCAGCTCATTTGCTTCATTTTCTACATCATCCGCCTGCCAGTAGAAACTGTTATTAAATCTAGAATTTTTGTAGACGGAAAGGTTTTTGAAACAGAATATAATGCAGTTATACCTGACCTCTAGCTGCCCCAGCTGGAGGCGCTATACCAATTCTAATGCTGGGCATTCCAGAGCGATAACCCTATTATAGGGGATAATTAACACAGAAAATTAATCAGATCTGAGACATTCCACAGTGCAAACCAAGTGATAACACAATTTCATTCATGGATGGAGTGGGCTCATCTTGACCAGATTCACCAGGCCCCATTACTAATTGATTAACAGAAGGGCTGCCAATTAGAACAATATATTATTATAATCACTGTACGACTATAAAAGAGAAAAAGTGTTTGAAGGGGTTTTAGAAATTCTTTTACTTTTTTAAGAAAATAAAACATTGAAACCAACGTGACACAATATATGAGACATCACATACATAAAGCACGGAATGCTTTCTATTAACAAAAGACGGAGCATATGCTGTTGTACTAATTGTCTCACAAGTTCATTACAAGTTTATTGTTCAGCAGTGATAATTCAAAACATGACTGGGAAGTTGATCATGTGACATACTACAACACGTGCATGTTTATTCACCTTGTTAATAAAATAATTGCGTTAATTAAAGTAGCAACATCCAGCAATAACATCAAATCCCAATTCGTTCACCAGACTAGACTTGGTGATCAAAATTATGTAATCATATCTCGCAGATGGGCTCTAAATTTTTTATTAATTAAACTGAGCATGAAAAACCTGATTTCAGTGTCACGCCAACTGATGGAATATAACAAAATCAGGGGCCTCCCCGAAACAGGGAAGGCTTAGAAACTTGGGGTTCCATTTCACATCAGGTTTGAAGAAGAATTGAACCATTGTCACTTCCTGCTAGAATATCCTTGCAAAAGTAATCAAGACTAGCATAGTGTTTCTCGACCTTAATGGGTTTGGAGATTCTAAGTGTCCTACTATTTTTTTGCTAGGTTTGTTTCGAAATATCAGACCCCAAGCACCCGTGACCATTTAAAGAGTTGAACACAAGCATGGAAAAAGCAAAACATCTAAAGTGGACAGTCCTTGCAACATTGATTAAGGTCATTCAGCTAGTAAGGAATGGAAGCATTACCTTATTCCCACCAGCAAGAATAAAAGTGGCCATATTATAGGCCATGCCAAGACAGTGGGTGCTCACTGGACTTTCTAAGGAACGCATCGTCTGATAGAAAGACAGACTAGGAGTAATCTGCAAATATAGACAGTGCCCAGTAAGGATGAGAGACTCAATGGAATCAACAAAACAAAAGAAGCTCAGAAAACAAACAATAAATTTGATCTACAAACAACTTACATCACCACCTGGACTACAAATGTATATATACAGCCGTTTTGCATTATCGACACTGTCAAGGTATAACATTGTAGCTAACAATTGGTTGCTGACTTCGTCATCTATATGTGTTCCGAGGCAGATAACTCTCTCTCGATACTGCATCCCAATTAGTTTTTTAGTTTCTAGGAACCACATAGATAAAATGATAGAGCAAAAAGAAACCAGGAAAACGTGCTTCCAATATTCCAAATCCAATGTCAAAGAAATCAGTAACAAAGAAAAAGACATGCATCCTCTAACAACAATGACATCATTCATCATATATCAAATCTGATAGCATATGTAGAAATCTAAAAAAATGGTTAAAAAAAGTTAATAACACAGCAGAAGGTGAAAATCATATCCAGTGAAGTCATGCTGAAAAACAAGGCAATGGTTGCCGAATGCTATAAACATTGAAAAGCTTGTCAATCTGTATCACTAAAGCTAGAACATTGACTTACCAAGGCATTCCATAAATCAACCCACTGCCAACTTCCATCTCCAGGGTTTTTTACGGGCATTCTTGGCACCCACGTAGCCATCATTCTAATTCGTGGCAGACGCCCACGAGGCCTGAAACATGTAAATTCAGGATGCTCAAGTAGTAAGACAACTAGTTGAAAATTTCAATTGCAGAGTTCTTATATCAAGTTCGCTGAGGGCAAATTAACCCACTTTCTAGGGAATGAACTTAAAAACGTAATCATATCAAATTTGGCCACAGGATTCAACCAACAAGCGAGCAATCCATGGCAATACATCATACATATCTAAAACACGTGGTGCATTAGTTTACACCTCTAGATTTCAACAATTCTGATTCCGAGGAAGGAACAAAAAAATATTCAAAAACATTAAATGGATTTCAAAGTATCTCGTCAGTGCGGTAAGTGATGGATTTTAACTGAACAAGCAAATTCTAAAAGCCACCATCAACTGGTTCAAAAATTATCGAACTTCATACACGCCAAGTCTATGTGGTTCAATCCTTCAAAATTGGCAAACTATAATCCACCTGCTTGCCAATTAAACTTAAAAGCAAAAATAGCCAAACCCCAATGTTCCGCAACAGTCCACGAACTACAACCCACATACTGGATTACGGACAACAATTACCCGCATGGGAGGCTCTTGTGCTCTCTATTATAGAACTCTGCAGTTGTGTTCGGCCTCCCAGTGCCCAGAAAGCCTAAAATATGAAAGGTTATAAGGGTGAAGATTGAAGATGAACAGGATCCACAAACTTTGGGGTAAATTTATGCAAGAAAAACAGTGTGGGATTAGAGTGAGAACGGGGAAGATACTAATACCTGGAGGCTGACGTGTCAATCCAAAGTAAAACGAGACTGCCATTTCCGCTCCCCAGAGAAAATGAATAAGACGAAGTCACGAAGATGAGAAGTACTGAAAATCTTCAATCCGGTTGAAGCCTGTAGGGCTGGCCATTTTTAAGCATTTTAATCAAGTAAAAGAAAATTCAAAAAAGGACCAAAGAAACAAAAAAGGAAAATTACAAAAAACCTTGATGTTTGTCCAAGCCTCAGGTTTTGTCTCCCTATTTCTAATACCTACACTTTCCCCCGTATCAACTTAACTCCATGGTTCTCTGTTATGAGAAAAGAGAAAATAACTTATTTTGCACTCCTAACCTCCTTTCTTATAAACTTTGAATCCCAAACTTATGCATCTAACAAAAAACCCATATTTTCTCCCTTTTTG
The DNA here is from genome assembly GCA_039654915.1 of Aquilaria yunnanensis. Taxonomy (NCBI): domain Eukaryota; kingdom Viridiplantae; phylum Streptophyta; class Magnoliopsida; order Malvales; family Thymelaeaceae; genus Aquilaria; species Aquilaria yunnanensis. The sequence continues at coordinate 5,065,253 of CM077593.1, read as the reverse complement.
ATCTCTTTGCATTTGAAACCTGGAAATTCATCGAGCAAATCAACAAGGAAATGAATTAGACTCACCCATCGTCATTGTGTTCCATTGCTCGAAGCCGCCAGCCATTAAACCCGCCCGTCTCTCCTTGCCCTTATCCATTGAACCTACCTCTCTCTCTCTCTCTCACTCATTTGTTGGTTGTTTCTCACTCTTGCTGGTTTAGTTGGCCGATCGAAGCCTTTGGTTCAAAGCGACGATGGTTAAGGTCCCAACCGAAGCCGATTCCTTAGTGATGCGAAGAATTACAAGCAAAAGGGAAAGGGAATGGCCTTGCAATTACTAACCTCATAACCCTTCGGATCTTATCCTCTCCTCCTCCAGAATGAACTCGATGTGTTTTCCTCTTCTATCGCCACTAAGTACTTTGATTTTAGCTAAACCAATGTCCGTCCTTGCCGATGAGCCCATTGTTGCCGATTCTCCATCGTGCGCCTATCCTTACTGATTCATTGATTCTCAGATATGGTATAAGAAAGTGAAGGGTGATGAAGCATTAGTGGCAAGCTACTAGTTTGATTTGAATGATTTGGAAAGGAGAGAAATGGGGAGGAACAAAGAGAGAAGGTTGACACATGAGCAGACATCGAAGAATTTCAATTTGGTTTTTCAATTTTTATTTTATTTTTTCTTTTTTTATTTTCAGGTTCAAGTTTTAATTTGGTTTCAGATTCGAGTTTCTGGGTTTAAGTTTCAATTTAGGGGCCAAAGTTATCAAACAAAGAAAGTTAGAATAGTAAAACAAAGTTTTTTTTTTTGTCTTAACATTCATTAACTAATTATTATAATAAATACATATGTCTTATTAGACATATTAGCCCAAAACTAGTAACCCGTGCACTAGACCATGTTCTAACAAAAATGACTACTTTACCCCTGCTTAACAAAAACTACTTCATGTACAAGCTCTGGGAAATTCAAACGAATAGCATTTTCCTCTTCCTTCTTAAACCCTCCCGCGACCGTTTTGCTTTCGGTGACAAAACAGATTCTTTGAAAATGCCATGCCCAATAAACAAATGCTCCTCACATTACCAGTTTTCAGAGACGGAGTCGACTTTGTTGAGTCATGACAAAAAAGGTAAAACCATTGTCATACACTTCTCAAACTTCTCTAGCTTTTTCAACTAAAATTTCCTAAAATTTCAACTCCGGCAACATGCCGGAAGAGTTCTTTGGCAACTAAACACCATGGCATTCCATTTGCATACACTTATGTTAGTTTCCTAGGTTTTCTTTTCAAAATACATTTTTTATTCATTTTTAACACTTTTGCTTGATTAAAACCTAACCTATATGCGAGATCCAAAGGATTTGAAGAAAATGAAAAAGTAACAACATCCAACAGATGCTTATAAAGATGAATCAAAGCAGAAAAGGTAAAAACACAATTATTCATTTTCCTACATCCATCATAACTTTATTCTCAATTCTATGTTTCTTTTGACAATTTTCATATCTTTAACGTGTTGCAGACAGGAAATCAAACTGATAATGAAACCTCTAATGTTCATCGGGAAGACTCTAAACTCTCATTCATATAAACCTCACTCTTGTTTTACTAAACACTTTTCTTGTTTCAACTAACACATTTAGAAACTACTTGAAACATTTCTTATTTAGCTTTAATAATCAGTCTATATAAACTTCACACGTTACACATTGTACTTATTATGCAGACACATCTATTCATCCTATAAAACACATCTCCATGGGTTATGAACAATTATTATATGTCATTCATACAGTTATTTTTACTTGTTTTAATAAACACTTATATTTGTTTTAATAGACACATTGTGAAACTACTTCATACACTAATTGTTAAAGTTTTGCAAGAAGTTTATATAAAATTCTGTATGTCATACATTGTAAATATTTTTAAGACACATCTATGAGTTCTATGACATATATCTTCCCATGCCTTTACACACCTCATGTATCAATGTAAATCCTTCTGAATGTTTTACAATATTTCTTCTTATTATACAACCAAAATACTAGACAAAGCACATTCCAATAAAAGCAACAAGTCAGTCCAACAAAGTTGATAACCTAAACAAGAGAGAAATAGATTTCTCCATCCTAAAATAGTGAAGCTGCAAAACAAAAAAAACAGCTTGACCTAAGGTTTGAAGCACAAAAGGAAAAATAGTAGACACAGGAGCAAAAAGCTAGTCTTGGAAAAAAAACCTAACCCATCAGAGAAAAAACATGATAAACAAAAGCCTAGCCTTGCAAAAAAACCCTACATGTTCACCTTTTCAACAGTATGTACTAACTTCACAACATTTCTTGCTGACCATTATGTTTCATTTCTTACTAAGAACTTTCTTCTGCTGATCTTTTAATTCTCTACTACTTTGGTGCAATATGTCTTCTATTAGAATACTAGCTATGTATTACTCCTTGCTACATTACAATTAGTTTGAATTGGAGTTATGTCCATTGATTTTTCATAAGCTGTTTGAGTAGTGTTTCATGTATGTCTAGTTGTTGAATGAAAAATGCCTAATTTATCTTGACAATGAACAAAAAAGTACAGATGTTTTATCTTGACAGTGATGTCCTCTTCACATTAGAAATGTCTGCTCCATCTATAATTACTATTTGAATGATATATCATGTGTCTATTTGTTGAATAAAAAGTGCTTGATTGGTACATGAACAAAGTGCCTGAAAATACTTGCAAATCTGTCCACTATGACTCTCTACAATTTTTTGATACTAACCCCATCTGCAATTTCATTATAGGATAATGTACATGGCATTATGGAAGCTTGGTAAGGTGAGACAGACACTGGATTTGCTGCTGGTAAGTGTTGACCATGTCAACGCTATTAAAGAGCTTGGATTTGAATCTTATTTCCACATCACATGCAAAAGATTTTTCTTAATATTGGTCAAGTGGCTAGTGGACCATTTCAACTCTGATGACACAATGCTACATATATCAAGGTATTTAGCCATCCAAATAACGGCAAAAGATGTCCATCAGGTGTTAGGATTGCTTATTGGACCAGTTGTTGTTGAAAAACATCCCTACTTACATGCAAATAATATAGAACTTCAAGTGTGGAGAATGCAGCATGGAAAGAATACTATACCATTCACAAGTCATATCTCTAGCATGGTTACTGAGTCCTTAAACGCAGATGATAAATTTAAGTTCAACGTTGTTAGTTATATTGTTACAAAGCTTCTTGCACTAATCAACAGATCAAGCTGCAACTGGAAGGTGCACAAAGCAGTGAAGGATGTTGCTGTCATCCCACAATTGAACTTTTATGCATACACACTGAACACACTTGCTACCCAAATAAGCAAGTACAAAGAAAATGCCATCAAGAATCAATGCATAGGTGCATGTCTTTACTTCTTATAAGTAAAAAAAGAACTTACAAAACTTCATTTACTTGTTAACCATAATAAAGATCTGTTATTCATTTGTTAATTATATTTTGAAAATGTGAAAGACCACTGAGCATGTTCTGTTGATGTTAGAAGTGTTTGCTTTATGTAAAATAACTGCTTGATTAATATGTCATTTGTGTCTATTTGTTGGATGCAAAGTGTCCGATTTATAGGTGAATTGTGCACATATTTTATCTTGACAAACTGATGTTTTCTTCATGTTAGAAGTGTCTGCTTCATGTATAATTACTGCCTGAATAATATATCACATGTGTCTATTTAATGAATGAAAAGTGTGTGATTGATACATGAACAAAAATATGCATCTTAGAAGTGTCTACGTCAATGTAAACTAAATGTTTGAGTAATATAACATATGTGTCTATGCTACACTCTAACAGTTGTAACTCAAGCGTAGGTTGTCACAAGTAATAAAATTTCGGGAGTTTGAATATCAAACCACAGGGAAATGAATTAAGAAATACAAATTACAGATATTTAATAAAAAAGGTTTTCGTCAAAGGTGTGGACAAGTGTTGATTAAAAATTTAAATTCAAATAAAATAGCTAAGGTTAAATAATCCACTTTTAGTATATCGGTTATGATTAATTTTAGCCCATCTTACCACTCAATTGAGATCCACACATAAAGGAGGTCCCAATCGAGGAATTTAGTTAGTATTAACTTTCATTGATCTTAAAACGCCAACGCTTGCTAATGGGTTCAAGTATCCATTATGTCAACCTTTGTTTACAATAACTTAAGATTCCGATATAGCCGGTAGAGCCATGTTCTACAGAGGGAATCAAGTAGCTTTTGTGCTAATGATTGACTATGATAAATCAAGACTTCCACTCAATAAGGAGGAAAGTTAAATAGATTAAAGAAGAAAATATCGTTAATGTTATGGTCCATTCAAATCAATCATAACCTTTATACCAAAAGCTTCACCCTTTCACCTTAGCAAAAAAAAATATTAGTTAGCCATGATAAAAGTAAACAACATGTAGAAAAATGAAATGAACATAGATTGAAAGATCAAAGAACGAAGAAGAAGAAGAACAAGAAGAAAACACTTGGACAGAGCTTCGATATTGAAAATAAGAACAAGAACAAAGAAGAAAAGTTAATTTTGATACAAAAACATAAATAAGGCCTAAGAAATGACATCCCCTTCACCCTCCCCCCAAGGTGCCTATTTATAAAGTTTTTGGGGTAGGTGAAATGGTAAAATGAAATAGTGAAATATAGGTAAATACAAATCAACAATGGCAGGTTGCAACTTATTTTAATTTTTTGACCACTGTACATATCGAATCAGCTCTTCCTTAAAGCACAAGACTTGTAGATCTTTTCTTTAGCCTCGAATCGATAGCTTGTTCATTCAAATTGGACATTCGTAGCTCAAGTTATGATTTTTCTACCGAAACTGCTCTTAGCACATGAAAGAACAAATAGTCTCATCTATAATCAGATTTTGGCAATGAAAATGATCAAACTAGCTTGTAGAATGAAGCAAAATTGAAGATCTATGTGTTGGCTTTTAGATGAATTTAGAATCACTTAGTTCCAACATCTACAGCTCCTGATATGATTTTTTCGTGAAGGGTTGCCAAATGATGATATTACATACGTAAAAATAATTATTTAATATTAATGAATAGTGAAAACACTTATAAATAGTAAAACACGTATATGAATAATAAGCTGGTGAATAGTAACTTGGTGAATAGTAAAAAAACATGAATAGTACTTGATGGAAAAATGCTCAAATAAAGAAATTAATCATACTCAAAGTGTATAATGATGATTTAAACTCTTAATAGCAATACACTTATGAGTATTCATCAGTCTACTTGTTGAATGCAAAATGTCTTATGATAGATGAACTATCCATATGTTTTATATTGACAGAGTGATGTTTTCTTTATGTTAACAGTGTTTTTTTCATGTATAATTATTATCTGAATAATATATGTGTTTATTTGTTAAATGTCTATTTGTTGAATGAAAAGTGTCCAATTGGTACATGGACAAAGTGTGCAAATTTTTTATCTTGATAAAGTGATTTTTAAGGGCAAAACTCTTATCATTAGAGTTTTCCCAACAATGAAAAATTGGATAAATAATATTGTCCTGAAAAAATTGAATGAGAAAAGAAGTCAAGGTGGCTTTAGCAAAAGACAAATCATCTTACAAATGATATTATCTGGTCTTATTGACCATACAAAGAAGAAGATTGATGAGGCTGTGCACAAACTGAAGTAAGACAGCCGGAAAGTGAAGACTAGTGGCAAAAAAAAGAGAACCTTCCTACAAAATAGTAACAAGAAGCTGCTGAAACTGAAAAAAATTAGTGACCATGATAACTCATTCACGGTAAAGATAAACGCGCTGAATAATCGGGTTTAGGAAACAACTCTTATAATGAGAAAAATGGAGGAAAAAATTGCAAAAGTCTGTGATAAAAGAATTTCAAAATATGTCCATACACAAACGCTAAAACATTAACACATCAACAAATAAAACCTGAATCATCGTCAATTTCTTTCACTTCGCTGCCATATTCTTCACTGTTGTAGTCACACCACCAACTGGCGATATCATCATCAGAAAAAGATATCAACGATTCAATACCCAAAGGTTCATCGTCTTCAACACCAACAACTTCTGCACTTCCAGCCGAACTCATAGTGTAAATGAGTCGAAAACAAATCTTACGTTTTACATTAACGACTCCAACAATGATTCCAAAACCGATCACCACCTCGATCACAGATGATGAAATTAACGCTTGAATGAAACAGTCTAACAAGATTTGAAAGTTGAAATTTTAGACATGAGATCAACAACAGCATCGATGTTAACCAATGCCAAAGCCACCTTAGTGACGAAGCAATAGCACAACAAAAAGCATCTGGATCAATCAATGTGAACCAGAAACCTTATTGAGCCGAAGGACATGCCAACTATAAAGAAAGGTAAATGTTATAATTCTAATAAAAACACAGGGGCTTTTTTGGAAATAGAAAACCTATTTCTAATTAGACATATGTAAACGTACATATCATTAACGGTGTTACCTTATGAGGCGAAAAGTGTAGATATTTGAAATAGGGGAGACAAAACATGTGGTTTGGCCAAACCTCAAAGGATTGTTTTGTAATTTTCCAAAAAAAAAAAAAGGAAAGATCTGTGCCAAAAGGCAAAATTGGTCATTGATTTTCACTATAACCTACAATTCCATCACTCAACTTAAGTTTCTTACCCATAAATGATAATCATCTAGGAGTGAACGATAATTAACTGAATTTGAAATTTGACTCAAAGTATCATATTAGGTTGGACTAAATAGTGAATTTGGGTGATCTAAACCAACCTACTCTTAAAAAGTACAAAAATAGGTTGGTTCAGACCTAACTCAAATAAACTCTGAAATCCCTACTTCATTCGTAGGCTCATGCCACAATCTCCTTCAATCCCTACCCTACCCACACCTCAACCAAACTCATAAACTAACTCTCCCATAAACTAATCTTAGCCCAACCCAATTTCGTAACCATAACTAACTCTCTAGCCCCCTTGCCAAGACAACACATGCATTCCTCCTCACCCAAGAATTTCGTCACCCGTCTCTCATCGCCCACTAGTCACTCAGCCCTCAGTGTTTTGTCCCTTACTCCCCACCCTTAGTGTCGAATTTGGTTTAGTTCAACCCATGAAATGGCAGCTACAAATTAGGCAAAAAATTTTGAGTTTTGACCTAAACTAACCCAATGGTCCAAATTTTTAGCCTTAAACATCATTGAACTTTATAGTGTTTTTTAGGGAGAACTGCCTTTACTCCCTTAGGTTTCGTTAAAACTACACTTTTTCCTTGAAGTTTCAATAAGTATGACTTTTTCTTGTCTTTTTATCACTGTCAGTAGAGCCTCAGCATAGGAAATGTTTTGGCCTTGAATACAAAAATTTAATAATAAAAAGTTATTATCTTGAATTCTTTAATGATTTTCAAATAATTATTAATGCAACAAAATGCACATACATAATTACCATACACAAACAATAAATTTTAATTAAAAACAGAACGGTAGAGTTGGAATTTGGAAAAGTGATCCTCATATGTTATAAATGATGACATTATATATAAGTCTAAAATATCATATTTTCAAATGGAAAATTCAAATTTTCTAATGGAAGGTAACACTCATTTGGCTATATGTATATATATGTATGACACACTTTCATATTTAAATTTATTTAAAGTTTGAATTATAAGAAAAATGATTACGATCTCTACATCTTTATTTGTATCAAGATTTTTTTAATTAATCTAACTATTAAGGTTTATGATCTTTACTAATAGGGCTAAGGTGCTTTTATTTGGCATCGCTAGTATGTACCGAACAAAATCAATGAAATTTAAGGGGATTGAGTATTTTTTTTTAGTACTTTAAATGTTACAAGATAAAAATTAGAAGAGATATTTTATGACATAATTTACCTTATCCCCCGCTTCACCAAACTTAAACTCATCTATTGATTGCGAAAGAACAACAATCTCTTACCTACGTCAAAATTCAAACCATGTCTGATCACATGATATGGTAATCTACATATCAATTGAGCTAAGATACATGCAACATGATGGAGTATTGTATGGCATAATACGTTATCCCTTAATTCTAATGACAGGTAGTTTTGTATCATATAAAATGATAAGGGGCTTACCTATTTGTAAGGGTGTAAGTTTCCATCTGAAACCCGAATCCGAACCCTAACTTGATCCGAATTTTCGGGTTAGGGTCGGGTTATAAGACTAGGAAACATGAGTTTGGGCCAACCCTATCTGATCTGATTCTAAGATTTCTAAAATCGGGTTGAGTTTGGTTGACCCGAAATAACCCAATTTTGTAATGTTTCTCATATCTAGCTTAGCCCACTACCCCACACCCCATCCTATCTAACTGCCAGGCCCTAGCCCATTATATAATAATAACATATAACCCAACCCACTTAGTCACCCTTATATTTTTAACCTTAAGTAACTCCCCAACCCTAATTAGTAACTAGTCCATTTTGCTATTGCTGCCTCTCTTCTTCATCTCGAAACCCAACTACCACTTGTCCCTGCCTCTCTCATGCTCTGTCCACCGGGCCACCGGCCTTCCTTTCTTGACTCTATCTCTCACCACCGCCACCACGCCACACCTCGTTCATTCTCTTGGCCACCCTTCTCTCTCTCACCTTACCTCCCTGTTAGGCTGTCGGCCGCCTCTGACTCACACAGTCGCATGTTACCTCCCTCTTTCACTCTCCTTCTCTCCGCCTTCACTCATTCGCATCTCTCTGTTGGCCATCACTCCCCCATTCTCGACCGTTACTCTTGTCACAAATTATGACCTTTGATCCTTTGTGGAGAAGGTGAAGTGGCATGGTGGAAGATCTTGAGGCGAAGACGAGGAGGGAGCAGCGGCGGAGAAGGGGAACACCGAGTAGAGATGCGAGCGAATGAGGAGGGAAGACAACCCGCCCAAAGCAGACCCTAAACCGAAAATTGTTAGTTAGGGTAGGTTCAGGTTCTTTTTTTTCGGGTTAGGAACAAGCTGCAAAAATCGGGTTTTTACCCGAACCCAACCCATTAACCCGAACTTACACCCGACGTATTTGGTTCACAACCTAAAGCTCAGTGTTTTCACTCCCTCCTCTGGTCCGTCTGGCCCGGTCATCAAGAAATTTGGGCCTCCTTGTTCTGTTGTTTTGGTATAATCTCTAAACATCGGCCACGGAGGCTTCGCCCTCCGGTAGAATCCAAAGCCTTTTCGAATTAGCAACTTCATCTTTCTCGGCGTGCCTCCGCTCTCGATCCGCATATCAAACATTATTTTAGCCGTAAGACGAAGACTGTGGCGGAGCATATACGGCCCTCGATTCCCTTTTCCGGTGCGTTATTTTCCTTCGATTATCGTCTTAGGGAACGTAGCATAGCTACCGAAAGGTGAAGAAAATTGGGTGAGAGGAGGAGGCATGGGCGATCTGTACGTGTGGCTCATTTCGTTTTTCATCCTTATTGCTCTCCTTGTGCTTCTCGTTTACCAGGTCGGTTAATTTGGTCCTTTATTATAAAGATTCGGATGCTTGTTCTTCTCCTTGAATTTGTCTGATCGTTTCTATCACTTGGTGTTTGATGATGTTTTGTTTGGGTTATCTGCTTCTTGTTTAGCTGCACTGTGCCACCGTCTGGGATAACATAACTGTAACTGCTAATTTAGGGCTTTTTCAGTTGATTGCTGCTTTTGCAGAGATGACGTGATCGTTGAAGTCTTAACGTTTTTTTTAATGCTGTTTTGATTAGACAATGAGTCGGCTTCTTGCATATATTTTTCTTGTGTTCTTTTACTCTGTAGCTTTCTTTTCAGATAGTAGAGTTAAATAGTACTTGAATTGCACTGAACAGGTAGCTTGAGCTTTCTGGAATGAAACTTGCTGGATATATATGGGTGTGTTTATTGCATTTGCTGTGACTATGGTGGCTGCTGTACTATGCTTAGAGTTTAACAGGTTAAAACTTGTATGTTGCAGCTTATGTGCTTGGCAGATCTAGAGTTCGACTATATCAATCCTTATGACTCTTCATCACGGATAAACAAAGTTGTTATGCCTGAATTTATCACACAGGGAGTTTTATGCTTATTCTACCTGGTTACAGGACACTGGCTCATGTCTTTGTTATGTGCTCCTTACTTGTACTACAATGTGAGGCTGTAAGTTTTGTTTATCATGCCACTTGCAGTTGTTCAGTGCCACTCTTATCTGATTCCTTTAGGTTCAAGAGGGAAATTTTGTGGTTGAATGGGTCATCTTTGCTCTAAAAGTTGGGTATCAAACATGTCATATTAATTCAGCAGAAAGGAATAAATACATCTTGTGGTTATATGTTCCATATAGAACCTCTAATCTTATTGCTCAGAAGCTCAAGTTGGCAGTTGAAGCGTATATGGTTTTTGAGCTGATCTTGCATATTTGAGGAGTTGCATTTACATGTGAAGCATAAAAGCTTGGTTGATAGTATTTAGTTTATCCTTTTCTTTCCTCTTGGAAAAACCAAGTAAAAATCATAGCTTCATTCCCCTTTTTGGGCTCATTCTTTGTTAGACATTGGAAATACTTGAGAAACATCTGGTCTTGAGACAAAATTTTTATCATGTTATTAAATTTCTATGACTTTTTCTTTTTTAATGCCTAAAAAAAGAAACATTAATAAAAAATTAATAGTTTCATAAAAATTTTGTTTCAAATGGATTACCCCACCTAAATAATATTGGTTTTCAAATAAAAGTGGTTCAGGTAAATAAGATGTAAGCATAAAAATAAGCCAGTTGATTCAAGTTTTGTTATTCATGGTTTGAATTGGCCATATTGTTGATCACATTGATTCTATATGGTCAGATATACACGAAGACAGCACCTGGTAGATGTGACCGAGATATTTAACTTGCTTCATTGGGAAAAGAAGCAGCGACTTTTCAAGCTTGCCTACCTTGTGGTTCTCCTCTTCTTTTCGATTTTCTGGTACTTAGAAAGTGCTTGTTCATTGTGTTGTAAGAAGATCATCTAAGCAACTAATCTGACAACCCTGTTCTTTTGTTTGTTAGGATGATCTGGTCGGCACTGGATGAAGATTACGAATGACTTGGGGATATTGCTGGGACGCTTGGGTATTCCAATGTGAAGTTTTTTGTGCCCTGAGGCGCTGTCATTGATCTAGCGATTGAGCTTCTTTATTACATTATGTCAGTTGGGATGCAATCATGTTCCTGTTAAAGCATTCAAGCTCACCATTTATTCTGTATTAAAATCAGTAGCCTTTTAAGAGAAAAATGCATTGTTGATTAGTTGCAAGTTTGAAAATGTTCTTGAACATGTTACAATATGGGGTCGAACAAAACATGCATAAAGAAGCTTGAGGTTGAATTTTCATGTCTGTTTTAGAGTGAAGGAAGCTAGAGGCAAGGAAGAGTTCTCCAGCGAAGCTCTGGTAGTAGTTGACATAGAGAACCTTAAGTACAGTAGAGGTTTCATGCAGCCTTTTACCATGGCTCATTTACATTAACCCGCTAGTGTAGAGTTGTGGCATGAATCAGTGTTTCATTTCATGACCCAATGAAGAGCATATGAAATTATGATCATCCAACTATTTACAGGAACCTAGGGCTAGAACAAGTAAGTTCATGAGCTTGGTTAAAGGAAAAGGCATCGACCTTGACACACCTTCTTCTTCCCTATGGTCTTGATTATTTACTGAGTTGGGATTGGAGCACAAAAAGAAATTCCTAGAGCAAAGGTTTACCAGCTTCTCTTCCCTCTCCAACCCTGTGAACGTTTTAGCTACAACTTTAGAAAGTATCATTACAGGTAAAGCTGAAATTAAGATGTTGTACTGGAAAAAGAGGATGAATTAATCAATTACTTACTCTCCAAACTGAATGGCGAGTAGTGAAGCTCGAAGAACTTGGGGTTAGTATCCTTCAACAACGGCTGCCTCCTTTCCTTCGTATAAATCTCTAGAGCTGATTTTATCAAATCCCTGACAGTCCTTTCTGGCGACATCACCACCTGCACCGGTCTCAAGCTCCTCTCTATATTCACATTAAGCAGCAGCTTCGTCGGCTTCCTGTACCCACTGTTCCCTGGGACCAGCCTCAGCCTCCCCGTGTCCACCAAGATTACCCCTCCTCGGCAAACAAGGTCAGCGGTGCTTTCCCGATAGCAGGAGGGTGCATTGTTTCGTGGGTTGGCATGAGTTGGAGGGATCATGGTTGAGGGATAGCTTGAACAAGAGAATGTGGTTGCGGTTTTTATATAGGCCGTAGGATAACGCAAGTGTTATTGCTTGTACTGGTGTGTTCTCTTCGGCTCTGGTTGGAATTTTCTTGCATAAGAGATTTGGATCGCAGTAGCATTCGAAGAGGTAGGCTTTTGTTTGCACCTTATATTGATAAGTTGGAAGGACAAAAGCGAAGGAATACTCGAAAGTTCCGCGAAGGTGTCCGGTCTTAGGACATCCTTCCATCCTCTTGAGCTGAATTACATGCAACAATTCTGCTACATGCCAATCAAATCCGTAATAATTTTGTATCCTGATTTTGCTCCATTGAAGAAACATTTTCCTTTTAAAACTCTAAGGCATTTTTTTTCCACGCAAAAGGGAAAAAAACAAATAAATTCCATTTAAGCTCCCTGTTATTTTCTCATTATAAATAATATACATTTTTTTCCATTTTTTACTTTGTTTTTACCTTAAAATCTAAATGTAATCTTTTAACGAAATTTCAATATGGTTACTCAGAGGAGTTAGTTCCCTTTTTTTTTTTTTTTTTTTTTTTTCTTTTCTAAACAGAGTAATCCTTCTATTAAAAGGAAAAAAAACACTATGGTAGGTGAGATCACATGCAACTCTATCTATCAGTCATGCTATATACAGATGAGTATTATCACAACCACAGGGTTGCCGGTTGCGTTGTGTGATAGTCGAGTTCAGTATCGAAAGGAAGGACACAGTAACTGTGATTCGCATAGCGGTTAAATTGCACCCCGTAATTGTAATCGGAGTCGTTCCAGTCCAATCCAATCCAGGGCCATCCCTCCCGCTTACTTGACGCATAACACCCTGCAAATCCTACGCGTTCTTCTCGCAAACTTGCTCACCTTCCTCGCAATCAACCCCGGCAGTGGAAAAGGAAAAGCCGACGGCCGCGGTGCGAGGGCACCTCTCTCCGCTGTCTCGTTGCTACAAAAATCGCAACTTTTCCTCAGATGGAAGCTCCTCCCCCCAACCTCTCCGATCAACTCTGTTTTGTCTAAACCTGCTCCACCCAAACACAACACCATCCCGCAAATCAAACATCAATGTGTTAATTCCCTAGTTGTTTTCTTGGTCAACCGAAAACAAATTAGCATCAGATTTAAGGATGGCCTGATTACTTCTCTCGCTTGTGATAAGTGATAGTAACAACTAGTATCATTTCTCCTTTTTAAGTTTTCGATGCTAATCACCGTTGTGGTTACCAAATAAGCATTGAGGTCTTACTTTGAAGGCTGAAATAAGAAGGAAGCAATTCGAAAGCAGAAAGACGATCCAAATTCGGAGTTCGTCCTTCTTCGCGATATTTGTCGAGTACAAGCTTGATGGTCTCCGAAACTGTACACCCTAATTTCACCATAGTTCGAACCGGTCCTGGGCTTCCTTCAACCGATACATTAATCACCACTTTCGCATCTCTATTCAACTCTGCCATTCCAAACTTTCGAAAAGAAAACCAAATAACAAATCACTTTAACATGCACCGACCGAAATGGGAAGGGAGATGAACTGATTGAAGACTAGACGAGTTAAAGAAAGGATCGAAACAGAGTACCTCGGAACTCTTCGGAGATGAAGGACGAAAAGCCAGCAAGGAAGGAGATGAAGCGAACACATCTTTCCAAGTATGGCCACAGAATAAGATTCCTTGGTGATCGGCGTCCAGCGCAAAGCTTCTCCGGCGATCCTCTGATGCGGCGGACCTCCGCAGACAGGGATCTGAATAGGATCGTTTCAGCACCTCGATGGGCTTGGGGCGTCTTGTTGATCGGCCTGCCGCAGAGGGACGCGCTCGCCGGCGCGGGGACGGCGACGGCGACGGTGATGGGAGCTTCGGCAGAAGGTGCCTCCTCGTGGCCCGACGGCGGAGAGTTGACATAGGAGTTGGGAAAAGCGAGAGGGAAGTTTAGGTTGGGAACGGTCGTTGTTCGTTGCGTGGGAAATGAGGTCCCGCAGTCGTGAAACTTACATGGGTGGGGTGATCAGTAATGGGGAAAAGTACAAAAAAACTCACTACAGTTATGCGTCCAAACTAATTTACTCATCATTTTTTATGTGATTTCAATTTGATCACTGAAATTTTGGTTTGGGCTCAAATTTATCATTAGACTGTTAGTTTTACTGACATGTAACAGATTGGTGATATGGACGTGGTGACCTAATTATCAACTTAACTCTTAACTTTCTTAAATCATACAAATTCATAAATCAACTCTTAATGACTTCAATAATATTACCTTCTACTACTAGAATTCATCCAGACAGCGTTGAAGATGTTGGTGGGCTTCACTGTCACCAAGTCGGCCTCTAGGGATGCCACCGATCTAGCCCTCCTTACCATAGATCCAGCTACAATGCGAATCTAGTGAATTAAAAAACAAATCGGCCTCCAAGAACGAACAAGGCGATAAACAAATCAGTGAATTGACGAACAGGGCGACGAACAATTGGTGAACAAATTGATGATTTGATGAATAATCGGTGAATCGACAATTAGGGCTATGAACAATTGGTGAATCAAATCTTGAATTGACGAAAATATTGCAAATGAAGTGACATTGCCGATGAAGGAGGTGGGTGCAATGGAGGTACGCAACGCTAATTGGCGAACAATCGGAGAGCTGGGCGAGGAGCTGGGGTGGAGGAGGTGCTCGGTAGAGGTGGATGGAGTGAAAAAGGTGCTTGGCGAAGGCGGATGGTGTGGAGAAGGTGGTCGGTGATGGAGGCAGGGGAGCAGGAAGATAGGGCGGCGGAGGAGAAGGAGGTGGAGGAGAAATAAGACCAAATCCTTTAGAAATCCCAAGAAACCCCTAAATGCCCTAGAATTCCCACAAATGCCCCACGCATCCATGTGTTTTACACAATTGGCATGCCATTTGGACGATTTGTTGCCACATAATCACATCCAAACGGAATATTTTAACATTTGACAGAATTTTTCCACCGTCAATTACATAGATAACTTGTTTAGCTCCATTTCAAAACATTGATACTTCATTTGGCACTAAATGTTATCTTCAGTGATGCATTTGGTACCATTTAAAAGAATGGTAACCAAATGTATCTACGACCAACAGTACAGTCACTTTTCTAGTACTTTACCCTTAGTTAAAGTAAGAAATCTTGTCGCCGGATTGGCGTGACGGTGGCGCGGGTCCGCCAACCCGTAACCCCTGTCTTTCGCCTTTCCCTTTCATGATATATATATATATATATATATATATATATATATATATATATATATATTAGTAAGTACTAAATATATAAAAATTTTGTACAAAATTTCTTCTAAATTTTTACCCGAACCCTCTCAAGTTTGCTTTTTAAATATTTGATTTACTATGGAGATTAAAAAAAGTATATGTATTTTTATTTTTATCACCTATTTTCTATACATAAATTAAGAAAGTAAAAAAATATTAAAATGATAGTTTAAAAGTAATACAATAAAATAATTTATTAAATATAAAAATATTCTAAAGATTTTGAATGGTGTATGATAGTAAAGGTGACACAAAATAAAGAACGGAAGGAGTATGGAAAAAAAAAATCTGCATAAGGAAAGCGAAACAACCTTGATATTTTCTTTTTATACTGACCCATTATTTAAATACGAGGAATATTGAAAAGGAGATGACGTCTTAGCTCGTAGCATTGTAAACTTGGGCCTGTTGGGCTGGTTGCTACATATAATAAAAAGTTGTGCCCCATTACAATTATTAGAAATCATGGTGAAATTCAAATTTAGTCCCCTAACTTTAAGTGTTGTTTTAAAGTGGTCCATTAATTCAACTCACTTGTTCTATCTTGGTCTCTACCATTAGTGTAGGTGTTATTTCAAACGGAAATTACTTACATAGCACTTAAAGTGACATGTGGCATCCTTTTTCATGGCAATAAGTGACAAGATTGGAAGAATGATAAATCTCAAGCAAGAATTGACACAAACAAACAATTTTAGAGACTTAAATGATTGATTAACCCTAATTTCATTCTCTTCCCTAACTTTCACTTTCCGCCACAACAAGGAGTGCCACCGTCTTTCCACCCTCTCGGGCCTCCACATGCTCCCGCCAATCCCTTCTCTCCTAGTCTTTTCCTTTTCCCCTCCACCCTTTTGGCCCTGCAGTATATCTTCTCCCTCACCCAATCCTACTGCACCCATCCGCTATCCTTGTCTCGAAACCCTAAACTTACTAGTGGCGGAGGCAACTAATTTAGTGGTCTTTCAATTTCTGGATGAGTGTGTCCCGAAGGTCACTCCCGGGCACCAATTCATTGAATTCAATGATGATCCTCACAAACATTGTGGTTGTGAAACCAAATTCGATGATGCTCTTGGCCATAGAGAAGCCGAATTTGACATCGTTGCCAACGTTGTAGTAGCCACCAATCAAATCTGTCTTGTACATTCACCCATCACTCAGCCCAAAATCGGCGCGACATGCAATTCGCTAATTCACCGACAATTAGTCAGAGCGTTGGCACTTGAGGTATTGGATCGAGAAACTAGATTGAGGTAGCGACTAGTCAGCACTTCTTAGTACTCGTGGTTGCTAGATTAAGAAATTAGGAGTGGTTGCAGAAGGATAAGATGAAGAAGAATGACTGCAATGGTGGCGGTGTAGACAGAGAGACAATAAGATGGTGGCGGGCGTAGATGGCAAGATGGTATCGACACTCCTTGTGAGTGAGAGTTTAGGGTTTAGGATAAAATTGGGGTTAATTATCCATTTAAGTCCCTAAAATTATTTATTTGTGTCAAATTTAACATGAGATTTAATATTCTTCCATTCTTGTCACTTATTGCCATGAAAAGAGGATACCACGTGGCATCCAAAATGCCACGTAGGCAATTTTCATCAGAAATAATACTTAAATTGACGATAGGGACTAAGATAGAACACGTGAGTTGAATTAGGAAATTTTTATAGTCACTTTTAGAATTAAGGAACCACTTTAGGATGACCCTTAAAGTTAAGGAACTAAATTTAGATATTACCCTTAGAAATTACCCTCACCTTGGGCTTAGGAGAGATACACCTTAACCAACTAAGTTAAACTTAGAGTAGAGCCTTGATCAATTGAATCAAGTTATACAACTTCTTTGAGCAAAATGCAGATTACATTTCAGCTCTTTATGTTGGTGTTCATCTTGAGTTTAAACAATTAATTGAGTAATACTATTGCCGAACAATTGTATAAAAAGAGAAACTTATAAATTTTATAAGCAGATACTCTATCCATTTTCAGATATTTCACCTTTATTTTTTTAGGAAATTTTAAAATATTTGACCATCATTCTGAAAATGTAAACACAACTATTAACCATTTGTCTTATATGAAAAAAATACTGAAAAAACAGACTGATAAAATTGCGTGAGAAGTCAAAGAGACTAATTAAAATGGAACGGGTGAAGTATAAGAGAGTATATTTGTATAAATTTAAATAAATCCCACATTAATCAAATTCTACGACATTAGTTTAGTTTCTACAGTTTACCTTTTGCAAAATTATTTGTAGGTCTATAATTATTCTTACCATAAATGGTCATCTTTTCTGAATTTCATCGAGTAAAATGAATCCATCATCTCCGATTTCTAATTATCGAGTTTTGATAGCACATATAAAATCTCTGAAATTTTGCCCTAAGCTACATTTAAAGGTAAGTCTAATGTACATCATACTCCTTATATTTATATATATATATTTGTATTTCAATATTACTTTTAAAAACATAAAACATGTGTGAACACATTAAATTTCACATTTTCTAAAATTGGATATATGTACAAATTAAATATAAAATATATACAAACTTCATATACAAAGAAAATAAGGGACTTGTATAAATTATATGTGACATATGTACAAATGATGTCACAAATATGTTTTCAATAGTATATACGGATTTAACCTCCCATAAAAAATAGATGTGAACAAGTCAAATCCTGTTTTTTTTTCAAAATTAGAGATATGTACAGATCAAATAACAAATATGTATGAAATTTAATGTATAAAACAAGTGATGAATATGAATAAATGAAATCACATAACTGTTATTGATATATTATTTTTGTTGATAAATAATTTTATGACTTCTTCCACATTATATATATATATATATATATATATATATATATATATATATATATATATATATATATATCATTTTATACTTGTATAACCAAAGATTGTACAAGTAGGAGGATAATAGATATATATAAATCTAACATACAAAGAAAGTGAGACATATGTACAAATTGTATGACACATATGTACAAAATCGTATGGGACAATAACAAAAAAAAAAATTAGGTAAGCGTATACATACTTATTATTTTACATTTGTACATATATGCGTACCTAGAAGAATATTAGAGATTAACTTGAAAAAAACAAAAAGATAAGGGCAAACACAAGATTTGACCCCAGACTAACTCTTCGCATGCCATCTCCGCCATCCTCCAAACCTCACCATCGCATCCAGTCGCAGCTCCATCACCTCCTGTCATTGCTCCACCAGCTGCAACCATCACAGCTTGCCCAAACCATCCCACCTCGTCCCGTCTTGCTTTCCCAGCGTCGGGCCATTCTCTGCACAATTTGTCTCCATCGTAGATCCGCTGTTATTTGCACCGTCACAAGACGTCCATTCATCTGATGGTCGCTAGCGTTGTCCAATTGTGACCTAGCTGCAGCCAACTCCTTTTGGTCTTCGCTGCCGTGAATCGAAGAGCAAAGGAGAACTTGAGCTGTCATTGAATGCACGAAGAAGCAAGGGAATGGACGAGAGATATGTTTTATTTTTGGAAGGACATAATTGAAATTATACCGCATTGGACATATGGGACCTTCTCTACATTTAACTTCTAATATAATAAAAAACTTACACTTATCCCAAAGTGTAAGCTTGTCACTAATTTGCTTATAATGACATTCCAAATGCTCTTATTACCCATTACCCATAAAGTTCTGGGAATTGTGCAAATTAACCCTAAGGATCACCTTTGTCGTCTCTCCTCAGTTTCCTGAGCCTGGCAATACAGCCAGAGACTCCTCGAAGAATACTTTAGTTTTTTTGTCTCGAATTTTTTTATCGTCTAATGCTTATTAATTATTACGTACATTTTGATATATTGTTTTTGGCATCTTCTCAATATAATTACTTAGCTACTGTGAGTATTATTTATATTTTTTTAAATATCTTTTCACAATGAAACTTAGAGAAATTAAAAGAAACATTTTTAAGAAGAAAAAAAAAAACTATTTGTTTCATCTTTCCCACTCTTCTATGTCCTTGCCTTCTCCATGTGAATCTTCTCTCTTTTCCTCCGCCGTGAGGCCCATGAACAACACAATCGTTTCAACCATAACAATAAGAAGGAAAAAAAAGTCCGGAACTCGTTTGATCCCAGCCACCTGCACCAAATTCATCACAATCATGACGAATTCTGTACTCCGCTCCAGGATTTTCTCTCTGAGGAGCAAGCAACTCCTCCTTTGACGGGATTGATGTCTCAATCAATCTCAAAGCATCGTCAATTGGCAGATTGATGACGTGGTGTTGGTCGGAATCAGAGAACAAGATCCCAAGGAGATTGTCTATATCTGTCTTCAAGTTAGGGATTCCGATGCGAACGACGGGCGTGCATGGCGGTAGAACCGGTGCCGAGAGCAAGGGCCATATCGAGTTGGATGAAGTTCATCGGTTGCATGCACCATGTTCTCAAGCTCGCCATGGGTAAGGATAGGGAAAGGGAACAACGTCAGAGGGGGAGAGAGACAGAAAAGGGAACCTTCGATATGAGTATGGAGCACTGAATTTGACATGGAGAGAACGGCGGTGGCACATGGTTCTCTTATGGGTCTCCGGCCACCGGCCAACACTAGCTTCTTAAAATTTAGTGACCCAAATTCCAAGTGTTCCTTTGTTATAGTTATTTTGGTTTTCTTTTTCTTTTCAAGCTTTCTTTTTGTTCAACTTTTCGAGTAAAGGTAAGCTTGGGCAATTGATGACCAGGGTTGTTTTGTTTGGTGCGAAAAATTTAGGGTCATCATTTCTAGATGAAGAAGGGTAAGGCAAAAGCTAGGTTTTGAAACTTGTTTGGTTTAACGGATATAGTGGGAGAGTTTACTGTTTGAACGGGAAGCATAGGTTAAGGTAAAGTAAAGGCTTAAATACCTCACCGGTCTCTTAACTTGACCAACTCACTCAAGTTGGTCCCTCAATCGGAAATTGGTCTATGTTAATCCTCAAAGTTGGCAAAATGTGTTAAGTTAGTCCCTGGGGCGAGTTAAAACGGCACATGTTGTCAAATTCAATAATGGCATCACTTTCCCTCATTTGCTCTCTACCTAGGCTCGTGTACTTGTGTGTGGCTGGAAGGTTAATTGGTCTACTACATATTTTCTTCTCGATTCAATAGAGGATGAATTGATTAGTGGGCCAAATAGGTTAGAGAGAAGAGATGAAAAAGTTTGAACAGGCCAAAATTCAGAAGAATAGAAAGGGGACCGGTGGAGACAACATCTATTTCTTTTCAAGCGAAATGGCAAGAATTGGACGAATGTAATAGAAATGGTTTTTTTTTTCTTGTGGCTGGTTTGTTTGGTAGAGGGGACAAACCGAAAAGTAATATTATTGTTTGGCAAAGAGGGATTGTTTGTATAAATAAATGTTTGCCTTGAACATATGTTACTTTAAGCAACAAATGGTGATGGTTGTAATATTTCAAAGGTGGGCAACGTGGGTGTTGGCATATTGTGTGTGTGTGTGTGTGTGTGTATATATATATATATATATATATTACTGTGATACTTATTTTCATCTTTAAAAAAAGTTTAAAACTCTTATGCACAATTTTGTATTGCAATTTGGAAATCATAATGACGGAACTTACATTGTTGATTCATCATGGTGGAAGGTTTATTGGTAAGAAAAGAGTAAATATGTTGATTATAATATATGGAACTGTAGGTTTGATAAAGATATGATTTCTTTTTGGTATGTGAAAGAAAAGTTGAAGAAAATAGCTTATTGTGGTAGTGATGTGAAGACAATTTATTATAAGAAACATGGGCAAGCTAGTGATGATGGTCTAGGTGTATTATATGATGACACATCAATAATGGAAAGGGTGGGTAGTGTTGATAATGAAGGCAAAAATTTTTTATATATTAAGCATCATAATGAGGGGCCCTATAAGAATAATGAGAAGAGGGCCATTGTGGTGTTCTGACATGAAAATTTAAGTGAAAATTTACAAGTTGAGGATACTCTGCCATGGTCACATGCTGATATTGATACATATTTTGAGCAAGTGGTAGCAGAACTACAAACAAGAAGTAGAAAACTTATTGAAGAACAAGATACAACTGTTGGTTTCAAAAAGGATACAAGTGATGGTTTCAAACAAGATAAAGTTGCTGGTAGTGAACAGGATATAACTCCTGGTAGCAAATAGGATACAACTACTGGTGGTATTGAATCTGACAGTGAAGACGGAAATTGAGATGAGGGTGTTGATTTAAATAAAGAGTGTGATGTAGAGTTAAGTAGACTTGACCTTGCTTTACAATATGATGAAGATGAAGAATTTTAAATGCAATAAATAGATTAAAAAAGTACTATCAGGAAGGTTTTATAGAGCATTCTTCTATTGCATTGATTGATCAATAAGAAGCAGGATAGGGGCAGGGGATAAACAAGAATACATGTAGTGGACAAATTGAAGGCAATGAATATGACAGTGAATATCTTGCTGATTCTGATCACGGAAGTTCTGCAAGTGAAAATGATGGTAAGGGTGGGAAGGTTGTTGTGAAAAAAAAAAAGTAAGGTATGATGAGGAAGCAAAAGTTTGTCACATTGAGCTTGGTATGGTTTTCAAGAATCACCGTCAATTTAGGCGAACTTTGGTTAAGTTTGCGATCCGGACCTGATGAGAATTTGCTTATGTGAAGAATGATAAAACAAGGATACAAGCAAAATGCAAGGCTAATGGTTGTACATGGTTAATATTTGCCTTTGTTGAAAGAAAAAAAAAATTCAAGTGAAATGATTTACAGAACAACACACTTGTTATACAAACCATAACATCAGCTAGGTAACTCATGTTTGAATGGCTGATGAATATAAGGAGCTTATTGCAGGTCATCCAGGGATTAAGCCCAACTACATAAAACATCATATCAGTACTGATTTTGGTTTAGAGTTCTCTATCAACCAATTCAGGAGAGCTAAGGTGAGGATTATGAACAAGTTAGAGAGAAATGTAAAAGAAGAATATGCTGAATTGGCAGACTATGCAAATGCTCTTAGACATGCTAACCCACGGAGCACTGTGGCAATTAAAGTGACAGATGAGAGTATTGTATGTACTCTAGTTTTTCAGCGAATGTATGTGTGTTTAGTAACAGTGAAAAAATGTTTTCTTAAAGGGTGTAGCCTTTTTGTTGGCTTTGATGGTTGCTTTCTAAAAGGTGTTGTGAAAGGTCAGTTGTTGACAGCAGTTAGGAAAGATGGAAGTAACCAAATGTATCATTTAGCATGAGCTATTATTAAAGTGGAGTGCTGGGATTCATGAATGTGGTTTCTACAAAAGTTGAGAAGTGATCTTGAGATTACTAATGGCAAAGATTAGACATTTATGTCTAATCAGCAAAATATGTATTAGTTTAATTTATTGTTTCTTGTATAAAACACTAAATTAATTTGTTTCGTGTATGCTATTATTTGTAGGGACTTATAAATGTTGTTCAAGAGATTTTTTCATAGGTATAACACATATTTTATGCTAGACATATATATGTTAATTAGTATCTTGGGTTCAAAGATGATGGACTGAGGGCTGCCTTTTATGCATGTGATAAGGTAGCAAATGAAGTAGCTTTTAAGCGTAATCTTGAAGAGTTAGAGAAATGAAAAAAAGGTGCAACTGTAGCTATTACTAGAATTGATCTACGGTCTTGGTGCAATGCTTATTTTAGCACCACATCTAAATGTGATTTAGTTGACAACAATTGTTGAGAAGCCTTTAACTTCATGCTTATTAGTGATAGGAGTATGCCTATAATTTCCATGTTTGAGGGGATTAGAACTTATGTCATTGATAGACATCTAAAATGGAGACTCTTTTGTAGCAAGTGACATAAAGGATATAGCAAAACAATTTTGGGCAAGCTACACAAAAACATTAATGAAAGTTGTAAGAGTAATGGAAATGATGGGTTTTAGGTAATGTGTGGTTAGGCTCAATTTATTGTTCCTCTGAACTTTAAGTGTTGTGAATGCAGAGGCTGGCAGCTATCGGGAATCCCATGTGCTCATGTTTGTCGAGCATTATTGGTTAGTGATCATAATCCTAAGGACTATCTCGCTTATTGGTATAAGAAAGACAAGTTCATGAAAGCATATGTATATTTAGTAGGAATAATGTCAGGTGAAGAGATATGGGAGCAAACTGGTTTTGTTCCAATTGAGCCCCTAGCTATAAGAAAAATGCTTGGAAGACCTAAAAAAAAAAAAGAATCAGGCTAAAAAATGAGCAAAAGAAAAAAGGAAACAAGTTGACAAAAGAAGGAAAGGAAATGATTTGAAGCATTAGCACTTATAAGCAAGTAAGCCATAATAAGAAAGGATGTAATGGTGCTACTGCAAGTAACTTTTATGTTTGCTCCACATTTTTGTGGTTTTTGCATTTTTATTTAATATCTCACTTTGTAAACTTGATATGCAAAAATGCTTTATGTATAAAAGCATAATTAAATGAGAGAAAATGAAGTTGGGATTCTAATGGAATATGTTCAATCTCAACATTCTGCTACTTCCAATGTTTGAATTGGTTTTACAGGAGTAGTAAGTTCCATATTAATATGTCATGCAAAATGGTCATTTGTTTATGATATGCTCATTTGTCAAAATTTGTTTATGATAAGCTAATCAAAATGGTCATTTGTTCATGATATGCTCATTTGTTTATGATATTCTCGACCTTTTTCTTCCTTTAGCCTAGAGGACACAAATAAGTTTTGTCCCACTTGAAATCAACTACAACTATAGGAGGCAGTGCCAGTTCAAATAGTAGATATATAGGCAAGGGCAGGGGACGTATCAACTAAAAGAAAAGGCCTCATGGACTAAGAGTTCACGTAAATTTAATCATAGGTTGTGAAACTTTATATGTAAGAGTCCATTTAACTTGAAAAATGATGTCTCACATTTTTATCCAAAATTGAACTTTACCTCATATATTTTGATTTTTAGCCTAGTTTGCCTTCATAGACAAGGCTTTAAGTTGCTGGCAGTTGCTTCATTCCAGATAATTTTGATAGGTTTTGGAGACCAAATAAGCAAAACTTGCTGATTCTACCAAATCATGTACCTATTGAAGCTGCTACTAATTCTACAAAATCAATTGCATATGAATAGTTCTTTGGAACAACAGCTATAATTATGTTCAAACTTTCATTTTGGAACTTTCATCAGCTCCTATTTTGTTTCAAAGAGAAAACAAAATATGGTTTATTAAATTGGAAACAAACAACCATTTACGGGCAGTAAACATCTTTGCTTCTTGTTTAATAATTCTGCACATATACCTTTACACTTTTCGTCTAAAAAATTTTCAAACAAAAAATTATGACATCAATTGTAAACTAAAACTGAACAATTTGTATTGGTAAACCAAAATCCACTTTCAGCTACTTCATTGTAACAAAAAAGGGTTAGCCCTCAAAATACATTTAGTTCAACAATTGCATATGACATTTGCCAACCTTAAACCTCAAAAGAAAGTAAATTACAACCAAGAAAATGACTATCAATATCACTGCAACAACTACAAACACTTTGTAACAATTATCATTTCTATTTGTAACATTCATCTCATATAGGCTTCTAACTATAGCACCAAGTTCATCCTTAGATACACATTCACCGTGGCCTTGATAGTCTCTTAACTGGCTCCTTAAATGTCCAATCTCAGCCTCTTTCATCACCAACTCCTCTTGCATTTGGTTAATGACAACAAGTTTCATCTCAAGTTCCAATTCCTTTCTTTTCTCTCTGTCACAAAGTTCTTTAACAACTACATTTGCACAATTATAGAACTCATTATCTATCGAGTGCAAATATCAACATCCCTTCTCCTTCTTTATCTCTATCGCAAGCTGCACAACAAAATGTACAATATCTCATTAACGGTTCTATGTCTAATCCACTACAAACAACTCATCAATTCTATGTTCAAACCAATACATTTCATGAAACACTAACAATGTTCAAACCAGTACAACCGAACACAAAGCAACACATAACACAAAGTAAACTAGGAACTACTGAACACACAATCAAAGAGGAAAACCTGGAATATTAGACAACAATAAAAAAAGAACAACCTACAAAATTAAACACATAATCTTTCCAATAGCAACATGCAACATGGAGCAATAGGGCAATACGCAACACAAAGAAGGAACTATTGAACAAAAGTAAACGAAGCTATAAAAATGTATTGCACTAGAGCAACACGCAAAAGCCCAAAAACAGGACATTCACCACCGAAGAAACAAGACAAATCCAAGACAAAGCAATACCTAGTAGTTGGGGCAGCCATAAAACCTTATCCCCATGTTGTCTGTCTCTTTCCAAGCAGTATAAACGCAAGCAATGAACCCACATAAACATCGATGTCGTTCACTGGTATCATGCCCCAATTTCGTGTTTATTGGTAATCTCGAATTACCTAAGGAATTCGATATCGTGGGTAGCAAAGGAAATCAGGTAGATTTGGGGTAAGAAGGTTTTTGCAGACTTACTAACCCTAAATCCCTAAATTTATTTAAACCTGATACGCCTAATTTAGGGAAGACAACCTGAGGTTCTCTTTTAAAAGACAGAAAATAGACGTCGTTAACCATGTGATCCCATGTGCCGTTCCGACTCGTCCGAAGGACTAACTTAACACATTTTGTCAAGTTTAAGGACTAACAAAGACCAATTTCTAGTTTGAGTTAATCAAGTTAAGGGACCGGTGAAGTGTTTAAGCCTAAAATAAATCACATAAAAAGTATTGCAATTTTTTCAAAAAAATGAAAGTCTATTTCTCTTCCCTTAATATATATGTATATACATACACTTAGAGATGATGAAAAATGTTATGTGAATACTGGTTAACAAAAAATTAACAATTAGCATGCTCTATAAGATGGATGGAAAAGAGGAATACTTTGAGAGCTTCTTATGCTAATGACATGCTTCCAGGAGCCTGTAAACCTTAGTTCTCCAGTTGACCCGTAATGCATGAACTTGTAAGTTTGTTAGTTGCTGCTAAGGCAATATCTTAAATGATTTTTTAAAAAAGTTCTAATGAATAAACTAAATATTTTAGTTTTTTTTAAAAAAATATATAAATAGCAAAACTTGTAGTAATAAAAATCTTGCAGCTTTTGTTCATTGGACCTAATAAAATTGATGTTTGCAAAGTTTGAGGCTGGGCCAAAAACAAGGCCCTTAGCAATCACATAAGAACCCAATTAGACAATTTACTTGGGCGGTTTGGAAACGAAGTTTCACGGCCCAGTCATTTCAAAAATGGATTAGCTTATAGAAAAGAGAAGATTCTGGATCGCATTATCCACTTCATCGTGTGCGACTAACTATCCCATTGAGAAGTAAAATCCATATGTAATATCCTAACTATAATTGTCATTCTAATTTTAGTCTCTTACTTAATTAGTGTATGCCTTTAACTTATATCATGTTACATGTGAATCCCTTTCAATAGTTTCTCTGTTTTTTTTTTAACAAAAGTTGCTCATTTGGCACTCACACTACCGTGTGACATCATTTTTCATAAGAATAAATGGTTATACTAGAAGAGCAAGAAACTTCAGGTTAAAGTTGACATAAACACATAATCTTATGGATTTAAAATATAAATTAGCAAAAGCTTCATTTCCCCTTAAGTTTTTTTCCCGCACTTCCTCAACTTTTGTGCCTGCCACGAATCCAAACCCTTTTATTCCTTCATGGCTGCCTTTGCATAGCCGTGCCTTCGTCTGCTGGAACCCCTTTGAGATCCGCCCTTGCAGTGCCTATGCCAATCCTTCCCGCTCCCACCTCTACACTTGCATGGCTTGCACGCCATCTTTTGCCACATACCTCCCTTGCCTTCCTATGCAACTTGTCACGCGTAGTCCTTACAGTCTAGCCAAAAGATAGTCGTATATGTCAATTGCACCGAGTTTTTCTACTATGCGTGCTGTGACCAAGTCTACAATCAAGACTTTGATGCCACTGTGGTATTTGCTCAAACCATCTCCATAAGAACCACGACAAGTGGATTTGCCCCCGTGCATTACCGAGTGATGCTAGATAACCTTTGGAAGAGTCATAGAATTGATTACTGTCCTTGGATGCCCTATTCATAAGAGCATAGCTTAATAGGAAATCTCTTAGCTCATGTCTGGTGACAAAGCAAAGGTTGCAAGTCGGGTGGAGGGAGACTAGGGAGTCAGCAAGGCCTAGGGAGATGTAGGAGGGGCCAGACCAGAGGGAGAGAGTTGGCCAGTGAGCACCGGCACTGGCGATAATGCAAAGAAGATTTTAGGAGGAAGATGAAATTTGGGTCAATTTACATTTTAAGCCTTTATGATTATGTGTTTATTTTAATTTTAACCTGAAGTTCTTTATTCTTCTAATATAGTCATTTGTTGTTAGGTTCCGTGATAGTGTCGGTGCCACATAATTAACTTTTCATTCCACTTAGTACACGAAAAATCATTGTTAGAGAATCTTTAATTAGAGAAGTTAAGATGTTGTCTATCATAGATCTTGATTTAAAAAAAAAAAACATACCAGCGACATTCCAATTTTAATAAGAAAACAATAACGTTATTATCCGTTTCTTTAAAAGTAAAAAATGTGAAACGATTCCTAATCCTATTAAGTACCCTATGGCTATCAAAGTGAAAGTGGAGCCTTTTAGCTCCTGGTGATTACAGTAACTCATGACTAGTAGACAGTAGTACTGGGAAGCAAGCATATACAGCGGATGAGGCACACAAGAGTGGGGAAGTTTGAAAGCAGCAAGTCCATTGTCGGCATTGTAATTCCATCAATCAATCATAAATCGTCTTCTCTCTCTCTCAAAGAAAAAGAAAGACGAAAGGCAAATTCATCATTGTCGCAGGTGAGAAAGGAGAGAGCACTGTTTGAGTTGGTCAGCCTCAACAGCTCCTGGTCCACTCCGATTGGATTTTGATACGCATCTTTTACCTTTTTAAGTTGTCACCCTTTCAAATACGATGAAGCAGCCAATAAATAAGAAATGTGAACGTAAATGATAAATATACAGACCAGCAAATAAAAGAATAAAACAACAAATAAATAAATAAATATAGATAAATATACATCAACTGAATATGTTTATGAATATAAATAAATGAATAACATCATTATTTATATACATTTATTTAAATAAATAAATATAATTTTTTTTTCATATTTATTCATTTAACTAGTTAAATAAATCAACAAAAATGAAATTCTGTTGATCAACTACTCGTAAATAGTTATAGTTCATCGGATGTTTATGTTCTATTAGTTTACAACCGTAACGTCTTGCATCTCTTAGTTGGTATATCATTAGCCTATTTTGATAATATCTAGAATTAGAAGTATAATTTAAACAAAAGAATAAAATAAAACAAAACAAGAGGAAGCATATGTAAAATTACCCCTTGAGAATATGGGGGTCATATTTTTGAACAAGTGGGTTGAGAAGTCCAAGTTGGGTTAAATCAGTGGCGTAGCTATCATATGCTGGGAGGCAGCCTCCTTAAAATTTTGAAAAAAATGTAAATATGGGGTAGTAATTTGGTGATTTTGTCAAAAGTTAAGGACTGAGTGTGCATTTTGTTCCCCTAAAAATTGTGGAAAAATATAAATATGGGATAGTAAGGTAGGCGCTGAAAAAAGTAAGGACCCAATGAATAGTTATTCCTTCTACATTAAGCAAATATTCTAACATAGCCTAAATGCACTATTAGTCCTCCAACATTTTTAACTCGTACGATTTGCTCATTAAACTTTGAATTAGTGTGAATTAGTCCCAATTTACAGGTTTACCTAACCACAATGCCGTCTCTCTCTCCCCCCCCTCCCCCGAATCAAAAATTCTAGTTCCGCCACTGGGTTGGCTGTTTGGTAGTTTCACTATCATGTGTTCCACAGTTGAACAACCTGGCCTTTGCTAGGATCATGAATAAGGGCTTTGTACTGTTGTACAGCTCATCCTTTAATGTTAATTCATTTTCAGTTTTATAAAATAATTAATTATTGAAGAGAGATAAAATAATTAATTATTTAATATATTATTCTCAATTTTTTTATTTTTCACTCAATTTATATATTAATTGAAACTCTATATTTAAGAAATAAAAAGATTTTTTTCTTTATTTTGAGCTGACACTGCTGCAGCAACTCATTCTGTTCCTTTTTGTCCATCTAGCCGCCGGTTGGATGGCTTTCTTCAATAAATTCTTCGTCTTTCAATATATATATATATAATAATAATAATAATTTTTTTAAAAATTATTTCTATTACATTTTTTAAGCTGTCTGAGAAAGTCATAAAAAATTACTTTCTAAAAAAATTTTATTGAAGTGATTATTAGATAGGCATAGTGTTAGCATTCAAATGGTATTAGTTATGGAAAAAAATGAAAATAATACGTTTGTAATGAATTTTTAAGTTGAAAATGGAAAGATTCATGCGTATCTCCAATTCACTTATCAATTGGTAAAATTAAACATTAGTTGTCATGGATTCCAAGCCCGTACCAAATCCCTGGGCATATTCGATACATCCGAGTGTCATATATATAATTGCCGAAAATGTGATCCCAAGCCATCCAGTTTATGCCTCGTTATCTATCTGCATGAGACCACCAGAATTTGTTCAAAAAAAAAAAAAAAAACACACACACACACACACACAGATATATATATATATATATATATATATATATATATATATATATATATATATATATATATATATATATATGTGTGTGTGTGTGTGTGTGAATGTTGAGCACTAACATAGCATAGATTGGTACATAGCTAGCGCAGGCAACAGTCTTAATCACAATCTCTTTTATCGTCCCTGAAAGAATCTTCTACTTCAAGCCCTTCACCACCTTTGAAATTCTGTCCTTCAGATAGTTGAACACCTCCTTCTTTCTCCTCCCAAAAACACTCGCCCATAGAAAAAGTGGAGAAAAAGCTTTCTTGGTCCCTCCTTGAAAAAAAAAGGGGTAACATAATTGAAATATTCAGTCGTATGTCAATCTTGAATTTTTCAGTCATATTTCAGTTGCTCAACAACTATCAGCGACTATTTCGTCAACAACTGTCCTTTTGGGATATCGGTCACAGTCACAAGTTTTCTCTGCTTTGGACCAACAAATATGGAGCTCAAGTAATTTGGTCATATATATATATATATATATACCCGAGAAAAAACCGGTAAATTGTGAGTCTGAAATTTGTGCCTTCTAACATTTTCACTGCTGTTAGTTAGTTTTCCTCTAGTTGTGTTAGTGGGATCACTCGGCACAAGGCCTCAAATCAGGCGTGCTCCGTCAATAAGTTCACTAGGCCTGACCTGAACTGAAGCTTTTTGTGCATGTCTTCCAATCCCATCATCAATTATCGGATACAAACACACCACCGGCCTGTAATTTCATGTTTCCAATTCCCTTGGCATCACTTTACTCGATTCAGAAGAATTCTTAACTCTTACATCATCCTATAATTTTTATATATCGTAGCTGGATTGAATATTCTAATTTTGTATATTATATATGCGTCTCATCACATGAAAAGTTTCAATTCAATTTGCTTGGGAGGTAAGAATTGTATATATGTACGCTACTGCACTTACGTAAATTTTTACAACAGTAGTTTATAGACTATATAATTAACCATATGACCATGAGTAATTAATTAGTTTAATAATAATTAATTGTGGGATCATCTTCACTTATGCAACTTAGCTAGTAAAGATAAGACATTGTCTCAATCGAGACCCGGGTTTGAGAGGTGGCGTAAGAACGCAGTCCCATACACAAACTTGTCAATAAATTGTCCAATGATAACTCAACAAATACCTTTTAAAATTTTTTCTTGTAATTCTTCGCACCTTAAATATATATTTGTACACGCTTTTGATTAAGAAAAGAAAATTGTAGGATCTAAATTGATTTTTTTTTAAGTGAAAAAATCACTGAATTGGTAATTAAAAGGGCTTTGGTAAAAACTAAAATCTGTATAAGTACTTGTTTTTGGTAATAAGGGCTTGACTAATCAGGTTTGACCCACTTGTGGCAATATAGAATAGACCAGTAATCATGCGAGTCGAAGTCGTGGATATATGAGAAAGGCGGAGGTTAATTAAACCAATGATTACGGGCGAAGTTGTGACGATCGAATTGATAGATTCGATTCATTTCATGCTTAACAACAGTGTTTGGGCGTGGGGCTGCTCCAAGAGAATATATCTTCCATCCATGATGAAAGCTCCTCTTAAAACTGTCCCACTGTGAAAATCTCTGTGAAGTTAGCCCAATTAATTATATACATACTCATCCTTCATCATCGTTTGTGGGCCAAAAATATTTCATGCGCTGCTGCATTTCTATGCCATATAAAAGCTTTAGACATACATGTTTCTCTCTGTTTTTTATTTTTATATTTTTTCAGAGAAATAATAAGTTATATATGTTTCTTCGAGATTTCATTTAGACATATATGTTTGCAAGTTGCGAACAATGAGCACTTGCATGAGTTTTACCTAAAAAGGGTTGGGTTAGTGATGTAGGGCAGCAGATCTACGGTAGACATTACCGTTAATACATTCGAATCATAAGGAGGCATTAGGGGTGGGAAAGAAATAATTAACCGAAGTAGTGTTTTAGGACATGAGCCTGCCCTGCCCTGCCCTGCCTGATAGATATATTGAAGTCGAGCTCGATCAATCATGGCTCGTGCTGATAATTGATTGAGTCCAATATCACACCCAGATGGGTCCAACTCTAATCTACATGCATATCCACAACTCAGGCGTCAATTTCCCTGTTCTCACCTTTCAAAACAACCATCATTCTCAACCAGATGCTCCATCATTTACCACGGACCACTACACTACCATTTCCTCACCTGAATCCTTAACTACAACCAAACCTCATCCATTATACCATACTCCATAACAAAAATACAAACTGTCTACACCTGTTTTTTTTTTTCCACAAAAGATTGCTTTTTTTTTATTTGATCAAATATGAGTCAAATGCCACCTTATAAACCAACAACAATATAAGACTATATAAAACAATAAAAACATAAAATTAGTCACTAAAAAGTCTATTTGTCTCTATGACACTGAATGAAAATAAGAGAATCAGATTAAACCGAACATTCTATATAAATCAGAATAAATCTGAAATAAATAATTTGCAAATAAATGGAACAAAGCCCAGATAGGGCATGACCAAATTGTTAAAACAAAAAATAAACTATCTGACCAAACAAAAGACAAATTAACCCCTAATAATAGCCAATAAAGTTCAATATAATGAATAGATGAAAAATTCTGACAACATCATCCAATCTGTTATTTGAGAATGCATTATCATCAATGCTTGTCATTTTTCACTCTCTAACCTTTGTCTGATTCTCTATCAGCGAAAACAAATCACCCAGATATATTTGTTGTAAAGTGTTATAAGAACCAGATAGTGCTATTGCTAATGGTAATAAATGAGTGAAACAAAAACAATAAAAAATGATGGCTTGTTGACGGCCTTTAAATCTTAACCTTGTACATCTGTTTGTATTTAGGATTAGGCCCCTAAATCTAACTAATAATTTTTTTATGTCAAAAAGTTTGGGTGTAACTTTTATTTAAAAAAAAAAACAAATTTAGGGAGGTGGACTTTATTGGCAGAAATATGAGTATAGGAGCTGAATTGACTTTGCACGCAAACAGACCGGGTATCCTTAGGTGGAACAAATTATAAGAAGTTTTAAGGTTCCAATTTGCACGGATACCAATAGATACTAATCTACATAGTACATAATACCTTTTTATATATTGCTCACATCAAGCCTTACCCATCATTAATAAGTCTCTGCTCTTGTTCTCAGGGGAAGAATATTTGCTGCATACTTCTCAAGTAACGTAACAAACTCTTGGCTCCTAGCAGTATTGTTAGAACCGGAACGTGCATAGAACCATTATGGGTTTCGGTTCATAGTCTAACCAGTTCAACTGGTTAAACTGTCAGACCAAATTCATTTTCTTATTTTTCATCTACAATAAGTGACCTTATTGTAACTTTAAAAAGTGATAGGATTATATGAGGAATTATCAAATAATATAAAGGTCAGTTGCAATTAAAACATATTTTTCCCACAACCCTAAATTTCAGTGGCCACCCACTTCTCTTATTTCTCTCCACTCTCCAACCTGCCACCAACTTCTCTCATCTCTCTTCACTTTCTAGCCTCTAGCATCCTTTAGGCTTTTGAGTTTTTGTCGATTCTCATCTTTTCTTTCTCTCCATCTCTCTTGCCCTATGAAAATAATCCATAGCCGAATTAATCTCTATTTTTTTTTTCCAATAGATTGCTTCGTTCCTTTGCATTTTATGACCTCTTTAATTGGCTAATATGTGCATATATTTGGAAATCTTCATTTTTTCCATTGTTTTTTATAATTTCGTTCCATCTTTCCCATCTTTCCAAGCAAAAGTAGGAAGAGGTAAGAAGATTGCATTAACTTAGAAAAATCATGGCTCTCTGAACAGTTTGGCTTGAACGGTTTGAGCGATTTTTTACAGTTCTATCCAGTTTTGACTCAATTGAATATTAGCCGAAACCCGGACCGAACAAGGTTCCAGTTCTCGGATTAACTGGTCTAACAGTCCGGTCCAGCTTGTTTTTGACAACTATGGCTCTTAGTGATAAGATTCTTGCATGTGGATATAGCCAAAATTTTTATGTGTCAAGTTGTAGACATGTATAGCTAATGATTCATTTGTGCCATATGGTTAATTGCACCCATGACCCCTAACATTTTATTATTTTCCTATTTTAGACCATAATATTAAAACCTCGCATAAGACGTCCTTAACTTCAATTTTTTATTTCATTTTAAATCTTTGGCAGATGGAAAGTATTAAAATTAATGAAACTGGCCTACTTGGGGCAATTGACCACGTGGCACAATGAATCATCAGCTATAAATGCCTGAAATTGGCCACATAAAAAATTTAGCGCCTATGCTACAAAAGATGAAGATATTTATGGCATATACAGGATTAGCCCATATTTTTCCTTCCTCCTCCCTCCCTTGCAGCCTCCAGCCCTCCCTCGCAGCCACCGGCCATGGCCTCATCTGCCGCTCATCCTCCCATCCTCTCCTTGTTCCCTCGTTCCTTTCTCCGTCAATCCCTCTTTGTCAATCCGACAAGATTTCATCTGATTGCAACCCTTGATTTCGGCTGATCACAGCCCATAATTTCATTCAATTTCGTTCTCTATTTTCTTCCACCGTAATCGATTTCACTTGCCATTTGATTCCGCCATTGATTGTGCTCGCCTCCTCAACCAATTGACCTTCTTTTCCTAACCTTTGATTTGAATTGGACCAACGATTTGAATCATAGCCATGTCGTTGCATCCATCGTCATCTTTGTCGTTTCTTCACCATTGTCGCATCCATCATCGTTGTTTCCTCAGATTTTAGGTGGGTTTACGATTCAAGGAGAGAGACAAGGGATGGTGGTGGCTCAGGACAGGCAGATTCGACAAGGGACGGTGGCGCGAAGAAACAGGGATTGCGGGCTAGTATCATCGGTGATGCCAAGGTTGGTGGCTGGAATGGCATCGAGTAGGGGGAATGGTAGTCCAGGGGTGGCAGTGGTAGTAGAGGAAAAGTTAGAGTTTTAAGGGAGGGAAGCGAAAAATCAGGGACCTAGGCCTCTATTTACTTTTTATTTTTTTCTTCATTTTCCACGCCAGTGACACCGTGGTAAATTGCTCACGATGGTGTGCCACGTGGCCAGTTTCGTTAGTTTTAACAATTTTCATCCACTAAAGATCTAAAATAAAACAAAAAATTAAAGTTGAGGACATTCCATACAAAGTTTTGATGTTAAGGTCTAAAATAGGGCAATAATAAAATGTTAAGGGCCACGGGTTCAATTTACCCATATGTACATACATACATACATACATACATACATACATACAGTCTTCTAAATGTGGTAATCACATTCTCAATTTTCATAACGTCTCTAATCTCTATCCTTTTTTATAACCTGAATCGACAAAAAAAAACAAGAAGAAAAGAATTAGGTTGGATCGATGAATATCTCACTTCCCCTTAGACTTAATTCTCATAATCTCATGGATACTAAAATCGAAATTCAATTGCCAAACGTTTGTTTTGACACTAAAATCCTTGTCATCTAAGCTTGAACAACTTTAGGCTGCATTTAGCCACACAAAAAATTACCAAGCGGCTATTATTGTTTGTTTTTTTCAATTTTATCTTTTTATCTAGAACTGATTTCATATGAAATTTAGTACTGTTTTTAGCTAAAAATCACTTAAATCATATTTTATTTTACAAATAAATTAATTCCTACGATTTTCCCGTACACAGCTTAAAGAAAACAAAATATTAATTTTTTTTTTTTTGCAAAAACTGTGTAAGAAGTGGTTTAGGGCTTTTAAAACTTTAACTTTTCAATTCATATATACAAGTTGGGTAAATAATTATTATATTTAAAAATAATCACTAGTAATCTATATTCAACTTGAGTAAATAATTAATATATTTAAAAAGCAATGAATGCACAATTTAAGATTGCACATGCCCTGATTTAGATCCAGTACTTTAGGGAGTTCGCGGGAAATATTTTTATAATATTATTTCTAAAAGGGTATTATTTTTATTAATTTTTATCATTGAATGAGATTTTATAAGTTGAGAATTGAAACAATTGCAAAAACAAAGCTAAGTTTACTTTCTAAAAGATATTATTTAAACGATTAGAAGACATATAAAGTATTGAATTCAAATAATGTTAATTCTAAATGAAAAGAAAATAAAAAAGAAATAAAAATAAAACTAATCAGGTTTTTGTAATCTCTGAAAGAACGAAACCCTGACAATATTTTGACTAACACTGAGCCAAAAGCTTTTTTCAATGACAACGTACATATACATACATACATGCATACATGCATATAGACTTTTAAATGAGGTAATTACATTCTCAATTTTCATAACGTCTCTGATCTCTATTCTTTTTTATAACCTGAATCGAAAAAATGGAAGAAAGAGAACTCGGTTGGATCGATGAATCTCTCACTTCCCCTTAGACTTAATTCTCATAATCTCATAGATACTAAATTGGAATTCAATTGCCAAACGTTTGTTTTGACACTAAAATCCTTGTCATCTAAGCTTGAACAACTTTAGGCTGCATTTTGCCGAACAAAAAATTACTAAACGATTATTATTATTATTATTTTCAATTTTATCTTTTTATCTAAAACCGATTTCATATGAAATTTAGTACTATTTTTAGCTAAGAATCACTTAAATCATATTTTATTTTACAAATAGATTAATTCATATGATTTTCCCATACACAACTTAAAGAAAATAAAAAATTAATAATTTTTTTTTTTCAAAAACTGTGTTAAAGTGGTTTAGGGCTTTTAAAATTTTAATTTTTGAATTCATATATACAAGTGAGTAAATAATTATTATATTTAAAAATAATGACTAGTGATTTATATTCAACTTGAGTAAAATAATTAATATATTTAAAAAGCAATGAATGCACAATTTAAGATTGCACATGCCCTTATTTAGATCCAATACTTTAGGGAGTTCGGGAAATATTTTTATAATATTATTTCTAAAAAGGGTATTATTTTTATTAATTTTTAACATTGAATGAGATTTTATAAGCTGAGTGTTGAAACAATTGCAAAAGCAAAGCTAATTTTACTTTCTAAAGGATATTCTTTAAATGATTAGAAGACATATAAAGTATTGAATTCAAATAATGTTAATTATAAACGAAAAGAAAATAAAAAGAAATAAAAATAGAACTAATCAAGTTTCCATAATCTCCTAAAGAACGAAACCCTGATAATATTATGATTAAGACCGAGCCAAAAACTTTTTTCAATGACAACATACATACATACAGTCTTCTCAATGAGGTACTCACATTCTCAGTTTTCATAACGTTTGTGATCCCTATCTTTTTTTAATACCTAAATTGAAAAAATAAAAGAAGAGAACTACGTTGGATCTATGAATCTCTCACTTACCCTTAGACTTAATTCTCATAATCTCATGGATACTAAAATTGGAATTCAATTGCCAAACATTTGCTTTGGCACTAAAATCCTTGTCATCTAAGCTTGAACAACTTTAGGCTGTATTTTGCCGCACAAAAAATTACTAAGCGGCTATTATTGTATTTTTTTTTTCACTTTTATCTTTTTTATCTAGAACTGATTTCACATGAAATTTAGTACTCCCTCCATTTCACAATATTTGGCCTCTATTCCTTTTTTGTCAGTTTCAAAATAGTTGTTCCATTTTTATCTTTCCAAATAAGGTAATTTTTTTATTATTTTATATATATATCATTTATTGAAAGGGGAGAAAGTTGAAAAAATTAAAGAGTGAAAGTACGTAGGGCAAATTAAAAGTACAAATACTGGTAACTTTTTTCAGAAGAGTACATGTACTTTATATAAAAATAAATAAACTAATAGTTTTATATTAAAAGAAAGAAGTAAAAAGCATAGAAGTCTTAATTTGTGTGTATTATAAAAAATGACAGGTTTTATGAGACAGAGGAAGTACTATATTTAGCTAAAAATCACTTAAATCATATGTTATTTTACAAATAAATTAATTCCTATGATTTTTCCGTACACAGTTTAAATAAAATGAAAAATTAATAGAAAAAACTTATTATTATTATTTTTTTTTTTGCAAAAACTGTGTTAGAAGTGGTTTAGGGCTTTTAAAAATTTTATTTTTCAACTCCTATATACAAGTTTGGTAAATAATTATTATATTTAAAAAAATCACTAGTAATCTATTTTCAACTTGAGTAAATAATTAATATATTTAAAAAGCAATGAATGCACAATTTAAGATTGCACATGCCCTTATTTAGATCCAATACTTTAGGGAGTTCGCGAAATATTTTTATAATATTATTTCTAAAAGGACATTATTTTTATTAATTTTTAACATTGAATGAGATTTTATAAGTTGAGAGTTGAAACAATTGCGAAAAAAAAGCTAAGTTTACTTTCTAAAACACATTCTTTAAATGATTAGAAAACATATAAAGTATTGAATTCAAATAATGTTAATTCTAAACGAAAAGAAAAGAAAAAGAAATAAAAATAGAACTAATCAGGTTTTCGTAATCTCCAAAAGAACCAAACCCTATTTTGACTAATTAACACCGAGCGAAAAACTTTTTTTCAATGACAGCCAGATGGTGCACTTTCAGGATAGAACAACTCTTTCATTCTTAATTTCGTCCAAGTTGAAAGTTGAAATAAGGTTATAAGCATTGTACCAATTAGGGGTGATCAGTATTCGGTTCAAACCGAAAAAATTAAAAAATTAAAATAATTTTAAATTTTGGTTCAGTTAATTCGGTAATTTGGTTCAGTTTCGGTTAAAACCGAATAACAAAAATTTCGGTTTTGGTTTTAAAATTCGGTTAATTCAGTAACCAAAATTTTTTATACCAATTTTTTTTATTTGTTTCATGAACAATAATGCTACCAAGTAACCCAAATTAGCTTTGATTCTTATTTTGTTTCTTTCCATGGACAATGAATCTTCTATATTGAATGGAATTTGAAAAGAAAAATAATATTTTTATCTCATTTCATCTCTTATAGAATTTACTTACCATTTTTTCGGTAAATTCGGTTTGAACCAAACCAAACCGAAATATTTTGGTTCGGTTTGAATTCGGTTTTATAGACTAATTCGATTAATTCGGTTTCTTAGCATCCAAAACCAAAAACCGAATAAACCGACTAATTCGGTTTGGTTTAAACCGAACAAACCGAATAATCACCCATAGTACCAACCGACTAATTTAGCTTATATTGATTGTATGGTATCTATTATTTATTATAGCTTATTGCAGCTTACATTTTAACCTGAGCAAAATGTTTCTTCACTTTTAACCAAATAACAGGTGTAACATATGATAAGATTCTGTGTGATATCGTATTAGGCCTAAGGGCAAGCATCGCGCCTTCAATCATCTAATAGAACTTGGTTCATTAAGGCCCAATTCGGGTCAAGTCAATAGGGTGGAGTTAACACATTTTTTGGCCCAATTGATCAAAACGTTTTTATTCTGCCCCTCAAAAAGTTAGTAATTACACTTTGTACCACACCCAATTGTTAACCCTAAGCTGGGACGTTTCCAGTCCGAGATGACGGAGTACAGTGGTGCATAGTGTCGATGGACACTGGGAGGATATGATCGAGGGGTCACTGGTGTGGGCTGGCTAATAGCAAGGAGATCGAAAGGGCACAATTTGGAAAGGTACGGTGAATCGATGAGGGAAATGGGCAGTTTGGTGGGATCCAGAAAGGGGGTTGGGGGACGGCAGGGTTAGGGAAGTCAATACGATTAGAACCTGTTTGTGCGACGGCGGGGGGTGAGGGGTAGTGGGTGCGGTGACGAGGTCGGGGCTAAGTGCGAAGAAGGGGAGATTGCGGAGTAGAGACGACGGCAAGGTCAGGGGTTGGGGCGATGGCGGCGACGACATGGTGAAGGTTAAGGGCGACGGCAGGGTAAGGACTAGGTACGATTGGGAGTTGGGGCGACTGGTTCAGAGGTAGGGAGGCGTAAATACAAGCAACTTCAAGTTTTATTTTGTATTTATTTTAAATTTGAGATAATAAAACATATTAATTCAGATGTATTAACTACAAATGAACCGTCAGCAAGTGATCAACTTAACAGGCTAATGTCTGGAGTGAAAGAGTATAAAACTTCTATATGGAAAGAGAATTCTACATCAAGGAGATTTCTCGTCACAATCAAACTCCATCTAACCCTATAAAAGAGACCCACAACATTTTCAAAGTAGGTTTGTAATCTAGCCCGCAATCTTTTAGAACTTTTCATAATTAACACTAAGCCTGACTGTGAAAAATTAAAAAGGTAAAAAGCTATAAATATACATATATAGATACATATATACATGCCTGTAATTGTGCTTGTGCGTGTATAAAATCGTGGAAAGTATCTACATTGTTACTGAATTATATATAAAATTAATGAGGGTAAAAGGATTAGTAGAAAATTCAGAATAAATTTAGGAAAAATATTGGAGGCCAAGTTTGTAGTTTATATAAAGATCCTTTAATACAATATATACACGTGCATATGTGATAAATGAGCAATCGCGTAGAATATAGAAGCTTGAATGTTGAAGATAAGTCATATTACACCATCCCCATGGACTTCATTCATTTTGTGATTGACAACCCTGTCTTTGCTCGACTGTTTGCCCGTTACTCCAATTGATCGTCGCATAATATTGTCAGTTAAGATAAAAAAAAGAAAACATCAAACAAAATAAATATCAGTAACTAA
This sequence comes from Aquilaria yunnanensis, assembly GCA_039654915.1. NCBI lineage: Eukaryota > Viridiplantae > Streptophyta > Magnoliopsida > Malvales > Thymelaeaceae > Aquilaria > Aquilaria yunnanensis. The sequence goes on along the minus strand of CM077593.1, from coordinate 5,024,183 downwards.
TATTTACTCAATCCCTCGTTGTTAAACATGTCTTTACCTCTAAGGTATTAGAATTATATACACACACACACATACAAGTAATTAAAGAGATGAACAGAGACAGCTCAATAATGGTAAAATCCAACAATTCGAATTGGTTATTTTCTCAATATACATATAAAAAATTTGTGGAATGATGTTAGGAAGAAAAAAAACTTGTTATACACATGTACGATTCATTCTCAAAATCAAAAAATGGTTATTGTTTAGTGTACAAAAGGAATTTGCTACCAAAACTATAATACAACAAACCCACTGATGCTACTCGACCACGTGACATAGTAGCTGTTGTTCTAGGAAGTAGAGAGTTCTAGACAAATTAGAAATTGTTGCTTTGCTTTAAAAAAATTTTAGGGATGACATTTGATACTAAAATTTTTATGTATTTTGAGCAAAAATCTTTTTATTTACAAGCCATGTGGGAAATGATTGAAAATGTCATTCACATAATTGAAATCAGCCATTGAAGCCAAATGATCAACAAACCTGAGATGAGAACAGATCGTGTGGCTCACTTCAAATTGGAGAAAATTTGTTGGTATACTCCAATATTATTCATTTGGCACAGTGTTATTCTTTGGAGTGAAAAGGAACAAGTATGACAAATATATTGGATTGGTGGAAGAAATAAAATCTGGGCATTCGAGAATCATAATTTTGGAATGAAGAAATTCACAGGGATGACATCAATTCCATTAGTTGCTAGGCTTTATATTAGATAAGCGATAGTTCAATGGAAGTGCCGATTGTGAGTTCAGAAGCTTTAGCCTTGTCTGGCAACCAAAAGACCTCATATTAGGGAAGAGTATATCAGATTCGGGCGCCTATAGTTGTGTCAAGGGAGTTGGAGAAGGGATGGAGGAATCTTTAAATGGGGAGAGGGTGAGAGGAGCGGTGACAATGGGGAAGGGGTGAGAAGAGCGGTGACAATGGGGAAGGGGTGAGAAGAGCGACGATAACTAGACTTGGTAGTAGGGAGGTAGTGGTGTTAGAGAAGAGGCAGTGCGATGAGGACTAATGGTAGGGAGATGATGTTGTTTGGTGAGGAGGCAAGGTTGTTTGGCAGGGTAATAGCCAAGGCATCTATGCTTGGAGACGCAAGTGGTGTTGGTGGGAAAAGGATGAGCCAGGGAGGCATCGCAAAAGGTGGTTTTTATTTCAAGTAGCAACAAGCTAAGGGAGGCGAGGGGCGACAAGAAGCGGCTGGGCTTTGGCGGTGAAGCTAGTTCAGTGGCAATAATTGAGGTCATCAATGGAGGCGACAATGAAGAGGTAATCAGGGTTTCTCCTAATTGTTTGAGTTTGAGTTGGGTTGGTGTTAATGGTGGGCTTAACAAGGGAAGTACTTCTAGTCAGCTAAAAAATGGAGCCTACATGAATTCCACTAAAAAATGAAGTCTATATGAATTCCATTGGGTCAAAATTGTCATCAATTAATGGGTCTAAATATTCTTTTGTGGGTGTAAAAATACGAAGGATATTTCAGCTATGGCAAATAGTAGTATGGATGAATCTTATTTGTTGTTTCTCAAGGTCCCTGTAATTCTGAAGACCGTGGATAATCAGTGGATGAATGATTTTGTGAGTTTTAAGTGGCCAACAAAAACTATAGGATCAAAAGGTGATGGAACTTCAAATTGTGATATAGAGAATATTGAAAATTTAGGGTCTTTCAATTCTTTTGTAAAATTTTTTTACAATTGTGATAAATTAGCATTGGGCGATCTATTTAATCTTGACAAGGTGCAAGATTAGATAAAGGGTTGAAAAAAAAATGGGATAGAAGTCAAAAAGTTTGACATGAAAGGATGAATTGAAAGGTTGGAACGACGGATTACAGATTAAACATTTTGTTTAATTGGGACTCCTAGGTTCTTGGTTGTGGTGATTATAGATGCTAAAGTATATAATTTCTTAGTGTTTATAAGGATTTAGGTTTGTAAGATATGGGAGTGTATTCAAGGGCTTTGGGCTCTTGTTTTTCAAGGGTTATATTACGTTTTGAGATTTGGTTGTAATATACTATATATTTTTTTGTGGGGATTTGATTTTTTGTATCAAAATCTTTTTAAAACTGAGGTATATTTTCTATTTCTTTCAATAATATTTTCATTAGCCCTTCAAAAAGAAATGTAGCGGTTGTTCCGACATGATAACTACATCTTTGGTCACGATAAGTGGGAGAAAGTATATTGCTCTGAAAAGAAGAGTGAAAGATTGAAATCTAGACCTCCCAACAACAATGAGAAAACATAAACCAGTAAGTGAAGATTTCATGCATGTTAGTGTTACGGTGGTAGCTATTCTTGTAAAGAGAGTTGTAAAGTAGCGTAATTAAAGTAGAAAAAGAAATGCTGAAAAACCCGTGGTGACACATAAGTGAGGGGGGGTGTCCTGTCCTGTTCGTTATTTATGGAAGCGCTCGCTCGAATCGAATCCGCAGAGTCGTAGCAACTGACCCTGACCCTGACCCTGAGCCGGCGACTAATCGAAGCCCCACCACACACATCTCCACTTTGTTTCGTTTTGTTTGTTTGCTCTTAATTCTCAAACTCTCTACTCTGCTCTACACCCCACCCCACATGGATTTCAACTAATATTAATCACCCTCGTTACTCCTCCCTCACCGACGATCAGCCACACCGCCCCGAATTCCTCTCCCGCAATGCTGCCCTTCGCCACCCTCGACGATGCCGCCGCCTCCCTCGGCCGGAACCTCACCTTCGCCGAGACATTGTGGTTCAATTACTCCGCCCATAAGTCGGATTACTTTCTCTACTGCCACAACATCCTCTTCCTCTTCCTGATCTTCTCCCTTGTCCCGTTGCCTGTCGTCTTCATCGAGATGATGCGATCCGCCGGCTTCGACCGCTACAAGATTCAGCCCAAGGTCAGGCTGTCCTCCTCGGAGATGTTGCGCTGCTACAAGGACGTCATGCGCATGTTCTTCCTCATCGTCGGCCCTCTGCAGCTTTCATCTTATCCTTCCATTAAGGTCAAAATGCTTGAATGTGCTTAGATTCGTTTTGTTTCGCTCCGATTTTGGCTCAACCGCTTTGAGAAATGTGATAGGTTTGGCAATATCACTTGGGTTTCCCCCGGGATCGAGACTCTGACTAGTTTAGTTAGCGTGTAGTTTAATCAGTAGACTGTTTTAAAGTTTGATCAAGGTGCACGTTGATCCAAGTTATGAACCAATTGCATTGATTAATCAACCAGAACATTAAGCATTAATCCATCTAGTAATAGTAAAAGCCCACTAAACGAATCTTGCATCTCCATTATAATCTGTCGGAGAAAAGTTATTCAGTAAGCTCTCTATGAGCAAGATGCTTTTTATACTATTTATACCAAATTAAGTTAATTGGATCCGGTATTTAATTTTGTTTTCTTCTTTTAATTTTTTGGTTTTCTGGATAATTATTTTGGATTTTCAAATGTTTGGGTATCTAGGACCGTAGGTATGTCTGAGTGATGGTACTTTGCTCTTTCCAGTTCAGAAGATGAGAGTCACGGCAGGAATGGCACAGTTCAGGAATTCTTCTTATTTTTTATGATGTCTATGGTACTGAAATTGATAGGAGTTGCTAGTCAGCTTCTTCAGAGGCTGTGTAATTCAACTTTGTCTTATTCCATGTCTTCCGTCAAGCTCAAGATTGTTTGTGTTTAAATAAAGTATTCCTGATAACTACCTTAAGGTTGTTAGAAAGCATTGATCATTGTAGTTGTCAGCTATTAGGAACTGCTTACTGCACAATTTACTCAAACTCAACATGGACCCTTTCTGACATTTTGAGCTTCTTTAGGAAATAGAATACTTTTCTTGTAATTCTGCTGTATATTGCATCATTATCAAATATCTTTTCGAATCTGTTGAAGATTGTAGTCATAGTTTGGCATGTTTTTGCAGTTTATCGGAATTCGAACAGGGTTGCCCTTGCCATCAGGGTGGGAGATACTTGCGCAGCTGGTTGTGTATTTCCTGATTGAGGACTACACAAATTACTGGATCCACAGATTCCTGCATAATAAATGGGGCTATGAGAAAATCCACCGTGTTCACCATGAATATACGGCTCCAATAGGGTTTGCCGCTCCATATGCTCATTGGGCTGAAATTTTGATCCTTGGAATTCCCTCATTTCTTGGTCCGGCCATTGTTCCCGGTCATATGATCACATTTTGGCTCTGGATTGCTTTAAGGCAAATAGAGGCAATCGAGACACACAGCGGGTACGCATGCAACACCTTAACTTCTTATTTTATAAATATTATATAAGAAGTGTTCATTTCCTTTTCTACTTTTGGTCTTGTCTGTAAATGATATTAGCTTTAGAAATTCTTCCTTTACTTTTATCTTTTCAACAAAAAGTGCTTATGTTTGATAACGAAGGATCTTCAACAGTCACTTACCTTTTTCTCATGATGAATAGGATATGTGATTTGCTTTTTCTTTGGCGACTACCATCTTTTCTCTGTGTTGATTACTTAATTTTGCCTTAGAAGAAAAGATTCAGCATTTAACATGTGAAAATGGGTACGGTGTGTAAAGTACGATTGTGATACTGTGTATCAAAGAAGTGTACCATAAACATATTTTGGTATTCTGTATTACTATTGTTATTTCACCTGGTAGGAGCTAGCTTGTAGTTTTCTGCTTGCTTTCTAAACAAATTAAGTGTGGTTCCTTTCCTCCATTAGCCTCTGGGTTTTCTTACAGAACTATGGTGTTGGCCCTCCCAAGTCCCACCCTTGTATATGGTTGCCATCAAGCTGCTTGTAGGTGCTGGAGTTCAAATGAATGTGTTGCATAAAGGGCAGAAATTCCTGGAAATGTAGGAAATCTGAGGTTATCAGGAACGTGGAGGCTAGGGATGTTAGAGCAAACAATGTTTTGTGATTAGAAGTGGTCATAGATGAGTTGTTAGAACAAACTGGAATAATGAGCTTTGATATAGCCAAGGCCTATTTTAGAATCTAATGCTTGTTGTGGACGTGATGTCATAAAACTATTGATGAGGCTTTACATTACTTCATTTGGTTCTGACGAGAGATTGAAGATTAGCTGACTGCAACAGAGGCTAAAAGTTTATCAGCAAGCCTGAGGGCTTAAACCAATGGTTTGAACATGAAAGTTTCTTTTCTGCATTTATTTGACGGGAAACATCTTTGGAAGTGTAAATTAGCGCTTCTTTTGGATAGCATTTCGTTTATTGCATGACATGTTTATCAGCCAACATTTTCCCCTTTCAATGTATATATCCTTCAGTTTGGTGGAAAGGTGGATTCAGCCGTCACTTGACAATTTTCTCCTTGGCATGGAATGCGATATCATCCTTTTTTCAAATAAAAAAAAATCCTATCTACATTAGACTGCAATAAATCTATTGAGTGAACAAGATAAAGGTACACAGAAAACTCGTAATATTGGATATGTAGTCTTGTTTCTTCTTAGCAGAAAACTCGTAATATTGGATATGTAATCTTGTTTCTTCTTTTTTATCAGGAAGGTTTGACTCTGTCCATCTGATAGTGTGCAGTTTTTGGGATGTAAATCGCTGATAAAATATTTGGTTTCCTCCCCGCAGGTATGACTTCCCTTGGACTCCTTCAAAGTACATTCCATTTTATGGTGGTGCAGATTACCATGACTATCATCACTATGTTGGAGGACAGAGCCAGAGCAATTTTGCTTCAGTCTTTACTTATTGTGATTACATATATGGAACTGACAAGGTACACATTTTCATTACTTGTTTATTAAGAGCAATGTTTTTTTTTTAAAAAAACAAAAAAAATCCCTTTCTTGAGCTGAACAAGTGATGTCTATTTCTCTGACTAGGGGTATCGCTACCACAAAAAAGTCTTAAAGAAGGTACCTGCTTCAGTCTTCTCATCCCTTCTTTCTAATCCCAAACCCAAAGCACTCATTTGACTTACTTTGATATGTATGGTTTCGGGCATAAAATTATTGCTTCATGCTGCTAACCATTTTGCATTTACCTGAAAATTCAGCTAAAAGAAGACGTAAGAAATGGCGTAGAACAGAATGGATATACTGCTCCTGCACAAGATCTTAAATCTGAGTGAGCATACAACATCGATCCGTTTTAGCTGAATGTTGCCTACAGAAGCACTTGAAAGCTGATGCATTTTTCATTGGGTCAAAGTTGACATGGCAGTGTGAGAGTAATGCGTTTAAACAGGTTTTGTGGTAGTGAGCTCACTGAGCTGACTCTGTGACTTTGGTTTCGGTGTCTAGGTTTAGGGTCTGTGCTTAATCCAAATTTGTGTATTAGAATGCTGGACTTCGATTTTCAGTTCTCAGGTGAAAGAAGGCTTGTTTTTCTTCTAGTTGTTAATTGTATTTGGCCCAGCCTTGAAATGTGGAATCTGCTTGTTAGCTATTTATTGATTTAGCTGCATTGCATGCTCTTTAGGAACAGCTCGCAATATATTAAACAGTTAGTCATAAAACTTTCACTCTTTTAAACTTGTCATAAAATTTTTGTAACTGTATAAAAATATAATCTGTTTCCTTTTTTTTTGGATAATTACAATTTAAATTGTTTGATAACTATTCTTAAGTAAATTTAAATTGTAAAATAATGTTATCACAGTTAATCAACCATTTAAGTTGTCATATTCCTCTTCAGTAATTGTCTTTCTAAGTTATAAGAATAACTGTTACTAGTTGCATAGTTTAGGACTGAATTAAAATATTTAAGTATTTTAGGACTCGAACAGAAAAGTAGGACAAGTTTTGGACTGTGTAAATGGACTTTGTCCTAAACTATACACCTAATATTCTTTTTAGCAACGTTTGGATACACGTTCCAGCAAAAGCCCGTCTAGCTCAGTCGGTAGAGCGCAAGGCTCTTAACCTTGTGGTCGTGGGTTCGAGCCCCACGGTGGGCGCTATTACTTTTTCTTTTCATTGACCTCATGGCCGAAATACACCTTAAGGTTATAAGGTATAGGCCATGAGCCTCAATTTTGATTTTCTGCTCAAATAATTAAGCGACTGAGTTGGGCTTGAATATCTACTTTTCTCGGGTTCTCTTTTCTTGTTCCAGAAAAGATTTTTTTTGTTCAAAAGAATTAAGGTATTCCAAAAATAAATTGGACCAATGAAAATTTAAAAATATTGTTCTTAAAATCTGTATATTTTATTTAATTTAACAGTGTGATAATTACTTAGAATATATGAAACAAAAGAATGAATGATAAATTCTCATAAAAAATCATTATCCGGCGCAGCGTATATGTATATGCGCGCCCCTGTATTGTGGTGAAGAGATTACTATTATCTCCAGTTTTTTTATTTTTTATGTAATTTTTGTTCAGAAGTGAAAGCTTTTCAAAGCTGTAATTAGAACTCTGATGTTCAACTCTACTTTTATTTCTGTGTACTCTTTTCCTGGCTTCTTTTAGCCCGAAGTCTGCCACTTAAGTTGACAGGATTTCAGATACCGTGATAGTTCACAAAAGGCAGCCGTTATGGGCTATAAGCATAATTGGGCCGGGCCAGAACATGATATTCTTTTCTGTACAAATGAAAGAGAGGCCACTTGGGCCTACATTTTTGGGCCCATATAACTCCACACATTTGAAATAATTCACTTATGTAGAGTGGACAGGTCAAACGCAGTTTCACATGTTATAGTGTAGGTCTAGACAAGCAAAATGATTGGAACAATAATAATTGTGTTCTTGCTAACATGTGTGGATTTTATCAGTTTAGTTAGGAAAAGCGTCTCCATTAATGTTAGTAATTATACTCCACTAGTTTATATTTATCAAATCATTGTTGCACAATTGGAGTTCTTCCTTTAACAGGTACAGTCTTGGATGTTTTCTCCTCAATAGGTATAGTTTTAATGTTATTTACTAAAATGGAGTTCCTCTTGCCATGTGATGTGATTGCTTCCACTTGCATCATGTCCATCCTGTCAATCGAATATAGAGGCTGAACACTAGGATTCATCACTTAAATTTGATATAATTTCTCACTTTGGTCACCTATCTTTAATTTATTTTAACTTAATATGTCAGCTTAATAATTTTCATTTGAATCTGTATGTGGTTATATCAGAAAATGATTAAGTGCATTGTTAATAGTCAATGTTATTACATTTGATTGGAAACAAATATTTAAGGGTGTTATTTATAGTAGTAGCATAAAATTAAGATATTCTAGAGTATTATGTATTAAATAAGTATAAGCAATATCAATGCTACTCCCTCTACTAATAATAAAGTGCAACATGTTTATTTTTCACGAAATTTAATAACATTATTTCAGGCCACCACTTTTTATTAGAGGCTCATTTAATTCATATATGCTCCACTAAGAAAGCGCTTTTTTTTTTTAGTTTTAATTTCTTGCTAGTATTTTGTATTATTTGAAATTTAATGCCTTATTTTTTTTATCAAGGACGTGGATAATTTTGTTTTTCCAGAAGCACATTTGTAGGTTTTTTTAAAATTTTTACCATCCGATATTTAATAAAAAGTTTAAAACTTATTGGAAAAGTCTATATAAGTTTTCTCTCTAAAATTTGTATAAGCGTGCTTTTAGGACCCATATGCATAAGATTAATTAAAATTTGGCGACCAAAGTGGAAATTATCTCAAATTTAGTGATGAATCCTAATGTTTATCCTCCATATTCGATTGACAGGATCGGCACTATGGAAATGCAAGCAATCACATGGCAAGAAGCACTCGTTTCACTAAATAAGTAAATTTTATTATATTCTAAAAGAGAAAAACATTTCACTGTTTATCAATAGTGTTTAGTGTAGAAAAACAGTACTATCATTTTTTAAGTTTGTTCTGAAATAATAATTACTTTAAATTTAATATTACAGCTTTGAATTAATATATAAAATATTTAATTGTAAGAGCGACTAACAGTTCGGTTTGTATGATATGCAACTGAAAGTATCAGTCGCACAAAGTCAATCTAGCATTAAACAAGCCACTAAAGCATTTAGTTGCACAAACCAGTCACATGTCAGTTGCACCAATAGGAGCGACTATGGTTTATGCTATTGAACATATCAGTCTCACTTCAGTGACACCATGCAACTGAAAGTGACTGTTTCTTTAGCTGCTTTTAAGCTTTCATTTTTATAGTGTAGTATACTGTTATATGGCCTTTCTTAAGGTTGTATTGTGTGTTATTTCCATCAATAAATTATTATTCTTTCAAAAAATGGAAATAACACACAAATTTTTTACTCTTTCTTAATCTTCATGTTGAACTTAAACATTTCAATCAATTTTGGACAAAGGGGTATATAAGAGAACAAAAATAAAAAATGAAAAAAAAACCAAAAATAAAAAATGAAAAAAAAAACCATTAAAGTAAATCATTTATAATTCAAGGAAGATAATATGGACATAAGTCAAATTTTTAAATTATAATTTCGTTCAGATTCCTTTGTCATGTACCTGTTTATTTTTTAATATAATCACAACAATAAAGTGAAATATCAATTTTTCTGATCAAGTGAACTTGAAATATAAATTGTAGTGATTTCACAAAATTTGTAGAAAAAGAAAAACATAAAGTAATCCATATTTGTGGGTTGCCTCAGGCTCATGAAGATTTCTTATGAAAAAAAATCTAAAGAGTTGTTTTTCATAGAATCTAAAAGGTTGTTAATTTGTTATGTGTTTATTGAATGAGAAAATTAAGTTAATTAATATAAACAAAAGGTAAATAAAGATTATAGATCCATCATCAGTATTGTTTGGTGCATCTTCATACACAATAGCCTAGTCATGACGTGTAGAGTATGAGCTTAAATGAGGGAAAAAAAATTGTAACAGTTAATAAACGCTTGAAATTAGTGGTGATACTCGGGAATGATAGAACTACCTACTCCAAGTTCGGGTATCCTCGCAAATTCATCTAATTTTGGTTAAAAAAAATTAAACAAAAACTTTTGTAATAGGAAAAGCTCCTTAAGAAAAGTTGAAAAAAGAGCTAGAGAATGTATATTTACAAATATATATGCAAAACCCATAATTTTGTTAATCATTATAGGAGTCAATTTATATTTGGAAACGTAATCATTTTACGTACATTTTTATCGTGATTTTTTCCCTTTTAATGTTGTGAGCTGTTAGATTTTTCTTTCAATCCTGGTACAACTAATTTAAGTAAAAGGGGTAAATTATCCATTCATATTTGTGTTATAGGTGGGTCGGTCACTATTGTTTTTTATAATTAAATTATCCATTAATATTACATTTATCAGTGAATATTGGTTATTGTAGTTATTTTTATTAAGTTGTATAATGATTTAGAATATTTTGATGATATAGTGAAAAATGTGACATGTATATATAACAAGTTTGTGTATAACAAAAGAAAAAGATAAAATAACCAACTTAGCCCCCAATTTTTTTCCAACAGTACAGATCTCTACTAAACTTTGTTTTTGCACACCTCTCTTTTCTCTCTTACTTTTTCTCTCTAAAATGATTCCTTCTTCTCTGGACGGAATTACATTGTCCGCGATCTCAAATTATTCCAAGATTTGTCCAGTATCATGGTCCAGGCAAGGATCAATATTTTGGCTCTGTGAAGCGAGTCGGCTGGAGAGGAGGATAGTTACCGGCCGCCAACATCGGTGGAGTACAAGATTCCGAAGTCAAGGCCTTTGATTCGACGGCCAATTCATCGTTAAATCCTTCATGATCCACCGCGCACCCACACTTGAACTCTTCAAACTCCTCTCTCTCCCTCCCAACGGCAAAACCACAACCAACAGGCTTGCTTTCTCCTCAACCACCGCTTTCATCCCCACCAGGTTTATAGTTATAACCTACCACGCCTGGCACACTAATGCTGGGCCTGGGGACGAAAAATTCCGAGGTGGTGGTGTTCGTGTTCGCATCAGATGCGCTGAAGGGGACTGTCAATAGGGCGTGGCCCGGGGAGCTGCCGCCGGGGGATGTGAACAAGCTAGATGGCCAGCAGGCCAGGTTCAAATTTTGAAAAGAGGCAAAACAGGAATGAGATATTGGATTATTAGATTATTGGAATCAGATATGGGATTATTGGATTTACAAATGTGTGGGGGGAAAGAAGATGGATGAAATTTTTCTGTACAGCACAATTAACTGAACTAGTATGTTTAGAACCATGTGGAAAGATAGCATGATGTAAAATGTAGTGGATTAAGCAAAACTGAAGTTGATTAAGCAAAAATAGTTTTTGGCAACAACCCTGGAGAAGTCTGGGGAGGCGCTGGAAAAAAGGATGATGTGACTGAGATGGTCGATTGTTCATCAAAATCAGGGTGGTAGTGGTGTCGAGGTTGGCAGGTTGCCCTCAAAATAATCATCGCAGACTAAGATTATCTGATGAGAGAGATGATTCTTATTCATTATTTTTTCGTTTAAGAATTGGTGTGGATAAGATTATATAGTTCAAGGATGAGTTTTATAATTTACCTTTTCAATCAACCATATCATCACTATATCTAACGAAATATTCCATGAGATAATGAAATATTCCAGCAGTAAGTTTCCCTAATGGTTAATTTATTTTGATCGCAAACATTAGTGGTCAATATTTCTAAAAAATAAACTTAGATGAAGGATTTAATTGCAAAAAAAACAAAAAAAATAATGGGTGATTTGTGCTATAGCTTAAAAATAGGTGGGCAATTTGCCCTTTTTGCCACTAATTTATTAAGTTTATATTTTACAGAGAGAATTACAATTTGCCCCTCTTGTTTCAGAAACCTCTTAAAAGCCCCTAAAGTTTTAATAAATCTATATTTACCCTTTATTGTCTATTTTGGAGATTAAAATTAGTAAATTAATTACACTTTGAGACTCAACTTTTTAGTTATTATATACGTTTTTTTTCTTAACATATAAATTATTTAATTACTTGTATTTTCAAATAATATAATATAATATTTTTTGTATATATATTATTCCTTTCAACTTACAATCTCCCAATTGTTTTTTCTTATGATTCAATTTTTTTATTTCATTTTCATTGTCTTTACATATATTTTCTCTTTATATTTTCAATTTTTCAAAAACCTCTATTATTTTTCTGATATTTAGAAGCATTACGAGTGTCCTCCTTACTCTTTTCCATAAATTATTTTAATAACTAGTAGATGTAAAATAAAAATATATAATATTTATATTTACAATACGCAAAAACTACAAAATCAATTTCATTTTAATTAATACATCATTAGCCATTTTTTTGTAATTTTAGCTTTATATATTTATTCACAAATTAATTATTTAGTAAGAAAATCTTGTTCAATAAAATGCTTATTGATTCCTCATTAGTTTCTCAGGTACTTAGACAATTTTTTATAATACTTATTTGAGTTCATGTTTGTTGTGAGGTGGATTTGAAACAACTTTTGGGTTACAATTCACTAACTCTTCACATTTATACTACTTTGGAAAATCTTTTCTATTATTACCCTCGCTTAAGAGGCGGTGTTATTCAATGAAATCTTCTAGCCATCACCTAGTGCATTTTTCAGTTAAGGAAATCAATAAACAATCTTCTAAATGATAGTTTCTTAAAAAATAATTAATCAGTCAATAAATATATGAAACTAAAATTACATCAAAATAACCAAATATTCCATTAACTTGATCAAAATGCATTTTAAGGTTTCCATATTATTATAAAAATGAGTGCTATCATTTCTTTGATTTTTGCTTTAGCAGTTACTATAACAATTTTTTTAAAAAAAATAAAAATAAAAATGAGAGCAATAGAAGGTGATAATTGAATTTTGAAACAAAAAAAATGGAATTCGTAATAAGAGGGGATTAAAAATTGAAAATATAAAAATTAAAAAATACAAAAAAAGAATGAAAAGTAAATAAAAAATGAATCATAAGGAAAAAAAAATTCAAAAGGCTAAGTTAAAAGGAAAAACACATAAAAAATGAATCAGGTTTGCCATTTTTTGTTGTAGGCCGTGATTCTACCACTGGGCTTATTTGGTGAAATGAAATCGAGCACCCTCCGATGTGCTTCCCAAATATATATATATATTTATATTAAATCATTGAAAAATACAATTAATGAAACAATTTATATGTTAAGGATAAAACTTAAAAAAAAACTAGAAGTTTGAGTCTCAAAGTATAATTAAGCCATTAATTTTAACCTCTAAAATAGACAAGGGTACATGTAGGTTTTCCAAAAACTCAAGAAACTTTTAAAAAAATTTTGAAATGTAAGGGGGCAAAGTGTAATTTTGGGTAAATGTTAGAAGAGAAAGTATACTCTTCCATATTTGCGAGTAAGGTTATCAAAGTCGGGTTTTTATCTCGAATCATTTTGATTTTTCTACAGTTTTAAAGTCATAAAAAGTCATTGAATCATAAGATTCTACTAAAAAGTTTTTTAAGAAAATGAAAAAATATAATCATCTAAATTATCTTAGAAAATTCATATTACATAATCTTTTCACTTACTGATACTTTAATATCATAAAAAATGTCATGATATAAATATATAATATAAACAAAAATTCAAATTTACAATTCTTAAATGGAAAGTTGAAAACATTTTAATTATCTAATGAAACCATGAAACATTATGACCAATTATAGCATCAATAATATCATCTTTCAAATTCATATCTCTATCCATTTCAGTTTTTTTTTTTTTATTTTTTTGAACTCTAAATGGATTGAGTTTGATTGTATAAATATTAAATTGTATAATAAATCAATACATTTTTTGTTTGCTACCATTTTTTAGCCCAACTTCAGCAAATCTGACATAATAACTTAAAAACGTAAAGTCATAAAATTTCTAAATTTTTAAAACTAAAGTCAGGATTCTACTCATTTTTACCTATATATAAGTTTATATTAAGACTTAAAATATTTTTTTATTTCCACAGCCATAAAAACGTAAGTTTTTAAAACTCAAGTCATAATTTTAATAACCATGTTTGCAAGCACTGTAACATGGCATTGGTGCGGTGAAAAGTAACCTAATCAATAAATATGTTATAAGATAAAAACTACCCTTTTCAGGAATAAGATTCACAACCACCACTGTTTGGGAAAAAATTATGTGACAGCTCATTTCATATTCTCTCCCCGTATAAATACATTTTAACTTGTTAATTTCTTTATTTACCTTGAACAAAAATTTCTTTTACTATGCTTTTCCTAAAACACTCCCCAACATTTAAAGCTACAAGATTTAATCTATGATATGCATATAAAATTAGTTCATTCATGCATTACCTTACAGATTGGCCAAGTTAACCTTGACTAAACCATTTTTGAAAGTATCAAGCTTTTATTTGGAAGAAATTCAAGAAAAACAGAAGATGACTTTTGCATATACATGTAGCCAGCATAATAAGAATTAAAGGGGGGAAAAAAAAAAAAAGAAGTGGTAGAGCAATTTGGGAAAAAACACATAATTGTCCAATCTAGTAAAAAGAGAGTGAATTCCAGGTGGAAGAAAGAGCATGAAAGTTTTTCACCAAAGGGTGGGGCCAACAATCATGTGATGCATCAAAGACAGCTTGTCCAATTGCAAATACTACAAGTTTTTTTTTCAGCTTTCAATGTTTTCTAGGCCTCATTGGACCCTTCTTCCCCACTTTTACAAAGGGGAATGGAAAGATTTTTGAAATTTAGCTTTCTCATCATTTCCCAAACTTTTTAGCCTTCTTTCTTGCAACATAATGTGGAATTTGTTGCCTAGCTTACCCTCTAATCCTGTCGTACACGTGGCGCATATCAGCGCCCCAATCATGTATACCACAACAGCCCCCTACGCCCATTAATTTGCTTTCACTTTTGGCCCCACCTCAGGAATTTGGCAACATCACTAGCTAATTTTGTGGTACATTTGTACCATTCTATGATTGAATATGGAAATCTACATGTTTGCAATTTTAGAAATATGTAATTAGGAGTACTTATTTTTTATAATAATTGAAAAAATTGATCGGTTGAAGTTTATTTTTAACTGATTATGAGGAGTGTGTTCTGGAGCTTCAACCCAATTGGTTTCAGGAACATGCATCTCAATCATGGTGAGAGTTCAAATTACTCCATCCACATTGTGTGATGAAATTAAATTGTTAAATATAACTCGCGATCCTTCATATTTTAAGTAACATGCAAGTTCTTCTTTAATTTTTTGTAACTAAAATGTATACCTCTTCCCTGAATAACTTGTAATTGCTTCTATTATTAAAAGAAAATATGCGAGTGTTAAAACAATTAAACCGGTGATATTTCACTTTCTATATCAAAAATAGACTTGTGAATGCTTTTGGTTGCTATCAAAAAAAGGTTTGAATTGGTCTTCTTATTTAGAGCAAATTAAGAAATAAGATGTCTGATATTCTTTACATGTAGCAGTCTTTAGAAAACTTTTCTCGTCTTAATCAACGAATCCACTATCTTTCAACCAATAATATTTTTTTTCAAACTAATTAGGCATTCATTAATGTGCTCCCTTACTAAACTTCCTGGTCAATGGCGAAGTGAGATTTGTTCCTTTAAGTAGTTTTATATATGGCGTCTTAATTTAGTTTGTTCGAAGATTGTGTATAATTAGCTTCTCTTCTAATTGAGTTATTAGTGGTTCCGTTTGAATGTTGTAGGGTTTTTTTTTCTCTTATCTAAACTTGAGTTTATCATTGATGTTTAGGTTGCTGTACTAGTTAATTATGGCGTTAATCAAGCAGTAGATCTACTTGATGTACGTACTACGAACGCCAATACGTAGATGGATAGCTAACGAATCAGATGTGGCCGGAATCGGCGGCAGTAGAGTCGACCATTCCGGCCAAATTTTAAGACGGTGGCGTGGCGGTAGGTGCTTCGAAGAGGACATGTACTTTGGATAGAACAAAGTTAATTATCACGTAAAACCAACCCACACCCAACAATTATATATCCACACACACACACTCTTCTATTTTTGTAATTTTTTAAACCATACAGACCAAGCACCTTGTTTAATTATACAATAATGTAAGGTCAGGTCGAATTTAAATTCCCCAAAAACCATCACCAGTCTCTAGTTTAATGCATGGCTCCTCTCATTATAAATATAATTCCCATTAATATATAATTACCAATGACTTGGCGGACAGTTTAACCATTTGGAATTACAATCTTCAGGATAATTAAATGTTGTTTTCCATGGCTTATTCACCACGGAATTTGCGAAAAGCTTGGGGTTTAATAGTACTACGGATAATATGGACATATGTCTAATTAGATATAGTGACTAATTTTATAATTATATCCCTAAATTTTGCCCTTCTCAAGCACTCACTCTCTCTATTTCCCGGCTTCTCCCTTGTTCGTTCCATCTTGCCGGCCTACTGCTGCTCTTTCATTCCAACGGTCTAATGGCCGTTGGCTGCCACCGCTTTGTGTTTTACTTCATCGCAACAATCTCTGCTGCTCTATTGATGGTCGATCAACGGCAAAGCACGATCGATGGAGAAGCGCTATTGATGACCATAGCCGGCGGGGTGTGATCAACTGCGATAGAGGTAATGAGAGAGACAAAGAAGGAAAGGTCATAATTGGATGAAGAGGCAAAGACATTTTAATATATCCATTTAGACACTTTTAATTATT